>CM052720.1:36440766-36448266 GCA_028551405.1 Uromys caudimaculatus
GATAACAGGGCCCCCCTGCCCCCCCCCCCCCCCGGTGCCACACAGGGGCTAACCTCAGAGCCCTCTCAGTCTCCAGGACAGTCCGCGTCCTTGACTCAGGGTCACTTCTCTTTGATGCTGCATGACAGGTAAGGTAAATTCATAAGGTCCCATTGATTGCATCAGTTCTAAAACTTGACTAGCGCATCTTTTATGGGTTGATGGTTGGAGAGGGTGGGGCCTCTGAATCCTAGAAATAAACTGTTCTCTCTAACCTTGGTTTGTGAAACATCCTTCTAGCCTTTGGGCCCTTGTGAAATAACTTCAACTAGGACATAAATACTTTTCCCCTCTAATGGTTTACATGTGTTCTGTGTATCAGAAGTCTTTAAGTTAGGCTTTATTAATTCTTATTTATAAGAGAAGAATTTATAAAGATAAGTGATTTGCTCTAACAACTTATGGCAAAGCTAGAGCTGGACCCTGGTCTCCTGACTCTATCTTATTTATTAAAACACTATTATTACATTTAATATGTGTATGAGTATCTGTGTGTGCACACGCGTGTGTACACACTTGGGGCACAGTGTGCGTGTGAAAGAGGATAGCATATGGGAGTTGGTTCTTTTCTTCTACTGGGTTGTCAGGCTGCACTATCTCAACAACTCTTACTTGTTATTACTGTAGTTTTAAATAAATAAAAAAATTGTCAGACTGAGTCTTGCTATGTAGCTCAGGCTGGACCAGAAATCTATGTAGCTTAGCTTGGCAATCTTCATGCTTCGTGGTGAAGCATATTATACTTCACTGAGTCTGAGGCCCAGAGGAGGCCTGTTTTGGCACACCACAGATGTTATTGTTGCTTTGTCCTATGTAACATTGCCAAGAATTAGGTGAATATCTTACTTACTGTTCTAATGCTGTATCATGACCAAGACAACTTGTAAAAGAAAGCACTTAATTGAGGGCTTGCTCACCAGTTTCAGATGAGAAGCATGGTGGCTGGCAGGCATAGAGGGAGGCGATGAGGAAGGAGGAAGAGGGTAGGGAGAGAAAGGAAGAGAGAGGCTGGGTTTGGTTTGTGCTTTGCACCTTCTCCAACAAGACCACACCTCCTGATCCTTCCCAAAACAGTTCCACCAGCTAGGACCAAGCATTGAGGCACTCGAGTCACTGGTGGCCATTCCCGCTCAGAGAACTACAGTGAATTACCTTAAGTTATGAGGTTGCCTTACACAGATTCCTTACAGTGCAACTTCCCTTTTATTGCAGAAGTAATATAGCATGCTAGGCAAGGATGGATGGATGGACGAGAGTGGCTGACCTGCCAGGGGCCCAGACTTGATTCCCAGCACTCAGGTAGTGTCTCATAACTCTCCTTAGCTCTAGTTCCAGGGGATCCAGCACTCTCTTTTGGGCTCCACAAGCATCAAGCACAAAAGTGGTGCCCAGGCATGCACGGAGGCAGTCACCCGTATACAAACCAAAGTCTTTTAAAGAGGTACAGGGGTACTCAGAGTGGTGCGGGAACTAGGAATGAACTTGACAGTTTCCTGTTCTGAGCGGCTAGGAGAAGACCACTCCCACAAAGGAAAGCCCTATGGCAGTGTTTTCACCCAGTGGGTCGAGATCCCTTAGTGGGCTTGGACGGCCAGGGTCACTTAAGGCTAGCTGCATATCATGTTTACATTATGATTCATGACAGTAGCAAAATTACAGCTAGGAAGTACGAACAAAAATAATGTTATGGTTGAGACTTGCTCTTCTGTGGCCTTCTCAGAGACTAAGCACAGGAGAGTCAGAACAGTCCTGTTGAATGATACTTTGAGCTTAGATGAAGGCACTGAAAAGCAGCATCAGTGAGGAGATTCCCACTCCCATGTCCGCACACCTGGGCTGTGCTCTGTGGCCCTTGCTGTGTCCTTCATAGCAACTGCAGGGAGATGTTTAGGAGATGCAGATTGGTTAGAGCATGACTTGTTAAAACTGTGTTGCCACCTCCGTGTGGGCTGCAGTGTGGGGTTGAATGTACTAGGACACTTTGTCTCAGAGTCAAGTGCTTCCTTCCTAGCAGCACCCACCTGCTCTGGTCCTGTGATTTCACTGCAGCCTTGGCTAAACTGAAAAAAGTTTTGGACTACTTTTGTTGGTAGAGAGATTTCAAGACAGCCTAATATTGACTCTGTCCTGTGGTTATTACTGATCACTTATTCAGATCTACATTGAGAACGAAGAAACAGAGCAAAAGGGAAACTACAGAATGTATAGTTTGAGGAGAAAAAGAGCACCAGGAAATTAGATGTGGGAACTAAGGTGTGTGCTGAAAGATAAAGCTGATGTTAAATGGTCTAAAGGGAGTGGCGCCCTCAGGGCAAGATGCCACCCAGCTAATCCTGCAGTTTGTGAGAGGAAAAAGTCTGAAGGATTTCCTCTACCTAAGAAGCAACTACAAAGGAACACTTATGCAAATGTAATTCAAGGAGGGGCCGGGTTCCAGCTAAAGTGAATTGTCAAACTTGGCAGTTTCAGGCAGTAGTTCTGGCTTTAGAGCAACGAAGGATAGAGGAGTAAAGGGGTTGTGGACTCTTCTCCCATGGTGAAGGAGAGCTGTATAGGCCAGGCATGTGGCAGTGGAGGCCCTGCATGGAGGCCCTGAGAGGCCATTTTGTGGGGATGTGATGCCTGGATTGCGGTAGTTGCCACAGAATGTTGGAGGTGTGAGAGCCATAGGATGCAAGCCAGGAAGACTGAGAGCAGGCGGTGGGGGCGCCCACAGGGAAGACTGAGTGCACGGGTGGGGACGCCCAAGACAGAGGAGTGTGTGTTTGCAAAGCTGGGAGGAAGGGCTTGCCAAGTAAGCCCTCTGCCGCTGGACACAGCCACGGGAGTGGAGTTTGCCCTCATGGGGACTAGCTGGATTAGGACATACATTATAAATCTGTAAAGTATTATGCTTTGATAATAGCGAATTGAAAGATTTTCAACATTTTTGTTTTGTTATTGAGACATCTGTCTTTCAGCCACTTTTATCATGTGGTGGAAATTTTCATAAATACTTTCTAAAGCGCTGCTTTCCAGTTTTCTTTTCAACGTGATGCCTCTTCTATTCCCCCACAGGTTTGGTTGTAAATGCATCACCAAGAGGCAGCCCAGAATGAAGAAAGCAAACAGGACTGCTGGCTCAGTGCCTAAGGTGTCTGGGATAAGCAAACCGCAAACAGTAGAGAAGAGCAAGTCTGAGACCAGCTCTTCAGCACCCACAGCAGGCAAAGCTGTAAAGCCTGGGGCAGCAGCAGCTCTGTCAAAGGTATTCACACAGCAGTATTTCAATATGCAGTGGATTTTAGGCTGCATTCTAATAGGTTGAATTTATTAAATGAGTGTTATTTGGGGTTCACTCTCTGCTGGTACTAGGAATACAGTTTTTGAAGAGCAGGTGACCTTAATTGGTGCTTTGGTCTATCTCTATGAATGAAACTAATCGTAGGCTCTGCATGAAGAAAAAGACCGAGTGCCTGCTTTATGCAGGGAGTCGTGTACAGGTGAGCCAGAGGTAGAGTCTGCCTTCTGGGACTCTGAGGATCAGATGGCGGCTGAGAGGTGCATACAGGAGTACACGAACCACCTCTGTAACATGTCAGATGCCCAAGGGACAGTAGGCAGCATGGATGGTGCATCCTGCTTCTAGCTCAGGAAGGCTCTGTGAACTGAGCAGATGAGCCCTTTGTTAGAGGATGACTGGCTGTCACATTCCTGTGATTAGTAGGTTTTGTCCTGTGACACATAGTTTTACAGCATGAATTTCTTCTTTGTTTGTTTTTGACTTTTTTGGAACAGGGTTTCTCTGCCCAGCCCTGTAGTTTTTGGCTGTCCTGAGACTGTAGATCAGGCTGGCCTTGAGCTTATGCGTGCCTCTGCTTCCTGAGGACTGGGGTTAAAGGTGTGTGCTGCAGGGGCTGGGGAGATGGCTCATTGGTGAAGAGCACCGACTGCTCTTCCAGAGGATCTGAGTTCAGTTCCCAGCACCCACATGGTGACTCATAACTGTGTGTAACCCTAATCCCAGGGATCAAGACAAACTCTTCTGGCTTCCATGGGTCCCAGGCACCTAAGTGTATACAGACAAAATGCTCATATAAAAAAAGTGTGTGCCACAGTGCCTAAATTACAGCATGAGTTTCTGTTCGTTTCAACCCAATATTAGTCATAGTTAACATTGGGGGTTTTAATTCAGTAAGAGCATAGTTAATTTTGTTTAGAGACTGTATCCTTTTTTAGTTTAGAATTGTATTTAGATCAGAGTCTTTGGGGTCAGAGAGAACATGGCTTCAAAGGGCTTTGGCCATAATTTAAAGAGAGATTACAAGTGGATAGCACATATCAAGGACTTAGTACATGGCAGGGGGTAGCAGGGTTTGTTGTTGTTGTTGCTGTTGTTAAGTTTGAATCTTTTTAGTCCAGGATTGATTTGATTTGGGGAACGTAGCAGTTTTCCGGGGGTATTTTCACCCTTGATGTGTTCTGTATTGATTTGGGCCATTCAGAGAATCAGATTGCTGTCTGCCTGTCTGCCTGCCTGTTTGTCTATCTTGCTCATGAGCATGCATGTGTGGTACCTTTGTGCCACATTGTGGGAGTGAGGGCTGAACTCAGGTTGTCAGCCTTGGTGTGGAGTGCCTTTGCCTGCTGAGCCATTGCCTTCCACCTCTACTTTTTAGAGTGTCTTGTTGTTGCTGTTGTTGTTGCTGCTGCTGCTGTTGCTGCTGCTGTTTTGTTTTGCTGACCTCAGGCTCCCTGTAGTCTTCCTCTCTCAGCTCCCCAAGTGCCAGGCTTACAAGTGCATACCACCACATGCGACTCTTAGTTAAGTGTTTAATGCCCTGGCATACAGATCCACACAGTCCTCAGCCCTTTCAGTTTAAAATCTACTTACTTACTTGCCTGCTTCTTTGCTTTAGTGTTGAGATATTTGGGGTAGAAACTGATGACACAGAAGCCAGGAGCTGGTTTCTGCTAGTCTGACAACGCATGTCCTGAATTCTCCAACTACCCTTTTTATTTTCCCCCAGGCAGAAGATTTTAGATTGCAGATTAATTTATTTTAAAAGCACTTAAGAAGAATAGCTTCTGAGGGACTTGCGTGTATGTTCTGAAAGATCTAGCAGGAAATGCTGCTTTGTATTTCAGGGTTGTTAACACTGAACCTGTGCTTACTCAGTGGCTGTGAGGGCCCTCAGGTTTTTTTTCCTTACTAAATCCTTGATGAGGGGCTAGTTGTCATCCTGTGGCCTGGAGGATGGTGCCAGGAATGACCTTGCCCTACTTCCACTAGTCTGAATCAACACCCTGAAGTGTTTCCTTGGTGGCAGTGCTGTGACTCTTTCGTGTAAGAGAGATGCCATGTTCTGACCTAACTGGTTACTTAGTTGCTGGGGCTGTCTTCAGAGTGGAGTACCTGTGTGGCAGGTGACCTGTTGTTTATGTGACTGGAAGAACAGGTTGAAGTGTTGGTGTTGAATGTGTACTCCTGCTTGCCTTCTCTGCGTTCCATGTCAGATTTACTTTGGTGTGTACACTGAGTAGGCATGTGACATCTGAGGTGTGGATCTGGACTTGCTGGCAGTTTGGTCTTGAACCTTGAGTTCCATGGTGAAGCACAGCTGTTTAGCTGCTCTCGGCAGCGCGCGGCAGCTGTTCCTACTTCAGGCTTGGTTACGTTAGCAAAGTGTCCGTGCATGTGTCTTGAGGAGGTACAATCAGCTGTTCTTGGGAACACTTTGCCTGAACTGGATTAGATACTGTCACTAAGAAAGCTGCTGTTTATTTGAAATGGAAGAAGAAACAGGAAAGAAAAAGTAAAAATAAGCAAAAAAAAAAAAAAAAAAAAAAAAAGAAGAAAAAGGAAACCATTAAATAAAGGCTTTGGAGGTTGGGCTCTTGGCATCCAGCTCAGTGGTGGGACACTCCCCAGCGTGGGCTCCGCCTAAGGGGCCAGCTCTAGCACCACTCAGCGGGGGAGCTCGGGACCTCTCTGACTGGTTACCTTTTGTTCTCAGGGTCACTACAGTTCACTGGCTGGCACAAACCTCCCGACTTTCATTCCTGCAACTGTAACGGAGCATTGATGGGTGGCAGGATAAATGAGGTGTTTGGCTTGTAGTTATTTACACATCATATGGACACACACAGTCACGAACCTTTGTCATTGATCACAACTCCCATGACCCCTTTTGCACGGAGTCAAGGGTAAACGCACTTGAACATGTTTAGTGTCTCCTTTGACATGCCAGCTGTAGTTAAAGAGTTGGGGGATGGTGTAGTGACACGGCCCCAGTCACACAGGAGATGTGGTGGAGGAAAGCGAGCAGTGACACTCCCCAGTGAGATGGAGGGTGGCCCTTCTCACAGCTGTCTGTGCTGAGCTGGGCTCAGTGCTGGCTTCTTGCAGTGTGCTGGCTGATCACTTAGTCATAGTCCCTGATGAAGCAACACAGTTCCCATTATACTGAGCAGCATTTTGTTGTTTGTTTGTTTGTTTTGTTTGTAAAAATTGATGGATGGGAACCAGTAAGATTCAGTTAAATGACTGATAGTACTCTGTATGATTTCTGATCATACTTTTCTATGATTTAGCTAACAGGGTTATAGCTTAGTGATGGGCTGCTTGTGTGACATGGAAAAGACCCTGAGTGGATCCTTAATGCAACACACACACACACACACACACACACACACGCATGTTCGTGTGCACGTGCACACACATGCACGCAAGCAGGCATATACAGGAATGACAGGAATGCACACACAGTGGGGCGGGATAGAGGAGAGAGAAAAAGTTAACAATGTGACAGTTCACCTCTGAGATGTAAAGTTTGGAAAGTGATCTTAAAATTTGAGGAAAATAGGCAGACTGGAAAATTTAGACTTGACTGTGAGATGTATGTAGTACTACGTAGGATTTCACTCTGTGTCTGCAGTCTTTTTGCCAAATTAATTGAATCTTGCATTTGTTGTTAAAGATGCATTCATAATGTGTTTGTCAATTTCATAATCTTTGGGATGTTGTTGATAGGGCATATCTATGAGAATATACATCTATTTACAGAATCTTAGAGCAATCTAGAAACCATGGGAAAAGCAGCAGTGGGTGTCCAAGTAGTTTGCAAGGCAGGCTGGAAAGCACAGTCAGGGCCGTCTGGGGTTGTTTTACATGGCTGTGTAGCTGCATTGGCAGGTGCTCTTGAAGCACACACTGAACTTAGGGAATCATTGTGCAGTGACTGTACCTTGCAGCCACCACCCAGGTCACGAAAAAACACCCCTGCTTCTCAGAAGCTTCTCTGGTGCCTCTTTAGAAGTGACACTGCCCTGGACTTCAGCACCAGAAGCTAATTTTCTGATTTTGGTTTTTATATGAATGTAATTGTAAATGTTGTTCTTACTATGTATGTTGGGTGTTTACCCATACATACTGTTGGAAACAACAGAAGTTACTTGTTGCTGGTTAGTAAGCCATGTGAT
>CM052720.1:36450766-36477481 GCA_028551405.1 Uromys caudimaculatus
TGTGTGTGCGTGTAGAGGTTGCGGGAGTCAGTTCTTTCCACCACACAGATTGCAGAGGTTGAGCTCAGGGCTTCAGGCTTGGTGGCAGGTGAGCCATCTCACCAGCCCTCCGTACCACTATACTGAGTGTTTTCTTTTTTGTAGCTGTATAATACCTCGTGTACACCAGTGTGGTTTACCCTGCCCTTCCCAGACGAGTGCTACCACACTTTCCAGCCTGCTAGGTGTCAAGGATTTCACCATCAGGCTTCTTTTCTTCCTCTTCTTTTTTAAAAATTTATTTATTTGTTTTGACTGTGATAAGGATTTTAAAACTTTTTCTAAACTAAAGTTTTGTTTTAAGATTTTTATGTACTTAAGTTGATCAAGTCTTTGTTTTATGATTTCAGAATTTTCGGTTGTACCTAGAAACACATTGATAATGCATTAAACACTTTGAACTCATTCTTTCTCTACTTTGTGAATACATGGTTGACCTAGCATGATTTCCTATAAAACCTATGTTTCCTGCATTAATTTTAAGCTACAATCAATTATCTTTCTATATAGTTTCTTTATAGAATTTTTTTGATTATCATTATAATTTTGTTGTTTTGTTACAGGATTTCTCTAGAGCCCTGGCTGTCCTAGAACTCACTGTGTAGACCAGGCTGGCCTTGAACTCACAGAGATCAACCTGCCTCTGCCTCCTGAATGCTGGGATTAAAAGTGTGTGCCCCCACTCCTGGCTTATTATACTATTATTGAGGTGCAGAGAGCATAATCCAGGACCCCATACATGCTAGATACGAGCTCTCCCGCTGAGCTGCATCTCGCTTTTGGATTCTTATTCTGGCTTTCTGATTTCTCTCTTGTGAATACTGTGTGATCAGAACTACACAGTAAGAGTTTGTGATCTGGTATTTCAGTCAGTGTATATGTGACTTTGCCATTACCCAAAGGCTGGGGTTAAGTCCCTTTCACATGAGTTTAAGAAAAGAATATTTAACACAATGAGAGAAAAATTAGTTTGAAAATACAATTTGAAAATAGAGAATATTACATTTATATAACTTAATCATGGAAGATTGATGGGCTAGGGGACTTGAGATTTAAAGGTATTTTGTACCAGAGTTGGTGGCTACTTTTGACCAGCTGAGACAAGTCATTAAGAAGGCACATATTTGGTGGTTAATGCCATTTCCCCCGTTCTCTGTACCCTACTGTGTATTTCAGGTGTCAGACATATGACAACCCTTAATTATCAGAGTTTAATTCTGTGTAAGTGTTTAAAGAAATGCATTCTTTTTATATTTTTAGCTTTAAAAAAGTTGTATGAGCATTTTGCTTGAATGCATGTCTGTGTACTGCATGTGTGTCAGATACACACAGAGGCCAGAAGAGAGGCACCAGGTCCCCTGGACCTTGAATTACTGATGGTTGTGAGCCACCATGTAGTGGCTGGGAATCAAAGCTAGGTCCCCCGACAGTACTCTTAACCACTCAGCCATCTCTCCAGTGCCCTCTCTTCCTTTTTATTTTGGTGTTGGAATCAAACCCAGGGCTGTGAGTGTGCTATGGTAGGTGAGCATTCTATGACTTAGCGTCATCCCTAAGTCTCTGACTCTTCTTAAATAAAGTATTTCCCCTTTCTGCACTACTGTAATACAGCTTGTAACTGATTAAGAAAGGGTAGGCTGCTTTCCCAGGGCGTTGGGGTCGGTGCCCAACGCTCACTCGATGACTGACTCACACCACTGTAACTCCGGTTCCGAGGGCTCCAGTGCCTGCCTCTGACCTGTGTGGGCAACAGGCTCAAATGTGCTGCGTCTGTGCAGGAAAATACCCAGCGCAGAAAATAAAATTTAAAAAATTACAAAAAAGTGAATGATGAACAGACATTCCATGTGGATCCTCGATACTGAAAACTGGAAGAAACTTCATAGGTTCGTCACGTGTGGACCACTTTAACTTGCAGAAGTGAGTTCATTATGATTATTTAAGAGTCAGTCAGCTAATGTATGCCTTCACCTTATGTGGAGAAGAACTTTGAGTTCTTTTATTTAAAAGTTTTTTTTTTTTCTTGGTCTTGGAGGTGGCTGGTAAAAGCATTCGCTTCTGGGCCTGGCCACCTGTGTTCGATCCCCAGGCCCCACATAGAGGACGGCGGGAATAGGCTCCTGGAGGGTGGCCTCTGCCCTCCGCCTGTGCACTCTGTTACACTTACAGTACAGGAAGGCACAGACGTGTACATACACATGCACACACACTGATAAATAAGTAAATACATTAGCACAGTGACAGCAAGGAGTTTTTCTTTTTCCTATAGGTTTTTAACTCCTGGTGTTGTAATACAGAAGTATAAATGGGCCTCTTTCAGTCATTTCCTGTTGATGCGATTAGACATCATGACCAAGGCAACTTATAAAAGAGTGTATTTTTGGCTTCAGTTTAAAGTAATGAAAACTTACTTGACTCTTAGTGACAGTTTTTAGAACTTACAACAGTATAGGCCATCCTCATTGCTGTGTAGTTTCATTAAGGTCACCCCTGTTCATGAGTCATGTCCTAAATGAAAGTTTAATAAGGGTGACACCTTCCTGTCTTACTGAATGTGGCACACGTGGGCACACAGCAGGCATCCATAAAGTCTTTTATTGTGTGTGTGATTTGCTATCTTAGGAAGACTCGTATGATGCCTGTAACTATACAGAGGTTTTGTGTCTGATTTTGAAGCACAGTGATATGCTTCTTGTTTATTAAATGTCAGAAAGTCTCACCAGAGTTCTTAAGTATAGTGTAAAAGTCAAGAGCCCTGCTTAGTCTTCAAATATTTTATCCTGTTTCCCACAGTCAATGTGTGCTTATTTTCTCTTGCTTCTAGACCAAGAGCAATGATGACCTTTTAGCTGGAATGGCTGGAGGAGTAAACGTGACTAATGGTGTTAAAGCAAAGAAAAGCACCTGCTCGTCTGCAGCGCCGTCAGCACCTGCCCCTGCCATGACCATCTCGGAGACCAAGGCCAAGATTAGCACAGGTGCGGGCTCCATAGGCCTGTGCTTTCTGCCTCGGCTTGTGCTCGGCTTTCCTAGCTCAGGTTCCCACCTCTTCCCTGCCCCTTCCTCTTCCGTTCCAGATCAACTCCATTATAGTTGTAAGGTCAGGTGGTGTGATTAACAAGTCGGAGTGGTGCCATTCTTACTTTTTGTAAGTGGTGTTTTACTTGATCCTCAGTGCAGCTTTTGAAGTATAGACTATATCTTCCTCATTGTAGATTTGAGATAACTATGCTGAAGCTTAGCCTAATAGTCTTGCTAAAGGCCATCTGTTTGTTTACTTGATAGAAGTTTCCTGGAAACTCATTTTGTACCAGGCTATCAAAGGTACAAACCTGGTGGTGGAACAAGGTTTTGAACCTTCAGTATGTTACTTCCAAGCCCTACTCACATTTAATTTAATGCCCTACTCATAGGGCAGGGGCCTTGAGATGGAACACTCTTTAGCCATCTCCCCTCTCATGGCTGAGCTGGGGCCATTCCAGTGTGCACAGGTAGTTTCCTGTTGATGGTTGCATCTGACCTCGGACTTCATTTATTCCCTCCTAGGATTAGATATTCCAGTCCGGGTTTGTATGTCCGAGTGGTTCACACAACAGATATTTATTATTTATAGTCTGTAAGTCAAAGTATTGGCAGTTGTGTTTTCTCCTGAGGCCTCTCTGGCTCGCATTTGGTGCTTCCTCAATGTGCCCCCACAATGTGTCCCTCTCTGCTTTTGTCCTAATATCCTTTTTATAGATATAAATCACACCCGATAAGAGCCACCATAACATCTTGTCTTAGTCATTATTGCTGTGAAGAGACTCCATGACCATGGAAATGCTTCCAAAAGAAAACATTTAACTGGGACTTGCTTCCAGTTTCAGAGGTTTAGTCCGTAATCATCAACACGGCAGGGGCGGGGCAGCTGTAGGCAGACATGCTGTTGGGGCAGCTGAGAGCTCTACATCTGGGCCAGGGGCAGCAAGGGGACAGGCACTGGGCCAAGCTTGGGCTTTTGAGACCTCAGAGCCCTCCCCCAGTAACACACCTCCTCCAACAAGTGCCACTCCCTAAGCACTTAAACATATGAACCTTTGGGGGCCATTTTCATTCAAACCACCACACAGCTCTGTGTGAATTGAACTCATTGAATTACGGGGTCTAGAAATACAGTCACATTCTAGAGGCCAGGGCTTTAACATATACCTTTCCGGGGACATGGGTCAGCCCCTGCAGCATCCTTGTTCTTCAATTCATTGGCTCTCTCATTCTCTCTTCCTGAGGATACCCCTAAGGCTCTTTGATTTTAGTGTCTTAAGTGAGGCAGCTCATCTGCTTTGAGCTATTCTGCTTCTCAGTTCAGTACCAGCAAGGTTGCTGCTCTCTTCCATTTTGTCTATCCTTCTGTTCCTCTGTGTATCTTTCTCTTTCCGTACCTTCTGTGGCTTGGTCCATCCTTGCCTTCTGCTCCTTTTTGTTGTTCAGGTATCCACATTTTTTTTTTTTCTTTTAAATGAGAAGGGCCTTTCATGTTGGTAAGAATGGTGGTACCAGTCTTAATGTTGTGAAGGCTGTACCATCCTTTTCCTCGGGGGTTATCCATCTATATTTGTTTCGCCATCCCCTTTTCTCTGCCTTTGAAATTTCCCACAGGCTTCTGTCCACTTCATCGGTGTCACCATTGCCAAATGTAGTCTCTCACAGGTGTACAGAACAGCTTTGTATCAGTCAGGGAGGGTTCTCTACAGAAGTAGAATGGATAGAATGAATATGTAGAAATAATACAATACAATATAAACATGTATTTTTGTAAAAGGGCTTATTAGAGTTGCTTACAGGCTGTGCTCTGGGCAGTCCAACCATGGCTGCCTCCCAGTGGAAGGGACAGGAATCCGGTAGTTGTTCTGTGCACAAGACTAGAAGTTTCAGCAGTCTCATACTGACGCTAGAGTTCTCGAGACTGTTTGAAGCCTGAAGTGGTAGGTTCTAATACCAGCCTTGGCAATAGGATCAATGACTAGCCAGAGAGAGAGTGAGGGCAAGGAGGCAAAAGGCAAAAGCTGCCATCAGAAGGTGTGACCCACCTCAAGTGATCCAGTCTGGTTGGGTTTTAGTTGATTCCAGGTATAGTCAGCTTGACAACCAAGATTAGCAGTAGTACTCTTCTAGATGGATTTCACAGACATTCCCCTTTTTTTGTTTCTTTCATGCTCAAGAATCTTTATTGACTTTCAGTGACCCCCTGAACTCTGCCAATGTCCAGGCCTCTGTAGAAACGCCCCTGAAAACACTTGAACTGTCTTGTCTTAATGTTGTGTGCCATGCTCACCTCTCCTTCCTTGTCTTTGTCTTTGGACCAGCCTGACTTCTTTCTTGTCTACCCTGATTCTAAAGTAAAATGGACGAGCCATCATTCCTGTCAGCAAGTGGCTCTAGAGGCTATTACTTAGCCAGTAGGCACTATGACCTGTTTGTAAAATAATGTGCATACTCATTAATTAAATTAATTGAACAAAATATACTTTGGGGGAAGAGGGTTGAAATGGAGCCTTAGTTTTTAGTCCCAACTAGCCTGGGACTCACTGTGTGTGCATCGTCCTGCTGTGGCTGCCTCCAGAGTGTTGGGATTACAGGCATGTGCTACATAAGTATCTAGCATGAGCATTGTTCTTAACTGCTAATGTTTTAAACATTTAAAAACAACTGACATCATTTTACTCTATGTAAAAGAAATAGAAAAAAAATACAAACAACAAAATATTTTTCACTTTAACAAACAAGGTATAGACCTGGTTGTGAGGTCCTGTGTCCTCACTCTCACGCTATCCTGTGGACTGAGCACAAGGCCACGCACATGCTAAGCAGATGTGCCCCTGCTCACTGCAACGCCAGTCTTCTCTTTACCCTTGTATTTTGAGGCAGGCTGAGTTGTCCTGCTGATCTTGAATGAATTCTGGTCCTGGCTTGGAATTTATGATCTTACTGTCTTAGCCTCAGAAGTAGCTTGAATTGCAGCCTGCATACCACCAGGCCCAACTAACTGGAGTATTTTTAAGGAACAGTCATTTTATGTAGTGAACCACAAGGCTATAGAGGGACGAACAATTCTGTGGTACAGGAAGATGGTTACCTATGGGCTGTTGGTGAGTTCTATAGCAGCTCTGGAGTTATAGAACGGAATGACGATACCATTACCTCAAAGTTTTGATAAGTCTTATCTAAATTAATGCCTGTGAATTTGTCTCCTCTCCCTGGTTCTAATGATTGGACCCAGAGCCTTGCACATGCTGCACAAATACTCTGCTTCCCTCTTAGCCTGCTCTGAAGTTTTCCTGTGTGCACATGGAATACACCTAAAAGTTCTCGGTACTCTAGAGCTTTTGTTACTACTTATGTGCCAGTGTGGGATCAGAACCTTGTTTGCATTTACTTTGGTTATCACTCTTCTGTTTCTTGTAGGTTTCCCAGACTTTGAGTTTATTCTGAGGCTGGCTTTACTTTCATGTTGATCTTTGCTCTCCTTTCACTCTGTTTCCTGTAGGTAATTCCTTGACTGATTGATCTTAGAGTCATCCTAACTGAGCCTGCTCTGGAATATTGCATTCCAGCCAGTATGCAGGTCTTACTCCTGTATCTGAGTTACTGTGCATATCTTTTTAACCGCCTTATTGAGATATAGTTCATGGTCCATAAAATTTACCCTTGTAATGTATAAAATTATTAAAAGATGATGTCTGGGTGTCAAGGTGATGAACTTTGCAGATGACCAGTTGCAGGTCCATGTCAGTATCGTGCCAGGCTCGGAACAGTGCATTTTTGTTGCTAATAATTTTATCTTAAATTCTTTGTTTTAAACATGTAGGCACTAGTTCTTCAGCCAAACGGAGTGCTTCAGCTGGTAATAAAGAATCCAGTTCTACTAGAGAAAGATTACGTGAACGCACCCGGCTAAACCAGAGCAAAAAACTGCCCTCCGTAAGTCAGGGAGCTAATGATGTGGCACTGGCTAAACGTTCACGCAGCCGTACTGCTGCAGAAGGTGATATTCGTATGAGCAAGTCTAAGTCGGACAATCAGATCAGTGACAAAGCTGCTTTGGAAGCCAAGGTGAAAGACCTCCTCACACTGGCAAAAACCAAGGATGTGGAAATTTTACATTTGAGAAATGAACTCCGAGACATGCGTGCTCAGCTGGGCATTAGTGAGGACCATTGCGAAGGTGAGGACAGGTCTGAGGAGAAGGAAACCACTATTGCTCACCAACCGACGGATGTGGAGTCTACGCTCCTGCAGCTGCAGGAACAGAATACAGCCATCCGCGAGGAGCTCAACCAGCTGAAGAATGAAAACCGCATGCTAAAGGATAGGCTGAATGCGTTGGGCTTTTCCCTAGAGCAGAGGCTGGATAATTCTGAAAAACTATTTGGCTATCAGTCCCTGAGCCCAGAAATCACGCCTGGCAACCAGAGTGATGGAGGAGGAACTCTGACGTCTTCAGTAGAAGGTTCTGCTCCTGGGTCTGTGGAAGATCTCCTGAGTCAGGATGAAAACACACTCATGGACCATCAGCACAGTAACTCCATGGACAACCTGGACAGTGAGTGCAGCGAGGTGTACCAGCCCCTCACTTCCAGTGATGATGCTCTGGATGCTCCCTCCTCTTCAGAGTCAGAGGGTGTCCCGAGCATTGAGCGCTCTCGGAAGGGGAGCAGCGGGAATGCCAGCGAGGTGTCCGTTGCTTGCCTGACAGAGCGGATCCACCAGATGGAAGAGAACCAGCACAGCACCAGTGAGGAGCTTCAGGCAACTCTGCAGGAGCTGGCTGACCTCCAGCAGATTACCCAGGAACTCAACAGTGAGAACGAAAGGCTCGGAGAGGAGAAGGTCATTCTGATGGAGTCGCTGTGTCAGCAGAGTGATAAGTTGGAACACTTCGGCAGACAGATTGAATATTTCCGTTCCCTTCTCGACGAGCATCACATTTCTTACGTCATAGATGAAGATGTAAAGAGCGGGCGCTACATGGAACTAGAGCAGCGCTACATGGATTTGGCTGAGAATGCCCGTTTTGAGCGAGAGCAGCTTCTAGGGGTTCAGCAGCATTTAAGCAACACTTTGAAGATGGCAGAACAAGATAACAAGGAAGCTCAAGAAATGATAGGTGCCCTCAAAGAGCGCAGCCACCACATGGAGCGGATTATTGAGTCTGAGCAGAAGGGCAAAGCGGCCCTGGCAGCTACGTTGGAGGAGTATAAAGCTACTGTGGCCAGTGACCAGATAGAGATGAATCGCTTGAAGGCCCAGCTGGAGAACGAAAAGCAGAAGGTGGCTGAGTTGTATTCTATCCACAACTCTGGAGACAAGTCCGATATCCAGGATCTCCTGGAGAGTGTCCGGTTGGACAAGGAAAAGGCAGAGACGTTGGCCAGTAGCCTGCAGGAAGATCTGGCTCATACCCGAAATGATGCCAATCGGTTACAGGACACCATTGCTAAGGTATAAAGACGTTCTTATTTAGCATTAGACAGCTGCCACGTGTAGCGTGCTTGCTGGAAAACAGGTGTGACATTGTCATTCTCAAGTTTCAGATGCACTACCTTACGTAGAGTCAAAAGTTTCCTTACAAGATTGTCAGTGTCAGGCATTCCTCTTTATCACCTTCTTCACAGATGGGCTGGAGGTGCTGGGAACCATGCCCCAGAATTCCTTGTGAGCAATAGATAACTTTGTATCCTCATCTTAATATACTGTGGCATAAGGTAGATGCCGAGTCAGGATTCCAGTTTTCCAGGATTGGCAATGTCTGCTGCCTTTTTCCTGGTCTAGTTTTCCAAATAGTATTTTATTGTGAGTTCATTCTGCTTTTAGAGTAGAGCTGCTTCTGTTTCTTGGAGGTCCAGGATTTATTGCTGGCAATGAGCTTAGAGATGATTCTTCTAGTCCCTCATCTCACAGGTGTTCAGTGTACTAGTAAAGACTCAGAGTGGCTGACTAGGTCGCTGGCGTCGTTCTGTATCCTGAGTGATTTTTGAAGTGAATGTTTTTGTACAAATTATCTATTCATTCCATCCACATTTTATATCTTTTTAAAATGTGTATGTGTTAATTTATGGCACGTGTGTGTACCCACAGAGGCCAAGGGGGATGTTGGATCCCTTGAAGCTGGAGTTACAGGCTATTGTTGTTGAGACTCTTGACGTGGGTGCTGGGACTGAACTGGGGTTGTCCAGAAGAGCAGGGGTGCTCTTGACTGCTGAGAATTTCCCCGCCCAAGTGCAGTGAGTTTTAAAGGGAGAAGTTTTGACAGGGTTGGTTTTTTTGTTTTGTTTTGTTTTGTTTGTTTGTTTTTTGGTTTTTTGAGACAGGGTTTCTCTGTGTAGCCCCGGCTGTCCTTGAACTCACTCTGTAGACCAGGCTGGCCTCGTACTCAGAAATCCACCTGCTTCTGCCTCCCAAGTGCTGGGATTAAAGGTGTGTGCCACCACTGCCCAGCTAAAGGGAGAAGTTTTAGTGCATCTGTGGTTAAACTCTGAATAACTTATCTTTTAACTATTTTAGTGATCCCTTTTTAAAAAACCTTATTTCATATTTGTTTCAGGTGGGAGAGGGAATATGAATACATGCGTGGGGTGTGTCAGTCAGGACAGTTTGTGATAGTTGGTTTCTCCTATCATGGGAAGCTCCAAGGACCGGACTCAGCTCATTAATTTTGGTAGCAAGCACCTTTACCTCTGGAGCCATCTTGCCAGTCTCTTAGTGATCACTTTTAGAGATATAATTCAGGAGATATATGTTGAGGGGCACTGTGAACTAGTACTTTGACAAAGACTATTTGAAATGAAAATGTTGGGCTGGAGAGATGGCTCAGTGGTTAAGAGTACCGACTGCTCTTCCAGAGGTCCTGAGTTCAAATCCCAGCAACCACATGGTGGCTCACAACCATCTGTAATGGGATCAGATGCCCTCTTCTGGTGTGTCTGAAGACAGCTACAGTGTACTCATATACATAAAGTAAATAAAACATTTAAAAAAAAAAAAGAAATGAAAATGTTATATTTTATTTTTGTATATGTGTATTGTGTCTATGTGCATATGTGCTATGAGTCATGTGAGGAGATTGGAGGATGACTTGGAGTCTGTTCTCTCCTTCCTGAGGGTTCTAGGGATTGAACTCAGGCCCTCCGACTTCGTAGCAAACACCTTTACCTGCTTGAGCCATCTTGTTAGCCTTAAGTTTTTTTTTTTTTTTTTGGTTTTTCGAGACAGGGTTTCTCTGTGTAGCCCTGGCTGTCCTGGAACTCACTCTGTAGACCAGGCTGGCCTCGAACTCAGAAATCCACCTGCCTCTGCCTCCCAAGTGCTGGGATTAAAGGCGTGCGCCACCACTGCCCGGCACCTTAAGTGTTTTTATGGTTTCATATTGATTTGATTTTTTTTCTGTTATAAATACAACTTTTTTTTTTTTTTTTGTAAGCAAGCAGGTAGCATGTTAATCATTCATCAAGTGTACATTTGTCCCCAAATTGCCTCATAAATAATCTGGTTAAGTTCAGTGATACATCAGTGTAAATTTAGTCAGTGATATAGCGGGCTCGTGCTGAGACTATCAAATGAAAACCTTGTGCATTTGTAGTGCTGGCCCCATGCGGTAACAGTGCTTGGCCAGGTTGTCAGCCTGTCTGTAGCTGCTCATACTTAGCTTCCGTGTCGAACGGTAAGTACTTTGGTTGTAGAGTTTATCCTAAAACAAGTCTCCTTTTAACTTCTTTAGGTAGAAGATGAGTACCGAGCTTTCCAGGAAGAAGCCAAGAAGCAGATTGAAGATTTGAATGTGACATTAGAAAAACTAAGATCAGAGCTGGAGGAAAAAGACACCGAGAGGAGCGACATGAAGGAAACCATCTTTGAACTTGAGGATGAGGTGGAGCAGCACCGTGCTGTGAAGCTTCACGACAACCTCATCATCTCTGACCTAGAGAGTAAGTAAGGCAGCGCCCGGGTCCTGCGCATCCCACCCTCTGCATGCTTGTGTTCCGGAGTGAAAATAGCACTTCTGGCTAGCACACAGTATGGACACAGTAGCACACAGTATGGACACAGTAGCACGCTGACCTACAGAAATACACTTTTGACAGAGGTGTTCTTCACACCTTAGTTGGGAAACTGTGGGTCAATGTGTTTTGTTCTCAAATGTTCCAAAGAAGCGTTACTTGAACATTGTATTTAATCAGTGAGACTCTCTGAAGTGAAAAGCTAGCAGTCAGTTATTTTCCAGACCATAAGAAAAGCCATTAATTTACTTTTAGTGATTGCAAGTGAACAGAGTTGAAAAAAATAGGCCAATCTTGTAGCATCCTGATCATGGAGCACAGGCCTTTTTTTGTTTTGTTTTGTTTTAGATTTATTTGGTTTTTCTTATTATTCTGAGGATTTTGTGTCATGATAAAATGAAACCTGCATTTTAAAGTTTCATTCTACTTTGCATGAATAGATTTTTAAACTTTATTTTGTAGTTATTTTGGATTTGTAAGAAAGTTGAGGCATCAGATTTTTATATGAAACTAATCTATTTTCTCATGAATTGTTTATTGGTTACAAGAGAGAAAAGAAACTACAACTCCTTATGCAGTAGGGAAAGCTGAGAGGTGCTTTGGGTTTTCCTGTGGGTCATAGAGGCACATGGTACTGGGCAGAGCACAGGTGAGGTCTGGTCTGACCCAGGCGCATGCCAACCAGAGAAACATTAGACAGACAGCATGAGGGTGTGCTGAGTGTGGAGGTGCTGCAGCCCCAAGACATCAGTGTTATGAAACAGAAAGGCTATGGAAAGGTACCAGATAAAAGAAGACTCAGGAGACGTGATAATTAGATGTAGTACCCATGTCTAGACAGGTCCATTACTATAGGAGAAAATGATAGAAGGGCATTAATCAAAAATTGAGTTGTGGCTAAGAGATTAAAGATATGCTAATAATACATTTAGGAAGTTGATAATTACACTATGTTTACATAAAATATCCCTGTTCTTAGAAACCACACACTGAGGTTTTCAGGTGAAGGGCTGTGATTACTATACCCCCAAGGAGTTCTGGGAAAAAATTACGTTGATGGCTAGATACAGAACTGAGCGATGGCAGCTGGTAGGACAAGTGAATTGTATTCCCACTGCCTTTTCTATGATGCTGGAGTTGAAGCTCAGGACCCTGTCCGTGTAAATTTCACATTCTTACCACTAAACTACCTCCGCAGTTTTTCATACTTTATATCACAGACCTAAGATAGAGTGGGTGGGGTAGCCGTTTCTGATGCATTAGTTAAAATCTTTCAGATAACTGGGTGTATGCAATGCTTCTTTGGACACTATCAGTTCATTGTTTCTTGACAGAGTGCTGATTAGCAAGTATAGCATTGGGCCTATCGATAGGTTGGTGGGGACATTTGAGATTCTTGAAGAAGAGCATGTCATTTGTGGGAAATTTTCAGGATATAACTTGGGAATTTTTACTGTGAATCTGTGGATTGACCAAGGTTTTGGTCAGTGGTGAGACTGAATTTTTTTTAAGAAGACAATGTTGTGACTCCATGAAATTTCTCATCTACAGCTTAACCCTTCAGGGTGGTCGTAGTGACTCATCTGTGGTCCAGTGCTCAGTCGTGATTGACAGAGTTCTAAGCTGTCTTCAGGAAGGTCTTGTTTCAGAGCCAAAAACTAAACAATAAAAGAACTTTTAGCACTTACTTTAGTTTTAAAAAAAAAAAAAAAAAAAAAAAAAAAAATATATATATATATATATATATATATATATATATATATATAAAACATTTCTACTTTTTAAATTGTATATATGTGTGCATGTCTATACGTGGACTAGATGTCCAGGAAACCCAGAGGAGGGTGTCAGAGCCTCTGGAGCTGGAGATCCAGGTGGTTGTGAGCAGACTGACACGGGTGCTGGGGACCAAACTAGGTTCTTCTGGAAGAACAGCGAGTACTCTGAACCGCTGAGCCATCTCTCTGGCCCTGGGTTTAGTTTATATTTTGTATTTTTGAGAATTTATTTAATTCTGCTTTTTTATTATACATTTTAAAGTTTTATTAGCACATATTAATTTTACATGACAGTGTTTCACATAGACACTTTCATATGCGTGTATTTTTTGACCATACTCTCATTACCCTGTTGCCTGCCTCCGGCTTCTCTCTTCCTCTTCTCAGCAGTGTGTGTACCAGTGAGTTATGTTAGGGTTACTTACAGGAATGTGGGTGGATTTTTTTTTTTTTTTTTTTTTTAAATTAGGGCTCTTTATAGGTATATAGTGAGCTACCCGTAGTTACAGTACTGAAGAAAACTGGCGGGTAGTTTTGCTTCTTACATGTGAGAAGTGTTAAGTTTTCCAGAGTAACTTTGGAAGCTCCTGTACCTAGTCCGTTGGGTACACTGGTACTGCCCTGTTTCCCAAGCAGTCAGTCCTTGTGGTTTTGCTCATGGGCAGGAGTGACATCTTGTGGTAGCTGGGGCATTAGCTAGAAAAATGTTAGATGATGAAGATCCTGGGGGCAAAACTTTACAAATCATTCATTTTTCACATACGAATTTTAACTAGAAAATGACAAAAAAATTCTGAATAATTAAAAAAATATATAGCTTCTTTTATAGCATTTTAAGATAAAAAGTTCAAATATGCATTAGTATTATTACCTAGTGCTTATATTGTCTTTGTATATGTATGTTGAACTACTTAATACTAACTCTATGACATTTAATTCTTAAATATTTAAATGTGATTCCTTGTTTTTTTTGGTTTTTTTTCGAGACAGGGTTTCTCTGTATAGCCCTGGCTGTCCTGGAACTCACTCTGTAGACCAGGCTGGCCTTGAACTCAGAAATTCACCTGCCTCTGCCTCCCGAGTGCTGGGAATAAAGGCGTGCGCCACCACAGCCCTAAATGTGATTCCTAAAAGATTTTCCTGAGCACTTCTAGCAAAATTATTCTTAGTTTTCTAGTATCAACTAATAGCTCATAAATAGATTTCTCCAGCTGTCATCAGAATATATCTTTATAGCTTTGTTTACACCCAGGTTTTTGTGACTAATTTTTTATAGTCCTACAGATCGATCCCAGGACCTCATGCTGAGCAAGCTTTCTACTAGCCTAATATCTTCATTTACTTGGGTTTTATTTATCTTGGACCAGCTTCAGACTCATGACCCTTGTGCCTCTTAGTTTCTACAGTTCTAGGATTATAAGTGTATGCTACCTCTTCCTCTTTGTCTCTCTTAAATAATAACCAGTGTGTAAACAAATTTTATACTTTATGTTAGATCTCTAGCGTTAGATTGCAGTTACTTTTTCTCTGGAGTTTGATGGCAATTAATTTTTTTTTTCTAGAAAATTCTCACATTTGGAGTTAACTCAGCACATGATACATGAATTTGTGTTGTTTGAGAAAGCAAGATTTCTTTTGTGGAAGATTTTAATAAGCTTAGAACCTCTTTATCAGCTCCCAAATAAGCCTTATAATGTCATAGTGGTCGTTCCTCAGTCACCCCAGATAAACCCCATTTGTATTCAATAGTAATTGTTCCTCAGTCACCTCAAGATAACTTCCTGACCTTGGAATTGGTATGTAGGATCTTACAACTGCTCAGGGCTCAAGAATGTGGAGGAAAAGACACTCCGAATGAAGGACAAATGGCAAACTGCAGAGAAATAAGAACTACAGACCGGAACAAGTGGGAATGTCTTAGCATTGAAGCCAGAAAGATGGGATGTAAGCTCAGAGCTCCATGTTCAGAGCATGCTTTAGATCACCATGTTCTTCCCTTCCCTAAAAGAAGAATGTGAAAGAAATAGAAAGCCTCAGTGAAGCTAACGCTGAGGTAGAAAACAGTTGGGTCAGCAATATAGAAAGCATAGAATCAGAGGTATGGAGCACTAACACGGAATAGAAAAGCCTGCAGTCCTGGAGAACAGTGGGACTCAGAGGAATGATGTTCCCACAAACCTCGGGTGGAATGGAGCGTATTATTAAAACTGCCTGCGCAGGGCTGGACACTGGACTGAGGTCCCCCACTTACTTGCCTACTTTTGCTTATTTACTTCTGAGCTCAGATTCTTGTGAATTATTACAAGGAGTAGAATTGGATGCCAGGCTTCTTTGAATGACCTTGGTGTCAGAAAGGGCACTGTAGGCTACCATGTGGTCCAGGAGAGAGAGCCACACGGAGGGAAAAGTACGTTTGACCCCGCTGTGAAATGGACGCACCTCCCAGCACTAGTTAGGGTCCTTTTGATGTGTCATCCGCAGGGCCTTTACCAGAGAAGTCTGTGGGTGGAACAGTGACACCTGCAGTTGTTAAGTGATGTGTGTAAGTCACCATACTCGCTCTTTATAAGGAACATCTGTGAAGACTTAATGGATACTTTATCATCTTAAAAAAGAAACAGCTGACTTAAGAAAATCAACTAAAGAGCACCCCAGATAAAGCTAGGGACTTTGTCACCAGTCTAGCAAAGCTGACTCCTGTTCTGGGTGTGGTGGTGAAGCCTTTAATCCCAGCATAGGCAGGTGATTTCTGAGTGCAAGGCAAGCCTGGTCTGAAGAGCTTCAGGCCAGCCAAGGCTACGTAGTGAGATCCTGTCTTAAAGTGATGGTGATGCTGATGCTGATGATGGTGGTGGTGGTGGTGGTGATGATGATGACAGTGACGGTGATGACAGAAGAAAGAGTAGCATCAGTGTCTTGAATTGGGTCTGGGGAACTGGCTCAGTAGGTAAGAGAACTTACTCTGTACGCATGAGGACCTGAATTTGAACCCCAGCCAAAGAAAATAGAAAGCTGGACATGGCTATGCCTGCTTGAGAGAGCAGACTGGCTGGCCAGCCTAGCTGAAGTAGCAAGGTTTGGTTCCCTGAGAGACCCTGTCTCAAGGGAATAAGACAGAGAGCATGCATGCATGCACACATACACACATACACACACACACACTTTTTTTTAAGAAAGTAAAAGTATATGAACAGGCAAATCAGAAAAAGACAAAAAAGATACTTGGCATGGAAAAGAAATCAAAAGAAAACAAAATGCCAGTATTCATTAAGCAGATGTGAAAAAATTAAAAAGATTGATAGCAAGCAAGAGAAAGGAAGAATATTTTTATGTGCGATTAAGAAGATTATGATTGCTGCATCTTTCTAAAAATGATAAAAATTTTTATTAAAAGACTTAGTAGTCCGCTTCAAGGAACCTGTCCGTAGAAACAGCATTGTAAAGATGTATTTTATTTTATGTGTATGGGTTTTGTGTGTGTGTGTGTGTGTGTGTAAGTGCACTGTGTGTCTCTTGTGCCCCGAGAGTTCATGCTAGGGTGCAGAATCCCCTGGAACTGGGCTATGGATGGTTGTCCGTTGCCGTGTTGGTTCTGGGAACGAAACCTGGGTCCTCTGCAAGAGCACTCACTGCTCTTAACTGCTGAGCCGTCTCTCCAGTCCCACAGTCTACATTTTTTAGTAGTTGTAATCTAGTGAACAGCTTGTGTCCACAGTGTGAGTTCCCGTTCTCATTGCCATTGTGCCGGTGAGGATGGAGAGGGCAGAGCTCAGGGCGCTGGCTAGAAGATGAGGCAGCCAGCTGCAGTGCACATCTGTACTTTAGAACTACTTAAAGCTTCAGACGTAACATGCCGTGGGAATGGCAGCCAGACAGAGTAAGTGTGTAAAGACTTGTTGTGTTTATTACAAAAGGTGGAGCTATGTTAACTTTGTTAAGAGGAGATTTTGAAAACAAATTCTGATATGTTCCTTTAATAGAATACTCTGGGGCCACCTAGATGGTACTACATACCTGGATTTACTGATAATGGAATCCATCATTTGCTACCTGCTTATGAAGCAGTACAAATATAATATTGTGCTTAGAAGAAAAGCTAGGCATATGTGGTAGAGTACCTCTAGTCCCATGTAGTGGACTGCTGAGGTAGGAAGGATATCTCGGCCTCTGCAGGAATTTAAGGCTTGCCTGGACAACACAGCAAGACCAAATTCAAACAAAAACCCAAACCAAATGATACTCACTCACGGATCTGGAAGGATGTAGGTCAAATGCAAATACAGGTAATCTTATTTCGTTACAATTTCTATTTTCTCATTGTTTTATTGTGAACATATCTTACTTTTAGAATTAAGAAAAAAGTGTTATAACTATTTTTTTTTTTTTTTTGAGAAGGGGAGAATAAAGATTCGAGCAAAATAAAAAAAAAGTAAAACTCTGTAGTTCATTTGAATACCATTTGTACCTTCTCCCAGTTCTGTACATATTACCTGTCGCTTTTAACAGGTTATTTACTCCTGATGTTTTTCCTTTCCTCTGAAAATAATACTTAACTCATTCCCTGGGAAATGCTGGACCAGAAGGAAGCAACTGATGGTAGTAGCCAAAGAGCTCTTGGGCTTCAGAGGCCAGGAAGGTTGTTGTGAACTGGGGGAGTTTAATTAGTCCTCAAGAGGACCATAGCCAGAGCCTGAGCCCATGGTAACTGTCCAGTAATGTCTGCATGATCGGTGGGCATGTGAGAACTGGCATGACTTTCTCTTGGTTTGTCAGGGACAGGTCATCGGAAGAGAGACAATTAAGGAACCCAGTACTAAACAGGAAGGGCAGTTTCCAGAACTTTCAGAAGAAAGCTAGATGGACTAATAATGCAACCGCAGTTTATCTGATTTCTAGAATAAAAATAGTTCTGTAAAAAAAAAAAAAAAAAGATGTTTAATTTAAAAGCAAGGAGATGATAGTTCTTGTTTTTGAGAATTTTAAGACAGTAGGTGGCAGTGTCGCTCACACTAGGGAAACTGGAGGGTAAGGAAGCTCATTTTAAGGTTCCTGAGTAGAGATGATAACTTCCTCCTTGTGTGACCATCAATTGTGCTAGGTAGCAGTAGTCTTTAAGAAAAAAAAACAAACAACTTATTTCAGGGAGGAAAAGCATGTTGCCATTTCTTAACTTTTTGTCTCAGAAGAAGAGCACAAACATGATTATAAAGTTGAAATCACAGCCCCTAAAGACCAGTCTAGTACAGTTTATGCTGTTTAAATATGCCCTTGTCTGGCAGCCTTCCTTTTATGTAAAACGAGCAATGACAGTCACTAATTCATGTGTAGACCAGCAGCATCACATGTTCTTGTTAAGAGGGTGATTGTGTGCATTCCGTGACCGTGAATGTGGAGGTTGATGAAGAAATGAGAATTTATAAGCAGTCTGAGATAGCCACAAGGACCAAGGTGCCAGGTGTTATCTGATGAATTATGTCTGCCCACGTCCTTTGTGACCAGAAGAAAAGGAAAGCAAGCTTTTACAACTTAATCTTGTTTTATGTATCTGAGTGTTTTAGTTTGTTTAGTGTATCTGTGTGTGTGTGTGTGTGTGTGTGTGTGTGTGTATCTCAGATACCCTGGGGCTGGAGTTACAGGCAGTTGAGAGGTGCCATGTGGATACTGAGAATTGAACCTGGGCTATGCAGTAAGTTCCAGGCCAGCAAGGGCTAAATGCATGTTGTATCAAAACAAAATAACAAACAACTCTTACACATAATGGACTGAGTGTAAAGAAAAGGTGGAATTTCTAGTGTTGTCAGTTTGTGTCTTAATCTTTGTTTGTGTCTGAATGTCTGAACCCACCCATGCATGAGATGACAAGGAGCCAGGCCTGCTGCCTTCAGAGTTACCCTGTTTCTGTTAGCAGAGAACAAGACTTGTCCACTCATTGTGTGGACTTACCGTGACTGGACTCAGCAGTCTGTCCAGGATTAAGAAGGTTTCTCACAAGATAGCCTCTAAAGTTTAACCCTTTGAAGAGCAGTCATCCTGCATTCCTAGCTCAACTTTTTTTTTAAACTCTCTAAGAAGGTGGAAACTATCTTTTTCTTTGCATCATCATTATCTAGAAAACAAGCCTAATTCATGGTTTATGAATGCTTGCTACAAAATGATTGTTGAATGAATAGATAAATTTTGAACAATCTTTATTTCATGGCCCTGACTTACCTAAACAGTTCTGGCGCTGTGTCTCCTAGTGGAGACATTAACTGTTGGCTGCTAAAATTAGACCGTCTCTCCATCTTGTTTTATCTCATTTTATCCAACATTAGAAAATATTATGTGCTTCTAATAATAGTTTGTACAAATATGTTATAACTGAAGTTACTTTGTATCATTTTCAATATATCATGGGCTCATGAGAGAAGTGTTTGCCATGGGAGCCTGAGTTCAGTCCTGGAATCCACCATAGTGGAAGAGAAAAAGAACCAACTCTTTTTTTTTTTTTTTTTTTTTTGGTTTTTCGAGACAGGGTTTCTCTGTGTAGCCCTGGCTGTCCTGGAACTCACTCAGGCTGGCCTCGAACTCAGAAATCCACCTGTCTCTGCCTCCCGAGTGCTGGGATTAAAGGCATGCGGCACCACTGCTGGGTAAGAACCAACTCTTAATGGTGTCCTCTGACCTGTTCACCTGTACTCACTTATGTGCACGCATGTGCACACGCGCGCACGCGTACACACACACACACACACACACAGATTGATTTTTAAAAAGCTGAATATAGTGATCCAAACTTTTAATCCCAGCATTGGGAGGCAGGTAGGTGCATCTCTGTGAGTTCAACACCAGGCTGATCTACATAGTGAGTTCCAGGACAGCCAGAGCTACATAGTGAGCACAATGAGACTTTGTCTCAAAAACAAACAAAAAGTTTTAAAAATATGTATCATGACTCAGGATATAGTTCAGTGGTTGAAAACCTATTCATAGCATATATGAGGCCCTCAATTTGAGAATGATTTATTTTCATTTTATGTATATGTGGGAGGAGGAGAGAAAATCTATGCTTGAGAATGGAGAGGGAACTGTAGCATCAATAGGCAAAATCTTAGTAAAGGATTATTCCATGCGTAAGTGCTTTCCTGGTGCATAACTGAGAGGTGATTTATTCCTGAGCTGTGGGAGTAATGAGTGTAACAAGTGTCCAGGGGGACAGGTGTCCAGGGGAACAGGTGTCCAGGGGGACAGCTGCAGCTTGGTCCATTCCTGAGGCGTTTCTCTGTGTGTGGCTTTTAAGGCAGACCTTCCTTACAAGCAGAGAATGTGATTTCCTATTGTATTTTGTGCTGCTAGTCCATAGATTAGCTCTCTGGATGTTACAATAAATTTTAAAAATAATTTTACTGATTTCACATTTCTGGAATTTGTTCCAATGTGAAAAGGGAATTATGCTTGCATGGTTTAGAGCGATAACTTCTGCGATTACAAGTTGACATTTTAATAGCAGTCAATGCTGTTTTGATTGGCGTTGTGCCAATAATATGTATGTTTCTAACAATTGCTTCCAGCTTACTTAGGAAGTGAAGCAGAAACTATAGTCTTAGATTGAATATTCTTTCATACTTTTTTAAAAGTTTTGTGATGAAAGTAAACAAGTCTCTGCACAGGAAAACTAGGTGGTCATATTTTTAACACCTCTTTTTTTTGTCATTTCTTTTGAACATTTAAGATCATTAAGAACTTTAGGTTTAAGAAGAAATATTTAATCTTTGTGATCTTTTCAGATACAGTTAAAAAACTCCAAGACCAAAAGCATGACATGGAAAGAGAAATCAAGACCCTTCACAGGAGACTTCGGGTAGGGTGAATCTTCGTGTGCTGTCCCATAGAAAACCTGGTTCTCCGAAATTTGTGCTGTTATTTAATCTGTGGTTATGGTAGGGTATTGGCCACACTGAGCTGAGAGCAAGGGCCGTTACTTTAAATTGAGACTAGCACTGCATTTAAGGTAGGAGAATGTACTGGTAGTTAGTTATGGATAGATGTGTTGTGTTTTGAAAATAAAGTTTATTAACTTTTGATTTTAAAATCACGGACCAGGCTGTTTGTATGTGAGATATCTGTGTTCTCTGAGTTGGGTTGGCTGCCAGCACCCGTGCTGCTAAGATGTGCGGGGACAGTGCTAATCATAGACCCTGAGTCCTGACCCAGCTGTAGCTGCTTTCATGGTACCAGAAAATTGCTGTTAGGATGAGAGGGCTCAGGCAAGGCCCAGCTGTGGCTCTGGGGGAAGTGAGGCCCCTGGGGAGACGTCTCCGCCCAGCCACACCCGCATCCTTCTTGTCTGTGGGAAGCAGCAGAGCCCTCAGTTCCTTACGCCTCTTTGTATGACTGTGTCTGCCTGCACTGAGTTCAGTTTTTCTTCTGGCTTCCTCTTCCTTTTCCTTTACTTTAGTGTTTTTTTTCTGCTACTTTTTGATGTCAGGGTATTTATAGTTTTACCGTATGGTTCACATACCATTTATATACCACTGTATGGTTCACATACCATTTATATACCATTTTTATATCATTTATATACCTTCTTGAAAGAGAATTCCAGAGGGAAAGCTCTAAATTTTTGATGATATTTATTTTCATAACACTTGCTTTGAAAGTTGCATGAGGAAGAGAAGTCTAGCATTTTTTCCTCATTAATATTTATTGAGTACTCTGAATACTTAATGCCTCAGTAGGAGGATCAGATGGCAAATCTTCCTTCATTAAGAACAAGTTCACTGATAAGAGTTGCTTTGTTTTAAAAATAGATAACAGCAGTTCTTGGGATTAAAAAAAGTCATCATTCTGGAGTATGACTTGTTAGGGCAAACTAATCATAAACAAACTTTACTGCTTTTAAGTAAATCTTCATCGCTTTGTTTTGGAAATAAGAGTTTTGTTTTTTAATGTAGGAAGAGTCTGCAGAATGGCGGCAATTTCAAGCTGATCTCCAGACTGCAGTGGTCATTGCAAATGACATCAAGTCTGAAGCCCAAGAAGAGATCGGTGATCTAAAGCGACGGCTACATGAGGCCCAAGAGAAAAATGAGAAACTCACAAAAGAATTGGAGGAAATCAAGTCACGCAAGTACGTTCTGAGAAACCGGTTGTGTTTCAGTAAGGAACAGCTGTGGCCTGGTGCTGTTCTTTGTCCTAACCCTCACGGTCCAGCCCTCTTCTCTCTCTGTACACTGTAGGTCTGGAAGCAGACGGCATCGGCTTCTGCCTGGCTCTGCCTCTTGGTGCTGTGTGCTCTCAGTTAACAGTGTTGGTCTTCCTGTGCCCTGTACTCAGTTCTCTCAGCTGTAACATGAAGGCCTGTGAGCCACTTCATGGTGCTGTCCTGAGTAAGTGAGCTAGTGCTTCCACAGAGATCAAAGCAGCCATCAGTAAAACTTGAGCTACTAATTTTGGAAAACAAGCGATCAGTACAGTGTGAGTTTCTTTCCATCACTCACTTGAGGAATTTCCATTTTTTTTTTTTTTCAAAGTCCTCCAAAGTAGTACCCTCTACATCTAACAGAGAGATCATTGGAAATCCATAAAAATGGCCAAATGAGGTGAGACCTGTGATATGTTTTGAGTTCCACAGTAACACTCCATCTGAGTGGGGAAAGAGTTTATGTGTTTATGTTATTATTAAGAATTTGATTTTACTTCACTTTGAATGATTTTTAATTAGGCATAGGGAAATGCAGTATATCTTAGAGAGGCTTTTGTTTTATTATTGCTTAGTCCTAATGTGTTCTAAGTGTTACTCATTGGCATCCTTAAGCTGAGCTTGGACTGAGGCCTAATGAACCCCACTGGTGTGAAACTGGGGTTACTTTTTCTCTATATTCTTAAATAAATAGCTTGCTGGGCAGTGGTGGCGCACGCCTTTAATCCCAGCACTCAGGAGGCAGAGGCAGGCGGATTTCTGAGTTCGAGGCCAGCCTGGTCTACAGAGTGAGTTCCAGGACAGCCAGGGCTACACAGAGAAACCCTGTCTTGAAAAACCAAAAAAAAAAAAAAAAAAAAAAATTAAATAAATAGCTTGTTAGAAATACCTCATTTGATAGTTACCCTGAGTACTGAAGTTGGTTCTGTCTGTCCATGCATGCATGCATCCATCCATCCGTCATGCTAGGGATGAACCGAGGGCCTTACATCTGCCAAGCAAGTACTCTACCACTAAACTCTAAAATTCTATGGGATCCTGAAAGTTTACTAGTCTTTATGTGTCAAGGAGATGCCTACCAAAAAACGCAGCATCTTGGGTTGGAGAGGTGGAAGTGGTTAAGAGTGCTTCCTGCTCTTCCAAAAGATCTGAGTTTAGTTCCGGCACTCTTGTCAGGTGGCTCAGGACTCCCTGTAACTTCAGTTCCAGGCACATGTTGCTCTCTTCTGGGCTCTGTGGGCACCGCACACACACTATTAGAAACTGCTGAGAGAGCGTCTTGTACTGTGCTGCTGCGGTCAGAGTGATACTCTCAGCTGTGGAACCTCCAGGACCCCGTGCACCTAGTCTTCATAGTGATACTTAGGTAGTTGACTGTTTTCACTGATTTTTGCATTGATAATGAAGAACAAAGGTCAGTTTGCTGCCAGGTCCTTCGTATCAAATCACAGAGTCAAGCTCATTATAACGTGAGGTAACTTTTTTTTAAGTGCAAAACTGCCTAAACAAAACAAAACGTGGGTTTCACTTAAAAATACTGTTCTTGAAAGGTTTACAAAATCCCAGCCTTAGATTACCCTGTTTTCAGCCTTCCATGTGACTACTGGAAGTATGAATGGGCACTTCCGCTTCAGGCCAAGTGTCCAAGTGTGAGGTGGCTGAGGTGAGCCCTGTGTAGGCTCAGTCTGAGCTGCTTTCTCCTCATGGAGCAGCATCTGAATTTGACAGGAAGCTCCTTGAAAGTGCTGAGGTGCCTGCCCCTTCAGGAAAGCAGCTGCTGGTATTTGTTGTTGACGAGATGTAGGTCTTTCTGCCATTACAAGATGAATGAAGATTTAAGGAGGCTTTTTTTTTTTTTAAAATTGTATTTCTTTATTTTGTGCCACTCTGTACATCTGGAAATTAGAAGGCAACTTGTAAAAGTTGGTTTTCTGTGCTGTGTGTGTTCTGGGCACCAGACCCAGGTTGCCAGACTTGGCAGTGAGCAGCTTTACCTGATAAGCCATCTCACTGGCCTGGGAGGTTTTTGATGCCATCATTAGTAATAGCAAATATGACTTATGTTATATAATTAAAGGCATCTGAATAAAAAGTCTGAAATGCCAGTGTTGTTATGATCAATATATGATGTTATAGAATCAGATGGGTAGGAAATTCTCTCAAAGTCTGTAATAGCCCAGTGGATTTTAGTGGATAAGATAGGAGAGGTTTATTTACACAGCTTCATTCACATTCAACAAGTGCTGTAACGAACACTGCGTCATGTCTCCAGTCTACGGCTTACTTCCCCCTGGTACTGCAGATTTAACCCAGAGTTTTCTCCCTGTCTAAGCAGGGACTCAGGACTAAGTTATTTTCCAGCCCAGCAGAAATTTAGTAACTCCCATTGTTTGATTTTAGTGTATATAGTGGAATAGTCAAAGTTATCTGAAAGGATGTTAATATTCTCTATTCCAGACACATTTGTTTGAGATCTCAATTTTTTATATCTTAGTAGGTTGAATACAGAAGTGAGAATATAGTTGTCATCTAAGCAGTTAAATGATACTATGTCATTTTATCTATCTGTCTGTCTGTCTGTCTATCTACTTATTTTGAGACAAGGTCTCTTTATGTAACCTGTCTGTCTTGGAGCTCACTATACAGACCAGGCTGGCCTTGAACTCACAGCGATCCATCTGCCTCTGCCTCCAGAATGCTAGGATTAAAGGTGTGTACTACCACACCTGGCTAAATACATACTTTTAAAAATGTAAGACATGGACTGGAGAGATGGCTCAGTGGTTAAGAGCACTGGCTGCTCGTCCAGAGGTCTTGAGTTCAATTCCCAGCCCACACATGGTGGTCCAGAACCATCTGTAATGGGATCTGATGACCTCTTCTGGTGTGTCTGAAGACAGCTACTGTGTACTCACATATATAAAATAAATACTAAAAAAAGAAAATGTTCCTTTTAAAGTAAAAAAAAAGGGCTGGAGAGATGGCTCAGCAGTTAAGAGCAACGACTGCTCTTCCAGAGGTCCTGAGTTCAATTCCCAGCAACCACATGGTGGCTCACAACCATCTGTAATGGGGATCTGATGCCCTCTTCTGGTGTGTCTGAAGACAGCTACAGTGTACTCACATACATGAAATAAATAAATAAATAAATCTTTTTTTTTTTTTTTTTTAATGGAAGGCACTCATTTTTCTTAGCTATTTTTGAATTTGGAAAATAAAGTTTTTTATAAAATATTTTTAGATGTTTTTCAAACAGGGTCTCATTAAGACTATAAAATGTTTTATTCAGCTCTGTGGATCAGACCAGCTTGGAACCCTCAGAGCTGACTAAAATGTTTTATGGTGTTAATTAACTTAATGAGTTTTTCTCGACCTTTGGAGGGATTCTCTGGAGACTATAGTAGCTTACCTGTTCTTAGGGAGTTGGAACTTTTGGTCCCATTCCTTTGTGTGTCTCTGTGAAGCACAGTGTTTAGCTGGAACCAGCATAGATTATCTGCTAGAGAATTCCCAGGTGCCTGAGAAGGGGTGCGCCTTACTGGCAGTACAGAATCAGAGATTCCCAGTTGAGTCAGGCTGAGGCCGGTCTGCCTCCTGACTTACTGCTAATTGATTACTGATGTCCTCACCTGACACTTAGTGCAGATGGAATTCGATGGCTATTTAACTTGCTTAGGACAGCCTGATACGAGCTTTTCAGTATCATTTCCTGCTGTCTACCAGGCAAATAATGTTAGGTCAGGCAATTGTGTCCAACTGGTACAATTTAAAAACCAAAGAAACAAAAGGCTAAAGCAAAAACCAAATCCTAATGACTTTTAATGCTTTTCAATTAGAAATTTAAAAATACCTTTATTTTACTGTTTTCAGGCAAGAGGAGGAGCGTGGCCGGGTGTACAACTACATGAATGCTGTTGAAAGAGACTTGGCAGCCTTGAGGCAAGGGATGGGACTGAGTAGAAGGTCCTCGACTTCCTCAGAGCCAACCCCTACAGTAAAGACCCTCATCAAGTCTTTCGACAGTGCATCTCAAGGTAACTGATTCCATGTGTGTGGATTGCGAGGCTATGGTTCTGTTCACTTGACATATCCTCCTTGTCTAGCTCGGGATTCTGCATCCCCGTATGCTCTTAGTTTCATCAGGCTGACTGTGGTATCATACAGTGCCATATAGCATCCCACAGTGTTGCATGGTATCGTAGTTGAGGCCTGTGCTGCAGGGTTGGAACGCACTTCAGTTTAGGAATCCTGGTCTCAGCTGCTTGCCTTACTTCCCAGGCCGCAGTGTCTTTTCTCCCTAGGTGGGTCATACTCATTCCTGTGACCTCTTGTATCTTCTTTATGTGCAGACTTTTGGACACATAACTTTAGTTCCTAACTGTCCTCTGAATTTCTCAATCCTGTGTACCCAAGTGCCTTTTGGCACTGACACTGAGCATCCTTATGCCAGGCCACACCCCGTTCTCTGCTTCTTCTGCTTCATTGTTCCCCATCCCTAGTGTCAGCAGAGTTCTCCCCAGTTACCGAGACCAGAAACCTAGGAGTTTACCCTAACTTCTTTCCCCCACTGTCCAACCTCCACCACGAACTTCCTTGTTCTTCATCTGTAGAGACAAAGACTTTAGTTCAAGGCATCTCCAAGTACTAACGTCAGTAAACTTGGAATTAGTGTCATCTTTTGCCT
>CM052720.1:36477581-36518325 GCA_028551405.1 Uromys caudimaculatus
CCTCTGAAGTACTGAGGTGTAGGTATTTGCTGCCTTGCCTGCCTCTTAGTTCCTTAAAAATGTCTAAGTAGTGATGCTAGGGATGGAACCTGGGGCCTCGTGTGCTGCAGTGCTGGGCCACTGCTCTCTGCCCCGTCCTCTTGTTTTCTTTCTTTCTTAGAGCTTGTTGCCTTATGGGGTATCTTAGCCATACACTGTGACTAAATCGCAAAGGTGAAGTGCTGGCCTGGAGCAGCAGACCATTCGTCTGGTCGAAGAAATGTCTGTGCAGGAAACTTCCCTGCACCATGATGTGCTTATTGTTAACTTTCTCGTTTTCTGTTTTCGTAGTACCGAATGCTGCTGCAGCTGCAATCCCTCGAACGCCTCTGAGTCCAAGTCCCATGAAAACCCCTCCTGCAGCCGCTGTTTCTCCCATGCAAGTAAGAGCCTGGGATCATTGAAGGCTCAGAAAGCTTTAAATGTGCATGTTAGACCCTCTTTTTCAGTCATGCACATGTCTCAGGTGGACAGATAACTCTCTCAGAGGGATGGTTGTTAGAGTTGCTTGGTAAAATACCGTGAGTGTCCTTCACCAAGGCAGATTATAAATGTAGATTGTGATGCTCTTCTGGAAAACTTTGATATCTGAGTATGTAGGTGGCACACTTTATCTTTTACTGTCTAATAGATCATTTCAAATCTTGCAGACTTAATGGCTGGAGAGATGGCTTGAGCAGTTAAGAGAGCTCACAGACAGGTCTTACAGAGGACTTAGGATCAGGTCCCAGCACTCATGTGAGACCTCATACAGGATCCTGTAACTTAAGCTCCCGAGGCACATCTGATACTCTTTTCTGGGCTTCCTTTGGCACACCTGAATGCAAGCACACACATCTGCATGCTTGTACGTACACAACCCAGAGTTAAATGTTGCTCTACACAAAGCATGGATTAAGAAAAGTGATGTTCACTGAAGGCCACTTGCCACAGTCAAGCTCAAGGATATGACATGCTGTCCATTATAAAGAACCTTGAGAATTGCTGCTGCTGCTGCTCCTCCTCCTCCTCCTCCTCCTCCTCCTCCTTTTCTTCTTTTTTAAAGATTTATTTATTTATTATATGTAAGTGCACCATAGCTGTCTTCAGACATTTCTTGCTCTGGCCGCGCTTGCTCGCTGTAGCTGTCTTCAGACACCCCAGAAGAGGGCACCAGATCTCATTACAGATGGTTGTGAGTCATCATGTGGTTGCTGGGATTTGAACTCACAACCTTTGGAAGAGCAGCCGGTGCTCTTGACCGCTGAGCCATCTCTCCAGCCCGAGAATTGCTATTCTTTGCCATTATTGGAGTGCATCCAGGAGCAGGGCAGAGGGCTGTTCTCTGTGGTACTCCAGAGACCCTCTTGTTACGTCATTTTTTAGGCCACTTTCAGAATACTGCTGAAGCAAAATACTTTAACATGGCTGAGATAGCTGAAGGAAAAATGGTCCCTGAGCTAGTAGTGTTCTGTGAATATGGGTAGCAGTGGCTAACTCCCTAAAGTTAGGCCATGGGACATTTTCTTTTTGAGTTGAGACTTCATGATTGGCCCTGTGATTTGTGAGTGGACTTTTAAACTCTTACAGTCTAAGATAAATGCAGCCTCTCGACCAGTGGCTTTGCATTTTCATGTTTATACAAGATGTCTTCTTTATTTTAAAGGAAGGCAAGAAAGCTCCATGTTTTGCCTGCAGATATAATGTTTTTTAGATGTTCTTTATTAATCAGACTTGAAACCTAAAGGTACAAAGCAAGATGCCAAGTAAAACAAGTCTCAAATATATAATATATAATATATAATATATAGCTTCTGTTTGTTTGTTTGTTTTTCAAGACATGATTTCTCTGTGTAGTGCTGGCTATCCTGTAGACCAGGCTGCCTTGAACTCAACAAATCTGCCTGCCTCCGCCTCCCAAGTGCTGGAATTAAAACATTTACCATTACTGCTTAGCTAGTTTTTTAAACTTCATGGGCAGGAATCCTTGTTATGTGAGTACAACAAGAGTTGTCTCAGACAAATGGAAAGCTGGATAAAGTGTAGGGAGCCATTGTTTTCAGACATTGCACTGCTGTGCTCCCTGAAAAACAACGCTGACAGATGAGGGAAGTCCTGCTGTGGCTCTCTTTTCCGGAGGTAGTTTCTAGGTGGTGGTTTAGAGAGGACCATCCAACTTGGGACAGAAAAGGACAAGCCAGTTAGATCTGAGGATACAAACCAACATTCAAGGAAAATGAAGTTGCTAGACTCTTCAGGGCAGAGCCCCTGGGAAGAGGAAGCTACACAGAGAGGGTCCAGACATTTCCATAAGAATCTTTTTTAGTCTGTCTGAGGCCAGCTGCCTTTCTCTGATTGGAGTGAAGCTCTAGACGGCCAGGAAGACTCTTCAGACAGAGGCTTTCCGTAGTTTCAGGGTAGGGAATCCTGTGATTTCTTATCAGCCACTATGAAGAACCTCCTTGAACAGATAAGGGAATAAAGTACATCTAGCTAGCTTTCGAGTGCTTGAAAAGGACTTGAAAAGGATTAGGAGAGCCGTAAGTAACTGTCAAGTAGGCAGTCTATAAACTCCCAGTGAGACAGGTACCGGTAGGTATTGTTTGTGTGCTCTGCTCCTGTCCAGTGTTGGCTGGCTGACTTCGTGATTAGTTTCTACTGAATAGTGTAGAGCAGTAGTAATATAATGGCACCTCCCAGAGAAGGTAATACAGTTGGCTTCTGTTGTGAGCGCTCCTCTTAAGTTCACTCTTCTTGCTGCTTAGGCTCACCTACTCTGAGGGAACCCTCTGTTGCCACATTGTGAACTTGTTCTTGCAGAGGACCGTGAGTCAGCTTAGAGCGGCTCTGAGTCTCATCAACAACCGCTGCTGACGGACTCTGTTTGGAGCTCTCCCCTAACCCTTACCTCCAGTCTGTCTTCGTGATAACCGATAGCTAGGTTTGCCTGCTCGCTGCAGACCTGGAGCTGGGGTTATTTAGCGAAGCTTTTGACCCACAGAAATCATGAGATCATAAATGTTTATTGTTTAAAGTCACTGTAAAATATTGGGGTGTTTTGTCATACAGTGTACATAAACAATATAGTAGGTTATTTCTGTCAGTTAAGACTGCCAGAACAATCTTACAATTTTTAACAGAATCCAACAAAATAAAATGTAGTTTTGTATTTATATAGAAATGCAAAGGGATTTGAGTATGTGAAAACATTTGGAGGATTTGGAGTACTTGATTTCAACATTTACAGTATGACACTAACAGTATGTTTCATTGAAGAAAAATCAGAGAGTAGATAGAGTCCTGAGGTAGATGAGCTGAGTTCAGCTGTCAGGGTTATTTAGTATGAGGGTAAAGTCTACACAGGATTCTGAGTATGACATACTCAGGTTGACCAGTAGACTCAAATGATAACACTGTATATAAAACTTATAGACAGGAATAGTAGTGAAAATCTTTGTGTTCTTTGAGCATGCAAAGGCTTCTTATTCAGGACACACACACACACACACACACACACACACACACACACAAGTCATAAAAGCAACTGATATTTAGGCATCAGGATTTTTAAAATTTGTCCTAAACACATGGCAAATAAGCAAAGGCATACCATGCATAAGAGCATATATTTACAATATTTACTTGTAGAAAAGACTTGCATGCAGTAACTTGAAGACAACATATACCAAAGGGCAGGTGATTTATGTGTAAGCATATGCAAGGGTGTTCAGCATCAGCAGTCATCAAGGAAATGGAAATTAAGTTCACAGTAAGATACAGTCCATACCGTGGGCACAATGAAAGTTTAGCAGTGTGAAGATGTGCAGACGCTGGCCTTTGCATATCCCCTAGAGAGACCTTATGGGAATTCGAAACCAGTAGCCGGAGGTTAGTTAGATTTTAGAGCGATAGGGCTGAGGGTTAGGGTGTAGAGGCAGAGGTAGGTGGATCTCTGTGAGTTTGAGGCCTGCCTGGTCTACCTAGCAAGTCCCAGGACAACCGGGTTACTTAGTGAGATTTTGTCTTTAGGTGACTTGTAGGCTGGAGAAAAGCCAAGCAAGTAGAAGCACAGAAAGAAGCGTGGGCAGCCTGTTAGGTATCTTTTATGTTGGAACAGCGGTGGGGCAGGTGTTGAGGCTGCTGTGTGTGCCTGCATCAGGGGTAAGGAAACCCCTAGCAGTGCTTTTGGCAGGGTGCTCAGTTAAAGGCCATAGCCTGATGCAGGGAAGTTGTCGGATTACCAGGTGGGAGGCATAGTTGAAGTCTGTTTGGAGTGAGGACAAGAAAAAACAATACAACCACAATAGAAACACATCCATACTTCGGTTTGGGACTTAATTTTGTGTTTAGTAAGTTGGCATATGGTTGTTTAAGTTCTTTAAATAGAAGAATTAAATTGTATTCAGAGTGCCAGAGGCTGTTAGGGTCAGTGGTATATGTTACTATAACAGAGTCTCAAGGAAGTGTCTTTGTGTAGACAAAGTGTCCTTGTCTTGACTGTGCCAGTATTCTAGTTGTGGTGTTTTAATATTAGAATTATAAGATATTACCATTAAAGGAGACCGAGTGAAGAGGATGCTGGCTGCATTATTTCTTAAAACTGTATAGCAACAGATATTTTTCTTACAATAATTTATTCATTCATTCATTCATTTATATACTTTATGTATATGAGCACTCTGTCTTCATATACACCTGCAGGCTAAAAGAGGGCATCAGATCCCATTATAGATTGTTGTGAGCCACCATGTGGTTGCTGGGAATTGAACTCAGGACCTGTGGAAGAGCAGCTAGTGCTCTTAACCACTGAGCCATCTCTCCAGCCCATAAATTTATTTTTTAAATGATTTAATTTTTATTTTATATGCATTGGTGTTTCACATGCACACTTATCTGTGTGAGGGTGTCAGATCCCCTAGAACTGGAGTTACAGACAGTTGTGAGCTGCCATGTGGGTACTGGGAACCCAGGTCTTCTGGGAGGGCAGCTAGTGGGTGCTCTTCACCACTGAGTCATCTCTTTAGCCCCTAAGAATTTTTTTTTTCAGTCTACAGATCATATATTGTATGTGTCTATTGTGTGTTTATACCTTACTATAGCAGAACAAAGGAATTATTCATTGTTTATAATTAAAATACTCTTGGAAGCTTTTGCTTTTTCTGTGAGTCTTGGGACTAGATTTTATATACCTTTGCTTTCATTTCAGAGACATTCCATAAGTGGGCCAATCTCAACCTCCAAGCCTCTGACAGCCTTGTCAGATAAGAGATCAAACTATGGAGAAATTCCTGTACAAGGTACAGCTGGCATGTTCATATCATTTCACTTTTTTGTTAATTTTTACATTCTTTGGCTAATTAACTTATTTTTTTAGTGCTGACATTATGCTAGCTGATCTGGTGTATCCAAAGTTTTTATTAACATGTCCTAACTACAGGTAGGGAAATGAGCTATTAGGTCATGAAGCTTTCATGACATACATATTTTCTTGTGTTTTGAGACAAAGTCTTGCTATGTAGTCAGACTGGCCTTGAACTGACTTCAGGGTCTTCCTGCCTAGTGCTTTAGAGTGTGGAGTTACATGTGTGTGCCCCCTTCCAGGCTGATGCCTTTTAAATTACAGTAAGCAATTCAGAGTGCATGTCACTGCAAGACACTGTTTCACAGTTCTTCATGGGAAGAGTGTTACTGTCTTTCCCATTTTTACAGACAGTATCAGAACACATAAAGAAGTTAAGAACCAACAGCATGCTTTTAAAGACTCACACTTTAACATACAGGCATAGATACAGTGAAACAAAGGGAAAGATTGACGATGCAAAGCCAAGTATGGTAGTACATCTCATTACTCAGGTAGGCAAGGCAGGAAGACTGAGTTCTAGGCAAGCCTGGTCTACACAGTAGGGCCCTATTTCAGTATAACTATACATTTAGACCATTCAGTGTTACCATTGCTTATTCATGAGTCTGAACTAAAGTCTGCCATCTTGATAAATGTTTTCTAGCTGCCTTGTCCTGTTCTTTGTCCCCCTCTATTAACAAGAACACACTTTCTTTTCCTCCTCCTCCTCCTCCTCCTCCTCCTCCTCCTCCTCCTCCTCCTCCTCCTCCTCCTCCTCCTCCTCCTCCTCCAATTTTTGAGACAGGGTTTCTCTGTGTAACAATCCTGGCTGTCCTAGAACTCTTTCCCTGTAGACCAGGCTGGCCTTTAACTCACAGAGAGCCTGCTTCTGCCTCCCAGGTGCTGGGATTAAAGGCATGTGCCACCACTGCCCGGCAACATCCTATTTTTTAACTTTAAAATTTCATTGTGATGCTGGAGAGGTGGCTCAGCGGTTAAGAGCACTGACTGCTCTTTTAGAGGTCCTGAGTTCAATTCCCAGCAACCACATGGTGGCTCACAACCATCTGTAATGGGATCCGATGCCCTCTTCTGGTGTGTCTGAAGAAAGTGTACTCATATAAATAAAATAAATCTTTTAAGAAAAAACTTTTATTGGAACTGAAAAGATGGCTCAGCAGTGAAGAGCACTTGCTGTTTTTGTAGAGGACCTGGGGTCAGTTCCTGGCACCCACGTGGGGATGGTAAAAGAACATGCATGATCAGCTGGCTCTCCTAGTTTGTTTTCCTAAACTTTCTATACCACAGAAATTAGAAAAATAAGACTAACCATGAGAGTCATTTTCTAGATTCCTTCAACTGAAAAAAAAAAAAAAAAATCTTGCCGCCCAGAGGGACCTTGTGGGTACTAGCACCACCCACATGCTGCTACTGGTGTGTGCTTGCCTTTCATTGTGCGAAGGTCACAGATCCTGCTGAACACCCTCTCCTTCACAAACGATCCCACAACCAAGCTCTGTACAGCCCCAAATGTCCACAGAGCCAAGACTGTTAAACCTTATAACAACTAACTATTTTCTTTAAAGATTTATTTATGAGTATGTGGTGATTGCCTGCGTGTATGTATATACAACCGTATGTGTGCCAGGTGCCTGCAGAGGCCAGAAGAAGGCTCTGGGTCCCCTGGAACTGGTTAGGGACAGTTACAAGCCACTCTCTACCCTTTCAACACTTTCCTCCTTTGTTTTAAAATTAGTAACTATCACCTTCAGTGTGTCTGTTCATATATTTCTGTGGCCATCTACTGAAGCATGGTCAGTGTACCAGGAGAGGAGCTACACCCTCAGAAAACTTGGATTCCCCCTTTATACTCATCCCCTTCTCTGTTTTGTTTTTTTTTTTTTTTTCTCCAAGACAGGGTTTCTCTGTGTAGCCCTGGCTGTCCTGGAACTCACTCTGTAGACCAGACTGGCCTCGAACTCAGAAATCCGCCTGCCTCTGCCTCCCAAGTGCTGGGATTAAAGGCTTGTGCCACCACTGCCTGGCTCTGGTTTTATTTTTAAATTCTTTTTTGAGATAAGGTCTCATCATAGCCTCAAAGTTGCTATGGAGCTGAGGACAACCATGAGTTCTCCAACATGTAGCCTCTGCTTCCTAGGTCCTAGGGTTATAGGAGTGTGCCCGCATGCCACACTTATTGTTTGTTTATTGAGACAAGTCTCACTCTGTAGCCCAGGCTGGCCTCAGTGTGGCAATCCTGCTGTCTCGGTCTCCCATCCACCACCAAACCCACCAGCTCAGTCTCTGTCCGAGTCATGGGCCTTTCTGCTTGGTCTTCCTCAGATGCTGTTTCCTCATGTCATTTCATGTCAGTTATTTCCTTGTCCTGTATCTTCAACTCTTAGAACTCCCATCTAAGTGCACTGACATCTTTCTTGTGTGTGTTAAGAAAAACCGCACATGGTTGCACATTCCTGTAATCCCAGAACTCTGGAGGCTGGAGCGGGAAGCTAGGGAGTAAGAAATCATGACTCTGTCTCTCTGTCTGTTTTTCTCTCTGTCTCTCTTTATTTGTCTCCCGCATAAAAATGAAACAAGTCCCATCTTTCCCCATCAGCAGTTACCTGCTCTCCCCATGTACAGTTTATCCCTACTCTGTTTGCATCTGCATCTACTGAATTGCCCTGACCAAGGGTGCCCGTGACTTGTGTGGTCGGTTACACTACTCCTCTGTCACCTTATGCTAGTGATTTCCAGAATTATCCATCTACTTCCGTTTACGTTTCCGTATCTCCCCCTGATTATCTCAGATAGTTTGAATTTGGGGTGTTCATCTCTCTCCCTTTATGATACCCCACCATTCTGATCTCTGAACGTGTCATGGCTGGCCTCCTCTGCAGCCCATCCAGCAGCGTCTGTGTTGCTCCTGCCTTGCTAAGGAGCTCCTGAGCCTCACCTCACGATTTCACTGTGCACAGCCAAGTCCTGGTCATTGTCACCTTTCTTCTCTACTGTCTCGCTCTTTATCCTGCACAAGCCTGTCTAGTTCTGCAGCCACAGTGCTAATCTGATACAACCTGCATGTCCCCCACCCCCACGGGAGAAAGTCCAAACTCCTTAACCAGTCTGGCTGCCTGCCTTTCTCCTGTCTGCAGCCTCACCTTGCTCCGTTTTCCTATTGCATTGCACTTTCAGTACTGCTATTCTGCTGGGCCTTGAGCCAGGAAATATTCCCTTCTGACTTGCCTTTTTCCTGTATAAAGACTATTATCTTTCCAACTTCAACCTCTCTGTTACTGGAAATGAATAATCTCAGTGTTTTACAAACGAACATATAAACAAAATGGTAGTAATTTGATGATTTCTTTTTTTGCAAAAGTGTCAGTCACAACTTCCATAAGTCTAGTGAACACTTTCACCAAAATGGCTTATTGTTTACCTGTGGTATAGGTGGTGACTGCATCTCATCCCGGTGGTGGGAGTTTCAACTTGACAATCTGATGCAGTTGGCGAACAGTGCAAAGAGGAGGAGGACTCATGGACTGCCTTTGATAGAAAGCTTTCTCACAATTCTCCCTTCTTTCTTACAGAGTTTCTTTTTCTCTCTGACCTCCCTTTAACTGCTGTTACGGTGTTGGGGCTATGACTGATTTGCTTCTTCCAACTGCGTGGGATCATCGGGGTACCCTTCCAGTGGAGCTAGTGAAACAGCCCTAAAATGTCATTAGTACTTTTATTCCTGTAACAGCCGGGTATAGGGAGAAGTGAAGTGCTTGCATGGTGCCTGGAAGAGGTATTTGGAGACGTAACCTCAGAGTTACTGGCATCACAAGTTGTAAGCAGTGAACCAGGAGCTACCAGAGCAGAGCAGAGGTTTAAGTGTTCAAGTCAAGTCCATTACAATCTTTTGGTTAGCTCACAGTAACGTCTATCATTGGACTTCTCTTCATTTTCCTTTGGCTTCTAGGACTGCTCTCCAGAACACTGAAGCCAGGATCTGCTGGATAGCTATGGTCACAGTGCTAGGTCCCTCTATGATGACGTTGAGGAGATGGGGAATTTAATCATGATTTAATTTTTAGGTCAAAACTGTTTCTTATAGGTAGGTAGGTGCTGTAGTGTTCAATTGAGCCAAGATCTGAAATCTTGTATCTGGACAGCATTTTTCTTATTAAGAAGAAAATTAGTAGTGAAATATAGTTGTCTAAATAACAGCACATGTGGATTTAGGTTTAATGTCTAGTGTGTGAAATCTTCGACTGTTAAGGAAACATGGTGACCATTTTGGTTTTGGTTATACCTTCCTATTGTATATTTAACACAGAGTGTGTGCGTGTGTGCATGTGCGTCCGTGTGTGCATGTGTGTGTGCTGTCTGTGTGCAGAGCAGTTGGGACATGGGTTTTGGAGATATCCTTTTCCATCTTCAGAGGCCTTGCTCAACGGTGACCTCACTTGGAGTTGCAGAGGAAGACATGTCTCTATGCTGACCCTCCTTTTGTAGACTGCTGACTCAGTGTCCATCAGGGGCAGTCTCTGGAGCTTTCTTGAACAAGAAAAATGCCCACAGTTATGGGGCATTCTGTGATGTTCCATGGCCTCTGGGACCCAGTTAACGTTCGAGGGCAAGAGGGACAATATATTCCCTTTTAATCCCTCTGACTTCCAAGTTTGCTTACAAACACCTAGAAGGTCAGGTACGCCAGTCTGGAACTTTTATTTTGGTTTTTTTTGTTTGTTTGTTTTTCGAGACAGGGTTTCTCTGTATATAGCCCTGGCTGTCCTGGAACTCATTCTGTAGACCAGGCTGGCCTTGAACTCAGAAATCCGCCTGCCTCTGCCTCCCAAGTGCTAGGATTAAAGGCGTGCGCCACCACTGCCCAGCCAGTCTGGAACTTTTAACTGCTCTGAAATATTTAGATAAAATTTGTACAAAAACCAAACCCTTTTAGCTCCATTGATTTAAGCAGAGCCTTGGCATCAATGTATTGAACTCTGACTTTAGAAATTTTAATATCAGCCATCTCTGTCATCTTTTACATACCTTAAATAACCTGCTCAGTAGAACTTACATATGCTTACTAAAAAACTGGGGACTTGGGGGTGGAACTGAGCATTACCTACCACTTCCATAGAAAGCCTGAATGACTGAGCAACACTGGGGTTTGCTGAAGTTCACCCTGGGGAACCATGACTTTATGGGCTTACTCAGAGCATGCGCGAGGCATCACTGATGGGAGCATGGGTGACCCGGAAGCATCCACACGGGAAAGGCTTCACTTTTCTATGGCTGCCTAGGTAGAACTTCTTTCTCCTTGGCCACTCCCAGCCTATATGTTCTAGTTCCTCCCTAACACACACGCACACGCACACGCGCACACACACTGTGTGTGTTAAATATACAGTAGGAAGGTATAACTGAAGACTAAAGTTATTACCATGTTTCCTCCAGGGCACATGCAGTTAGGGCAGACTCGCATACAGCTGGTCGGGAGGAGTGACTAGATACTCACTGAGGGTCTGATATCTGTTCCCATCTCTCCTTCCGTGAAGGAACAATAATTGTCAAGAAACACAGCTTTGGTGATCTTTCATAAGGAGGCGCAGCAGAAATCGGGGTGATAGTAACTGTCTCAGGACAGTGCTGTGCAGTGCCACTTTACTAAAAGGAAGTTGAAGCCATACTTAGGATAATGTAATGCATTAAGGTTACCCCAGTGTGTGCCATTGAGCTGATACAGGTGATGACTGCATCTTCCCAGTGCTGGGAACTCAACTTCACAATCTGACATACTGGCTAATTGAAGTCAAGGTGAAAGGGGGCAGGTCCTTCTCAGGCTGCCTCTGATAGAACACAAACCAACCAGCCTATTTTTCTTCACAAGTAGTGGTTTCTTAGTCTTTTCTGGACGTCTCAGCCCAGTCTCATCAGCTGTCGGGTTCCCAGAGTCCTTGCTTTTCTTCCTGTGAATCCTTTACTTACAGAATGGTAGTTGTCTTTCTTGGTTCTGCTCTAGATTTCGGGTTCTGTGACAAGCAAGTTTTTTTCTCCTTTCTTTGACTTTTGCAGTAAGCTCACTACCCAACAAGTAGTAGATGCCCACATGATTTTTTTTTTTTTTTTTTGGTAGTAGATGCCCACATGATTTTTTGTTTGATGAATGAATTAAAGGTGAGGCCTGTGGGGTTTCACAGCAGACAAGAGATGCCTGACCCCACATCTGAAGGCTGACTTCAGTGCCTGGAACCTGCACGGTGGACGGAGGGAAGCAACCTCTTCAATCTCAGGCTTCCACATGTGCCCACTCCACACTAATAAACGCATGATTAAAACTTCAGACTACTTAAAAAAATACGAGCAATAATAGCTTCAGATGTCAGTTATCACTATAAAATACAACACGTGTGTCACATTTCCTGAAGAAGCTGACCCAGCTTTACATGAAGACAGAACCCAGCCTGCTCACTGCAGACATACATGGACCCGTGCTCTCACTGTGGCATGTGTGTCTCAGCTTGGGTTTTTGGAGTGAAACTTCGTTAAGAAACACCCATGGCCTGCTTTATGGTTGCTCAGTGACTACAGGTGCTTTTACTTTCTGCACTGGGGATTGGAGCCCAGGGTTTCTCATGCCTCTTTAGCAGCACTGTGGAGCTGCTACATACAATTTTAAGAAGAATAGCTTAGCCAGGTGTGGTGTTGCTTACCTGTAAACCTAAGACTTGGGAGGTCGATGCAGGACAGAGTCTGAGGGCAGCTGTATAGCAGGGATTATCTGCTGAAATGAGACGGAGGCAATGAGAATGCGGTGTAAAAAGGGCAGGTGCGACCAAGAGCCTGGCACCAACGGAATGAGCACTTTACCAGTTGTGTGCATGCCGGGGTAAGACTGGATAAGGGGGCGGTTCTCACGTAGGGAATGAACAAGGTGGGAGTTTCCTTCCAAAACTGACAATCGTGTTTTTAGGACAGGGTCACATTGTGTAGCCCTTGCTGGCCTGGGACCTCTTTAGACCAGGCTGGCCTTGGACTCACAGAGACCCATCTGCCCTGCTGAAATTAAATGTGTATGCTACCACATCTGACTAGATATCTGTTTTGTTTTTATAACGTTTGCTTTACCTTCTTAATTTGCTACATTGTTCTTTGGGAGACAAGATTTTTAAGGAAATGATCCTTTAGGTTCCTAATTGATTCAATTTAAAACATTGATTAGAGGACTAGAGAGATAGTTCAGTTGGTAAGATGCTTTCTGTGTAAACTTGAGGCCTTCGGTTTGATGCCCAGCACCCATGTAAAAAAGCCGAGCATGGCGGTGCACACTTATAAGTCCAGCGCTGGAGAGGCAGTGACAGTCAGAGCCTTAGGGATCACTGGCAAGCCAGCCTAGCCTAATTGGCAAGACCCAGGTACCAGCAAGAGACCCTTTCTCAAAAGCCACAGTAGATGGCTCCTGAGGAATGACACCTGGTTTTGACCTCTGGCCTCCACATACGCATGTGTACATGCACACACATGTAGATAAAGAAGTAAATAAGACAGTGATTTCTGTTTCTGTTCAGTCCTTTAGAACTGGTGCATGAAATGTTCTTCCTTTTAAGCTGATAGGATTTGGGACGCTGATGCTTGTAAGCTGTTTGTATAAAAATGTTTGTTTAGTGAGGTGTGGTGGTGCACGCCCTTAATCCCAGCACTCAGAAGGCAGAGGCAGGTGGATCTCTGAGTTTGAGGCCAGCCTGGTCTACAGAGTGGACCAGGACAGCCAGGGCTACAGAGAAAGCCTGTCTTGAAAAACCATCCAACTCACCAAACAATGTTTGTTTATGATAATATTACTAATGATTTTAACCACATGTGTCTTTATGTAGAAAATAAGTTCTCCTTCCTACTTCCTGGGCCTCCTAAGTAGAAAGTAGCTCCTTTTATTTCAAACTACATGTCCTAAGACTCTTGCAAAATATTACTTGGGGGCTGGGGAGGGAAGACTTTGCAACGGTAGTATTTTCATCCACTCTAAACTTTCCAGTGGGTGCGCGTCTGCTTCTTGCTACTGCCCCAATGTTCTGAATTCCCCAAAGAAAGACACGCATACACAGCCTTATATTTTAAATACCTTAAACAGCTCAATGGCTAGGCCACTCCCTAACTCCACGTGGCTCACACACACACACTCCCCTCCAATATTCCTGAGTTAATGCTTATTAAATCTATATTTTATCATTGCTGCCCTGGACCCTGCTGGACAGCCCTCCTGGGACTGCTTTCCCCTTGCACCTACATGTTGGCTGTCTCTTTCTCCTGCACCTTTCTGCTTGGTCCATCCCCTATGTCCTCATCATGGTGGAATCCCCTCTTCCTCCCCCTTCGGTCCCTTCCTGGGAATCCTAAAAGTCCTGCCTCTCTCTCCCTGCCCAGCCATTAGCCTCCGGTAAATTTATTGACCAGTTAAAAACCAACTGGGGACACTGCAAACAGGTTTTTGGGTATTATAATTAGCATGAGAACTCAAGCTGCTGCTGGATTTGAGTGTGGTTCCCAGTGCCCATGTTGGGTGGCTCATAACTTCCTCTAACTCCTCCTCCTGGGCACCTGTACTCATGCATGTGTACACACACACACATGTTCATGTGTGCATGCACATGCACACACAATTAAAAATACAACAAATTGCCGGACAGTGGTGGCTCACGCTTTTAATCCCAGCACTTGGGAGGCAGAGACAGGCGGATTTCTGAGTTCGAGGCCAGCCTGGTCTACAGAGTGAGTTTCAGGACAGCCAGGGCTACACAGAGAAACCCTGTCTTGACAAAAACATAACAAAACAAAACAAAACAATACAACAAATCTTTTAAAGAAGAATTATTGGGACTAAAATATGTGATAGTCTAAAGACTCAGTACTGAATGCCATTCTTTTTTGTTTGTTTGTTTTTTGGTTGTTGTTGCCAGTCATTGCACCTAGAGCCTCAGGTATCCTAAAACATACTTATCATCGACCTGCTTTTCCAGCTACTAAATAATTAGTATGTTAAAAAAAAGAAATTAGGTGTGCATTCTTGGAAAGTAAGGCTAATAATAAGGCTTATTAAATTCAGGCATTATTGTTTAGTTTTATACTAGTCAAATCCCTAACATATGAGATCCTGGCTAGGCAGAGCACACACATTCATGTCTTCTGGCTTGAGCACAGCCTGTTGGGTTTGTAACCCTAGATTAGACGTGTACAGGAAGAGAGAGTTAGCAGGACAGAAAGATTGCACCGGTGTTCCAGGAACTAAAAATAAAAAGACTCCTAAGAAAGTGTGTGGGTTAGAACCAAGCTGAAGCCATAATAGAGGCAGCATCTGATTGTCATTCCTGGGTGCTCAGCGGTGATGACACTAGACTAGTCCTCAGCCCACAGAGGGATAGTGAAGACTCTCGGTGTCCTCACCCCTGGAAAGCCTCCTCCCCCTGCAGTCTGGATAACCCATGGTTTATTAAGCCAGGCTCTTATCTCGCCTTTGTGTCTTTGTTCCGCTATTGTCTGGCTGAAAGGCAGTTTCCAGCCCTTTTTCTGGGAAGGCGCAGCCTTCTACCACTGTGATTTTCAACCCTTCTCTGCTGCCTGAAATAAGAATGAACCATTTTCCTTTTTAGGCTGTATTATGGGATTCTAACTATACCATCTAGGTCTGTCTATGGATACTTGTATATATGATGTCCCCTCTAACTGCAGGCATAGAAAGGCAAGGTTTTATTTAGTTTATGCCTTGGGCCAATGTAATAAGGAACCTCTTAATTTTGATTAAGTTGCTTTGAAGAATTAATAAGTGACACAAAATGACTTAGAAAGAATCACCTGCATAGCATGTCTCACCATTATCTCTAGACATACATTATTGTATGGTCCTTGTCTATGGAGATTATTTTTAGTAGACATGCTGTTTGGGGGTTGAAGTGTCTGGGATTAGGAGGAGGGATGAGCCTCAAGGGCAAGAAAGGCAAGAGTCACCTTCCCTGTACTTCTGCCACCTCAGCATTCATCCGTGTTGTTCTTGTGACCTGTCCACTTTGTGCAGAGCATCTACTAAGAACGTCTTCAACTAGCCGACCCGCCTCTCTCCCAAGAGTCCCTGCCATGGAAAGTGCCAAGACCATCTCAGGTAATGACTTTATCTGAAAAATTATTTAAAACAAAACAAAAACAAAAACGAAGACCTCCTAGAAGTTTTCAGTTGCTCACATTGTAGTAGACGACATGTTGAAGATACATCTTTCTGAAAGCTGAGAGTTGGTTATGCAGTGACTGATTTGAAGAGTTAGTCAGCACACCAACAGTTCCTGGAAGCTGTTTGCTGGCATGGTAAAGCCCCACACAGCGAGGGCGCTGGAGGCTCACTATGCTTGTCCTCAGTGTTTCAGCTGCTTATGTTCTCACTTGTGGCCTTCTCAGCTGTACCTGGAAAGGTACCCCTCTGTGTGAACACGCACAGTTGCTTTGTCCCTTCCTCTGTTGTGGGACACCTAGCTTGGCCCCATGACTCAACTAATGTGAGTAGTGCTGCAGTCCACACTGAGGAGCCAGTTCCTTCCTCTATGATGTGTTGATTTGCATGGATGAGAGTTCTAGTTTTAGTTTTGGGTGAAACCTCTATATTGAGTTGCACAGCGGTTGGACTAGTTTATATTCCACAATGACTTTCTCACAGTGTCTCGACGGAGTAGTGAAGAAATGAAACGGGACATCTCTGCATCGGACGGAGCGTCACCAGCCTCTCTCATGGCTATGGGCACCACGTCACCACAGCTCTCCCTCTCCTCCTCTCCCACAGCATCTGTCACTCCAAGCACCCGGAGCCGAATAAGGTAGGGAACATGCTCTGTGTACTTTCCTGGCCTTTAATTGTGCAGGACCTGCTTACGGGTCAGTGCTGACTGTCCCCCTTGCTCTTTTCCCGTTACTCAGGGCTGACTTTTGTTTTGTTTGAAACTAGAAATGCTCAGTAAGTGTAGGTGAGGCACCATAGGTCTAAAAACCCAAGTGCATGCCTTTTGAAAGCTTGAACGTTTCAGACTGAGAGATGTTCAACTGGTAAATTCTATGCAGATACTTCAAAGTCTGGTACTTGCTTTTGGGGAGAGTAGTCTTCTACCTTAGTTTCCTAGTTATTGAAATTATAGGCTTACGTCACATGCCTGTTATATGAACATACTTTTATTTATATTTATTTATTTCTTAATTGTCTTTATTTTTATTTTATGTGTGTGTTTTTCCTGAATGTATGTCTGTGAACCATGCGTATGCAGTGCTCCCAGAAGCCAGAAGAGGGCATTGGATTCCCTGGGCTGTCTAGTGGTTGGTGGAAATCAAACTTGGGTTCTCAGGAAGAACAGCCAATGCTCTTAACCCCTGAGCCATCCCTCCAGCCCCATGAACTAACTTTTAAAGCCATACCTGTTGTATGACCAGCCTCTGAGAAGTGTACACCCATAAGCAGTTCATTTTATGACTAAGTAGACAGTGCAGGGCCACAGCAGCTTGGCCATTCTGCCATGTCAAAGACTTGCTAGGCCCAGTGGAGCACACAGGTACTCTTAGGACTCAGGAAGATGAGGCAGAAAGGTGAGCTCAGGAGTTTGAGCCCAGCCTGGGACATAGTGAGCTTTCATCTTAAAAATCAGGGTATACAGTTTAGCACATACTTAATATTTTTTAGAAATGATAGATTTTTTGTTTGCAATGCTGGGGATTGAGCCTAGGCATATTCTAGGCAAGCACTCTAGGTACCCACCCGTCCGTCCGTCCATCCATCCATCCATCCATCCATCCATCCATCCATCCATCTATCTATCTATCTATCTATCTATCTATCTATCTATCTATCTATCTATGGTGGTTTGAATAAGCTTGGCCCAGGGAGTGGCACTATTAGGAGGTGTGGCCTTGTTGGAGGAGGTGTGTCACTGTGGGGTGGGCTTTGAGACCTTTCTCCTAGCTGCCTGGAAGTCAGTCTTCTCTCAGTTTCCTTTGGAAGAAGATGTACAACTATCAACTCCTTCTCCAGCAACATGCTTGCCTGGTTGCTTTTTTGCTCCCGCCATGATGATAATGGACTGAACCTCAGAACTTATAAGCCAGCCCCAATTAAATGTCCTTTATAAGAATTGTCTTGGTCATGGTATCTTCACAGCAATGGAAACTCTAACTAATATACTATCTGCAAGGTTTCCCTAAATCACCTAGGCTAACCTAGAACTTTCACCAAAGCCTAGACAGTTCTTGAGCTTGCAGTCTTCCTCCCTTCGCCTCAGAAATGGTGGGGAATGGTGGGATTACAGGCCTGCCCCACCAGGCTGGTCTTGGGCTGGTAATATAGTTTTGTTTTTGATTTGTTGTTGTTGTTGTTGTTGTTGTTGTTTTGAGTCAGGATCTCATGAACTTTATGTGTACCAGGCTAACTTAGAACTTTACAGAACTCTCCTGCCTCTGCCTTCTGAGTGCCTCCCGCACACAGTGTGATATGTTTTTAATGTTTATTGCTATCTCTTTTTTCTTCTATATCTTAAAATATATAGTAAAATTATTTTTACTATGTGATGTTTTATGTATGGCTGTTTTGCCTGAATGTATATCTGTGCACGGCATGTGTACATGGTATCTGCAGAGGCCAGAGGAAGGCACTGGGTCTCCTGGAACTGGAGTTACAGACCATTGTGAGCTGCCATGTCAGTCTAGGTGTTGACCCTGGGTCCTCTGGAAGAGCAGTCTGTGCTCTTAGCCTCTGAGCCGTCTCCAGCCCTTATCTGTCGCCTTGTCTTTCTGACTCATTTGTTTCATTTTGAGCTCTTCATCTCACAGAACCTCGTCCTTTGTACTTACAGTGAGTGATTTTGAAACTGATGAGAGCATTAAGGACATAAGGAAATGAAAGAGTGGAAATAAAACTAAAGCATGTTACAGAGTTGAGCAAGGTATTGAATAAAAGGCCAGAGCAGTTAATACGTCACCAGGATTGCCGAGCACCCTGGAGCACAGCCTGTTACTCAATACAGAATGTTTGTTGCCATGTGGATGAGGAGTGGAGTTCCTCCCTTTAGCCTTGACAGCTGTAGGTCTGTGGGACCACAGACTGAGAAGTGATGGTGAAATTAAATAAAAAGCTATGTTGTTGCATAGAATGGCCTTAATTCTGTGCACTTTTCTATTTAAAGGTGAAGAGTAGTGCTGTGATCTTAATTGTGGGACTCAAATATCTCAACTTGGGTTCCTTATTTTCACAAATTAGGGAAGAAAGGAAAGACCCCCTCTCAGCATTGGCGCGAGAATATGGAGGATCCAAGAGGAACGCCTTGTTGAAGTGGTGTCAGAAGAAAACAGAAGGCTATCAGGTAAGCACATGGTTGTCTCATTCCATGGAAGCAGTCCCTGCATAAGTGCACCTACCACGACTGACTGTGTACCCTGCATTCAAATGGTTCTGTTTGGTTGGTTGTTTTTGAGACAAGCTTTCTCTGTATCCCTGGCTGTCCTAAAACTCACTCTGTAGACGAGACTAGCCTTGAACTCAGAGACCCGCCTGTCTCTACCTCCTGAGGGCTTGTACTAAAGGCGTGTGCCACTACTGCCTAGCTCAAAATGATTTTTATACTGAATTTTAGGAACACATTCTCAAAGTCCATATTGAACTTGGTTGAGTGCCCCTGGGACAAAATAAGTTTCTTGTGTTGAAAAGTAACCAGTTTCCTGGTACTTTTAGCCCACCACCTTTAAAAGGTCTTACTTAGTTCGTGTTTGTGACTGTGCATGTGGAGGGCAGGGGACAGCTTCAGACATTGCTTTTCCCCTTCCACAGAAGGCTCCAGGGTTCTAGTTCAGGGTGTCTGTCAGCTTGTGCTACAGGCACCATACCCACTGGAGAATCTCAGCCCTTCCAGGTTAAGTGCTTCTGTGGAGATAACATCTGGATGAAGACTGAAAACATACACACTCCTCTTAAGATAGTCTCATATTAGATTTCAGTCTGTTTTCACAGCATTTGGCCATTCCTGTTGTGGTTTATAATATCTTGCCACTCCTTTCTCTGTCTTCCAGCATTTTACTTAGGGTTTATTTTAGATGATATTAAATATGACTGTGAAGAAGATTTATTCCACACAAATTAAATGTATTTATTATCCTGCTAAAACATGCAATTTAGATTCCTGGTATCCTCACATAGGATTTAGTTACAGACACTTTTTCCAGATTGCAGTTGATTTTCCTCAGAAATGTACAGAAGTACATGAGGAGGTGATTGGAGATCTGTATTCCTGGGCTCATAACAACAAAATGGCCAAAAAAGAACTACCGAAGTAGTAGAGGAATCAGTGAACAAGGTCTACCATCATCAAGAAGCCTCCTATGGAGAAATTTGTACACGACTCAGGCAGTGATTGTCAGTTCATTAGGATTAAAGACCCAAGTGTATGCAAACGTAAGGAGAAGCAGTAGTCAGAGTTATTACCATATGATCTGACAGTCACTTCTAAGGATATATAAGCAGAAGAATTGAAAACAAGGATCTGAAGAGACAGTTTAGGTATTCTGGTCTCCACAGTAGCTTAGTTCACAGTAGCCCAAAGTGGAGAGTGGAGGCATCCCACGGACCATTGGAAAATTAGGGCATATACAAAGGTATTCTCAGTCCTTTGTATATAAGGCGGCTACTGATTTTTACCTGTTGATTTTGTATCTTGCTACTTTGCCGAAAGTGTTTATCAGTTGTAGAAGTGATAAACCTAAAAACCTGGTGAAGTTTTTAGAGTTATTTATGTATAGAAATTATATCATCTGCAAATAAAGGTGCTTATGCTTCTTCCTTTCCATTTGTCTCCCCTTGATTGCCTTCCATTGTAGTGGGATGGAAGCTCCATTCCATTCTATTATGACTTCATGTACTAATGGACATCCTTGTCTTGTTCCTGATTTAAGTAGAAATTCTTGAGTTTCTCTCTGTGTAGGTTGATGGCCGTGGGCTTGGTGTAGAGTGCCTTTGTTATGTCGAGGTGTATCCTTTGTATCCTTAGTCTTGCCAGGACTTTCATCATGGAAGGATGTTGGCTTTTATCAAAGGCCTTTCTCACCTCATGAAATGGTCATGTGGGTTTTTGTCTTTCAATATGTTTACATGGTTCATTACTTGATTATGAGAAATTGCATTTGATGTGTTCTTGAATCTATATTGCAAGTATTACATTAAGAATTTTTGCATCTATGTTCATAACTGAGATTGATCTGTTGTTGTGGTTGTTGGTATTATTATTATTATTAATGGTGGTTCTTTGTGTGGTTTTGGAATCAGGGTAATTGCTGCCTTGTACAAAGGATTAGAAAGTGTTCCTTCAGTTTCTAGTTTGCAGAACAATTTTACAAGTATTGCCATTAATTCTTCTTTAAAGGTCTAGTTGAATTCTGTGCTGACTCTGTCTTGACTTTTTTTGTTTTTGTTTTTCGTTTCATTTTGGTTTTTTGTCATTGTTTGATTGGGAGATTTTTAATTATTGCTTTTGTTTCATTAAGAGTTATGGGTCTGTTTGAATTGTTTATTTGATCTTGATTTAAATTTGGTAGATTGTATATATCAAGAAATTCATCCATTTCTTTTAGGTTTTCCAGTTCAGTATAGATTGTTAAAGTTTGTCCTTAGGGTTCTCTGAATTTCCTTAGTGTCTGTTGTAATGTGCCCCCTTTCATCTCTGATTTTATTAATTTGGATCGTTTGTCTTTTATTTAGTTTGGCTAAGTATTTGTCAGTCTTTTTTTCCCTCTAAGAACCACCTCTTCATTTCCTTGATTCTTGTATTTTGTTGTTTCTATTTCATTCAGCCCTTAGTTTGATTGTTTCTTACCATTTACTCTTTTTGAATCAGTCACCATTTATGGCAGGTTAGTTCTCAGTCAGGATTTGGAGATTTAGCCACAGCTGAATTGTTCATGGGTCAGGGCAGGGTAGCCAGCTGTGCTCAGCTGTGCTCAGCTGGGTAGTGCCTCCACTCTGACCCTCTTCAGTGGTATTTACTTCACTAATCATGTTTGAGTTCCTTGTAAGAAATGCAGAAGCTGAAAACCACATAGTCTGCCACCACCATGTTAAACCCACAGTGCTGCCTTTCTGGACTTCGATGTACTTGTGATACTGGCTGTAACCTCTCTGAGAGGTTCGCATGATGCCACTGGGGCTGAAATTCTGCATCAATATCCAGCTTAGCAGCTCTCCAAGTTTAACCTCCGTGAGTTTCTCCTTCAGTGACACAAATGACACCATTATGCAGTCCTGGTGTCCTAACCAATGTGGATGCTGGGGACTGATTTCAGGTCCTCTGCAAGAGCAGTACGTGCTCTTGATGGCAGAGCCATCTATCCAACCCTAACCATAATCTTTTTAAACTAAAAGACTGATCTGTTAGAGCTCTTAATGTGTCAGATACCACGTAAGAATTGCCAGACCCTGTCCAGGCTGGTTGTGTGCGTGTGTGACATGTGTATCCTTAGGCACCAGCAGTGGGTTCAGGTCTTTGGTCTCTGCCACCTTACAAATCTCTGTTCAGAAAGGGCACCTTGTGACACTTGACTGTTGAGTGGAGTAGGAACTGTTACGTGACACTTAGTATGCACTGTTCTCACAGACCCCTAAATGGACCACAAATGCTTTATGTCAAGGAAACTGTCTAATCAATGGAGAGAGATTCCCTAGTACTCATGTCTTCTGTCATTAACTCTGTTAAGTGGCATCCTCAAGTTACTGTGCTGCTGACTGTAATCTTATTAACCATCCATTATAAAACAAGCCCCTGTGAATTCACCTTTTAGCTAACAAATACTTTTGTCTACTTTAAATCGTGCCCTGCCATGTATTAAAAGTAATGTAGAGTAGCTAACTCTGGAGTATTGGTGTTGGAAGTACCTAGATGTTCTGAAACCCCTTCAAAGATAAAGAACTGCCTCAGTTATGTTGTGATTTCACAAGCAACTTCTAGATTTTTCAAGACCTACTTTAATAAAGCTTCTTAAATACTTCAACCTCCCTTGTAGCCCACTGATCAAAGGTAGGGGGGAAAGATGGTTAGTAGGAAAGGGGTTGTGGACCTGTTTGGAAGTAGTTCTTTGGGGCAACTTCAATCTTCACTGTCAGCAGTCCAGCCCACTCAGATCAGCAGGAGGGGCTCGATCCAGAAGGAACTGCCAGCCTCCATTGATCAGCATGAGTATGCTGAAGTAGCAAGCAGCAGCCAGAACACGTCCAGAAGTTCTTTGGATGCATTTCTTAACAAGCAAAGATCAGCAAAGAAAGCAGGGCAAAGCAATGCCAGAACATCATCCACTGTTTGTTGGGTTATAATCTTTTCAAACATTGAGTGTCCCCTCAAGGGTCTGCTCCAGCAGAACATCTCATGCCCTTTCACCAGACAGCTTCCACAAATATATCACGTGTCTGCTTCAGCAAAGCATCCTCTCATAAGACAGCTTCCAGAGAAACATTACATGACACAACTGAGTCTGCAGTGAAACCAGAAATCTGTGTTAATCATCATCTGGTGCTTAAAGAAGCTTCTTCGAGGCTTAATCTGTTAATGATAAGTCATTAGGAATCAACTTAATACTATGTCGGGTTAGCAGAATAATAGAAGGTTCTCCCCTAGGACCCGAGACCTCTCTGACCATAGGTTCTTGGCTGATAATAGAGCCAGGCATGGGTTTCATTTTGTAGAGTGGGCCTTCAGTTTGACCTGAAAGGGATTGGTTCTCCCATGGTATTTGTGACATTGTTGCATTAGTGGGCTTGTAGTCCACTACCAGGCAAGTAGTCATTTTAGCTATCAAGGTTCACAGCTAAGTAAGACTGGCTGCTTTTCTCTTCCAGTATTCTGTATAGCACCTTCTAGCACTATGAAATCTAGACAGTAGAGATGAATCTTCCAGGTCAGTATGTTCTGTGACTAAATATTTGCTGTCTTCAGCAATAGGGTCTTACCGCCAAGTTCTGGAGGATAGCCAAGAGTACTGGCAACCTCTAATGTTTGAGGGTCTATGGGACCTCATTAGCTAACAACTCCAAAAGAGCTAAGCTATTCCTGGCACTCAGATATTTGTTAGTCTGTGGCCTCAAGTAGGGGCATTGTTGGTAGGGTAACTCTGTCTGTGTGCTCCCCGCCCCAAATAAACACATGCACATATAAAGTTTGTTTGTTCTTTTGTTCATTTTGATTTTTGCTTTTGTTTTTGTTTTTTTGAAGCTGCTTTTGTTTCCCTGTGACTTTCAGGCCTTTGTTAGTGACCCCTTCCCATATTTCCCCCTCCACCCTGCTTCCCTATCCCCTACCTCAGTTTAACCCTTTGATCTTGTCTAGCAATTTTTCAAAGCTTTAGTAAGGAGGAAATCAACATTACCTATTTCCTTATGCCTTAATCAGCTTTGACTGTCAGCTTGTCACACCTTGGGTTGAGTACTACATTTACCCTTTTTATTTACTTACTTATTTTTTGCTTGGTGACATAACTAAATAAGGTTTCCTTTTATTACTACTTTGCTGAGGATTTCTTATAAAAAAAAAATCAAGAATGAGTCAGGCGTGGTGGTACATGGCTTTAATCCCAGCACTCATGAGGCAGTGGCAGGGGGATCTCTATGAATTTGTGGCTAGCCTGGTTTAAACAGTGAGATACTATCCCAGAAAAAGAGGAGGAATAGTTCAGTGGTTATCAGCATTGGCTGCTCTTCCAGGTTTAGTTTCCAGCACCTATTTGGCAGTTTTTATTTTTTATTTTATTATTATTATTATTATTTTTTTTTTTTTTTTTTTTTTTTTGGTTTTTCGAGACAGGGTTTCTCTGTATAGCCCTGGCTGTCCTGGAACTCACTCTGTAGACCAGGCTGGCCTCGAACTCAGAAATACGCCTGTCTCTGCCTCCCGAGTGCTGGGATTAAAGGTGTGCGCCACCACGGCCCGGCTATGTGGCAGTTTTTGATTAAGTGTTGATCTCATATGCCTTCTTCTGCCTTCTGTGGGCATGAATGTAGTGCACAGGCAGACATGCAGGCAAAAAACCCATGTATATAAAATAAAGAAAAAATACCCCCTCAAAAAAAAAAAAAGAAAGAAAGAAAGAAAGAAAAGAAAAGAAAAACAAAAAGAAAAAGAAAAAGAAAGAAATAGAAAAAGAAAAAAACCCAGGAATGACTATTGGGTTTTGTCAAATGTTTTATCTGTATTTATTGAGTTGATCCTATGGTTTTCCTTTTTAGTTTATTAATAGAATTACACTGAGTTTTGAATGTTAAATCATTTGTATTCAAAGGACAAATTTCAATGGTTAATGGAGTTTCATATTTTCTCTTTATTGTTAGAACCTCTTAAGGTTGTTTCTTTATACTTTGTCAAGACATGGTATCAAGATATGTTGGCTTCCTCAAATAAACTGTTAGGAATTACCTCTTGAGGTTTAGGGAGAAATTTGTGTAAAACTGGCATAATTTTCTTTATGTGTTTGATAGAATTTCCCAGAGAAGCTTCTGGACCTGGGGTTTTCTTTGTTGGGAAGTTTTAACTACAAAATCTGATTTCTTTAACAGTCCAGACTGTTTATGTCTCTGTCTGTGAGTGAGCTTGGTTTGTATGTGTGTCAGTGTCAGCTGAGTTGTTGGTGAGGTTTCACGGGGTCCTAGGATCCTCTCTATCTAGTAGTGTGATTTATGTAGCGTCATCTTCCCTCACATTAATCTACCGAGAAGCTTGTCAAATATATTTGTCTTATCAAAGAATCAGTGTTTGGTTTTGGGTTTTATATTCTCTGTTTTTTTTATTTTCTGTTTCATAGATCCCACTATAATTGTTCTTTCTTATTACTTGAAGATGGAACTGAGAAAGGCCGATTTGTGTTTCAGTTTCTTATGGTGAAAGATATCATCTTGATTTGAAGCTTTTCATCTTTTCTGTTGACATTCTCTAAGTTTTGGTGCATTATGTTTTAATTCAGAAAACTCTTTAATATTTCTTTTCATTTCTTTCCTTTTTATTTTTACTTAATTTTATTTTGAAACAGAGTCTTGCTACATTGCTTAGGCTGCCTTAGACTCCTGGATAAGAGTCCCTCTCCTATCTTAGTCTGTCAAGTAGGTGACTAATTTAGTTTTTGACCCATGGGCTGACCATGGGCTACTTAGAAGAATAGCATTTGGTTTCTAAATATTTGAGGATTTTTCCAGAGATCTTCATGTTTCTAGTTTAATTCCAGTGTGCCTAGAGAGTTCTTTCAGATTTTTTAAAGACTCCTTTGGGACTCAGAATATGCTTTGCTAATATCCAGAGGCTGCTGATCTACTGTGACTGGAGAGACTATCTATGACTGTGTAGACAGAGGGCAGATCCGTTTCATTTGTTGACAGTAGTGCTTGTGGCTTCCCAGCCTGGGGTTTTGTTTGCTTACTCTGCCACCTGTTGAAAAGAAGGTGTTAGAATCTCTTAACAATCATTGCAGGTTTCTCCACCTGTAGTTGTAACAGTTCGGGCTCTTTGATGCTGGGTGCTTGGTTGGTGGTTTCTCTCTGTAGCTCAGGCTGCTTAGAGATGGAGGCCATGGTCTTACCTCAGCACTGCCACACGCTGGGATTACAGCTGTGCACTAGTTTGCCTAGCTCCAGAGATTTACTGGACCCATACATGGTCAGGATTCTTCCTCCCTGCCTCTGTTGTTAGGAAATGATTTTGCTTTTCTTTTTTTTTATAAATTTATTTTATTTATTTTATGTATATGAGTACATTGAGCTGTCTTCAGACACACCAGAAGAGGGCATCCGATCCCATTACAGATGGTTGTGAGCCACCATGTGGTTGCTGGGATTTGAACTCAGGACCTCTGGAAGAGCAGTCAGTGCTCTTAACCGCTGAGCCATCTCTCCAGCCCCTGATTTTGCTTTTCATCCCTGATATTTTTATTCTTAATTTTACTTTATCTGATAATATATTTGTTTTCATTTCATTTTCTTTTATTCATTCAGCATGGTTATGGTGTGTGTGTGTGTGCACGTACATGTGTGTGACGTGTGGTCATGCACACTTGTACCTACCACATGTGTGTCTTTATGCATGTGGAGGCCACAAGTCAAGCTCTGCCTTGTTCCTTGAGTGGTTCACCATTTTGTTAGTCTATTTTATTTTAATTATGTGTCTGTGGGTATGTGCTCATACGCAGGTATCCTTAGAGTCCCGTGTGAGCCATCCGACCTGCCTGCCGGGAATTGAACTTTGGTCCGCTGGAAGGACACTACATTTTCTTGACCACTTCTCCACCCCTTTCCTCCTCCTTCCTCTTCTTTTACTCAGTCTCTCACTGACTTCCGGCTTGCTGCTTAGGTTAGGCTGACTGACCGGCAAGTCCCAGGGATCCTCTGGTTTCTATCTCCCCAACACTGGGATTGCAAGCACCGGGCCCGTTGCCTAGGTGTTTACGCTGGGGTGCTCATGCATGCAAGCAAGCACTTCTCCAACTGAATTATCTAACCCAGCTCCTTTATTTGGCTTCTTTTTGATGGCAGATAATTTATTAGTATCTTTGTTAATGATTTCTCTAAGGTTTACACTATAAGTTTTACCATAATTTACTTACTGGTTGTCCTAATTTTCTTTAAAAAATAAAAAAGGAAAGAAAGAAAAGAAAAATAGCAACTTTGCCCCAGTCTAGCCTTATTTCTTCTTTCTCTGCACGGTCAGTCTCAATGTACCTCTGTGTTACACAGAGTTTAACATTCTTGAGAGTATAGTACTAGAAGGGAAGAAGAGCTCTTAAAGCTTTTTTAGCAGGAGGACCATACTCACTATTTTATCTCATATTTTAGCCACTTTTCATGAATAATACTTCTTAATTTGTTATTTGCCTTTAGTTGATGTCCAGTGTTCTAAATAGTTATTTTTTGACAATTTGTTTTTGGATTTGATTATTAGGGGAAGTATTTGTCTATCTTTTGCTCTACCACAGCTAAAAATCTCCTAGCATGCTTTTTGGAATTCCTGTCCCCTAACCTCAGCCCTCTTTGGACTCAGCAAATCAAAGGCAGGAACTTTAAATCTTCATTCTTTTAGGGGTGTGTATCTCCATGGTGTAGAGTCAGCATAGTCAGAAGTAGTAAACAAATAACCCTTCCTACATCCTTTGGGACAATAGACCGTTCCCAGCCAAGCAGGAGAAGAGGGGGTTCTTTCGGTAGACATTATCAGGTGGACGTGCTCAGCTCTCTAGTCTTGTGAGTTATGCGTGCAGGCAGCTCAGCCTGAGGAGACTGCCTCTGAAGCTTAGGCTCCCTTCCATTCTTCCTGGGTCCACACAGTAGAGCAGAGGAGGATGCCGTAGGAATAGACTTGCCCCGTATTCTTGTGCCTGTTCTTTCTTTCCTTACATTTTTCTGTGAGGACTTAAGTGTCTTTCAGAAAGACAGGACAGCATGCTGCTCCCCCTCACACCTCCATTTGTCCTTCTCTTTCTCCTTTCTCTACCTGAGACTGCCTTCACTCCATGATTAGAGTTAGGACCAGGCCAGAGAGGGTGGAAAGAGAAAGAGTGGGCACAACAGTTACAACACATTAGAATTGCCAAGAGTCCAGACTTACATGAAAAAGGTGCGAGTGTAGATAAGGTTTCAATCTGAATTAAATCTAAGTGAAAAGTCTAAATCTTTTCATTTTACATTGTCTTTTACATGGAAACCAAATATGTGAAAAGATCTAAGATATTACTGTGTTCCAGGGGTTAAAAATACTTGAACAAAGAATAGCCCACTATGTAGCCCCACCCATTCTCTCTGTGGACTGTGCCAGCTAAAATGTGGCACAGTGAAGTAGGAATACGGCTCTCATGTAGCATCCTCCGCCCTGATGGCAAGAGATGATCACCTAGAAAGCAGTCACAGAGGAGAGCTTCACATTTCTTCAAGACACTGCAGGGACTAGAAAGAGCCCGAGTTTCAGGGCTTTTCCTGGGCCCATGTGCTTTGTACACTGCAGAGGTTAAATGATAACTTTGTGGTCACGGTGGAGTGAAAGAGCTGCTTCCTGTTTTCAGGGGATTCCTTTTAATGCCAAACATAGCAGCGAGGAAACAAAGTTTTCCCAAAAACAAATGCACTTACTGCATTTTATCTAAACATGATTTTGACAGCAACTATTGACATCTATTTCAGAAATGTCAGTGCTATAATTTTGAAAAGTTAATTTCTTAGTAGCATTACATAAATTACTTTGATCGTGTCCTGTGTTTTGGCTCTCACACTGTAGCCCAAGCTGTCCTCAAGCTTGCAGTCTCCCAGTTGCCAGAGTTGAGGTGTGAGCCATCATGCCTTGCAAGTATGCTTTAGCACACAGGGGATGAGCCTACCGCGTCACTAGCCCCTCCCTGGCTGACACAATTTGGTTTTCCTGCACAGGTTCAGGAGTAGAGAAATGACAAGACCACGTCTTAAATGTGCACTTAGAGTTTCTTTATTGTAAATGTTTTGATCTACATTCAAGGGCCATAAACTTGGGGAACTATTTGGTAATGATGTCCTTGCAGCTGCCTGACAGTCCAGGCCAGCATACAGCAAGAATGGCTGTATGGGTATAAGTCTTATTACTTCACCAGTGGGTTCCTGAAAGATCGGAACAGAGACTGGCTTAAAGGGTTTGAATAGGTTTCTAGGTCCTTCTTTCCACTGGATGCAGAAGTTGGTTCATTCTCCCTGCATTTTGCCTCTGTGTAACTTCCACCCATGATGTAGAACAAACCTGCTGATTATAGTGACATGCTTGGTTCCCATTGTTTTTGGTTCATTTTAAAATAATTGTCTTGAGAATGAATTTCCTTAAGGGACCCAGCACCCTCTTCTGAACTCTGAGGATAGCTGCATCTGTGTGCACATACCCACATACACATAATTAAGAATAAACTAACAAAGAAGGCAAACTACTTAAGGAACAATAAAGCAAGACACTAAAATCACACGTGGTGGTGCATGTCTATAAATTCTAGGACTTGGAAGGTAGAGGTAAGAGGACCAGAGTTCAGTGTTGTTTCTAATGCAAAGTGAGCTTGAGGCCAGCCTGAGCTGATGAATTTGCCTTTAAAGGGAGGGGGACACTGTATCTTGGTTTGGTGGCACATGCCCCTGAACTCAGTATCTGGAGGCTGAGCAGGAAGATTGTTAAAAGTTTGAGGCCAGCCTGGGTTACATAGCTACATAGAGTAGAAAGGTCCTATTTCAAAAGAAAAAAAAGTAGATAACTACTGAGTCAGCACTTCAAATTCTAGCCTCAGAAGTTGGAGACTTACAGACTAAGGCGGAGGGGTGTGTGTGTCAGCTGCTGTCTAGTTATACACCAGGCTAGCCTACACCCCACCAACAATCTGATTTTCAGTATGCTTTCATAAGTATGCTTTTTTTTTTATTACGAGCAATGCTAAGAAATAGAAGGGGAAATCACTAAGTAACATTTTCAAGATCTGCCTAATTTTACTAAAAGTAAGATCATTAGAATATCTGAGTCAAATAGTTTTTAAAATATCATTGTAAATCAGTGTGTACAGTCCCCATTTGCTCGTGTGTTTCCCCTGGTTCGTCCTAGCTCCATGGTATGGCAGCTGCAGAGGAGCTGAAGTTTGATTTCATTATATACATGATTGCTTTGGATTTCATAAATGAGTTTAGCCTGAGGACATCCTGGATATTTAGGGTGACCTCTCCATTTGTAGAAGCAGCTTACTTCTAAAGATTGCCACCTCCTGATAAAGGGCAGTCAGCTATTAGGCGTTGTCGGGAGAGGGGAGAGAGAAGGTTTCTTCTGAATGGGCTTTTTAGGTCTGAGAGAAAGAAGGCTGGCCTGCTCATCTGCACGTACCGTCCAGAACTTAATGGCTTCAGATAATGAGTTCATCTGTTTAGCTCATCACTCTGCAGTCTGGGTGGGGCATAATGGGTATCTGTCTTCATTTAGTTTCCTCAGAGGTGGCTCAGTACAGGCCTGGGGCTGGAATCATCTCTTAGCTTCCTCCCTCAGGACTGGTGGTTGGTGGCTAATGGCTGTGACAGCGTCTCTATACATAGCCTCTCTTAGCTATACCTGCCTTCTAAGCACAAATATCTTCAGAGAGACAGGCAAAAGTATCTCTCCTGTGACCTAGTCTTGGTCACAGTGTCCTTTCTGTCATGCTGTTTTTCAGGTGGTAATGAAGCTGCGCCCATTCACAGGGGGTAGGAGAACAGGTGGCACGTCCTTGGGGAGGGGTACCAGGTTCTAAAGAGAATCTAGAAAGACTGCTGCAACTCGATGCCCCAGAGAGACCTGGCTCTCTCACGCAAGTAATAGAGAAGCTAGTGGTTACGGCACAGGGCCGACACAGTCTTACACTCCTTTTTAAAGTAAACCTTTCTCCAGAAGAAGGAACAGTTTGGGGAAGCTCACCAGTGTGAAGGTGAGAAGAAGCCACAGTTGAGGGAAGCAGTTCACTTCTTCAATCTGAATGTGTCTCCAGGACTTTGAAGCACGTCACCTGAGATGTAGCTAGCTAGTGTCCTGGAGCACAGAAGGATTGTCTTTCATCACACATCACCTTTCTGTCAGAGATACTTGGGCTGCATCTGTGCTGACCGTACACCCTCCTACGCTGGTCTCCAAGTCCCGGGGTTACAGGTGCTCGCCTGCACAGCTCTGATGTGAAAACTGAGGATTTCAGAGATACCTGAATAGTTTTTGTTTGTAGACCTGGAATGCCTTTTAAAAAATAGATGTATTAAGACATAATTGATAAATCCTAAGCTACATATAAAATTTTAGTTTAGTAGCATCACATTTCTGTACTTAGACTGTAACCACGGGTATTAGACATACTAGTACATGAAGACCCGCATGCGCTGTGTACCCCCTTAGGCCCCACCTCATTGCCAGGCAGCCACCCGTCTGCTGTCATTGTGCATCATTTGTACATTTTATAATCTGATGAGAGTGGGAATCATTTACAGACTGGGAAATGCCTTTTTCATGTAGCATTATTTTTGAGAATCGGTTCTGTTGTTCACACCCATAGTTCATTTCCCTCTCTTCTGAGTAGTAGTCCCTATCATAGGTGTCTCTTCATCATCTAACGAGCATTTGGGTTATTTCCAATTACAGCTTACTGTAAGCAAAACTAGGTACCTTCATGTGCGTATGTTTATAAGATAGCTTAGCTGCTCTTACAAAGTATCATAGATAAACAAAGTATCATTTGTAAACAAAAAAAAAGTATTTCTTTTAGATCTGAGACAAGAGTCTGAGATCAGGCTGTCCAGGCCAAATTTTATGAGGTCCACGTCCCAGGTTGCAGCTTGTCATTGATCTCTTGGGATTCTTCTTCTCCTCTTTTTTTCTTGCTTCTCTTCTTTCTTCTTCCCCTCCTCCTCCTCCTCCTCCTCCTCCTCCTCCTCCTCCTCCTCCTCCTCCTCCTCCTCCTCCTCCTCCTCCTCCTCCTCCTCCTCCTCCTGCCTCTCCTCCCTCATCCTCTGGAGATAGACTCAAGAAATCTTCCTGACTATCACACAAATGTGCACATGTCTAAATACACACAAACTCACTCTCTCTCTCTCTCTCTCTCTCTCACTCACTCAAGGTCACAGGCATGTACCATCATATTAAACTTGGGATCTTTTAGGACACTAAAGCCATTCCCTGGGGCAGGCATGTACCATCATATTAAACTTGGGATCTTTTAGGACACTAAAGCCATTCCCTGGGGCTTTGCTCTCCTGACTTGATCCCTGGTTCCTTATGCTATCACCATAGAAGTTCAGCTTTGAATGTGTGGGTTGGAGGATGACTAGAGCATTGTCTACATATCCGAGAACACATGTGACAAGAGGGACTGAGGTGAGGAGAGGCAGCTTAAGAAGCTGCCAGTTTGTCTGTGGGAGGGGCTGCTTCACTTTGCTTTTCTACAAGTATTGGAGGGTTCTGGTTATTTCTTTTTCTTTTCTTTTCTTTTCTTTTCTTTTCTTTTCTTTTCTTTTCTTTCTTTTTTTTTTTTTTAAGATTTATTTATTGTATATGAGTACACTGTCACCATTTTAGACATATCAGAAGAGGGCATCGGATTCCATTACAGATGGCTGTGAGCCACCATGTGGTTGGGAATTGAACTCAGGACCTCTGGAAGAGCAGCCAGTGCTCTTAAGCACTGAGCCATCTCTCCAGCCCTGGTTATTTCTTATCTTCACAAAACTCTGGGCAGCTCACAACCTTCAGAGGTGTGAAGTAGAGTTTCCTTGTGCTTTAGTTTTTTAGCACCTTTCCATGTTCTTGTTTGTTACCATATATTTTATTTGCTTAATTGTACAGTTATTTTGCTTAATTTGTTATTTTATGTTGTTTGTTGACTAGGATTTCTGTAAATATTCTGTTTCAAGTCCTTCATATGAAGTACCTGGCTTTCAAACATTCCTCACTTTCTATGACTTGTTGTTTTTATTTTTAATATCTTATGAAGGACTAATTTTTAATAGCATTTAATTTTTGAAATTATTTTTATGGAAAATATTTTATGGATGCTTTAGTGTAATATATAAGTGTTTGATTAACCTGAGATCTCAAAGAATTCTTTCTTTTTTTTTTCTGGAAAGTTTGTATGTTTAGGTCCGAGTTCATCTCTGTATGTGGTTTAAGACATGAATTAAGGGGAACACTGTAGCCAATAGGCTCTTAAGTTGGGGAGGAGTTGTGTGTGATAGAAAAATTTAAAAGCATCTTAAGGACAGAGTGCATGGTCACACTGATTTACACAGGACGCCCATAATATCAGGGACGGCAGAGCAAAGAGCACACACCTTCCCCAAGAGGAGGACGTTCACCAGGATTGGTCATAGAGGCTCTAGAGAGGATGGAGGCCAGAAGAGGCTGTGGAAAAGGAAGCCGACTGTGGACAGTGGGTTCTGAGCCCTAGTTACAGTGCAGAGCTGTCATCTCCATACTCTCAGAGGAAATTCAGTTTGGAGGCAGCAAAGGCTATGACCTTGCTGAGAGCACTGAGCGAGCTGGGACAAGGTGTTGCTCTCGGTCTTGGTGCCCAGTGACAGTGATACTTGGGGTTATGCCTCCGAGGTGGGGTGCTTGCTGGGAGTGTCTCTGTGGCGCAGCTCCTTTTAAGCTTCCCAGCTTGAGAAGAACTGTTTTCCTGATTCTGCTCTAAACCAGGAACTGTGTACTTACCCTTACCATGGGCAGCCAGAGAGGTAGCTAAACACAAGCAGGGACAGCCTGTAATCCCAAGCGCGACCTTTGTCCTCAGGAACTTGCAAATTATTTCTGAAACTATTATTTCTAAGCCTTTTAGAATTATGCCTTTTCCTGGGCATAATTTAACTGTTTTTTAATGACTCAGATTTATCATTATAAATATTTTTGACTGACATCAACATCTAGTTTTGTGTTGCCTTTGCTTTTCCCTTAAGGTCTTCAGTGCTTTCTATCTTGGTGCGTCCTGTGTTACATACCTAGGAAATAGCAAGGAGAGCTGGTAATGGACTCATTTGCAAAATCAGAAACAGTATGGAGTCAAGAATCAAGTGTCACACATAGGGCAGCTGTGGTAGAGTACTTGCTCTCCTCTAAGGCCTGGTCAGCTCTGTCCATCAGAGCAGTGGTGTCTGTTGTATCTGGTCCAAAGTAAATCCTGTGGTTTCTGTTAACAATCTGTTGTATTAAAGGAAAGTGAATTGTGGAGTTCAGGGCTTAGCAGGAGCAAGCCATTTCCTTCTGCCAGAACGACTCTAGGTGTACAGAGTAACACACTCACAGGTTTAAGAAAACAGCTTGGTTCCTGCTGTAAACAACAAAAGAGGTTCATCGTAAGGTGAGCATGCTACATAGCGCAGCTCTTTCCTGAGATCATTTCCTTTCCAAGCTCCTGTGAGACCACAGGCTTATCACAGCAAGGACATCTGCACTTGGATGATCTGGGTATGCTATGTCAGGCTAAATGCAGCACCTACATTTCAGAAGTAGGGAGAGTCATGGCAGGAATGTGGTCCTTCTGAATCTCCTGTGCCAGCTCAGTGTGAGGGGGTGAGGCAAACAGGTAACCTTCCTGAAATGTGAGTCCCAAGAGGGAAGTGGTGTGTCCCAAGTGTACAGAGGGACTCACCATCAGTGCAGAGGTGCAGGTCTGCTCACTGTATATTGAGTTAGCAGCGTCCTGTGGACTTGGGGGGATATATTCACCCTGTCTATGCTTTTGGATGCTCTGGACTTTGTTTCTGGACTTGTACTTCTCTTGATGTTTTCTCACTCTGCATATTATTCAGCAAACCATGGCTGACACTAGGAAACCATCAGATTTTCTGCTGAAGTGCTTAGGTAGGATGAAGCCCACTTTTGCATAGTCTCTTTGGGAAGCAAAGCTATATAAATGCAATTCTCTTGAATGTATACTTTTAAGGGCCCATGATAGGGACTTTCTTTATCTCTGGGCATGGCTAGAGAAGAGAAATTGGAAAACATTGTGGCTGTGTTTTGGTACCCAGCGGCCTCTCCTGAAGGTGGGGAAGCAGTGTTTTCTATCTGTTCTGTTTTCTCATGAATCAACACTGTCTTCTGGGCAAGAGAAGGCATGGGGTGCCCAGCTCCAACAAGAGAATCTGCATGCTTTACCAGCTGTCCTGTGGTTCCTTGTGTGTGGTGACTGTTTCCTTCTGCTTGTGAGAAAGGTGAGGCTCACTCCCAAGAGTGAGAAGCCCTGTGTGTGAGCATGTGCAGAGTGGTGCCAACATCGAGGCCCCGCCCCTAGGAGGCTGGAGCTTGTGATGCTCTGACCTCACTTGCTTTCAGTAATGCTCTATGAGAAGCTGTTTTCAAGTCCATATGACTCGCTTTGATTTAAAGTAGAGTAGTTAGCAGCCTCTAAAGAGCTGCCTGTTAACAGACATTCTAGCACGAGTCACAGAGCCTTCCTGAAGAATGCATTGGAACAAGGTGTCTGTGTTGGTAGAGTTCACACTCCACACTTTCAGATCCCAAACACAGAATTGATGACCTTCCCTCTGCCCCCTAAGGATACACCGAAAAAGGTCAACAGAGATGTTTTGGAATGCTTAATCCCCCCCCCCCCCAAGCCTGTTCTCTTAGGAGTTTGGGATGGGCAGTGGCTCCACACCATCACCCTACCATCTTGCTTTGCCAAGCCCTTCCCAGAACACACTCTGGAGCAGATGTCTGAAGGTCACTATGAGTGCTCTTGGAAGTCAGAATTTTATCTTGGTTTGTAATAACTCTGCCAAAACAAAACTAAGTCTGTGGAAATATCAAATTTGTAGAAATGTTAATTAAGAAAGACAAAACTAATTATTATAATGCTGATAAAACTGCTTACAACTTGCCCTTAGTTCATTAATGGGCAGCAACCCAGCCACCAGCTTTGGCCAGGCACATGGCTCTTTTCTAGCTGCACTTTCCTGAGCTCTTCAGAAGCAGACATCGCTGGTCTTCTGTGCTCCTCCATTTAAAAGTTACTCCCTGTTAGAAGGGTTTATGGGAAGCAAAAGACAGGATCCTTATTTCTTACAGTGACATTTGCCCTGAACCTGTCTTGAACTATCCCCTCAAAATAGGTTGATTTGACTGAAAAAAGTTAGAAAGCCATTAACACCCCTTCCCCAAACATACCTCTTATTTTTTGTGATGATTGAGTATATTTGAAGCGTGTCCTGATGGCATTTTTGGAGCTTTGAACCAGTTGGAGGACAGCGTCTTGGTGTTGGTGTGAAGACGCCATTCATTGGGATGATGGATATGCCAGTTTCTTTGGCCGTACTCGGGGTGCTCAGTCTCCATTGGTAATCTGGCACTTACCCCAAAGTACTTTACTGTTTAAGAAGTAATTTCTTAAGGCTGGGCCATAATGCATTCCCAGAAATGTCTTTCAAGAATCAAGTACATTCAAGCTATGTGACCTTTTAGTAAATACTCCAGAAGAACTTGCAACTGAGCTCTACCTGGCATGTGGAGATACTGGGTAGAAAGCACTGCACAATGTCTGCTGGCTTAAAAACATTGTGGTAAAAACATATTTAACAAAATTTACCATTTACCCATTTTAAATATATATAGTCCAGTGGCATTAATAATATTTGCAGTGTTGTACATGGGTCACCACCACCTAGTTCCAGAACTTTCCATCAGCTACCAGTGGAAATCTTCCACACGGGAAGTTATCACTGTCCGTTCCCCTCTTTCCGTACCTGGCAATCACTAATGTACTTTTGAAGTGTTTCACTTAGTTTCAAGATTCATTCATGTTGTAATGTGTCAGCACACCATTCCTCTCTACGACTGACAAATATTCTATTGTATAGAAAGACTACATTTTATTTACCCACTGGTAGGTGTGTGCACTGTTTCCCTTTGGGGGCTGCTGTCAGGGGCCTCTTTGACTGTTGCTGTGCAGTTGTTTATATGAACATCTGTGTTCAGTTCTTGTAAGCCATAGGAGTACAATTGCTAGTCACATGGTGGCCATGGGTAGCCTGCTGAAGACCTGTGAGGCTTCTCCTCAGTGACTTAAGTGCCTGCCATTTTTCTTTGGGTTTTGGTGGTAGAGCCGGAACTTGAGGCTTTGCATGTACAAGCACAGAGCCTACCACTGGACTGCACCCCTAGCTTATTTCCTGTTGCTGTTTTTAGTAGCCATCTTAGTAAGTGTGAAGTGGCATCTCGTGGTGGCTTCAAATTATGTTTTCCAAAAAATTAGTGGTATTGAACACTTCTTCATAAGTGTATTGGCCACTTCAATGTTGTCTTTGGAGAGTCTTTGGAGAACGTGTTACAGTTCCTGTCCATTTACATTTGGGCAGGTAGATAGTTTTCTTTCTAGATCGTACTGTGAGTTTGTTTGTGATGGGAATGAAACTGTCTTGTGTACTCCCTCCAGCCACCTGTCATCTGCCAGGGATCTTCCTACCCCTGCCCCACCTTGAGGGCTCTAAAGCCAAGTCTAGCCATTCAGTCTCATGGTAGCTCAAACTATACTTCTGACTTGCTTAAATTAAGATGCAAATAGGTTCCACGTTGTATTTGGATAGCATGACCTTTTAAAAAGTCTCTCTGTCAGTAAGTTCTTCTCTCTGTCCTAGAGGTTTATATCAGAGGAACTGTCGTTCGTGCCGTACCCCATGTTGTATGTTCTTCTCACTACTCCCAGTGCTTCTGTCCCTTGGTGTGAACTGGTGAGTAGATACGGAGGGCAGATCTGGTTCCCAGTCATGCCTGGCAGAAACTCGGCTGAGCAGCTGTGCGGTGCAGTAGGAATGTCCATCTTCTGGGGTGCCATTGTGTTACACTCGTTCTTTTCCTCTCACTCCGGCAGGCACCAGCTCCTTAACATAAACCCTCTTTACAGAGATGATCTTAATTGCGTTCCTTGATTTCCTGGCTTCTAGGCTGGGCTGGGTGTGTCCCTGTGACCATGATCTTGAACTGCTTAGGGTTGAGCCAGGGAGAGGAAAACCTTGGCAGATGATTGCGGTATGCTGTGAGGATTAAGGGTCTCCAGTAAGACAGCAGGCCCTGCCTTTGGAACTCACCAGCTCTGCCATGGCTGTCTGGCAGGAACTTCAGGAGGAAGGATTTATTTTTGCTAATGGTTTTATGGCTGTTTAGCCCTATGTGTTTGAGCAGAACATCAAGCAGCTGGACTGTGTAGTAGAGGGGGCTATTTACTCCTGGTGATGAGGAATCGAAGAATAGCAGGAGGAGGAGCCAGGGATAATATGCCTCAAGTCCCCACTCCCAGTAGACGTCCTTCCTACAGAGGTAGGTCCTTCAGAGCTACTTCCTGACGTTTCCACAGCCTCCACAATAGGACCACTACCTGGGCAGCAGCTGTTAAACAAGCCTGTGGGGATAGTTTCTATTCAAACTGTGATAGTAGGTCCCAACCTCTGGACTCCATGGTGTATCTTCTTTTCCCCTACCTCACAACAGCTTGGCTCAGTTTCAGGAAGGAAAAGGCATAGTAGCACAAGACTTCCACAGCTCTCCCTTGGGCCTTACTGGGAGGGATTGAAAAGAGATTTCTTCACTTTTTTTTTTTTAAATAAATTACACCCCCCTAGCATATCATACCCAGGCTCTGAAACAACCTACAAGCCCTGCCCCCCCACATGAAGATAGGCACCTGGAGTAACTCATTCCTGCTCCTGCTGTAGTTTGGGGGTTTGTTTGTTGTTTTATTTTGGTTTTTTTCACTTTACATCACAAAACTGGTTCTTATTGAAGATGGCTGTACCACGTGTGGTTGGCAGATTCTGCTTTCCATAGCCAAGGGCATAGGGAACTAGATGATGAAAGATGAATCATGCCCTCTGGCTTCTTGCCAGATGCCCATAAAATGGCATTTCCTTAAATAGATCAGACCTTTAATAGCTTTTTAAAGAACATGTGGTCTTTAGGGGTGTATTCTGTGATCCTTAATTAAATTTTAGACAAATTCAAATATTTTCAGATGTGTGTGTGTGTGTGTGTGTGTGTGTGTGTGTGTGTGTACCTGTTTGTCTGTACCTGTGTGCGTGTGCATCTGGAAGCCAGCCGTCTATGCCAGGTATCTTCTTCAAGTGCCTTCTACCATATTTTTTTGAAACATGGTCTCTCACTGAACCTGGAACTCAACAGTTAGGCTAGACTGCCTGCCTGGTTAACAAGCCTCATGGATCCTTCTGTCTCTGTCTCCCCAGTGCTGGGATTACAGGCACAGGCCACTGCCCCCAGCATGGGTGGGTGCTAGGACCTTAAGTCCTGATGCTCACATGGCCAGTATTTACTAACTGAGCCAGCTTCCTACCCCACTTCTGGGTATTCTGTGGCATTTCAAATATATAGAGCAATGGATGTATGTCTTGGCTTTTATATTCTACCCCTGAACTCCCAGTGCATTTAAAGGGGTAAGAAGACAGGCCCATCTGAAGACCACTGACAGGCCTTCTCCCTAGGCTCATCCCCTAGAACAGTAAAGGGGCAGGGGACTGGGCTTCTCTGCTCCAGGCCCTCCAAGTTGTGTCATAGGTGACATCACGTGTAACCAAGGAAAAAGTATTTTCTATTAACATTGTAGACATTTCCTGGATGAAATTAGGTATGGCTTTTTAAAGATAGTTTCACTATGTAGCCCAGGCTGGCCTTTTCTGGTTCCTCTTGCCTCGGCTTCCTGTGTCACCACAGGTGAGCTCTCATTGGACCTTTCTGGAACTCTTGTGTTCATACACATCACAAACTCTTGTTTCTGCATCTTGCTCCAGACACAGAACTAACTGGTCTGCCAAGTTGAAAAGCCCAAACCAATGGGAAAACTAAGTGCAAAGTGTGAATTCAGAACTAAAACTGGAACTGGAACTACTAGGATATTTCTTAGCTCCCTCTTGGTTTGTTTGCTTAAGAAACAGATACTCTGTTCCCCAGGCTGGCCTCACACTCAGGATCTTTATGCCTCAGCTTTAGAATGATGGAATGCAGGCATATGCCACCCCACCTAGCCTCTGCTACTTCCTATTGCTGTTTAAGATATTTCTTTTTTAAAAGATTTATCTTTTATTATTATTATTATTATTATTATTATTAGTAGTAGTAGTAGTAGTAGTAGTAGTAGTAGTAGTAGTAGTAGGTGTGTCTGTATGGCACACGTACAGTTGAATACAGGTGTCAATGGAGGCCAGAGGCATTGAATGCCCATGGAACTGGAGCTAGAATCACAGGCAGTTGTAAGCGGCCTAATGCAGGTGCTGGGAACCAAACTTGGGTCCTTTGAAAGAACAGTACATGCCCTTAAAAGCTGAGCCATCTCTCCAACCCCAAGATTTATCTTACTTTTAGTTATGTGTACATGTGTGGGTAAGCGCCGTGACTGCGGGAGGAAGGCAGGGGCGCCCGGGGAACTGGGAGCTGCCTGATGTAGGCAATAGGAAGCTGCCGAGCAGTTGGCAGTGCTGCCTGTGAACACTATAAAGTTTATACAGAAATTAGTGTGCATTCTTTCTCTAGAAAAGTGAATTTGGAGATGGTGAGATGGTTCAGTGGGTAGGAGTATTTGCTGCCGTGCCTCGTGACCTAATTCTGTTCCTTGGGATCCACATGGTGAGAGAGCCAACTCTTGCAGGTTATCTTCAGACCTACCTTCCCACACATGGGATCAGCTGGCCAGCACAGCGGCTGTCCTGTGGGGATTGGGAAGTAACGTCCTCAGCCTGTAACCTTTCTTTAATCTGCAGTATAGACACATGGCTGGGGACAGCCCTGGACGATTAGGATTTGCCTTGTACACCAAAGGCTACTTTTTAAAAACTAGAAATGTCACTGTAGATCTTTACGAGCAAGTGCCTGGCAGAGT
>CM052720.1:36518425-36588770 GCA_028551405.1 Uromys caudimaculatus
CTGCGTTGCTTGCCCCCCCCCCCCCCCCAGCTGTGCATTTCTACTCATTTACGTGGTGCTGGGGATTACACGCAGGCCTTCATGCAGTGATAGGAAAGTTCCTACCGCCAAGCTGCACCACAGCCCTTATCTCTCCAACACTTTCTTCCTCTGCGTACAAGTTCCTCTTCAGTTCTTTGATCTCCTTCATGCCCCATTAATGTTCTTTTTGTCAGCATGGCATGGAGAGCTCCAAGGTCTCCTTTCCCCTTACTGTCCCACGGTGTCTCCTGGGTGATTCCATCCCTGTACCCATGTGTCAGTGCCTCTAGGCCCCCTCTGTCTATTTACAAAGTGCCTTAGTTAGCACACATAAAATGTACCTCTTTGTATGCTCAAACCCTGTTTCCGGTGAGTTCTGCTCATGTGAGGGTCACTACAGGTGTTTGGTTCTGCCAAGAGAAGCTAAGGGCTATCCTTGGCACCACATGCACTTCCCCTTCATGTATTTGACCTGTTACCAAGTGGGTTTACTTCAGCTCCCAAGTACATCTGTAGTCTAACTCCCTTTTCTCCGCTGCCACAGGCCTCTACAGTCAGCAACTCCCTAACATAGCCCCAGCCTGCCAGCTCCCATGAGTCCATTCAACCACACTTTATTTGGCAGCCTTCTGTTGGCCCTGAACTGTGTCAGGTCACATGTAAGCTTCTGTTTTACTTGTTAACCACCCCTGAGTACCAAGGCCTGACTCCAGGGCCTGGCCTCGGGTGAGGATCCATCGAATGGGCAAATGATCCTCAGAAAGAACAAGTGCACCCCACCCCCTTCCTTTCATGTCATCTAGCAGGTTCAGTTCCCAGGCCCAGGCGCTGGCTCACATGTAAGCTTGTGTTTAGGTGCAGACCTAGGTCATCACTGTCTCCCCAGGTTGTCCGGCAAGTCCCCTTCACTTTCTGTTTGTTTAGTTCTTTGAGACTTTCATACAGTGTGTTTTGATCATAACCTCTCTCTCTCTCTCTCTCTCTCTCTCTCTCTCTCTCTCACACACACACACACACACACACACACACACACACACACACACACACACACACACACACCTCCTTCCAGATTCGTTCCCCTTTCCCTAGCCATTCACTTTGTGTCTTTTTTCCCCTTATGTGTCTGTGATAAGCTCATAAAGCCTTATTTTAGGCCTGGAAAACAGATCCACTTGAGGAGGCCATACTCATCTTGCTGTTTTGGAACAAATGATAGATTTGGTGTATTGGTACCTGCTTCTCCGTAGTGAATAGATAACTCGGACTCGTCAGGTGTCTCCTAAAGGTTTAGCAGCTCATCATCAGAGTGGACTGACATTTAGATATCTGCTGACGCCTGGGACAGCTGCTGTCAGTTCCACGTTCAGGAAACGTGAGGTCTGGCCCTCCCCCATCACAAGCTTCACACAGTGGTGTTGAGTTGGTTTTTTCTGAGTTACAAACAGTTTAGGTTTATACCAACCAGTTGCCAAGAAAACCGCAGGTTGCCATTTCGTTTGCCCACTGTGGCAGGTGAAGTGACAACAGGACTATGTGGAGCAGCTGTCCCCAGACAAGTCTGGCTGGCTTTGCTGTTGACTGAGAAGGGATGGTCAGCTTTGTACTTGCAGAGACAGAACGTCACACTGCGCCTGCTGCACTCCGTCACCCAGACTGTGAAAGAAACAATGAGAGGTTGGTTCTGGTGACAACAGTCGGTGAAGGCCCCAGGATTTCCTGCCCATCCTGCCAACCTGGAGCCCACTCACAGTCCAGCTTTGGGTGCAGGGAGGGACGGTTGGACATGGGTGATGAAGGGAAATGCTGCTTGTCTGGTAACTTGGTATGACTTTTTATTACTCAGTGTTTCTTCTCCAAGCTGCTTACCAATCTTGTCATGGTATCACTGGACTGTAATAACCATGTCACAAAGAGCTTTCCATGTGGACACGTGGGTGGGGGCTTCCCCTCTTCCGTTTCTAGCACTGAGCTCTCCCCCCCCCCCCTTTGCAAGCCAGCCTAGTGTTTGTAGGCCTTTGTAGCAAAACTTTCATCCCTGACCATTACAAACAGTGATAGTGGTTGGGGGCAGTAGACCTGCTCTCTCAGGCTGGTGGGCTTTTCCCCACTTCCAAAGGAGCACCCGTGTCCAGGCCCGGCATCCTTCCCCACTGAGTGCTTTGGGAGCAGGTCTGAGCAGAGACTAACCTGGTTCCATGGGTCCACTACTTAATGGACTCATAGTCATTAGTCACCACCTTACTTCTAAATAGCTCACCTCAAGCCACGGGGGGTGGGGAGTGTGGGGGGGCACTGAGATGGGAGCTCAAGACTCAGCCAGCTTGTCTAAGTTTGGGCTTGATGTTGATCTGAAATGTTATCACCAACTATCAAAAGCACCTGTCACCTGGAACCCAGGACCCCTGGGCCATCCTGAGCCATATCCTGTGTCAATTTTGAGGGGAGGAGCAGGGTAAAGAGGCACCAGTAGCTTTTCCCCCAGCAGGGTGGGATTTGTCTGGAGGAAGCCAGCCTTAGCCAGGCAGCTGGGGTACAGGAGCTTCTGCTGTGAGGCGCGGTGAAGCCAGGCACGTCCACAACCCTGTGAGAACTGCTGTGTCCTTGGGAGCAAAAGGGGGCACTGACACAGGAAGAAGAGGTTTGTCTTTCTCCAGCAGTCAGTGACCTCGAGTGAGATACTGCCACTGGTCTGCAAGCAAAGAACTCTGCGTGTCACTAAGACACTTCCTGCCCTGTTGTCTGTACGAGGCCTGTGCCTCAGCTTCTGCTTCAGTCACTTGGATGCAAGTCCTGCAAGAATGGAAAGGATTTTTCTTTTCGTTTTTTTTCTTTTCATTTTGGTCTCATTAGTGGTCTTTCCTCCTTGGCATTCTGTAAACAAAAGACCTTTCAGTTTCATCTTATGTTGGACCTTGTATACAGTGCTGTTCATCAGGCCTGACCCATTCTATGTCTAACTTACCATATAGGCATGCTACCAGCAGTGAGAACTAACTCTCAGGCTACCACCCTCTTAAGACTCCTCCAGGGTGAGCTGCCCAGTGATAGAGCAGGGGCTAGCATTTGTGGGGACCCCCAGCTCCGCGCTGCAAAAATGACAGTAATAGAAAACTCCAGCTAAACAAGACTTAGATGCTTCCTTTGTAGTGTTTGAGACAAAGGCTCCAGTCCCTGTGATCTCTTCTGCTGCAGAGAACCCTTGGGTTAGTGTTTCATCTCCTAGGTTCCAGTTCTCCTCAGATGGAGCTGGCCACCTTAGATGGCTGCTTGTTAAGATTCAGATCAAAGAAGAGACAGAGAGGCAACCAAACATGAGTGTATGCCTGCATGCACATTGTGTACATCTGTGTCCGGGAGGGGGGTGTCTTCTATTGGCAGCTGCTACACACCATTTATTTCATGGTGACTAGAATATCATCAGAAACCCCTTGGGGATAGTAGCTATTAGCCAGAGCAGAGACTATAGGGGAGGGGAAGGGAAAAATGGCCAGAACAGAAAAATGGCCAGTATGCTACCAAGACAGAGGCTTCTAATCAGACCCAGGCATTTGGGGAAGAAAGATACTAGCAAACACTGAGTGGGAGCACCCTTCAGTTGCTATTCACACTGGATGGGAGCACCCTTTAGTTGCTGTTCACACTGGGTTGGAGCACCCTTTAGTTGCTGTTCACACTGGGTGGGAGCACCCTCCAGTTGCTGGTCACTGGATGGGAGCACCCTTCAGTTGCTCTTTACACTGGGTGGGGGCACCCTTCAGTTGCTCTTCACACTGGGTGGGAGCACCCTTCAGTTGCTCTTCACTGGATGGGAGCACCCTTCAGTTGCTCTTCACACCGGGTGGGAGCACCCTTCAGTTGCTCTTCACACTGGGTGGGAGCATCCTTCAGTTGCTGTTCACACTGGGTGGAAGCGTCCTTCAGTTGCTCTTCAAGTGCAGCACTTTGGCCACTGCCAGCTTACGCCATCCATCCTTCCAAGCTCAGTCAGGTTGCCATCCTTCTCCATACAAGTTTGTAACAGTTGAAGTCAGCCAGAGAAGTGGGAACCAACAGGTGGTCGGTTAACTGTGGCTGTTGGAGCCTCTGCACTTAGCAAGGTGTGCTTGGTGAAGGTGTGCCAGAGACAGGGACAAGAAAGTGCACTTGGTGGTGTAGCTGATGAGCGCTTGGCCCTATGCTGCTCCATGAAGGGACCATGTGACTCTTAGACACTGGCCAGCATGGGGACAGCCTCCCTGCTCAGAGCTTGGTCTCCAGGGTTTTTAGGATCTTCCTTTTATAAAAAGAAGGGAAGGTGGGAAAGAGCTTTGCCAGCTGTGAAACTAGCTCAGTATAGTTATGGAGGGGTCTCAGTGGCTGGGTGGTTTGCCTTACATGGTGGAATTGGACTTGTCGCCTCAGGAGGCTGACTCTTAATGCAGTTGAAGGTGGCTTGCAATAAACTGAGGTGTGAAACAAGGAGTTGGGGAGCTCTTCACAAAGTGTGTGCCAAATCCTGATGGATTTGGGGTGCTTTACACCATCAGTGTCCGTGCCAGTCCCTGTGCAGAGCACAGTGGCTAGAAGGACAGTTTATTGGAGTATCTTAGAGGAGCATGGGGGGGGGGGGGGTCCTTACTGGACCATGGGTCAAGGCAGCAGTGTTATCAAAAAAGCCCACTCTCATGTAGACTATTCACCAAAGCCAAATCTTGCAGCTCCTTACACAACTTTCAGGCAGATGGAGAGTCTCCTCAGTGTTGCTGGTGTTTGTCCTAGAGTCTTACAGTGGAGTATATCCCAAGCTGGCATTGAGCTCACAGTCTACCTGAATACCAGGATTACAGGTGTGTGCCACATGCCTAGCTTGAAGACCTTTTAAATGGTTTACTAAACAAGAGGAACCTCACTGGTTATCATTCACATCTGGCAGTCTGTATTGTTATCACAGCAGGCCTTGGAGAGCCTTCCATGTGTGGAGCAGCTTATAGATTATGTCTCAGGCCCAGGCTTTACCAGGCAGAAGCACAGATCTGCACCAGTAGGTAGATGGGTGGGATGGGTGATCCAGAAAGGACCTAGTGATGTGTGGGTCACGGGGTAAGTACTGGACATGGCCCACAGCCGGCTCTGGCTCCTCCAGTTATGAAGTAGCAGTGAAAACAGTTTTATGGTTGGGGGTCACCACAACATGAGGAACTGTATTAAAGAGTCACAGCATTAGGAGGGTTGAGAACCACTGGTCTGGAGGGTGAGGGCCAAGGGCATCCTGAGCCCAGAGGTCACGTCATGGCGTGGGGCGTGGGGTTCTGTGTCCTGCCGCCTTCGTGAGAACCGAGAGATCGTACTCGTGATCTGAAAGATGATGCCGCATCCCTCTTTTTCTTTTCCCTCAGAATATCGACATCACAAACTTCAGCAGCAGCTGGAATGATGGGCTGGCTTTTTGTGCATTGCTTCATACCTATCTCCCAGCCCACATACCATATCAAGAACTGAACAGCCAAGACAAGGTGAGCCAAAACCAGGGATGCTGCCTTGTTAGTGGGTCGCTCATTCCAGCTTTGCCTCACAATAGCCTGTCCTGGTTCATTTCCCTGGATTCGTTGTTTACACTTCAGCCAGCCAGTCCCTGGTCTACCCACTGCCCATGTAACTCCCTAGTGGGAGTAGTAGGCTCTCTTTGGTTGACAACATTTAGGATCAAGGGCTTTAAGAAGTCCCAAAGAAATATAATAGTGACATGAATGGTCAGGGCAGTGCCAGCTAGCCTGGGCTAACCTATCACCTGAGGACCAGCACTTCTGTTCACAGTCTATTCTCCACCATGGGTCTCAGAAATGACCAGTCTTGCAGTCCCAGGCTATGGTTCAAGGTATCCCATTGTAAAGGTTCTTCAGGCTCCTGCTTTCCTCTGTGGCCGCCAAGGCCTGTAGAAAACCTTTGGATGGGTGCCTGCTTCTAGCTTTGGGGAGTCTGTCTCCAGTTAACTTCAGCCCCTTTGCTAGAATGCAGCTTTCTGAGTGAGGGGGGAGAAGGAGGTAGAGCTGGAGCAGGCTGCAGAGGAGAGCCAAGGCCCCGAGGGCCACTGTCTGTCCTGCACGATCTTCAGTTGTCTACGCACTCCACTGACATGGTTTCCCTTACAGAAAAGGAACTTCACCCTGGCTTTCCAGGCAGCTGAAAGTGTTGGAATCAAGTCCACTCTGGTAAGCCCCTTACTGAGGAGTTGCTGACCGTGCCTAGGAAAGTGGTCACAGGTGGACTGAGGATGTTAATACTTGCAGGATCCCAGATGCTGCTGCACGAAATGCTTCTCTTGAGGAAGTATCCAAAGGAATAGGTAGCTTCTGACCACAGTCCCAGTAGCCCTTATATGGGGCTGTTCTTCATGAGTGTCTGTTCCTTAGCAGAATCTTTGGGTTCAGGGGGAAAAGTGTCACAGGGCCTTTTGCCTTTTGTTGGTCTGGAGCAGTGATTCTCAACCTGTGGGTTGTGACTCCTTAGGGAGTCCGATGACCGTTTCACTGGGGTTGCCTAAGACCATCGGAAAGCACAGATATTTACATTACAATTTATAATTGTAACAAAAATTACAATTATGAAGTAGCAATGAAAACAGTTTTGTGGTTGGGGGTCACCACAACATGAGGAACTGTATTAAAGAGTCACAGTATCAGGAGGGTTGAGAACCACTGGTCTGGAGGGTGAGGGCCAAGGGCATCCTGAGCCCAGAAGATATCTGGAAGTTGACGGCATTGCCCACAGTTCCTCACAGGGGCCATAAGAAGGTGCCGAAAATGCTGCTCATGATGCAAAACACAAGTTGGGGGGACCTTTCTTAGGCTTCTGCCCTGCTGGGCTCACACAGACAGACATCTGTCAGCTCTTGCAGTCCTCTCCAAGCCTACCACATCTAGATGCAAAGGGATGCTTCTGCACCTAGAGGGACTTGCTCCACATGAGTAACAATGACAGTGCCCAGGCCTGTTCCTGCTCAGGTCTATGTACAAAAGAAAGGATCCTGTGGGACCAGAACTTTCTTAGGATCCTAGGGTACCTGCAGGTCTCCAGGTCTGTCTCTTTAGCTATAGGTACCCATTACCTTGACTTGTAGCAACTGCATGGGCCAGGAAGAAATGTTTACATTAATAGTTACACTATAACCGTGTTCACCTATAGTGTGTCTTCGAAACTCATAGAAGCTTCTATCTGGCTGTGTAGGAAGAGATCAGGTACAATTATTGTAGTAAGACGTTGCACACCATGTACAAAGTGTCACACATAAAAAAATGGCTAGGTGTTTTAGCCTAACGAAGAATCTTATAGTCAAGATTTGTTCACAAACCAACTAACTTGTTTCCTGTCTTAACTTGCTCAGGACAGCCCTTCTCATCTCATATGCTCAGTGACATTTCTGGGTTCCTCGACTGTGGAATAGTCCTCTCAGAGTACCAGGCCCTGCTCTTTAGTTGCCACAGGCAGTTGTGACAGGTGCTGAGACCCCGGGGCGGGAGCCACTCTGTTTCCACACCACAGGTCACTAGTACTCTGCAGAAGGAAGCTAAAAAAGAAAGTCTTTGATAACTTGTGACACACCGTGGTGCTATGAGCCCTAAAGTGTCTCCAGAGAACAGCCTAGAAAGAGCCTAGAAAGTCTGGGGAGAGTTTCCACTTGATGAGCTGGGGCTGGGGCAGAGAGGGGTGTGACTTGGGATGATGATTCCGGTACTCGGGAAGGAGATGCTCACTCACTTTGGAGGTAGAGCAAGTCCTAGAGGCCTGTCCTCTGAAAGAGGCAATATGTCTTTATTTATATAAGAAGGCTGTCTGCTGCTTACTAGTACTAGAAGCCTATTGGGGTGGCCTGGGAGGGGAAACGAGTCCTAATTGTGCTCCTTCTCCACAGGACATCAATGAAATGGCGCGCACTGAACGGCCCGACTGGCAGAACGTCATGTTGTATGTCACAGCCATCTACAAGTACTTTGAAACCTGAGCACACAGGAGCAGCTGCTACCAGCCAGGGACCTCTGCAGTCACCAAGTGACCCCAACACCGTTAGCTAGAACCCCTAAAGCTTTCAGCGACTCTGGGCCTCCCTGCAGGGAGTGTGCCCAGCTCTAGGCCTCTGCTTTGGAACTGGAACTGCAGACCAGGGCTCTTCCACATGGCCGTCCTCGGGATCAGAAGTGCAGCAGAGCACAGCCTGCTTCAGGAGACCATCCAGCTCCAGCAGTGCCCTGGAGTGTAAAAACACAAAGGCTCGTGCCCGGCTCATCTCGGGAAATGGGATTAAGTTGTGGGAACCATGGGTTAGTGAAAGCTTTAGCCATCGAACTTCTTGACTGCCATCCACATGATTCCCAGTGCTGGGACAGAGCTGGCCTTGGTCCCTTCATGTGGGCCTGGGTTCTAGGAGTGTGTCAGAGAAGAGGGTCGGTACCCCTTCTGTTCGAGAGGACCGTCCTAACCACTGCAGTTAACTTAGGAGTGTTAAAACCCAGCTTATAGGCCCACAGCTAGTTGAGTCTACACTGCCACCAAGCAGATTTTTGTCAGCAGCAAGAAGCAGGTGGCACACTCAGAGGGTGCTCAGCCACTTGCCTGTAGCACCAGGGAAAAGACTGGTCACAAGGAGTTCTCATTAAAGTTGTAGTTTTATTTTAAGCAATATTGGTGAAATAGCTCCTATTCTGTTAGTACCAAAGTTAATTGTTTTAGTAAGCATAGAAATAAAACAGAATGTGGGCATTAGCATGGTGAGAGTGAGGGTTCGTGCAGTGGGGAAGAGGATGTGCTTCAGGGAGCCAGAGATTCAAGTCACACTGATGGCTGCCCCTCCAGGGCAGGAGTTAAGACAGTGCCTTAGCCCTGCACCAGGACAGCTGAGCCTACACCCGCATGAGTATCCTGCCTGTTGATGGGGACTCTAGGAGAGGTGGCTCCATGCTGTGCCTGGGCTATGGGGCCTACATCACGAGCCAAGGCCTTACCAGGTTCTGTTGATTGCTGGCTAGAATTTAGCAGCTCCTTTTTGAGAATAGAAAGCCCTTATTTCATGTGCCTGACACAGAAGCTGTTGTTTGAACAATGTCAAGACCTGTTGCTTCTGGGATGCACTTGTTTGCCACCTGCAAGACACCATACAGAAGACAGGCCATCAATAGAAATGGGGCCACAGCCTCAATAACAAGATGGATGGTGGGAATGTCTCCCAGGAGGCATGCCAGTCCAAACATGGGCTGAGGATCTGTATTCAAGCATAATGCTACAGACTGGGAATCTGTTGTATCTATGGGGCCTACAGAAGGAAGCAGTTTGGAGGTAGTTATTAGGAAGTGGGCTGTGTCTGTGTGTTACCATCAGGTGGCCAGTCCCACTCCTCCACCTGCTTACATGTCCAAATCTGGAAGCTCATGCTGCCGAGTGTACCAGAAGACCCCTATTATTCTGTCTGTCCCAATGCCTCTCTGGCCCTCCTTGGCCCAATTCTGTTCTTGCTCTTGTTCTGCTGAAGAACTCCTGTCAGGGTGGCTGACTATTATGTGAGACTCACTGTTTCCAAATGAGTCTCCACTGAATTTCTCTGAGCTTCCAGCCTCTGCTGTGTTTGCCTTCACTGAGGCCTGTCCACTGTGCACCAAGGTGATTGATCTGAGGCCAGGTTTTATTTATTATCATGAAAAGGGGTTGTCTTGTTAAAGAGACTTCCCTGGGCTTGCAGTTCACAACTTCTGTCCCCTGCTGGCTATATGAGCCTCGTGCCAGCATAGAAGTCGCCCGAGTTTTCTGAAAGGATTTGGAGTAAGTCGGCTGCTGCTGAAGGGGTATGTTCATAGAGAGATAACATTTCTGTTCTGGAATCTGGGGGCCTGGGATAGGCCTGGAGCCAGAGGCAAGGAGAGATGGTGGGCTAGAGGAGACCCCTCTCACGCACACACACAAACTGGGTGCCCATCACAGCCAGGGCCAGGCTGCCCGCGTTTGTGTGAGGGTCTACAAACCTACAGCTGTCTCCAGACCATTGCTTTTTGCCTTCTCTAATAGACCCCTTAAAGAGCACTGTTGGCCCTCTGGACATGCTTGTAGACGGCCATGTGCTATTAAAAGTAGTGTTTGGAAGTTGTTAGAGTGCCCGTCTACAACATAGGAGGCCCTGGGTCGATCCCCACCACCACATACACTGAGTGTGGTGCACACCTGTAATTCTAGTACTTGGGAAACTGAGGCAGGAGGATCATGAGTTCAGTGTTACTGTTGATTACACGGTGAGTTTGATGCCAGCCCTGGCATGTGAGACCCTGTCCCCCCAAAAAAGTGAAATTGGAGCTTCTCTCATTCTAGGGCTGCTTTCTGGGAAGCTCCAAGATGTAAGCTCACCTCTCTCTCCTGAAGCACAAGCTTCTCTACAAAAGGGCCAGTTAACCTTTCTACTGTTCTCAGTCACAGGCGTCTGCTGACGAGTGATACTTTGTCATTTTGTTTAGTAAATACTCTTGAATGTATTAAATTGTCATGCTTTGATTTCCTAGTTTGTTCTCCCTCTCTGCTGTCCCTCTGACCTTAACAAATCAGACTCTCAACCCTCCTGTGGAGGTGCACCTGCCTCAGGTTCACCTGCCGTAGCATCCTGCCACGTGGGCCCAGGCAGGTCTGGACAGAGGGAGGAGGAAACGGATGTCCAGAGGTTCCGGCCTGCCCTGAAACCACATGGTATCTATGGCAGGTCTCAAGATCCCATCTTAGAGCCAGCATTTCCCACAGCAGAGTCCCTGCAGGAATGAATCCTCCAGCAGAGTCCACACATTTGACCAGGATGTCCCAAGGATTTTTATTTTGTTTTCTTTGTATAAATGTTAACTTCTTAGAGTTGGATTTCAGGGTGTATAAAATTACAGGGGTGGGGATTTCTACCTAGAGGCAGCTGTATAAGTAATTTTCCCCTGTGCATCCTTTTGTTTTAAGTGCTGGGATTCAATCTTAGCAGGACCTTGCACATGACATAACGTACTGTGCCTCTGAGCTGTACCCCCACTCACTGGCACTTCTTGTGTGTGGTGTTTTCAAATCCAGTGTGATCGGGTTAACAGTGCTATCTTTCGACTTTGCACATATCACATGCAGAAAGAAGTCTGTGGGCTTACCACCTGTACTCCAGGCATCCATGATAAGCTGCCTGGGCCTGCTACTCTCCAGGACTCAGAGTCCCAGGGAGTCCAAAACACTTCTGCTGGCCTGAGTTTGGAAATGTCCTCAAGAGTGCCCACAAACCATGACCTCTAGTGAAGCCAACACTGCAGGTGCCCAGGATAACCCATGAGACCTCACTCAAGCCTGGACCTATGCTGAACTCTTGGAGCAGGTGGCAGAGGCTGGACAGGGCGTGCTCCAGCTCTTCCTCAGTATCTGAACACTGGCAAGACAGAACTTGCTTCATGAGAGGAGTGCTGACCCTGCCTGTGGCTCTCTGGTCTGTCCCTGAGACAGCATGGACCCCTTCAAAGAAGGGCTTTCCTCAACCCTGCCCACTGCATGTCATATGCTGACCCTGAGGGGCTCCTCTGTAACTTAGTTTATCTGCCAGGAGTCCCACAGTTGACACATCTTTTATCATAGACCTGTTATTGCCTGTCCCAGCCAGTACCTTGATTAGGGGCTGGGGGCGAGGGTTAAGCGCTTCTGTGAGAGACAACTCTATTAGAAAAGGAAACTAGATTCCTGGGAAGAAAAGTAACTAGAAAGTTCCCCAGACCCCTGGACCTCCAGCCTCTGGGAGCCAGGGCACCCAGTAGCCAGCTCTTAGCCTATCCTGACTGGGTTAGCACTTCCACAAGTCGAGGGGCTGGAGTGGGAGGCTGTATTTATTGTTTGTATCCCTCCAGTGGGAAGTGGTCAGATGTGAAAGGTCTCAATGTGAGGCTACCATGTGAGGGTGGAGTCCCAGACTACTGTGACGACTCTGTAGGTGGAAGTCTGACAGCAGCAGGTTGGATTCCCCAGGAGACCATGTGGGGATAGAGGAGAGAAAGCCACACTTCTAGGGGATGAATTGGCATGAGGGTGGGTCAGAGGCACGTGGTTTACCCAAAGCAGTCTGAGAGGACTGGTCTTTGTCATGAAAGTTCCTAGAGGGTGACTGCTATGCCCTGGGTGTGAGGAGGAGGGGCAGCAGGGCCTCTGCAGTTTAGGAGCTGAGTTCCAAGAAGAGGGAGAGCTAGATGGCCATGAGCAGGTGTACTCTGCATGCGGTTCTTTCGTGGGCTGGACCCCAGGGTCCTCCTCAAGGTGGACCCCAACATTTGGGGTATGCTGGAACTGTTCCGACTCAGGCTTCCTTTAATGTGAGGGACGCCTACTGGGTCCCAGGACTTGGGGGGGGGGGCGGCGGAGCACAAGGCTTAGGATGGCTCAGGGCCATCCTTGGAGGTGGTAAGTGACAAACCCTAGTGTAAGGAGCTGCAGAGTGCTGTCACATTCCACCACAAGGCGAAGCAAGATGGCTGCACACACCTCAGCTGTTTTCCTGTCTATAGTACCATACCAGCTTTAGCTCCAAGGTTGACTACTGGCCAGCTACTCTCAGCCCAATGGTAAGAAGTAGGTGTAGGATGGAGTATTTTCCCATAAGGCTACAGTTGGGATTGCCCTCCTGTCTGCCATGCTCTGGGCTTGTGCACACAGCTCCTAGTAGCCATACATTGGACTTGGCTGCTTCCTCTGGCAGTATTTTGCCTTTTCAGGGTGTCCCTCTGAGGGTGAACTTAAGCCTCTTGTTCACAGGAAGAAGATTGAACACTTGGGGTGGCCTGAGGTTCTTGGGGGACTTGGCCCAGGGCCCACTAGGTCCATGGTCCTAGTCTTGGCGTGTCTTGTTCCCTAATGTGGCTCAGCTGGCCCTAGAGCAAACAATGAGGGCCAGAGGCCACACAGGTGCATCCTGGGCAGGAACAAAGGGCTGGGGGTAGGGTGGGGGAGTCGTCTGAGAGTGGAATTCTGAACCATGACAGAGTCCAGCTGGCCCCATGGTTAGGACTAAGGAGTTGGGACCTGGACGTAAGGAAGGGTGGGCAGCTGTAACCTTCAAAGGCTGCCTGAGGCTATACAGACAAACCAAAACCCAGAGCTGGAAACCAGACTTGTAGGGGCTACGTGCGCTGTCAAGGGAGCAGGACCCACACTAGGAGCAGGCCTATACCTTCTGTCTTTGAAGCCTTTTCAGGTCTCAGCACGTAACTGGGGAGGGAGTCAGGCCAAGACCAAGTGAACCTTTATTGGCTGAGAAAGCCTGAGCCACCTTCTTGTGGCTCAGGCACAGCTTCATGACATGTGGGCCTATGGAGCTGAAGCCAAGCAGGCTGTGACTGTCATGGCCACAGGACAGTTTCTGTGGTGAGACACTACCCATCAGAACCTAAGGGTGACCAGCAGGGGCCACTGGTTTGTTTTCCTGAGGAGCAGTATTGTAAAGGAGGCCATACTCCCTGGGCCAGGCAAGACCCTCTGGCCCAGTGGTTCTCAAACTTCCTAACGATACGGCCATTTAATAGAGTTCCTCGTGTTGTAGTGACCCCCAACCATAATTTTTTTTTATTTTTTATTATTATTTATTTATTTATTTTGCTGCTTCGTAATGGTAATTTGCTGTTAGTATGAATCGTAATGTAAATATTTTTGGAGATAGAGGTTTGCTATAGGGATTATGCCCCACAGGTTGAGAACTCTTGAGGACTGTTCTGGGGGGGAGGGCTCCTGGAGAAAGATGCTGGAATTGGAACAGTAGAGAGAGAAGCATCAGAAAACAGGAGGAACGCCGGGCAGTGGTGGTGCACGCCTTTAATTCCAGCACTTGGGAGGCAGAGGCAGGCAGATTTCTGAGTTCGAGGCCAGCCTGGTCTACGGAGTGAGTTCCAGGACAGCCAGGGCTACACAGAGAAACCCTGTCTCGAAAAACCAAAACCAAAAAAAAAAAAAAAAAGAAAAGAAAAGAAAACAGGAGGAACTCCCAGAACTGGCCAAGGGCTGGCCTCTACCTCTACTTCATGAGTCCCATAGCCCCTTCAAGGGGGGGTTGTCAAGATAGTTATCCAAGGACGTGAATCTTGACAGGGATGGGCAGGACGGTATTGCTCTCCATGAGGAGAACTCAGAAGCAAGGGTGCAGAGTCCAGTTTGAGACTAGGCTCTAGCTTGGTTGTGTCTCATCCTTACCCCTATGCTACGAAAGGTGGCTAAACAGACATCCCTGGAAGGCATATGGCAGCACACGCCAGTGTCAGGGCAACCCTTGCAGCTGGTTCTGCTTGGTGATGGTTATAGGCTTCTTAACCCCAGGATTGAAGCTGAGATGGCAGTGCTCCAGGCTCCTGTGCTCCCTCCAGGGGATCTCAGGTTTAATCGAAATTGCATGAAGGTTCCTACTCTAATCAGATCGATAGACACACGCACACCCTCAACCCTACAGATGCTGTAACACAGATAGAGTCTGGGCTCAAATGGACAGACTGCCAGGCCATCAAAGTCAGGTCCTGGTAAGTGACAATCACCATTTCAAAGGCAGACATTTGGCTTCTCCAAGGGATGGCTAGGCACCTGCACTCACTACGTTCCTACTTCTAAAGAGATGTTCCTACTTCTAAAGAGATATTCCTTCCCATGCAGACCGCAGCCCCGGGGAGTGGGGTGGGTGTGTGTCTCCTGGCTCTCAGCAAGCCGCTCCGCACACTTTCCTCTAGTCAACAGCCTGTGGGGTCCAGGAGGTTCTAGAAGACAAGATTCCAGAAAGGCCTTGGCCATCCATGCCTTGGGTGTGTGAAGGAAGGGCTTGTCCTGCCGCGAACAGATTGAGATTTTCAAATCCTTCCAGACATGAGATTCCACGTAGACTTTGGGGTCCAGCCGCCTCCAGTTGTGAGAGGAGGAGATTCCCAGCCCAGAAATCTGAGAGTCCTAGTTAGGCTGTGGTGCAGATGCACTCCCTCCTGGCTCAGTAGTTCAGAGAAATAGGGATGTGGGGGAGGAGACACGGTCTCACAAGCATCAGAGATTTAAGAACTGTAAAGGACCAACCCCCCCACCCCCACCCCCGCCCCTAGCCCTGGCCTAGAGTTGGGTGTGGAGCAGCTTGGGGGGGAGTAACAGCATCAGGGCAGCCTAGCTCCGATAAAGGGCAAAACTGGGAGGACCAGAGTGGCACAGGCAGCCTGATGCCTCGTGGAGGAACCACCGGAGAGGGGTGGGGCGCCAAGGCTTCATGGGTGGGGGCACTTGGGTGGGGGTGGGAGTGGCGCTGGAGGAGACGGTCAGGACGTGTGGACCTGAAGCACCCACGCTGGAGCCAAGGGTGCTTTGCTGCCGGACCCATCACCACCTAGCCCTGCCAGGACCATTTCCTCCAATTCCCGCCTCGAGGCCTCGGTTTCCCCCCAGCAGCGGGGCGGGGCGGGAGCAGCGCTGGTTTCGAAGTCGCCTGCAGGGTGCGCCCATGAGCGGTGCGGCCGGAGCTGGAGCCTGAGCGGTGGCTGAGACGGTGGGAGCCAGAGCAAGAAGCAGGTCAGCGGGGGTCCCAGGTCCTGGGGACTCTGGGGGTCTCGGGTGGGCCTCTTGGAGGTTGTGGCCGTCGGAGACTACGGGGTCTGGAGGTCTGAGCGTACCAGGGTCCTCCCGCCCCTCTGAACGCCCGCCGCTCCCTCCGACCCTTCCTTCCTGCTGTCTGCGGGTGCCGAGGTCCCAGCCTGCCCCAGCCGTTTCAGGAGTGGTCGCAGCTCGGGTCCTCGGCGCGGTCACATCCCAAGTGCGGTGCCATCGGGGCGGTCCTCAGCGACCGGAAGGTGCTCAAGGGCAGGTAGGGAGGAAGGGGCTCGAGTAAGGCTGGGTGGCGGGATGTCTTGCAGTCGTCTAGACTCACCGGCGACGCGCGGCTAGAGCCGTCGGTTTGTCCCCGCGCGGAGGACTGAACCTGCAAGCACACAAGTCCCTTTAGGGCGCGTCCCTGCCAAAGCTAGGCTGCGGACGTCGAGGCGCGGCCGGAGGTAGGCGGGTCAGACACCCGGGTTAGGGGTTCAAGCGGGCACCAGGCTGCTGCGGGGAAGGCGCGGCAAGAGCAGGGGAGTTTGGAACCCGGGGGAGGGGAGCATCCTGTTGACTGTGGTGGCGGGAACTCTACTTAGGGCACTGCGGGGAGTCCAGCGAACAACAGGGTGGGTGCCTGGGGTGCCCAAAGCAGGGGTTGAAATGGCGGGAACGGTAACAACTCTCAAGGGTTTAGCAGAGGATGAACATTTAGACTAATTTTGCCCGCCCATGTAATGGGAGGAGCAGGGATTCACAGTGGTCCAGAGCGACCGAAGCAGCAGTCAGGCAGTCGCCAGGACTCCTTCTTCCCAGAACTGGGGCAGGCAGAGCTTGTATTCTCCTGATGGCTGGGGAGGGATTTGGACCCCTCTCCTTACCCAACCAGAGACTTCACTTTGTCTCCCTGACATGGGAGCTTGTTCTCGGTCCTTCAACCTGGAACTCAGAGCTCTGAACTCTGCCTCTACTGCCCAGCTCCCTAGACACCGTGTGCCTTTCAGGAGGTTGTCCACACCCAATCAAGGATGTCTTTGGTGTCAGGACCCTTAGGATGATGGTAGAGAGCTTTTTGAAATACCCGGATGGGAAGGCTCTGCTTGTTTGGTTCTGTAGTCGCTGCTCAAAGACTGGTGGGTCCCTGAGTACGGTATCAAGATCTCAAAGCTCAGCCCTTGCATTTGGGATTTCCCAGATTCTCTCAAGTTCTAGTGTCTCTTGAGCAACCTCTAGTCAGTGTGCATCCCTCAGAGGCTGACCATGACTGTTCTCGGCTGGGCTAGCCTTCCTGTTCATGGTTTCAAGTTAGACTAAGGTCAGCCCACACAAGTAGTGTGAGACAAACCGTGGGCCAGGCGGAAGAAACAGTGGGTGATCTCCAGGGTCCTTCCGATGGACCACAGATTTTTGGTGTCCCAACCTGGAGTTTGATTGTGGTCTCTTGATGCACACTAACTAGGTGGCTGAGGGAAGGTCGCTGTCCTGGGAATCCATTCTCCCATCTGTAGAGTGATGGTGTTTTTAGTAATGCTAACACAAAGGGCATAGAGGAGAGAGGGGGAAAAAGAGATAATCTTTGGTTGGGTGTGGGGACAGGTTCAGGGGAAGAGGTGGTGGTAGTGGTGGCAGTGGGAGGGGTATGGTCAGGGTATGCTAGAGGGCAGGTCAGGGGGCTCTGTTCTTAGGCTGGGGAACCCTGGAAGGAGACGCAGAGATTGCTATGAGCAGAGGGTAATGTAGACAAGAGTTGGTTTGGGAGCAAGCATGTGGCTTCAAGGCATCGGGGTTCTGCAAAGTCCAGGTTCTGGACGTGAGACCGGGGTCCCTGGTGATTCTCAGCTGTTGCCTGAAATCAGCAGCTCTTGCCTGTAACCTGCTTGTTCATGAACTATCTCCCCTCAAAGAAGCTAGAGCTCAACTGCCTTTTGGTACAGCCCAACCCAGGCTCTGAGTGGTGTGTGTATAGGAGAGTGGAGGGCGAGACAGCCAGACAGATAGATGGACACAAGTAGGAAGTGTTTTGTTAATGTGATAGAGAAGTTGAAGAGGTGAGGAGTTTGCTACAGGCAGGTACTGAGCTGGTAAAAGAGAAATTCCCTAACTGCCAGGGAAGAATCCCGGCTCTGGGACACACGGGGGAACCACGGAAGGGTAGATCATGACTTGGGGAACTCAGTGGAGGAAAATAGTCTGTAGGTTGGAAGGAGCAGAGGTGGTACAGAACCTGAGACTAGGACTGAGGTCCACACTGGGACCCCAATAGTAGGAGATGATTAGAGGTACAGAGAGGAGCCTTTGGAGACTGCTCATACCCAGAGCAAGGCCCAGACCCTGAGGTAGGGAAGAAGGAGCCATGTGGTACAGGGAGGGAGGTCCGAGCCCTGAGATCCTGCCAGGTGTCAAGCAGGGAGAGAAGCTGCCCTCACTCCAGGCCTGAGAAGGGGTTGGACACTAGAAGACAGGACTTGTGCAGCGTTCCAGGGCTACCTTTAACTTTATGTGGCATGTCTCTGTTCAGAGACTCTAGCTTCAGAAATCTTTGCTTTTGGCCTTACAATGGCCTCCAGAAGCCGGGAGCCAGGCTAGTGGAAGCACTGCTGGGCAGAGAGACAATGACAGGGTTCGTGCGGATGATACTTAGGTTGGTCCAGTGCAGCCTGCTCTTTCCCTTTGGTCTCTATGACTCCATCACCACATCCATGTCCTAAGGACCACAGCAGTGAGCCTCCATCCTTCATTTCTAGTGTACAGGCTAGCCTCCTGGTGGGGTTCCACCCAGGGATCCCTTGTTTTCTTCCCAGGAGGCACAGTACCTGTCATCCACTATTATTTATGGGAAGCACAGGTGTTGAGACTTTCATGTGATGCGCTTACCATGGCCCGTGCATATGGGAGCAGCCAAGGCACAGTGGGGGGAAGACTGTCATGGAACTTGCATGGACCCCACCTGGGCTGCTCCTACCATAGGCTGCTCTCCAGTACTTCTGTGAGGCCTGGATCCAGGGAAGGGCTTTACCTGGAGAAACAGCCTGTAATGGATGAGTGGTGCCTGAGGTAGGACTAGAAACCTACGGTTCTCTCTGGGTACCAGACAAGTGGAGATGTCAGGGTCCATCCTAGGGCTCTTAGTGGGAGAAGAGGGAGATGTGGCTGGCCAGTAGCCTTTGAGTTTAGAGTCTGGACTCTAGACTGAGGTAGCCTGGGTCCTGGCTGGTGGGAGTGAAGTTATTTTAGAAGGGCAAGCTAGTGAGTGCACTGGCCTCTAGCTGCAGAGAACTGGTTCTCCCTTCCTGCCCACATCCTGTCCTCAGGGACATAACAGCAGCCACATGGTCCCTCCCACCAATGGTCGTTAGGGGAGGGACTTACTGGTCACCTGCGTGTGTACTTGGGGCCCAGCTTTTACAGGTATTAGAATTTGGGTGCTGTGCAATTCTAGAGGGATCAGGAAGGGAAGGGAGACCCAGACCCCGATAGTCAATGCAGCATCAGGCAACCCCAGGAGGGACCTGTCTTGTTGACTGATGTGTTAGGGAGGGGGTTGGTGGGTTTGGGGGTCTTCCTGCAAGCTCCAGTTCCTGCTGAGCCATATGGCTGCTCTTTGGGTGGGAGAGGTGCCAATCCATCTACTATGATTCTTGCTTGCTGTCATTCCCCAAATCAAAACACAGATGTTGGATCTCCTCCATCTAAACTTTGTCTCTGATTCCAGTAAGAACTCCTCTGTGTTCTCTCTTCCATCCACCACTGCATTGGTCCTCAACTTTACTTGCAGTCCCAAAGCTTGTCACGTACAACGTGCTCTTTATTTTGACCCCTGTCACTCCTGCTCAAGACTTTGTTCTTGCTCGTTTTCGCTCTTGTGTGCCAGCGAGTTTGATAACTCTCGTTCTTGTTTATGACTCTTCCTTTTTTGAGTTATCGAAATTCTTGCTACATAGGCTATCCCTTCTTCTCCTGTGGGTTTGATGTTTGGTATTTTTATTTCATGGCCTTTTGTTTGTTTGTTTGGTTTGGTTTGGTTTGGTTTTTGTTTTTGAGGCAGGGTGTCACTATGTAGACCAGACTGGCCGCCACCTCACAGAGACTCACTAACCAGTCTCTGCCTCTGGAGTGCTAGGATAAAAGGTGCTCACCACATCTTTTATGGTCTTGGTTTCTTGCGTTCTGAATTCTGGTTTGTGGCTCATCTGAAGTGGGAGCTGAGGTCCTAGGGTCAGGGTATGGCTTGTAACAACTTCTCTGCCACTAGCCAGGACCCAAGCTATCTGAACTTCTAAGGTGGCGGCTATCATTGAAGAATTTCCAGGGTTCTTGTCCTTTGAGACTCCTGCAGTAGACCCCAGGACTGTAGGAAGCAATGGTGGCAGCTGACAGAGTTCCCGTGACACAGAAAACTAGGTGGAAATTGTCCCTGTGAGAAAGAGACAAACTGGTGTGATGGCACATGCCTGTGAAATGGTCACTTAGCAGGTAGAAATGGGAGGATCAGGAGTTCAAAACCATGCCTGGCTACATAGCAAGCTCGAAGCCAGCCTGGGCTATAAGGGACCTGTCTCAAAGCAGAACAAAATTGTAAGGCTGGGATTTTAGAGCCCAGGAAGAAACCCACTGCAGCTGCAATGGGCAGTGTCTGCACTTGTCCCCTCCGCTTGGCCAGAGCAGGAGCAGTATGTGGAGCCCTGCCTGAGAGCTCGTAGACACATCCAGCAGGGTCTGGAGCCACCACCTGGGCCTGTGTACACAGAGCCTCGGGTGGGTCAGAAGAGATGTGGACTGGGATTAAATGATTTTAATTAAAGTGGCTGGTTCAGAATAGGAGAGAATGGGAGGAAGAGGCGGCAGTGTTGAATCTGAATGCTGGGAGCCCAAGCGTCTGTTCCTTCAAGTCTCTTGACACATGTTCCACAGTATGTGCCTAGAGGTGACATGGGGCAGTGTCTTCACTCTGCCCCGTCCCCATCGTAAGGAAATGCAAATGATTAATATTTAATTTCACCTCGTGTCTAGCAACTGATGACTCAAGTATTAGTCCGTTAGAGCCAACAGAGAGGGATAGGAAATTACTAGATCCTGGCTCTACACTGGCCCCTTCTCCTGGGCCCCCAGCTTTCCTGTGACTCTAGAGCAGTGGCTCTCACCCTTCCTAAGGCTGCAACCCTTTACTACAGTTCCTCATGTTGGGGTAACTTCCACCCGCAACCATAAAATTATTTCCGTTGCTACTTCATAACTAATTTGCTCCTGTGTTGTGAATCATAGTGTAAATATTTTTGGAGATCGAGGTTTCCCAAAAGGGTCAAGACCCACGGGTTAAGAACCAGTGCTCCAGAGGTTTCACAAGGAGAGAGGTCTTCTGTGCCATCCCTTGGCATTCTCTAAGAGCTATGCCACCCTCTAACGCTCCTGGTAAAGCCGAGAGTCTTTTCACCTGTTGGGGATCTGGCTTCTGGTCTGAAAATTTGAGTTCACCAGGCCAGCAGGGACATAGCTTTCAGCCACTTTCCAAAATTCACAAGCTCCTCAATGGGATCCAGTGTAGCCTTGGTACTCAGATCCGCGGCCACCCAGAGAACACGGGGCTTAGTGGTTCAGCAGCAGCTAACATCTCTTGGCCCTGAGTGTTGCTTAGTCTGGTCAGTGAAACGTTAGTAGGTTTGAATTGTCCCACTGGGAACAGTCATACCACAAAGAAAAGCTACAAGTCAAGGTGCCCGGGCCCTGAGCTATTTTGCCTGCCTACAACCAGACAGCCTCAGCCTTTGCCTGCAAGGCTTCTCCCTCCTGTCTGTCCTGAGAATGCCTCAGGGCTCTACTGATCTGCTGGACTTGGGGCTGGGGAAGGCACAAAGGAAGATTTTGGTTTGGCAGCTGCCCAGGTGGCCCCAGGATCAGAGGAGCTTCCCCTGGGATGTGTAGCAATAATTAAGAGCCTGCAGGAATGTTGAAGGAAGGGCAGAGGAAAGGACCCTGGGACAGGAACCTCTAGCATGACCTCAGCCAATGCAAGGCAGCCTGGCAGAAAGGCCAGCTGTGTTGAGACTAGAAAACAGCAGTCAGGAAGAGTGCTGGTGTCCAGAAATATCCAACATGGGCCCAGCACGGAACATGAAGAACCTTGAGAACCGGCTATACTCAGGCAGGTACCAAAGAGGCTGGGAGAGCTTCAGCAAAAGTAGGCCTGGGTTAGCCCCCTGCATAGCTGGTGTCCTGGTGGCTAGGGAGTCAGTAGTGTTACTGGGGGACAATACTGGTAGTGTGACCAGAAGCAGCAGCAGGACTTTCAGCTCAGGGATGGAGCCATCTCACCTCGACAGAAATGTCTTATGCTCCACTGTGTCCCACTAAGGATGGAGGAATGTTAAGACCCAGGCCAGCCTGCTAGCATGGGCTGGTCTGATTGCAGACTGCTTCAGTGCTCTCCAGTGAAACCTCAAGGGATATAGGTGGTTATCCTTTCTCCCCAGGAGATAGCTGTTGGGAGAGTCAGGATTCACGGACTGTATGTAGTAGCTCTCCAGGGACTCACTGGGCCTGGTTGGGCCTAAGTAGACCATGGGCTTGCTGCTGCTTCAAACTTTGAGAGCTAGAACAGGAGCTATTAGTCACAGACCTGTTTTGGTCAGATGGGCCCTGATGAACGTTGCTGTAAACTGTAAGCCATGGATGCAGAGGGACGTGGTATGTACCCGGAAGTGGCACCCGTACCAGATCTGGCCGTTCTGCCTGGAACATGTGTTCCGAACAGCTAGTTGGCAAGTAGCTTGTGCAAAGCTGCCGCTCACAAGGACTTAGCGATAGGTGTCTCTGCGACGTTAGGAGCAATAGCACCACTTAGGAAGAGCAGTTCCATCGGTTTCTGCAGACTTTGTGTTCTCCTTCCAAACTGTCAGCATCAGCCTCATAGGCAATGGACAAGCTGCAGCTGTATCCGCTCTGTCTCCAGACTGAAGCACTGGCAACATTCCAGAAGCAAACGTGAGGCTCAGTTCTTTTAGCTCTATTTTACCTCTCAGCCAATTTCAGGTGGGGAAGACCCTTCGCCCAAGGCCTCCAGGTCCACTCGTCCCTCCTCCCCTTGAGGGGAGAAGAAGGAAAGATTTGTCTGTCAGCCTCCAGCTTCTTGCTCTTAGCAGGCACACCTGCGGTCCCATGGATGTCAAGTACTGAAGAGGATGGACTGGGGTGAGGGGGTGGGGTCAGGCTAATCCTTTGGTTCTTGCTCAGGGTAGTAACAGGCTATTGGGAGAGTCCTGCTTACCTTGAGGTTTTTGCAAGCTCAGGGAGTAGAGCCTGGGAGTTTGGGCTCAACTGGGGCCTGCTACGGAGAGAGCAATGCTTTCCCTTTCTAGGGGTCTCAGCTATTCCTGTGAGCTGACACTGTGACTCTGGGGTAGCCTTTCCAAATCTGTGGATAAGCACTAAAACGAGCCCTCGGTATCATCTGGGGCCCAAAGATGTTACAACATGACTGGAGAAACTGGGCCCGGGGGGCGGGGGGAGCATTCTTGCCCACAGTCCTCCAATGAGTCCTGACTGATCACCTGTTTTTCTAGAACAGCATTCCCTGCCTCAGCTAGGACAGGTGGGGAGAGGGGAGGTGTGGGAGGAAAGCGAGGCGGATCCCTCAAGGAAGGGAAGCAATCACAGTGCCTGCCCTGCCTGGCTGTGCAGCCTGCTGGTAGGAGCGCTCTTGCTCTCTGGGAGCAGTGGGTTTGGATTTGGACCCTGCTCTTGCTGCCTGTTAGGGTAAGGATGCTTACTTGCTGGAACAGGAGGATAGGACCGGATGGTTCCCAGATCCCTCCAGAAAGGAACTCTGGGATTGTCTGAGGTGACCTTAGGGAAAGGGGTGTTCCTCAGGTGGGCACGGTAGTGTATCCTAAAGGGATGGAGCAAAATGAGCTGGGTTTGGAGGTTAGCTCAGTGTGAGAAGGCAGGTGGGCAGGTGGGATGGGGAACGCCCAGGAGGGAATGAACCTTCCTGGAGGGAGGGTCTTCTGGGACTGGTAGTTAGGGTAGGGACCCAGAGGACTGGCCAGGCAGCTACAGGAAGTTTGAAAAGCTACATAAGGGGAGCCAACATAAATATCAACTTGCCCTGACTTTAACTTGCTCCCATAGATTAAAACAAAACAAACAACAAAATCTTCAGCCGCTAGTCCAAGCTGGGAGAGAGGGTAGGTAATTGTACCTGGGGTGAGAAAGGTGTATCTTTGGTAATGGGGACAGGTCAGCGGGAAATCCTGGTTCTGTCTGTATTCTCTCCTGTGTCTGCCCTGAAAAGACTGGAGAAGGAATTGCCTCCCTGAGAAGGGTTGAGTGAAGATCTTGACAAGACTTCTTTGGAACCAGTGAGCTCTTTGGGCCTGTGTCCTGACTGACTGTCATAGATGCCTGACCCACAACTGACACAAAATCTGAAGTGGCCAGGGTGGTTCAGCTCTTCACTGGGACTCTCTCTTTACAGGTACCCCAGAACCCTGAAGCTAAGCGGAGCCAGGCCAGATCCCCTGGAGAAGTCATGGTTTCAGGAGATGCAGAGTCATCTGTGAGAACGCCTTTGGGGAGCTCTCTCTGGGAACGCTCGTGGCTCTTGTGAGGAAAGGGCTGCGGGGTTTGGGTGGGTGGACGGCTGGGCTGCAGCTATGGACCGAGAGCTGGCCCAGGTCCGCATCCTTGCTGAGCCTGCCCAAGTGTGGCTGCTCCCACCATGGGCTCCTCGGTGTACATCACGGTGGAGCTGGCCATTGCTGTGCTGGCCATCTTGGGCAACGTGCTTGTATGCTGGGCCGTGTGGATCAACAGCAACCTGCAGAATGTCACCAACTTCTTTGTGGTATCACTGGCGGCGGCTGACATTGCGGTGGGTGTGCTCGCCATCCCCTTTGCCATCACCATCAGCACCGGTTTCTGTGCCGCCTGCCACGGCTGCCTCTTCTTCGCCTGCTTTGTCCTGGTCCTCACGCAGAGTTCCATCTTCAGCCTCTTGGCTATTGCCATTGACCGATACATTGCCATCCGAATTCCACTCCGGTGAGCCAGGGGTTACATCTGTGTAAAAGGCTTGATCCGTGGGCACTTTAAAAGGCAGGGCTCTGGGACTCGGTCTGAGTCTTTACAGAGCTGGAGGTAGCCATGCCTATCTGGCTTATTCCTGTAATTCCAGGGTACTCCCTGGGTCACATGCTGAGGCTGTCTATAGGCAGCCATGTAAGGTTACTATCAGATGAAGGTAGCCTGGCTCTGATACTACATGCCGCTACTGTGTGAGCTATTCTTTGTACATCTGCGTATGATCTGAGGTGGGTGGGGAGCCATGGGGAACCACAGAACCTCAGCTAGGAACCCGCCTCTGCTACCACCACCAGCCTTTCCCCAGTGTGTACATTAGGAGGGTGACCCAGAGAGGGGAAGTGACTTGGCCAAATGCCACAGTGAGTCATTTGGACTTCTATGCAAATTATATTTCTCCAAGGTCTGAGAGGACTCTGCCTGTCTTAGGGGCTGCCTACCCAAAGGGGTTTTTTTATGGTGACTTTTCTGTGAAGTGACTTCAGACAAATAAGTGTAAAGAAATTCTTCTTGGAGACCTCTTCTCAGCCACCCTGTAGATAACCCAGGCAGTGCACAACTCTCCCAGGGGCTCCTCCTCTGTGTCTTTCTACCAGAGCTAGGTCCTGTGGCCAGGGTGGCTGCAGTCCTTGAGTAAAGATTCCGTAATGGGGGATTGGAATGCATAGTCTCCATAGCGAGTTCTTCTGCTCAAGTGGAGTTCCTGCCCACAGAGGAAGCATCAGCAACTCTACTGTGGGCTGAGGGCATCCAGCATTAAGAAAGACCAGACTCCGAGAGCCGTGAAAATTCGGGGTCAGATGCAAGAGAGCCTTTAGAGGTCATTTCCTTCCTCTTGTCTTCTGGATAGAAAAAGGAGGCTCTGAGAAGGGGGGCTAGCTCTCTCACAGCCATCCAAGGAGTTGATAGAGGAGTTGGGAAGAAACATAGCCCAGTGGTGATGTCACTATGAGGCGTGGTCTGCTAGGAGTGGCTCAATCTTCCGGAAGGAATGTTACACAGCTGTTGTTATAATCTGAGCCCTAAAGAAGCAAACACCCACAGTAGGCTACTCAAGGGGTACCCACAGTAGGCTGCTCAAAGGGATGGAACCTATGGCAAAAGCTAGACCCTGAGACTGATGAGCTTCAGGCTAGACAGGAGTCTGCACTAAGACTGCTGTTCAAGGAAAATAAAATTAATCAAAGAAAATAACAAAGGGGGGAGGATTTAGGCCAGCTCTAAGAAGGTACAGGGTTGCCGGGCAGTGGTGGCACACACCTTTAATCCCAGCAACTTGGGAGGCAGAGAAAGGTGGATTTCTGAGTTCGAGGCCAGCCTGGTCTACAGAGTAAGTTCGAGGCCAGCCAGGGCTACACAGAGAAACTCTGTCTCAAAAAACCAAAACCAAAAAAAAAAAAAAAGAAGAAGAAGAAAAAAAGTAGGTACAGGGTTAAATGTTGCATGTGGGAACAGCCTGCCCTATTGCTTCCAGTCCATGCTTCCGAAGTAGACAAGGTCTAGGTTCCTGCAGTGGAAGATTAGAACATAGAACCTTACGGGGAGTCTGTATGTGAGTCTCCATGGGTCAGTAGCATCTACCCAGGGAGATAGGCTTGGTCTATGTAGTGGCGGGTCACCAAGGGGAAGCAGTAACTCAGCATTCCCCATCTTCTAACTCCAAGCAGCAACTTATCAGGAAAGATCTGGATAGCTGTTCTCGATTTAAAGGTTCCAGCTTGCTTTCCTCTCCTCGGCCTCTCCCGGTCTCTGTCTTCTCAGAATCAAGAGGCCAAATCCCTGAAATAGGGATGAGTCATGTGCCTATAGTAAGCTAGTGGCCCTATGCTGGGCCTGTCTTCTCACGGGTAACAAGGGGGCAAGTTTCTGTGTTGTTCCTCACAAAGGTCTGTGGGTTCAGTAAGCGGGAAGGAATGATGAGGCGGGGCGGGGTTATGGGAAAGGATTCCGCTCTTTTGTGAGCTGGAGGTGTGAAGCCAACAACCTCTCCCTACAGCCCTTGTATCCTTGGACCTCTTGACCTCAGTTCCACTTGGACCTTGGGCCATTTGAGCTCAGAATGGGGCCTTGGGAAGCACAGGCTGGTCTCGGCGAGGAGCTGATAGGTCTGAAGATGCCCACTGAGGCTGCTCCTCTTGCCTACGGGCAGTTTTACAGCTGCCATGGCGTGTTAGTACAAGATGTCCTTTGATCACCCTGGTCCAGCATTACAGCCAGAGCAGATGTCAGGACCCTTGATGGAGACCAGAGCCAGAAAAGGACATCTGTGTCTCCCAATCTGGATGGACTTCAGAGCCCTTCAGTCTTCCTGACCATTGAGTTCCTTCACTTTCTTGCCTCCCGGAGTTTCTGGTTACCGAGAATGTGGAGGTGTCTTGTATAGTGGCTCCTCAGGCATGATGGGGAGATAAAGGACACCAGGGGACCAGGCATGAGGGGAATCTGGAGGTGCTTTCTAGCCTAGACTCACTTTTCCCCCTTCACAGCTAGGAATTCAGTCTCTTTAAGGTGCTATTGGCAAGGTCCACAGGCTCAGTCGTTGACAGAGGCACAGTCCCAAGCTCACACTGTGTACCAGGAATTCTTTGGTTATTGTTATAAAGAATTTTCAACTTCAGGATAATCTGTCCTCTCCTTCCCGAGCTCCTATTAAATTAAGGTAGAACCTCATTAGTAATAAGGAAAACCAGGTCAAAGGCAAAGGTGCGGCCCTATGTCTACCAGGGATGGAAAGTCTGGGATAAGAGACCAGTCTTCCTTTCCTGGGGGTCCTTCACACCACTGTCTCACACTGGCCTCTAGTACTCCCATTCATAAGCAACAGGCCAAAGGACACAAAGGCAACCAGTTGGTGCAAGACCTAACGTCCTATAAAATACATTTTTCTGATTCCCAAAAGGGCAGGAGGGCCAGGCATATGCATAGTGGTAAAGTACTTACGTAGCATTCTGGAGGTCTTGGGCTGTATCCCCAGTACCACAGAAAGTAAAGAAAGTAAGAAAAAAAAAAAAAAGCCTTCCAAGTTGGCCATAAGCCCCTACTGGACTAGAGGTGTGGCTCAGAGGTAGAATACTTGTTAACATATGAAGCCCTGGATTCTGTTCTTCCCTCCACAATGATGCTGGTGAGGGTACAGTGTGCCCTGGAGGAAGTCTTGCTATACTGGTGTTGCGGGATCTGCACGGTCATGGTAGTGTGATGTGTGTGTAAGGGGTGCAGGTGTCAGGAGAGCAAAGGCTAGGCAAATGTCCCACGGAAGGGCTGAGTGAGGATGTGGATATGGCCTCTCCAGGTGGCCTGGTTGCTGAGTCCTAGGTATTGTGGGAGGCTGATTTAGGCTGGTCTTTGCCTATGGAAGGTTGAATTTCTCCTCTGGGATCAGATGCGCTTCAATTCTTAGGTCATTGGCCCCAAAGGATGACTTAGGAAGTCCCGCCTTCTCCTCCATGTTACAAATAGACATGAAAACTCAACCTGGAATAGTGGGTATATTCTAGAGCCATGGGGTGAGGCCCCAGTATGGTTAATCAGGATTCTCAGAGAAAGGCAGCCTCTACTGGCTGGAGGACATAGGGATTCAGAGGCCACTTGAAAATAGGCACTGCAGGAGTCCCTGGCAGCCACATCCTATGTCTCTGAGGCTCCCTGGAATGGCTCCATGTCATGCTAGGAGCATCCTTCTAGCTACACTGAGTGTATTTATCCAGAAGGCCAGGAAGCCAGGATGAGACTGTGTTAGTCAGAAATACAAGCCAGGTTGTGCCCTCGGGATAGCTATAGTTTCTTCATGGTTCCATTTGGCCAGGCAGTGGTGGTGCACGCCTTTAATCCCAGCACTTGGGAGGCAGAGGCAGGTGGATTTCTGAGTTCAAGGCCAGCCTGGTCTACAGAGTGAGTTCCAGGACAGCCAGGGCTACACAGAGAAATCCTGTCTGGAAAAACAAAACAAAACAAAACAAAACAAAACAAACAAACAAACAAATGGTTCGATTTGAGCCCTGATGCTGTCCTAGACCTCAGGCTTCTGTTGCATGACCTTGATGTTCTGATACTCCTGCCTCAGTTTCCAAATGCTGGAAATAGGAGCACGTGCTCCTATTTGGTGCGCGCGCATGCACACACTTACATAATACTTGCATGTGCTTAAACGTTGTCTCCAAGCCCCTCAGTACTTTGCCAACATAGGAAAGTACATTTAACATATTAGTTTCTGTCCCCATAAGGGACTTTCTTTCCAGAGAACCAAGGAAGACTTCCCCTGGTGGGTTCCCTGTCTGTAAAGTGAATTGGACAAACCTGGGATTTCCATGGTGTATTCTCAGGAGCTGTCAGACCTGGTCCCTTGCCTCCAACAACAATTTATTAACTCAAACTTACTCAGTTGGATCCCTTCTCCAAGATTACTACCTTTCTAACTACCAGGAGCAGAAGGCCTGTTCTGAAAACAGTTTGAAGGTCACCAAGGTGGGGAGACTCTACACCATCCCCAGAGGCTCGTCAGTATCCCAGACAGTTTCTCTGACCAGCAACTGAATAGCTCTGATCTACCCTGAGCCACAGGGTGGCTCCCTGGGGTTTTCCATTCACCAAATTCAGCATTGCATCCTTATGGGCAGTGGTGAACGGTCTAGAATTCTTAGTTTCATTTCATAAATAAGGAAATTGAGGCCCAGAGAGGTGAAGTGACGTAGCATTCCTTGTTTACAGAAATGTACCAGGACTAGGGCCCAGGAAGGGTACGCGTGTCCCAGAAAAGATGTGACCACTAACGTAGCTCCCCCTCCCATGAGGGTCATGTAAAAGCGCTATTGAGGGGTGCCTAGCAAGGGGTGGGGACCCCCAAGACTTCACCTTTGAGCCTCCAGGTAAGCAGACATACAGGGCTTGCTTTCTGGCGCTTGGTAGATATAGGAAGTCTGTGACCCTCCTGCAGAAACCCTGTGACCAAGGCCCCGCCTGGTGGGGCCCATGAAGCTCCTGAGAATATGTATGACACATAACTGTTGAGATTCTGAATTGACCAGGCTGGAGTTGTCGCTCAGTGGTACAAAGCTTGTCTGTCATACATAAGGCCTAGGATTTGATCTCCAGCCCCATCAGGAAGAGACTGGAACCCATCCTGACAAATTCACCTGGGCTTGAGTTGCCCCTGGGTCTCGGAATGTTCGCAGCAAGTCCCTGCCTCTGCTTGGGTCTCAGTTTCAGTTGCTCCAGCTCTAAGACAGAAGGACAAATTAGATACATGGTTAGAAAGTACAAGGGTTTTTTTTTCTCTTGATTTCTTTCTTAATTGACAACATTTAAAATGGAAGTTTTTTTCCCCAAACAAACAAACAAACATAAAAACCTCCAGCCCCCTTTGAGCTCTATCGACATTGGGTACACATTTTCTTTCTTTCTTTCCTTCTTCCTTCCTTCCTTCCTTCCTTCCTTCCTTCCTTCCTTCCTTCCTTCCTTCCTTCTTTTCTTCCTCCCTCCCTTCCTTCCTTTCTCTCTGTCTGTCTTTCTATCTGTCTCTGTCTTTCCTTCCTTCCTTCCTTCCTTCCTTCCTTCCTTCCTTCCTTCCTTCCTTCCTTCCTTCCTTCCTTCCTTTCTCTCTGTCTGTCTGTCTGTCTTTCTGTCTCTGTCTGTCTTTCCTTCTTCTTTCCTTTCCTTCTTTCTTTCATGATGAAGCTGGGCATACCCATGACATTGTGACAAAGACAGGATAAACACATCCTAGCCTTCCTCTCATGTCCATTAACAGTGGGTACCTGAGGCTGCCACCCGTAGGTCATAGCCTCTCTGTTGCTGCTTTGAGTCTGAAATCAAAGGGTGGATATGTTTCCCTTGTTACCTACCATATGCCGCTGTCCCCCAGCCCTCCAAGATGTCTAGCCTGAACTTGAAGAGCAAAAGCTTCTCCTGGGAGGGTAGTCTTGTGTTGCCAGAACCAAAACCATTAACCGTAAGTTCATCCCTTAGACGTTACCAAAGGCCCCCTTTTTAAGTCAAGAAGACTTAAACAAAACAAACCATTCTTTTACCAAAATGATGATGGAGACGAGGCTACTTTCCAGTTGACAAATCAAGCCTCCTCCTCACAACCCAGAATCGAAATCAGCAGGTTACTGTCTTCTTTCCCACCTCATTGAATACCTCTTGATTATTAAGACTGCCAGGAAAATGTCAATACATAATTGCCTCATTTCCACCCAGAGGATTGTGGGTAGGTTCGGAGGGAAGATGATATTTCATTAGATTTGGGACTTCCACTCCTCCACACCCTGAGCAGCCTCTTCTTGAGGATGGTAGAAAAAAGGCATGGAGCGTAACTGGCTCAGGCCATCTACAGGCCTTATCTGGCTGGTTCTAGTCCCAGAACTCTGGCTCTGCTCTGCTCTACCATAAAGCATGATGTAATGGGAATCAAGATTAACCATCATGGAAGCAAGACGTATCTCCCTAAGACCATCTGTTCCCCTTGAACCAAACTCAAGTTGAGTCTCAAGGCTATACCTGAGACTAATAACACATGAATATTTGTGTGATGGGTTTCCATGTTCTGGATGTCTGTTTCCATTACCTCCCTGCAGCCGTGAGACAGACAAAGCTCAGTACTTCACTTAAAAGACTCTGCTACCTAGGCTAGGGGGAGGGAGTACCCCAAGACTCTACAGCCAGCACGTGGGGACCACCTGGGCTTCTGTGCACTTCTTAGTCCTAGATTCATTGGATCTCTAATGCCAGTCCTTTCTCCCCAGGTACAATGGCTTGGTGACCGGTATGAGGGCGAAGGGTATCATTGCTATTTGCTGGGTGCTGTCATTTGCCATCGGCCTGACCCCCATGCTGGGCTGGAACAACTGCAGTCAGAAAGGCGAGAACTCCACGAAGACCTGCGGCGAGGGCCGGGTGACCTGTTTGTTTGAGGACGTGGTACCCATGAATTACATGGTTTACTACAACTTCTTTGCTTTCGTGTTACTGCCCCTCCTGCTCATGCTGGCCATCTACCTACGGATTTTTCTGGCAGCCCGGAGACAGCTGAAGCAGATGGAGAGCCAACCCCTGCCAGGGGAGCGGACTCGGTCCACGTTGCAGAAGGAGGTCCATGCTGCCAAGTCTCTGGCCATCATTGTGGGGCTCTTTGCTCTCTGCTGGTTGCCCCTGCACATCATCAATTGCTTCACCTTCTTCTGCTCCACGTGCCAGCACGCCCCTCCATGGCTCATGTACCTGGCCATCATCCTTTCCCATAGCAATTCGGTTGTCAACCCCTTCATCTATGCCTACAGGATCCGGGAGTTCCGCCAGACCTTCCGGAAGATCATCCGAACCCATGTCCTAAGGTGGCAGGAACCCTTCAAGGCAGGAGGTTCCAGTGCCTGGGCCTTGGCGGCTCATAGCACTGAGGGAGAGCAGGTTAGCCTCCGACTCAATGGCCACCCCCTGGGGGTATGGGCCAATGGCAGTGCCCCCCATAGCGGACGGCGACCAAATGACTACACCCTTGGGCTGGGGAGTGGAGGGAGTGCCCAAGGGTCTCCTGGGGATATGGAGCTTCTTACCCAGGTGCACCAGGAAGGCCAAGAGCACCCTGGCCTAGGGGGTCATCTAGCCCAGGGTAGAGCAGGAACATCCTCATGGCCTTCAGAGTTTGCCCCTTCCTGAGGGAAAGGCATTTTAATATTTTTGGTTGGCTGGACCAATCTCACTAAGAAAAAAGATACCATGCCAGGAAACCCACTGGGTACCTGGCTCCCACTTTGAACTACAAAGAGGGAGCATCAAGCTGGAGCAGCATGAAGCCCAGTAAGAACGACCTGGGGTAGAGGAAGCGATGCTTCGTGCTATAGCGCCCTGGGTTCTGTCAGGGCTGCAGCAGCCACATCTTCAAAGGCAGGGCCCAATTCCCCTGCCCCAGAAGCATCCAAAAGAGCTGCCTTGTCTCTGTAGAGCAGCTGTGGCTTAGAGGACTGGCCTGGCTAGGGAATGGCTGCTTCAGGTCTCCTGCTATCGTACACTACTCTCCCCAGACCGTCTAGGGCTCAGGGAGCTGCTGGCCTCGAAGTGGCACTTGGCTATTTTTTTTTTTTTCCAAGAAGATAAAAATGTGAGGAAACCCTTCCTATTTTATTGACTTCTCCTCCCTGGCTGCTGGGTCTGTGGTCGATCCTGCTGTGATCCCCAAGGAATTGCAGGTGGTCTTCTCGGGCTAGCCCAAGCTGCCATGCACTTAGTCACAGGGCTATCTCCGGCCAACTAAGCTGGGCTGGAAGATAGCAACTCTGAAGGGAAGGGTGCCAGAGCACGGGCTCAGGTCCCAGGAGAGAGATTAGAGACATCAAGTCATGGACCCGAGCCTGGGTAGTTCAGAGCTGCCCTGTCCGAGGCCCTGCCTACTGCCTTTCCTTCTGGGGGCGGGGGGAAGGGTGAACTTGTTTGTTTGTTTGTGGTTTTTTTTCTCCTCCGAGGTAAAATAAAATGAGCCACACTGTGTTTTAAATTTGCCCGCTAAGAATGACGTGTGAGTTCTTTCCTCTATTCCATAGCCAGGGCTGATGCGCACATAATGAGCTCATGCTGATTGTATGTATATGGACAGACAGACAAACCTGATCTGCAGATGGACAATCCCTGGGACTTTCCAGGCTCCTATTCTCCTGGCCACACCAGAATCCAGACGCCTATGTGGGGAGGTGGAGTGGGTGGGCATGGGGTGGTATACTTACATTTCCATGGGAGACCTTGTCATTCCTCTCAGGTGTCCCAGAAGGTGGGGGGACCGCATGTTCAGTCACACCTCCAGGGTCGTTGACCCTCTCCTGTCCTAAGAATTGAAAGCGAGGGAACCTAGGGCCCTCCTCCCTTGTTTCCTTCCACATGTGCTAAAAGGAAGACCTGTCTGTAAGTCATCTCACAGCTGTGTCGGTCAGTCCTTCCCCTGTTCTGCTCCTTAGCCAAGAGGCTACAAAGGTCCCAGAAACAGATCTGGGCTGAGGCCCAGCTGCCTTCCCTTTCTTCCAACAGGGAAAGAAACCTATGAGATGCCGCCCCTTGCTCCAGGCGTGGCTTCTGGGCTCCTGCTGTCTCACTGTGGTGGATGGAGGTGACAGCTTGGGATGGGCAGGGAGCCTTGGCGGGTTCTGACAGGGCCTCCGAGGGCAGTTCAGTATTTCTTGGGCTGTGATTCAGGGAAAAGGGTGTTAGAACTTAGGAGCCTTGTTTCACTTGTGATTAACAAGCTCACTGAGGGTAAGTTCTTGCCCTAGGTCACACAGCTAAGCAAGTGGAAAGAGATGAATCTAAAATTCCAGGCCTTGATGCTTATTAAAATTAATCGATGATGAACTCTCTGAACCAAGCCAAATTGTTGGAATAATGTTTGTACCTTCAACTTCAGAAGCTTCAGGTTGCCGGGCAGTGGGGGCGCACGCCTTTAATCCCAGCACTTGGGAGGCAGAGGCAGGCGGATTTCTGAGTTCAAGGCCAGCCTGGTCTACAGAGTGAGTTCTGGGACAGCCAGGGCTACACAGAAACCCTGTCTCGAAAAAACAAAAAAACAAAAACAAAAAAACAAAAACGAAACAAAAAAAAGAAGCTTCAGGTTACTTCAAGTGGTACACACCTTTAATCCCAGCACTCAGACAGAGGCAGGTGGATCTCTGAGTCTGAGGCCAGCCTGGTCTACAGAGTGAGTTCTGGGACAGCCAGGGCCACACAGAGAAACCCTGTCTTGCAGAAAGAAGGAAGAAAGGAAGGAAATATGGATTACTTGGTCCATCCAATGCTTCCATTATATTCTTTAAGCCTTCCTGTTACACAGAGGCAGATATATTTGCAAGTTGCTGTAGTCCTTTTGACCATTCCATCAATCAGAGGTTCTTTTGGCTGACTTCAGAGAAAACCTGTCTAGGACCCTTCTCGGCAGCAGCTCTGAACCCTGCATGTACTGCTCCTGGTGGTTCTCCACCACTGTTAGTAGCCTGAGCATCGTATGGACAGTGGGGCCAAGGAGTGCCGATATGAACTGAGTGTACCCAAGTCCTCATGGGCTCCTCCCTCCTTAAGTCTGTGCTAGCTGACCATGGGACAATGACCCAGACTATGTGTGAGGAGGCAGCGAACAGGAGCACTTCCTATGGACCAGAAAGAAGCAGGAAGGCAGAAAAGGAAGAAATCTCACTGGCCTAGCCTTTCCTGGGAACTGAGCTTTTGGGTTGAGCTGCACAGGGGTAGGCTCTGGGGTTAGGAGATCAGAATAAGGGGCTTAGGAAGAACCTCTGGGGACAGCTGTGACACAAATCCTTTTCGTCAGCTAAGGCCCAGCCCAGGCTTCCTTGAGTCTTCAGGATTCAATGTCCCATACCCACATGTGCCCCATAAACATGTCACTGTGAGTGGAGAACCTCAGTGCAAGGACACATGTCTAGACGCAAGTAAACACACGTCGTTCCTCCAATCGTAAGACTGAAAGTGGACACACACGGACATTGCAAGTGGGCACAGTGAAGAAACCGCCAACGTGACCAGGACAAAGCAGAGAGAAAAAGAGTGAATGCGATCAGCAGGGTAAACTCGATTAGGAATATAAACCAAGTGGCTTCTATCTGTATCAAATAAGAATGACAGAGACTTACCCATTATCTGGACAGCCAGCCTGGGGGTCCTCCATGGAGACATGAATGGCTTTGCTGGGGGCAGAGGTCATCAGTCTCTGGCTGCAACATAGGACAGCATCAGTCCTCGGCTGCCAGAAGAGAAGGTCTGAGGAGGAACCTGAACTGGCTACTTTCCTCAGGCAGAGTAGAGCAGTTAACCCAATGCTATGGCAAGCCCTGGCAGGGGCGAGGCAGAAAATGGTTCTTTGCCCAGTGTAGTGAGGTCCAGTTGGGGCCCATTGCTGCCTAACTGCTGCTACCAGGAGCTGGGATTTTGTCTGTCAGGAGAGGCCTTTTTCATTAAACACATTAAATGTTGTATCCAGGTCTCACCGAGGGTTTGAGGACCATGGTCTAATCTATTTACCTGATTTGAAACAGACTAATTGATTTTAGGTACTTGCTTCAGGCTTAACCCTGACAACATACACAGAAGGCGAAAGTTTATCATCCCCAAATGCTGAGACTCTTTAATACAGTTCCTCAGTTGTGGTGACCCCCCCCACCATAAAGTTATTCTTCTTGCTACTTTATAACTGTAATTTCGCTACTGTTATGAATAGTAATGTAAATATTTTTGGAGACAGAGGTTTGCCTAATGTGTCGTGAGCCACAGGTTGAGAACCGCAGTTGTGAATGGATTACATTTATACCAAGCGTGACTAAGGACACATGACTGCAAGCATAGTTCTGAGCACATTAAAGAATTCAATCATTGATAAGGTGACTGGCCATTAACTCGCACGTCTTAATTATCTTTAACAGTTCGAAACAAGTTAGTAGCTTTGATAAGATTAGGATTTTGCAGTTTTTATCCCCGTTATGTTTGAGCCTTAAAAATCTGAACTGAAGATCCTTTAGCATGATTAAAATTAAATTTTAAATCATAAATACAGTCTGTGGAGAGACTGGGAACTTTAGTTTCCTGACCGTTTTAGAATGCATCTTTATAGAACATCAGTCTCTTGTATGACTCAGTTTATCCAAATAGTTAAAGCTTAACAAATTAGCAAAGACAAAGAGGCTAGACATACTTCTTCAAGTCAGTTTTTGCCTGAATGGACCTTAGGAATTTATAAACCTTAATCATGAGATGTACTGTTCCTAAGTCCTATTTTTCATGAGCAAGGGTTGAACCCAAGTGTGTGTGTGTGTGTGTGTGTGTGTATAAAATTTTGTAGCAAATTAATATTACCTATGCATAGATTTTTAACTATCAGTGCTTTCTGTTACAAGTTTTAAATTAACTTTTTTGTTACAGATTTTACAGATATTTTTTCAAAACCACACTCAATGAACTTACAAGTCCTGAGAAATAGAAAACTTTAACAATGTTCTTACGAGACTTAAAAACAAAACAAAACAAAACCCAAAAAGTGAAGAAGGCTTAGAGATAAGAGATTTTTGAGACTGGAGAGTAGAGCAATCTTAGAGACAAAGGATTTTAAGCTGGGTGGTGGTGGTGACGCACGCCTTTAATCCCAGCACTCAGGAGGCAGAGGCAGGTGGATCTCTGAGTTTGGGGCCAGCCTGGTCTACAGAGCCAGTTCCAGGACAGCCAGGGCTACACAGAGAAACTCCTGTCTCGAAAATAAATAAATAAATGGATGAATAAAAAAAATGGGGGGGATCATTGGCTTGAGCAGTGACAGAAGCTGTTACAATTTAATGCACAGGCAAGTGGCTACTTCAGCAGGAGTCCATGCCTGCAGCAGAGCAGGTAATGAAGAATAGAGTCTGTAACATGCAGGTTCTGTTCAAGGGCCTCTCTGCCCTTTAAAAACTTTTTTTTTTTTTTTTTTTTTTTGCGACAAGTTCTCATTATGTAGTTCTGGATGTTGGAATCCCAGAGATCCGCCTGTCTCTGCCTCCTGAGTGCTAGGATCAAAGGCTGTTCCACCAAACCCAGATCCAAAAGGCTGCATTCAGGCCTGTTCTGAGCATGTGCTCATTGGGTTCCCAGCTGTCTCTAGGGCAAGAATGGCAGGGCCACAGGGTCTTGAGCTGGATCTCAGCCTATCTTGGTCCCCTAGAGACAGGCTTCTAGAGCCCCTCCTTGCTCCTCTCCTTGGCAGATCGTTGAAGCATGCCTTCATTGCTCTCATCATTTGCATGAGGCTCCTTACTTCCCTGTGGGGAGGCACCTGTGGAGCTTGAGGTGTTGAAGGAGCCACAGGTCTATGTGTTGACCATGGAGTTGCAAACCACAGGACATAGAGGGAGGGCTTCCTGGGGAGGAGAAATAGCCCACTGATGCCTCCTGAATTAGTTCTCTAGAAATAGGACGTTGACCTTCTTTTATACTCTGATGGGAAGCCAGGTATAAGTAGCGCCTGTCTTTAATCCCAGCACTTGGGAGGCAGAGGCAGATGGATCTCTGTGAGTTCAAGACCTGGTCTACATAGATAGTTCTAGGACAGCCAGGGCAATGTAGAGAGACCCCGTCTCAAACGAAACAGAACAAAAACAACATTAACAACAACAACAAAGAATAAAATTAAAACTTAACTATGATGGAGACATGGGATCCACAGAAGATTCATAGAAGTGAAATGTCCAGGAAGATAATGGTTCTATGGAGCCCACCTGACTCCTGGGCTGTGGGAAAGGAAGGTCAAGGCCACTCAGGAAGAGAATTCCCTTCTACCCTGACCTACACCTCTGTCTTCTGGTTAATCTGTTAACATCTATAGCTTAGAGTATAAAGAGGCTCTCCCACTGAGATCTCAGCAGCACGAGGCTGCCATCATAAAGCGACTTTAGAGGGGACAGGGCTGAGGAGACTCAGACATTCCAAGAGGCAAAGTGACACCATGCCTTGCCTTACATTGCTCTTCCTGCTGCTCATACCCACCCCTCCTGCATCCTCAGGCACCGCTCCCTGTAGCTGTATTAGCAGTAACTGTCAGTGTTTAGGACAGCACACCAGACTCAAAACCAGGACCGATGTCCTCTAAAGAGGAGCTAGAGAGAACATGTAGTCCAGGTATGGGGTATCTTTTAGACCCCTGGCTTTGTCTTTTCTTTTTAAGGAAGTCTCATTTATTTATGTTATGTGTGTAAATGTTTTGTTGGCATCCGTGCCTGTGTACCACATGTGTGCCTGGTACCTAGGAGAGGGAGGGCCAGATGTCTTGGTGCTAGAGTTACAGATGCTTGCACACTATATTGTGTGGGTGCTGGAAACCAAACCTTGGTCCTCTATAAGAGCACTAAGCTGAGCCATCTCTCCACCCCGTCTGTTTTTTCTTTCTCAGGGATAAAGCGTAGCTCCGTCTCCTCTGCCTCCCAAGCATGGAGTATGAATAAAGACAGACAGTGGTATGTCTTCTAGAGGGGAAATCATCACAAAGAACCAACTTTATTATGTATCCAAGGAATACTTTTAGGAAGGGAGAGGGATTCTGTCTAGTTAGCCATCTGGATGGGTACCTAGCTACCAGCCTCGTCGTAGAGAGGCCTGCTCAGGACTTGGGTCATAGCTCCTGTGTGGGGTCTACATAGAACACACCCAAACACCAAATTCTCATAAAAAAAAAAAATTTATTACTCCAGAGGGCCCAGCAAGGGTCAGGGGCTCCCGCTGGATGGGACAAAGGCAGCAGCAGATATGTCTGCAGGGATGGTTTTTTAAGGAGAAAAAGGAGAAGTTAGGTGAGTTAGTAAGCCCTGGTTGGACAAGTTAATTAGTGTAGCCAAATAATGTGTTTAACTTCTGGACCTCAGTGTTTAGTGTCAGGAATGAGTCAGCAGCCAAATAAAGGAACAGACCTTGGAGGACTAGCCTTAAGGCTGTAATCTAATGGTTTAGCAGGAGAGAGGAAAGAGGGAAGAGTAAAGCCTGCCAGCAGCATGGTCTCCATGCTCCAGCCTGCTAGAGAGTCTTTGACTCTGTCTTTGTCCCACCTCTAATCGCTGAGGGATCTTTGAGGGTCCACACTGAGCCTGGGGCTGGAGGCAGGCAGAGGGAGCCAACAATCAACCTAAGAGAATAAACCGATCCTGGGTTGTGAGGGCCAGAAGAGAGATGTGAATTTGGTGAGTTCAGAGGAGGAAGAGGTCACGTTTCCTGGGTTTCCCGGAGCGAGCGAGGTCGGGTTAGCCGTGGCTGGTGGCGGTCAGCTCAAGGGCCGTGACTCTCCAAGTGTGGTAAAGATAAAGCCCCAGGGGCCCGTGAGTAACTCTGCCTGACTTCCATCTGCCTACACAGAATTATGCCATCCATTTAGAGGCAATTTTCAAGTTAAAATGTTGTCAGGAGCTTGTCACAGCTTTGATGTCTCTTTTCTGCTCCCTTCAAACCACCCACATTTAGTAGTTGGGTTGGAAATGGGGGCGATCGGGATAGAACCTACTTTAGCATCCGGATTTTGCAGTTGTTAAAGGCTGTTGAGACTTTTGGGAGAATGACTGGGTTTTCTCTTCAAAAACTTCAAGCACAGAACCCATGGTTACCATCAGGACTTTTAGGACAACTAGAGAACAAGATCGAGCATCCTGTGGTTACCCCAGGTTATCTTCATTTGTCTCATCCCTTCTGTCTCACTCAGAGATGCCAGAGAATCCCGCTTCTTGCTTCCAACTGAGGAGTCAGCTCGGGAACTTTGAGATATTCCACCAGGGTCCCCTCCCCACTCAGAGTACATGGACATCCCTCCTCTCCTGGAAGAAACAGGTTCATGTAGGCTGGAAGGGAAGGGCTGATTAAGCCCCTGTTACCTCATTCCCTCCCATTTGCTGGGATTAAAGTGTGCACCACCACTGCCTGGCTATAACATCAGTTTTCAAAGTTATTAGTACGACAACTAATCGACTGATTGACAGCTTCGATGTCCTTGGCATCACAGGGGGGAGAACAGCTGTCATGGTTTCTATGGTCTGCTCACAGCCACCACTCAGCCACGAGAAGAAATATGATGAGCATGAGTCTCAGTCATAACTGAAGGGTTTTTGTCACAGAAGGCTAATCCCAGTGTTTACCAGCAAGGATCCCTAGTGGTTAGAAGTAGGACAGAAGCATAGGATGTGGCTCAGGTCCTAACCAGACCCCTCTAGGACTTTGCTGGTTGCTAGGTGTCCAGATAGGCAGAGAACTGAGGCAAAGGACCCTCATTATAGATAATGTCCTGCTTTTTGAAAAAGAGTTATTATTTTATGTATATGAGTACACTGTAGCTGTCTTCAGACACACCAGAAGACAGCATTGGATCCCATTACAGATGGTTGTGAGCCACCATGTGGTTGCTGGGAATTGACCTCGGGACCTCTGGAAGAGCAGTCAGTGCTCTTAACCGCTGAGCCATCTCTCCAGCCCCATTTCCTGCTTTCAATCCTACACCTTCCCGTCTGTTAACAAAAGTCTAGGAAATAGAGACGGCTGTATGTGCGGAACAGGTGAATGAAGGAAGGACATAGCAAATATCTGGACTAAAATCAGGACTCAGAATGACCTCAGCAGACTGGACAGGTAAAATTGACAAGGGAATCCACGGATCCCCGCACAAGCTTGAAAAGGTAGCCCTGTAAGGAGTGGGCGGAGCTAGGTTAACTGGGCAGACTCGGTTCGTTAATCCAGTTCAGCACTGGATAGCTCCAGGAAGCCCACCTGGGGAAAAGTTATCTGCAGCTTCAGACTACCTTTACCCCAGCCAATGAGACGCTCCCAGGCAAAGTGGATTGTAGTGCTGGAGGCAGAAAGGTCTGGGAACCGAAAGTGTTTGGAGGAAGGGATGCTGGAGAAGACCTGGGAGAGCTACAACAGCCGGTGAAGGAATGATAAAAGCATTGGGAGTTAGTTTACAGGTAAAAGAGATGACTATCTGGTGTGGACAGAAAGGAACCTCAGAAACCCCGAGCTGTTTGGTGGGAACAGATAATGCTTTACTGGGTCACATTCAACCTAGGGCTGAACAGTTCTTGCCACTTTTAAATGCTTTCATTGCATTTACTTATTTACTGCGTGTGGGAATGTGTGTTGCAGGGTTGAAGTTAGAGAACACATTGCAAAAGTCAGTTCTATCTTTTGGCCACATGGGTCCCAGGGACATCTCGCTGGTCCAGCTTCGTCACCTTTACAAAGTGCCAGTGACTGGCAGAGGCTTCTCACTGCCCCTCTCACCAGCTGCCACACTTCACTTGGCTAATGCTACTAATAAGGGCTCTTTCCTTGTCACCCCCAAATCCAATTTATCGCATCTGCTAATTCTTTCTAAACACCTTCAGAATCCGTTCCATTTTCTCTACCCTGGGGTAGACTATTTCTCCAATGCAATGATCTTAGTTGAGTCCCAGACAGCTCTATGCATGTGGGTAAAAATCCTCCCCAGTGTGAGATATAAACCATGTCCATCTCTCTTCTTAAGGTCCCGGTGATAAACTAAAGTGATTCCACCAAGATTCACTCTGGGGAACCAGGAGTTTATCGGGCTTCCTTATAGAGCTTAAGTGAGATATTACTTACAGGAGTATGGGTGAGCCTGTGCCCAATGGGCAGCACCTGAAAAGCCTTTATCCAGCAGGGATGAGGGCTTCCCCATAGCCATATATATGGTACCATATTCCACTAGTCTTTTCTGGCCTATATAGTAACACCTATCCTTGTGATCACGATCAATAAAGGCAGAGTTTCCTTCAGTAGGTGGTAAGGAACAGCTGGATGCTCAGATGAAGGTCTCACGCCCCCTCCCATCCCTCTGTGATGGGGTGAGTAAAAACAGACAACAAGCCCAGCTGAGGCAATTTCTTTGCAAGAGGGTATAGCTGAGTTCCTTAAGATGACGAATGCGCTGCTCAGAGGTGAGTCACTCACAAGACTCCAACTGACCTTTCTGTCTATCAGTCCCATTCAAGTGGATGAATCTTTTAAAGCTTTGGTTGTGTGACGCTGGTTTTATGACACTTGACACAAACTGGAATTATTTTGGAAGAGGGAACCGAGAAAATGCACCACTAGACTGGACTGAAGGCAAACCTGTTGTGCATTTTATTGATTGGTGATTGATGCATAAGGATCCAGATCACTGAGGGAGGGCTCAGCTCTGGGCTCATGATCCTGGGTTTCTGTAAAGAAAGCAGGCTGAACCAACCATGGGGAATAAGCAAGTAAGTAGCCTGGCTCCGTGGCGTCTGGATCAGTTCCTGCCTCCAGGTTTCTGCCTTGTTTGAGTTCCTGCCCTGACTTCCCTCATGATGACCTGTGACCTGGAAAGGTAAGAAATAATCCTGTTTCCTCTCAGGTTGCTTTGGGTCCTGGGGTTTTGCCACAGCAATAGTAACCCTAAGATAAACTATGTCTCTTGTTTGCTGGAAAGGATGTAGTCGACCACTTTGATGTATTTCCATTTTCTATAGGCTGAATATAAAACATCGTTTGTGTGTTGAATGCTTGGTCCACAGTGGGTAGTGATATTTTCAGCGATTCGGGAAACTTTAAGAGGACACATTAGAGAAAGTCATTCACAGGACACACCTTGCCTCATTCCCCATCATCCTCTGCTTCCTTTCCCCCGTAAGGTGAACAGTCCCTGTCACATATTCCCACTGCCGTTTTGTTTTGCCCAATTGTACATGAATTGAACCCTCTAAAACTATGAGTGAAATTGAGCGGGGGTGGGGCAAGAAAGGACTTAAAAATCCCTGCCGAAATCCTCTTAGCCTCAGGTCTCCCTTTGCCCTCAGGCCTGCCACATGCACTGAATGTCTGTTTCCGGCTCATGGCCTCACCCACTGAGTTACAACGTAGCTCCTGGCCAATATTCCTACCTAGACCATGCATTCTTATCTAAACTCCAGAGTTTCAGAGACTGCAGTGGTGATAATATCTCCTGCATCCGAGGGGTAATCCCACAAAGCGCTTGATGGGGCAGGTCACGCATGTGGCGAGAAAGCAGAAAGCACATCCATGATGGCCCGAGCTCTAGGTGTTAGTTCTCTGCTGCCATTAACTGGTCTTGTGATTCTGGTTTTGAGAGGAATGTTCCTTCCTTGCACGATGAAGCAGACTGATGGACATGTGGGTCCCTTAGAGCTGACTCAGCCTTAGGACTGCCCAAGGAAATAGTAAGGAGGCTGTGAGGAGCCCTGGGAAAGGGAGAGGGAGGCGGGGAGCTAAAAGCTCAGAGGAAGGAAGGCCATGCTGGGCTAATGGGATAATTGGATAATCCTCAGAGCTAGGGGCTGCCAGGCTGGGGCCAGCTGTTAGAAGCGGACACAGATAGCACTAGCAACACAGGGTGCTGGTGCAGGAAGCAGCTTGCTGAGCGGTGGGGGAGGGGCGTCAAGAGCCAGTGGAGGGGGATGGAGAGAAGTCCTGAGAGGACATTGAGGAAAGGCCCTTAGGGAGCCTGTTAACTAAGGTGACAGGTAGGGACCCTGAATCCCTTTCTGGCCTCAAGGATGTCCTGGCCACCAAAGACTTGTAGACACCGTGCCTACCTTTGGAGATGACTATAGATGGGGCTCTTGTAAAATAGTGATTTTGGATGCATGGCTCAGGGAATCCCTCTATTTCAGGTCTGTTCTGGGTCTGTGCTGGGCACAGAACAAAACACATTTGGAGAGGGGTCTGATGTAGGAGTCAGAAACCTGGCTTCTAGTCTTGGCTTTGCCCAAGTCACATAATTCATGATGCAAGCTCTCTGGACCTCAGTCTATGTGATGGAGGCAATAGTAGTTCCTTGTTGCAGGCCTTCAGTCAGAGACAACATGAGATTATGAATGGGATCATTTTGAGACTTACATGTATTTTGTCACACGTTTTGGTCTCAAGTCATTATGTATTCTGTATGATTTGAAAACGTTGTGTTTTGTTCTAGGAGTCTTAGTTTCCTACATAAGATGGTCTTACACTGGATGATAGTCTTTATTCAGATTTTCAAGGCAGTGTTGCTGTTAGCCTAGGCTGGCTGGCATCCAACTCACGAGCCTCTTCATTGTCCCAGTTGCTGACATTACAGTTATATGGGCGTTCTTTAAATTCCTTTCCAAGTTTAATGACCTTAATTCTTATTTAAAAGTCTGTATTGACATTTGAATAGAGTATAAAGAGAAATGTTAATTAAAGGCCAGTTTTACTTATGAATGCAGATATACATATTAGGTATTAACAAACTAAGAATGTAGAAAAGCTAATATAAATCATGACCAATTAGGGTTTATACCAGGAATGTTAGAATGACTTAACATTATGTAATTAATAGATACCATTTTTATTAATAAATATAAGAACACCACAGGAGTCTGTCCTTATATGCAGAAAACTCATTTGATAAAAAGAAAAATTAACACTGATTCAAGGTAAACACTTGGCAAAGTAGAAATCCAAATATGTTCTCTTAAAATAATAGAAGGTAATTTCCTTTTCTTGTTTATGAATTTTTAAAAACCTGTATGTTTATGTGTGTGTCCGGTATGAGCATCACGTGTATGCAGGTGCCAGTAGAGGGTATTGGATCTCCTAGAGGTGGGGTGAGCAAGCAGCTGTGAGCCAGCTTCTTTGTGTGTGTGCTGTGTGAACCCACAGTCTTGTTGATAACAGACCTGGATCCTCCACCAATGTAACAACAAATGTATCAAGTGATCTTAAGTACTTACTGATCCATCTCCCCAGCCTCCTTTTCTGTTGTGGAATTAGCATACAAGTTTCATTACAGGCTTTTCAAACAATATTCATTACATTTATTTATTTACTTCATGTGCTTATGCACACACCCACACAGGGGCCCCCTCATGTTTGCCGCAGTGCATGTGTGGGAATCAAAAGAGAAATTTCAAGAGTTGGTTCTGTGTTTGCACCATGTGGGTCCTAGGGACAAAATATTAGATTTGGTGGTGAGCACCTCTACCAGCCGAGCTATCTCTCCTTCCACATACTTTGTTTCTGTTGACTATTTCTCTCCACCCTTGCCTGCCCTGGATTGTGTCCTTCGAACCTCTGTAGTCCCTTTTCCATTTTCATGTCACATGTATTTTGTTACCTCTGTGGTGGTTTGAATAAGAATGGCGCCGGAGCTGGGCAGTGTGGCGCACGCCTTTAATCCCAGCACTTGGGAGGCAGAGGCAGGTGGATTTCTGAGTTTGAGGCCAGCCTGGTCTACAGAGTAAGTTCCAGGACAGCCAGGGCTACACAGAGAAACCCTGTCTCGAAAAACAAAACAAACAAACAAACAAAAAGAAAATGTTAAGAATGGCCCTCATAGGCTTGAATGGATGATCATTAGTGAGTGGCACTATTTGAGAGGGATTAGGGGGTGTGGCCTTGTTGGAGTAGGTGTGGCCTTGATGGAGTAGGTATGGCCTTGTTGGAGGAAGTATATCACTGCGGGTGGGCTTTGAGGTTGCAAATGTTCAAGCCAGGCCTGATGGCTCTCTCTCTTCCTACTGCCTGTTGATCAAGATGTAGAACTCAGCTCCTCCAGCACCAAGTCTGCCTGGACGCTGCCATGTTTCCTGCCATGATGATAATGGACTGAACCTCTGAACCTATAAGCCAGCCCCAATTAGATGTTTTCCTTTTTTAAGAGTTGCCGTAGTCATGTTGTCTTTTCACAGCAATAGAAGATTAACTAAAATGCCCTACCTCCTTTACTTTCTTCAAAACTCTTTGTCCTCTCTCATGCTTTTCTCAAAAAAACTTTGAAAACATTAAATTGGAAAAACTGCAAGTCTTCTCTCTGTAGTAAAGAGCATGTGCAGTCTTGTAGTCAGCACAGAATTAAAAGCCCCAACACACAGTAGGATATGAGAAAGAAAATATGGATTTTCAAGAAAGGAAATAGCATACTGAAGTCTGCATTTGAACGTACTGTCTTTAGAGGGGAAACAAAGGTTTTTCTTCAGAGTATCATAGGAACTAAAGTGGCTTAGATAAGGATGTCGGCTATACGATCAGTGTGAAATCTCAGCAGTGTTCCTATAAACCAGCAAAAACTATGATTAGGCCGGGCAGTGGTGGTGCACGCCTTTAATCCCAGCACTTGGGAGGCAGAGGCAGGCGGATTTCTGAGTTCGAGGCCAGCCTGGTCTACAGAGTGAGTTCCAGGACAGCCAGGGCTACACAGAGAAACCCTGTCTCGAAAAAACCCAAAAAAAAAAGAAAACTATTATTAGAAGTCACTCAATAGTAGCAACAAGAACTGGGAAGCAGTGGGAATAAATTAATAAATATGCACAGCTCAGTGGTAGAGTGCACATTTAGTATCTACAAGATTATGGGTTCACACAATACACACACAGAGAAGAAATCTCAAATATATGTGCTATGCTTAGAGGTATGAAGACATGACAGTAAAACTGTCAATTCTCTTCAAGTTTATAGATCAGCAAAGAAAAGATCTTAAATTAATAAATAAATATTATGTTTACAGGTATGAGGCATGATTGACCATATAAAATTTTCTTGAAGTCTGTAGATCAGTTGCAAGCCCTTAAAATTGCTAGTGGGGATTTTTCCTGAAGCATGACAACTCGTATTTTAAAGATTCATTTGGACAAAACAAACAAACAAAAACCAAAATGACAGCAACAAAAACGGAAAAAAATACCAAAACGAAACAAACAAACAAACAAACAAAAACCCCTAGCCTTCAGTGATGACACATGCCTTTAATTCCAGTACTTGGGAGGCAGAGGTAGAGGCTGGTGGATCTCTGAGTTAGAGGCCAGCCTGGACTACAGAGTGGGTTCCAGGACAGCGACACAGAAAACCTGCCTTGAAAAGCAAAGGAAAACAAAACAAAAAAACAAAAACAAAACAACAACCAAAGAACCAAACAAAAAAATTAGTCAGGAATAATTCCTTTCCTTTGGAAGAGGGTGAAGATTAGTTTTAATGGTTATTAAAATGAAAGTGAAAGTCCGTATAGTGATACTATACTTGCTATACATGTTGTATATGCTTACTGCAGGAACAAGCAACAGAGGATTGACTCCAACACTTCAATCGGAAGCAGCCCCATCTATGTAGTTGTACCCAACTAAAGACTCAAATTGATCCCCGTGGCGGCAGCAGCACGTTCCCCAATGTTCTGGGTTCCAGAATGAAACACACACACACACACACACACACACACACACACACACACACACACACACACACAGCCTTTATATTTTGATATACCTAAAACAGCTCAATGGCTAACCTAACCTCCACGTGCCTAATCCACCTCCCTCCGATATTCCCAAGTTATTTCTTACTAAAAATCTATATTCCATCTTTGCTGACCAGACCCTGTCGGGCAGTCCTCTTGGGGCACGCTCTCCCCCAGCTCCTATATGGCACGGTGGCTACGTTCTCTGTCCTGCACCTTCTCAGGTGTGGCTTCTCCTCTCCTCCACCTCTCCTGGCATGGCAGATCTCCCTTTTCTCCTTTTTCATCTCTGTCCCTAGCCAGGGAATCCTAAAAGTCCCACCTCTGCCAGCCCTGCCCAGCCATTGGCTGCCAGCAACTTTATTTACCAATCAGAACCAACTGGGGGCAGGGTCCCTCAGTGCCTTATGTGCGGAAGTACAGATTCTCTCACAAACAATTTTGGGGACCCAAATTAGCACATAAGCAGCATTAGGCCAAACCTACTACACATCTACCCATGAGAATGTCATGTTCGTTTGGTAAATGTCTATCTATCCATGGGAATGCAGTGCATGGTAGATCTCCATCTACCTGCTGGAATGCAGTGTATGGTAGAAGCAGATGGGACATGGCCAGGGCTATCTGCAAGAGAGGGGAGAATAGTAGGGGACAGAGAATAGAAAATAGAGCAAGGGACTCAGGGACAGAGGCCTAGGGAGACTATATCAAGAATAACAGCGTTGTAAGGACAATGAGGAGCTGGTAAGTGAGGAAGCCTGTGAGCTGGAGGGAGTTTTTGAGTGGGGGGGCAGGGTGAGAAGGGCTTGGATCCTAGCACCAAATGTGTAACAGGTACTTGTGGGGCCAGCATGGGCTTTGAGATGCCGGTAGGTACCACAGGTAGCCAGATGGCCCTTCTGTCAGAGGTAAGGAAAACAACTCTCTTTGGTAGAGGGGCATCAGCTTCACCAGTTCTGAGTTTCTCAATCAGCCACAAGTTCTCCTACAGTGGCACTCAATTGGGATATTTGAACTGATTTTTGGAAGTTGGGGAGCCGGGGCTTCCTTTGGACCTGACCACATCCAGCTTCATATAACTATTGCAGCTGGACATTTTTGTTAGCAAAGTCTCTTCCCTGTGCACTTCTGGCTCTGCCTTCCTCACACCTCTCCTGAGTTCTATACAGCTACCACCTCTTCCTATCTGTCTTAGTCAGGGTTTCTATTCCTGCCCAAAACATCAGGACCAAGAAGCAAGCTGGGGAGGAAAGGGTTTATTCAGCTTATACGTCCACATTGCTGTTCATCACCAAAGGAAGTCAGGACTGGAACTCAAGCAGGTCAGGAAGCAGGAGCTGATGCAGAGGCCATGGGGGTGTGGAGAGGATGTTACTTACTGGCTTGCTTCCCCTGGCTTGCTCAGCTTGCTCTCTTATAGAACCCAAGACTACCAGCCCAGGGATGGCCCCACCCACAAGGGGCCCTCTCCCCCTTGATCACTAATTGGGAAAATGCCTTACACCTGGATCTCATGGAGGCATTTTCTCAAGGGAGGCTCCTTTCTCTGTGATAACTCCAGCTTGTGCCAAGTTGACACACAAAACCAGCCAGTACACCATCTACCTGCTCCTGCTACTCAAGGTCTACACAAAGTATGAAGCAGGAGATGTGCCTGGCTAATGTTTTAACAAATAGTGACCTGGGCCTAATGGACAGTCTGTATCTTCTCCCTCACCCAGCTGCGGATCTCCAAGCAGATGGCTGCTGGGTCCCTTGCTACCTACTATTGGGACCTTTCCATTTGTCTACCTCTTCTAGGCTCTCATGGTCAAGCTGACCCTTGGAAAACAATTGTAAACTTGGCCATGGGTCACACAGGGCAGTGGAGAGAGGAACAATGGGTGGGAATGTGCAAAGGTAGGACTTTTTCGACTTCTACTTCCTGGCCTGATTCCTACCTAGCCTAGAGGTTTCAAACCATGCTCCCTCAGAGGGGACCCCCTAGACAGGAACAGGGTTAGAGCTATGAAAGACTTTGAAGTTGGGAGTTTCTGCTTCTTCTCTTCTTTCATTTTCAGTTGAGAAACATTTCCTGTTTTCTTGCTTCATGGTTCTCTTACGAGGAGCAGGACTAGAGGGAGTTGGAGCAAGGTGCCTCCTGAGCCCGCCTGGGCTACTGGGCCTCCTGCTTGGGCTACTTGGATCACTGCCAGCATGGGCCTAGGACCATCTCCGAGGGCCCTCCTCTCACCTGCTCCGGGAATCTAAGGCCTGAATGCCAGAGATCAGTCATCTTTAGTGACCTTTTATCTACCCAGGATTGTTTGTGTCTGCCAACTGGAGCAAGAGGAAGGAAGGTCAGCAAATTCTTTTCTTAGCTCTTAAATGGCTAACATTTCAGGAAACCAAAATTCTGAATGGAGTAGAGAGCATTTCAATTCATTCTGCCAGTTCTAAAATAAGGATTCTAGTGCGAAAAGGCTTAGGGACATGTGTGAAGGTGTGCTCCAGGCTTAGGGACAAGCGCTTCAAATTCACCATTCCTGTCTGGAGACTCACTATTGAAGGCTTTTTTGTTGTTGTTGTTTTGTTTTTCGACACAGGAAACATGTCTTCTATAAGTTTACATTATTTCTGTCTTCTATAAAATGACACAAAAGCCATGAGATACCCAAATCACATGTATAGAATTGTGTCAAGAGCCTTGGAATGTGGCCCAGTGACTCAGTGCTGGCTCAGCGGGGTGAGGGTCTGGGTTTAGTTCTTTAGCACTGCACAGCCAACAATAGAACCGCTCGCACCAGTCTCTGCAGTCTGTACGGAGGGAGATGGTCTTTCTTAAAACCAGGCTCAGACAGAAGACTAGATTGCTGAAGGTTGTGAGCCCCAAAGCTGTGTGGAGGAAGACAGGGTAACATGTAGAAGCAAAAGGACATAGAAGAAGATGGTGACCTCTCACCTAGATAGTCAAGTGTGGGCTCTAGAGATACCCCTAAGAGGTACATGAAAAAATGAGATTATTCTGCCTGATTACATTTGAATCCAGGGAATGCAACTAAATTCATAGTAACAGAAGGAAGGACAGAAGTCTAGGCATGGCTGGGGGATGCCCAGAGAGTAAAATTTACCAAGGAGCATGGGAGAATCTGGGGAGAGACTGATATTTGGACTATGATAGTGATTTCGGGAATATATGTACCAAAAGGTATCCAGCCATATACTTAAGTATGTATAGGTAGTTTATTCCAGTTATTTCTAAATAGCACTTTTGAGAATATCCATCAACTGAAAACTAGTCTACTGGGTGTCTTTCCTAATAATCTCTCATGATTCTAGTAAGTTCTGTTAAAAAAAAAAAAGTGTTTTCAGATGACACTATAACTTTCTGAGAATAAGATCTTGTTTGTAAGTGAGCAGGCCTGACAAAATGACCCCAAGATAAACAGTCTGGGCTATGTTCATCATACATTAAGCAAGAGGAGACCACTACAAAACGGTGAAGAAATCCATTACAAGCATTAGTCTAGCGTGTTTCTCAGATTTCCATTGGTCCAGTAAAATAGGTGAGACAACCAAATTTTAAAAAGGAAAGGTTGGCTTGGAAATAAGGGGAGGTTGGGTCATGACCAACTAGCTCTGATGCTTTGGACGTGTAGTGGCACTGCACCTGTGTTGGTAGCAGTAGGAATGAGAGCCCATGCACAGGTCAGTGAGAATCAGGACATCCTTCGTTCCCCAGGGACCTAAGGTCACTCACTAAGCCTCACCCCTAATGTATATGACCTAAGTAAGTACTGTGAGTTGGGAACTAATCCTTTGACACATGGACCTTAAGGAAGCATTCCATGTCAAACTATAGCACTCAAGATTATCAAGGAGTTTATTATATAGTGCTACTAGGTAATAATGTGTATTTAATTTTCTAATATTTAAAATTTCACTATCTGGTATGTCAAATATCTAATATAGCAAATATGTAAACTTGAAATGAATGATGGTCTGTAGCAAAGTCTACAGCAGAAGTTCTTAGGAAATGAAATACTTAATGTCCTGTCAAGATGACAGAGTGAAGACATTTCCCAGAAAATCAAGTGAAAGGGCAGGGACAGAACTAGGAATGAACAGATGCAAAATTCATCGCAATGTCAGAATAACAGAGATTTTAGAAGCACAACAGAGGAAGTGAGACAATCGAAGAAAACATCCCAGAGCCAAAGGACATGAGTTTTCAGTATGAAAGGGCCACCGAGCGGCCAAGGCGATAGGCATCTCACAGCGACAATGCCCAGATAAATTCTGCGGGGTCCCGCACAGAGTCAGGGGTCAGAATGGCTTAGGTCTTCTCAAGGTCAGCTCTGGAGGCTCCAAGGCCATGCGCTGTGCTGGAAGATAATGGCCGCGCTCTTCTGAGGCAGGATGGCTTCTCACCTGGAACTGGACTTGTGACCAAGCATTAGCTACCTTCAGACAGGCAAGCCGTGAAGGACAGGCTCTTGCATATCCCGTCAGGAAACTCCTACAGCACGTAGTGTGTCATGAAGGAGACGGAAGGAGGGAGAGCACACCATGAGAAGAAGTGGAGACCGGGAAGCAGACAAACATCACAAGGAGCGGAGGCAAGGGGATTCCCCCGGTGGTGCTGCTGGGAGATTTCAGCATGGCAGCCGCACAGGTCCTCAGGGTAGGAGCGCAGCTTTAAGACAATCTCGAGAGCCACACATTGAAAAGGGGCCCAGATAAGAACGGGCAGAGATTAGGTGATTAGAGGTACTGCTGATAAGACCCCAGGAACACAAATGCATGGGAAAACAAGATAATCAAAACAAAAACACGGCGGAGAGGAAAAGCCATTGTAGCTGACTAAGGGGCTCAATGGTGATTGATAGAGGCCCTGTCACAATAATTAACACTACATTGAGCATTTATTTTTAGTAGGTATAAAAAATAATAGGACTCTTTTAAAATCTTTATCTTATTATTTTTGATTGTGTATGTGTTGTGTGTGTGTGTGTGTGTGTGTGTGTGTGTGTGAGAGAGAGAGAGAGAGAGAGAGAGAGAGAGAGGGGGGGAGAGGGAGGGAGAGGGAGAGAGAAGCCCTGTGTGTACATGCATACCAGTGCCTGTTGAGGCCAGAGGCAGCAGATCCTCCAAGAGCTGGAGTAGTTACAGGGGCAGTCAGCCACCCAACGTGGGTGCTAGGGAACTGAACAGTGGTGCTCTGTAAGAGTAGTGTGGGGTTTTTTAAAAAAAAGATTTATTTATTTATTATATATATAAGTATACACCAGAAGAGGGCATCAGATCTCATTACAGATGGTTGTGAGCCACCATGTGGTTGCTGGGATTTGAACTCAGGACCTCTGGAAGAGCAGTCAGTGCTCTTAACTGCTGAGCCATCTCTCCATCCCTGTTATGTGTGGTTTTAGCAACTGTTAATAGTATTTTTTGGCGTTGTCATACATACATATCAATGCATCTCTTCTATATTCACTCCCTATCATCCATCCTTGGCCTTCTCTTTCTTTTTTTTTTTTTTTTTTTTTTTAATTTTTTTATTTTTTGGTTTTTTCGAGACAGGGTTTTTTTCTGTGTAGCCCTGGCTGTCCTGGAACTCACTCTGTAGACCAGGCTGGCCTCGAACTCAGAAATCTGCCTGCCTCTGCCTCCCAAGTGCTGGGATTAAAGGCGTGCGCCACCACTGCCCGGCTTTGTCCTTCTCTTTCTTAAAGAAGAGAAGGAAAGAAAGAAAGAAAGAAAGAAAGAAAGAAAGAAAGAAAGAAAGAAAGAAAGAAAGAAAGAAAGAAAGAAAGAAAGAGAGGAAGGAAGGAAGGAAGGAAGGAAGGAAGGAAGGAAGGAAGAAAGAAAGAAAGGAGGGAAGGAGGGAAGGAAGGAAGGAAGGAAGGAAGGAAGGAAGGAAGGAAGGAAGGAAGGAAGGAAGAAAAAGAAAAGAAAGAAAAAATCTGGTTTCTGAATATGAGAACATTTGATATTTGGTTTTTTCTCTCTCTCCTATATTCTTTCTTTACTTCCTTATAAACCCATCTCTCATTCCACAGGGGTCTTCATCCTGCTTTCAACTCTTTCTTCCTCCCTCCCTTCTCTCTCTCCCTCCCTCCCTCCTTCCTTCTTTCCTTCCTTCCTTTTGACAGAATCTCATACAGTCTAGCCTGGCCTTGAACTCACGGAGCCACCATGGCTGCCCTTGAACTGCAGTCCCTCAACCTCTACCCTCCAAATGCTTATAGGTGTGTGCTACCGCATCTGTTCTCATGTTTTCTGTATGTATACATTTTACAGTCTACACGACACACGACATTTGCCTAACTGTGCCTTATTTTGCTGCATGCACACTCTCCGGCTTATTTTCCTTCACCTATCACACCATTCGGTAGCCAAATAAAATTCTGTTGTACACACAACCACTGGAAAGTTCTATTGCCCTTGTCACCACGGTTTTGGAATTTCTCTTGCTTTAGTTTTTTAGATAGGGTCTCACGATGTAGCCCTGACTGGCATGGAACTCACTGGGATTCACCTGCTTCTCAAATGCTGGAATTGAAGGTGTGTGCCATGGTGCTCAGCTATACCACACTTCTATTATCAACCGTCTGTCAATGGGCATCTAGGCTGGTTCTGTGCCTTGGCTGTCGCGAGCAGTTTTGCAATAATCGTGGATGCTCAGATATCTGTAGTTTGCTGGCTTTGATTTTTCTGGAGTGTCATGGCCATGAATGGTAGTGTTAGATTAGAGGGCGTGGTTCTATTTTTAACTTGTGGGATCTCCATAGCTGTTATACTAATTTCCATTCCCACCAGCAATGTATAAGTGTTTCTCTGCCCCCCTACATGCTCGACCAGCATCTGTTTCTGTTCTTGATATCAACCATTCTGACAAGGGTGAGAAATGTCAGCGTAGTTTTGAGTTTCCCTGAAGGCTTAAGGATTTCGAATACTTTAAAATACTTATTGGACAGCTAGAGTTCTTCCGGGAACTGTCTGATCAATTAATTTGTGTATTTACCGCTTGATTCTTTTTTGTTTGTTTGCTTCCTTTTTTATTTCTTTATGTATCTCGGCTATTAACTCTCTATTGGATGAATCATTAGCAAAGATTCCCTCCATTCTGTCGAGATCGTTTCTTCGTTTCTGCGACGGTTTCCTTCGCCCCACGGAAGCTTTTAATTCCGTGAAATTGTATTTGTCGGATTTTGCAACTGTTTCCTGAGCAGTCTGTTTTGGAAAAAGGCCTCGATGATGTCTCGGCATCCTGAAGTGTTTTTCCTAGCCGCTTTCAGGGCTTTGATCTTATTATACATTAAAGTCTCTCATCTATTTTGAATTGATCTTTAGGTAGGATGGGAGAGGGGAATCCAGTTTCATTCCTCTGTGTGCGGGCATCCAGTTTTCCCAACACTGTTAAGGAGGCTGTTTTTTCTCTGATGCGTATTTTCAACGTCTTTGTCTAAAATGAAGTGACTCTCACTGTGTTTTATTGCTGAGTCCTTTATTCTACTCCATTGATCTACAAGTCTGTTGTTATGTCAATACCAAGGCGTGTTTGCTACTGCCAGATACTATGGTATCACTGACACTGCCTTTTCTACTTAGTGTTTAGGCTACTCAAGATCTTTGTGTTTCCACATGAACTAAAGAACTGGTTTTCTGAACTCAGTGGAGGATGCCATAGGGATTGCCGGAGACCATGCTGAGTCTTAGGTCTCTTAGTAGGGGAGCCATTTTCTCAACAATATGTCCCATGAAAAGAGAGGATTTTCAAAGTTTTTATTGTAAAGGATCTCTGACCTAGGCATTTTGAGGCTACACTATTGATACGCCCACCATTAAGCCATAATTGGATCAGGCACAGGGGCTACAGGGCGGGAAGACACATATGGAAAGTAGAGGAAAGGGTAACCAAATCCAGCCAAGTCCCATGGTGTTTACGAAGCCAACAGATAATGCCTCGACTGAAAGATCAGGATGTAGCATTGCAAACATGTCATTTGGAGATAAGTAAATTCCAGAAGAATTCATTAAACCAGCTCAGAGGGCTTCCAGGGGAGAGGAAAATGACTTTGAGATTGGTCGAGGGAGACCTCGGACCCCTCTTTCAGAAACCTTGGAGGACTAGTGTCCTTTGACGACTCTGTGCTGTGTTTCTTGAAAGTGGGTTTAAAATCACAGTGGTGGAAAACAGTGGCAAGCCCTGTTTACAGATGCCCAAATGGGGGCACCGATGAAAGCATCCAGGATTTATGAGCAGCCAAAGATGATGCGCCATGCAGGCATGAAGCTCCTTTATCTGGGGTCGACCTCATACCATGCCCTAAGCAAAAGTCCACTGTCTCACCTCCAGCAACCAGATCCACCGTGTAGTGAAGCTTTCCAGGGCAGAAGGTATCAGCTCCAGGCTGCTGTCGAGAGCCTTATTTGGAGAAGGACAAGGAGTAGACATGGCACTAAGGGTGTGTAAACACATGCAGGCTGGCAGTGGAGACAGACTGGCCCCAGGAACATAAGAAGAATGAGAAGGTTGGGGTTTGTGTTTGTTTGCCTTTGTTTTGCTGGACAGAGCAGGGCTCCCTATGGCTGGCTACTGCCCTAGCAGTCTAATCCTTGATTGGGCTCCTGGGTTTTCAATTGAGTTCAAAGACAGACCCAACGAGGTTGGCTTCTGACTGAGTTTTGTTGTTAGCTCCTAGGGGCACTGCATAGAGATGGGGTACAGAATCAGATCTCGGAGCTAAACACTGAGCAGAGACTCTTAGAATAGAGATGGACCATGTTCCATGAAATTGACAAGAAGTAGACTTCAAACCAGGAGAGAAAAGACCCAGAGTCCCTAATCCTTTCTCTGCCACTTCTTACTTTGTGACTCTGGATAAGCCAATCACTTCATAATTCATTACAGTAAAAATACCCAACCAGATGCTTCTGAGGGTCCCTCCGATCAGGTAAGAAACTCCTTAGTGGCAGGAACCCTGTCTGTCTCCTTCATCAACACCCCCCCCAGGTACCTAACAAAGTGGGTCTAAAATAGTACAAACAGCAGGTAATAGGGTGTGTACATATGGACAGGGTCTCGTGGGTTCAAAACTCACCTCAAACTCACTCTGTCTCCAAGGATAGCCCCAAACTCTGATCCCCTTGATACCACTTCCCAAGTGCTGGGATTACAAACATTCAACACCACACCTGGTTTACCAATAAATATGTCATAAGGGAATGTGGTGGGGAGATAAAATTATCAGTTCATTGGACTTTGAAAAGAGGGAAATGACCATAACATTTTAATTTTCACAGACGGGAAAATGAAAAATCGCAGTAGGCTAGTGAGGCGCTCAGCAGGTAAAAGCCCCTGCTACCTGATAGCACAGCCCAAGTTCACTCCCTGGGGCAGACATAAAGATGGACGAGAGAGCCAAGAACATAGACTTGTTCTCTAACTGCCACACACACTGTAGTACACACGTACACACACACACACACACACACACACACACACACACACACACACACGCGCGCGCGCCATTAATAGTAAGTATTTTTTATAAAGAATTATTTATTTATTTATGCATATGAGTACACTGTCGCTGTCTTCAGACACACCGGAAGAGGGCATCGGATCCCATTACAGATGGTTGTGAGCCACCACGTAGTTGCTGGGAATTGAACTCAGGACCTCTGGAAGAGCAGTCAGTGCTCTTAACTGCTGAGCCATCTCTCCAGCCCAATAATAAGTATTTTTTTTTAAGGCACAATAAGCTAAAAAGAAAAACTTCAGCTGATGTTCGGGCCCCACCCTGCTTGGGGCACTATCAAGGGCGGGCTAGCCAAGGAACAGAAGATGCATATCTTTGAGTATTAAGAGAAGAAATGCATGAAGGGAGATTCTAGATAGTAAGTTTGACTGTGCAGAAGAACATACAGCAAACAGTGTAAACAGCAAGATGGAGTGCATCTATAATCCCAGCACTCGGGAGGTGGAGGCTGGATAAAGACTAGGCCAGGGCCACCCTAGTCTGCATAGGAAGCTCAAGGGTAGCCTAAACTATTCATTGAGACTCCGTGTTGAAAAGCAAAGCCTAGTCAAGTAGTTCAGAGGTACAGTGCTTGCTTGACATGCCCAGAGCCCCCAAAGTCAATCCCTAGCACTGCAGGAAACAAAAACAAATGAGCACAATAGCAGGTTCACAGGTTCGAGTCCCACCTCAGCTAAGCTACAGTGTGATCCCCAGCTAGCCCCAGATTCTCCTTCATTGTGTGAAAAGAGATTTCATCGACTTTATGGATTTTTGTTACAGTTAAAATATGTTAGATGTTACACGTTAAGGGAATATTTTTCAAGTTTTAAATTGTACATACAAATAACACTACACAGACTGAGCAGGTACATGTATGTATGTAACAACCGTTAATGAAAAAAACGAAGCCATGAATTTGAAAGAGAACAAGGAGAGGTACATGAGAAGGTTTGGAGGAAGAAAGGGAAGGGGTAATGATACAATGGCATTATAATCTCAAAAACACAAAGGAAATAATTAAAACATAAAGATATCATAGACTGTTAATCTGTCTGGCCAGGATCCTGGCTAAGTGATATATTTGTTAACACATCCGTATAGCTCACTGACAGTTCACCTAGTCGGCTCCAGGTAGTGTTGAAAATCAAATGTGAACACCAGGAAGGCTTGGTACGTTTTGCTAGAGTAGGGCAGGAGGAAGAAGTGAGATTTTAGAATCAAAGGTGGGAAGCTGGCTGGTGGTGGTGGTACATGCCTTAGTCCCAGCACTCAGGAGGGCAGAGGCAAGTGCATCTCTGGGATTGAGGCCAGTCTGGTCTACAGGGTGAGTTCCAGGATAGCCAGGGCTGCACAATATAATGCTGTCTTGCAAAACTAAAGAAGAAAGAGGAGGAGGGAGAAGGAAGAAGAGGAGGAGGGAGAGGAGGAAGGAGAGGAGGAAGGAGAAGGAAGAAGAGGAGGAGAGAGAGGAGGATGAGAAGGAAGAGGAGGGAGAAGAGAAGGAGAGAGAGGAGGAGGGAGAGGAGGAAGGAGAAGGAAGAAGAGGAGGGGAAGAGGAGGAGGGAGAGGAGGGTGAGAAGGAAGAGGAGGGAGAAGAGAAGGAGAGAGAGGAGGAGGAAGAGGAGGGTGAGAAGGAAGAGGAGGGAGAAGAGGAGGAGGGAGAGGAGGAAGGAGAAGGAAGAAGAGGAGGAGGGAGAGGGGGAGGAAGAAAGAGGAGAAGGGAGAGGAGGAGGAGAAGGAAAAAGAGGAGAAAGGAAAAAGAGGAAGAAGAAAGAAAAAAGAAAAAAGAAAGAATTGGATGTGCGCTAAGTGCTGGGATGGGTCTCAAAAAGGCAAGGGCTGGTAATACCAAGAATGAGCATGAGGACTGGCTCAGGAATCAGAAGCCATATTCCACACTCTGTCTGGGAAGGCTTGGGAACTCACCTGGCCTGTTTGTCCATCTCTAGAGGAGAGAGAGCAGTGCCTGCCTCTGCTGCCTGTTTGGAGCTGAAGAAATGTTTCTCAGCATCATCATGGCAACACCATCTAAGAAGTCCACCCGAGCAAGTAGATTATCACTTCCTTATGTCAGACGAGGGAGCGTCACACATTTGCCCGCTCTTACGACTGAATGGCGTTCTCCTGAAAAGCACATATGTAAGCCCTGAGCCTCAGTTTGGTTGTTTTTGAAGATCAGGCTTTTGAAGAGCTAAATAAAGTGCAGTAAGGTCATAGAGGTGGGGCTCTGATATAACAGTAAGATATCCTTACTAGAACAGAGCTTTAAGAGGCTGTGTGAGAGCTGGGCAGTGGTGGCGCACGCCTTTAATCCCAGCACTTGGGAGGCAGAGACAGGTGGATTTCTGAGTTCGAGGTCAGCCTGGTCTACAGAGTGAGTTCCAGGACAGCCAGGGCTACACAGAGAAACCCTGTCTCGAAAAACAAAACAAAACAAAACAAAAAAAGAGGCCGTGTGAGCATGGAATGAGAATACAGACATTGGCACAGCAAGGAGAGGCCTCAAGAAAAACCAAACACCCTGGCAATACTCTACCTCCAGAGCGCTGAGTTTAATCACCCGTAATGTATTATGCTTTCCCCATGTGACTGACAATCTTCTTCCCATACTACTATTACAAGAACATGTGCATGTACCCATGTGCGCATGCACACACACACACACACACACACACACACACACACACACAGCACACAGCACACACAAGGCAGGTAATCCTCCTACAAAGGACCACGTCAGTGAGAGCTCAGTTATAAGCACACTCCCAACCTGAGGCTTTCAGATCTTGTACCTAGATCCTTGGCCACAGATATGGTCAGATAATACATGTTTGTTGTCTGAAGCCACAAATATTAAAGTAATTTCTTATGTGGTAATAGACAGTAATACCCAGCATAGCATAATGTGTGACAAGCAATAGACATCGGACGCACAAAACCTGACTCCAATTCTTCCTCTGACTTCTTGTCGCCCGGAGCAACCTTTGCCTCACTTAACTGTAAGAGAGATGTTCCCATTGGTCATTTTGCACACCGCTGTCATATTTTGTATCCTTTCTTGGTTTTGTCCTTTTCAGTAACTGGAGGCCAGGAGCAGCTTAAGTTCCTTTGATCCCATGTATGGACAGAGGAGGTGTTTATATAGAGAAAGAAGTCTGCAAAAAATGGGGAAAAGGGGAAGAACTCCAGATAGGGAGGGGAATTCAGGCAAATACAGAAGAGAAGAGGGTAAGGTAACTGTAAAGATGTCTGGAAAAGTCATAAGGAATCATAACTATTCACAATCTGCCTAAAGAGCCTACAATACACCTAAGTCTGTGTATAAACATACATATATAGTTTAAAGGAGAATTTCTCATCTTGAGCCAACAATGTTCTCTCCTAGAGCCAAGATCATCTAATAAAACCCCCAACATGAGGCATGAGAAGCCCCCGTTTGAGTTGTTGGTCAGGGTTGTCCAAGAGACTCCCAAAACATTACAGGTTACTGCTGTTGCCTTTGGTTGCCCACCTCCCTGTCCCCAGAGGTGGAAGGCAAGTCCCTAGTGCTAAAAATACCATGCATTTCAGACACAGCCCCTCCCACCCCGAGGCCCTTGAGCTGGAAGTTGTCTGAAATCCTTCTCTGTAAGGACTTGCTTTCACAGTACAGAAGGTATCATATATACACCACAACAATGACTAGCAAGACGGAATGACTTGAAGGGTGTAGTAATCACATACACTTATACCTAGGTGGAAACCAACAACTCTCTAATTAGACTTAAGACTTGAAAAAAAAATAATAAAGGAAGAGAAAAGACAAGAAAGGAAATTTTGCCTGATACTGGAACCTTAGTTAACTACTCAGGGATAGTAAAGTCATGAATCATGGAAAAGAATCTACAACCAGCACTTTACTAAAGCAGCATAATTGCTAATTACATTCTAAATAGTTGTCCTTATAGACACAGATAAGTGTAGTCCTCAACTCTCAACAAAGAAAAACAATTTATTTTTTTGTGACAGAGACCACTATAGAAAACCACAACCAATCCAGGTGCACTTGTGGCAACCCCTCCCCCCATGGCTCTTTGATCATTGTGCAAGTTTCCTGTGTGATCGTGTCTTCTAGGATTGTCAGATGCTACCCCCTAAAAGTCTCACCAATGTGACTACTTAAACATGAGCTGAACAATGACAACAGCAGAGACATTTTCCCCAAAAATCTACAAGGCACCAACTCTACACAAAGAACCATAGGCAACCAAAGAACACCTAGAGTGGAAGAAACATTCTTCTGCAGGGAAGAACACATGAATTGGGTGGGTGTCCAACACCAAGTGGTCAGCCTAGAAAATATACAAACATGTGGAATGTGTGTGTGTGTGTGTGTGTGTGTGTGTGTGTGTGTGTGTGTGTATGTATACTCATAGATATCTGTAACAACGATTAATGAAAAATAGGCCGTAAACTCAAAAGAGAGCAAGGAGGGGTGTTTGGGAAGGTTTGAAGGGAGGGAAAGAAGGAAGGAAGGAAATGGTCTAATTACATTATAACATGAAAAAAATAATCAAATTAATGAGACTTCAGTGGCAAACACCAGCAGCCAGTCCCCCTTGCAACTTGCTCCTGGTGATTTCGCCCTCCTTGTGGGCAGCTTAGCCTCCTTGGCAATTGTCACCGGCGACAGAAGAGAGCAGCTCTTGGACACTTGAGGTCACTTGAGAGGAAAGGAAGCCAATTATTTTCTCAGGCCTTCTTGTCTCAAGGTTATTCTTTTGGGGGGTGTCTGCAGCGGGACTGGCTGAAGCCTGTTTCCTACACGTAGCTCCACTTATTAAAACACAAATCACATCCACAACAAGCCAAGCAAAGGGAAGAGGAGGGAAAGGGCTGGGGATCAGAGTCACTGAGAGTTCAGGCTAAGAATAGAGAGGAACTCAGAGAGCTGCTTGGCTGTGTGACCTCCTGCAGGGACTTGGCGAGAGGCCAGTGCAGCTCTGCTTTTTTTTTTTTTTTCTTTTCCTTATGCTTTTATAAAGAAAGAGCTGGCCTGAGAGGCAGGAGACTAGGTACCAGGCTGGGTTCAGACAGGACTCTCTCTCTCTCTCTCTGTAACCTTGGGTACGTTGCTCTTTCTAGACCTCACTTCCTTGTTTATAAAATTGGAGGGCTGGACTAAGCTCCACGATTATTAGGTCTAAGTACGAGAAGACACAGAGGAGCAAAGGGTGAATGAATGCTGGCATTCATTCATTCATTTATTCATGCTGCCTGCGGGATGCAGAAGCCTGCCTTCCCACCCCATCTCTTAAAAACTAACTTGTGAGCCGGGCAGTGGTGGCGCACGCCTTTAATCCCAGCACTTGGAAGGCAGAGGCAGGTGGATTTCAGAGTTCAAGGCCAACCTGGTCTACAGAGTGAGTTCCAGGACAGCCAGGGCTACACAGAGAAACCCTGTCTCAGAAAAACAAAAAACAAAAAAACCTTAACTTGTGAGACTACCACTTCCTCCTGTATAAAATAAGGTGCTGTGCTCATTCTTTTGACACTTGATTAAATGATTCCGGGCCACTTACCATGTGCCTGGCTTGGTAGTAGTGATACAATTGTGAGCCCCATGCTTATATAGCTTCCAGTTTATTGGACAGGAGACAGGAAGAATCTGTAAGCTGTAATCAGTTACACACATGAAAGGATTATACTTGGTCATGGTCTCTCTCCATCAGTTCCAATGTCTGTGACCCAGTGTGGGAGACACAAAGAAACCCTTTGAAGATATCCCTTCTAAAGCCAATCACCCTCATCCACCCTCAGTGAATGGGACAGTTTCAGCCAATGGACCATGAGCTTATTGAAGATGACCTATATGGAATCAACCACCTCATTCCCATCTCCCTTCCTAAAGTTTACACGAGTGGGCACACAGGAGTGGGCACCCATGCTTAAAACTTTAGTGTTCCAAATCTCACTGAGTATCTAGAAGTGTAGGGGGCGGCTCTGATGTTAAGGTCCTGTTCCCCGATTGGTTCTTGATCTGTCGGTAAAGAAAGCCACGGGACAATTGCTGGACAGAAGGTACACTTGGGACTTCAGGATCCCTGGAGGGAAAGAGAGATGCAAGGAAGGAGAGGAGAGTTTTGCTATCCTTTGGAGGGAGAAGAATGCAGCAGCCATGTGAGGTCTGGGGAGGATCTAGGGCCACTACTATAGGAAGGTGGTCAGGGATGCTGCTTGGCAGGGACTAGATGAGGCTAGCCCCTGAGGTTTAGGGCAGGTGGGAGGTATGGAGCTAAGAGTAATGATAGGGGAATGGTTAACTAGCCATGAGATAGTAGCTCCCAGCAATTGTACCAAGAAGGCAAGTTAAAAAGAACTCTGTGTGTGTGTGTGTGTGTGTGTGTGTGTGTGTGTGTGTGTGTGTGTGTATCTTTAATCGGTGGATTTAAGGGAAACCGGGAGGAGGCTGGTATCAAGATCACTTCCTGGAGCCGGGCTGTGGTGGTGCACGCCTTTAATCCCAGCACTTGGGAGGCAGAGACAGGTGGATTTCTGAGTTCGAGGCCAGCCTGGTCTACAGAGTGAGTTCCAGGAAAGCCAGGGCTACACAGAGAAACCCGTCTCGAAAAACCAAAAAAAAAAAAAAAAAAAAAAATCACTTCCTGGAGCTAAAGATGGGTAGAGCTCAAAACTACACGCAACATAGAAGTGTTGACAAAAGTCCAATCTCTGTAGGAATCTACATTATTTTATAATAAGCTCGCCGCTATGAAGTAGGAGTTGTGAGACCTTAGGCATGCTACCAAGTTTTCTAAACCCAATGTAAGTTCTTTTTAAATCGTTTTTATAAAAATAAAGGTAATGCATAATGGGTGTGGTAGTGCATGCTGATAAGGCCAGCATTTTGTGGTAGAATCAACAGAACCAGGAGTTCAAGGTCATCTTCAGTTGTATAGTGAATTTGTACCTGCTCTGGGCTGTAAGCGATCCTATTCAGAAATTAAAGTTGTACTAGGAAATACAGAGAGTTCAAAGTCAGCCTGGGTGACATGAGGATGCCCTACCTACAAACAACCATAAAGTAATACAGAAAAATTAAAAAAAAAACACAACCCATCACCTACACTAAGAGTAGTTACAGACTTCCCATTGGAAATGTCGACCGTGTTGTACGAAACTATGACCATAGTCAATGCTAGTCAGTCATGTACCTCAACACAGTAGAGAATGAGGCAGGTGTAAGGCACACTTGGGAGGCTGAGGTAAGAGAATCACTGAGTTTGAGGCCAACCTATGCATATACATAGTTCTGGAACAGCTTGAGCTACAAGAGAAAAACGCATAAAACTCGATAACTTTGTTTTATGTGTATATATTTTTTAATCATAATGTAAGCATTAATTAAATACTTTAGATGAATATTAGATATGCAATTATGTGTGTGTGGTGTGTTCTTCACAAAGGACTTGCTATGTGTCTTAGACTGAAGAGAACATGTGTTTCTCCCACCTGTGCCTCTCAAGAGCTCCAGTTACAAGCTTGTGCCACCCAACCGAGCTATGAATTTTATCTTGGTATGAAGACTTTTTCCATAAACCTAGGACTTCTGATTCCTTTCTCAAATGCAATTCCCCTTTCCATGCCTTCTATATACAGGCCATGGGTACCAAATGGCTCTTAGGGTCTTTAATGTCAGCTGTACAGAGGTGGCACAGCCCTTCAATCCCAGGACTCAGGCTTAAGGTTATGGTTAGGAGGTAGAGCAAGTGGATCTCTGAATCCAAGGCCAGTCTGGTCTACACAGTGAGTTTCATGATGGTCAATGCTACACAGAGAATCTCAAAAAAACCAAACAACAAAACAAAATATCTACCATACCTTTTCATTTCAATACAAATAGAAGTGGTACACTATTCTTTACTTTTTTTCTTAACAGCACGCCTCTCAGATGGTGTGTAACAGCACTTGTACATTTATTTATGTCTTTCCTTTTACTTTATCTAGAATCCACGTAAGAACCTAGGGGCTTCTTTAATGAGCCCCCGTATTAATGAACAAGCCGATTGTTTCTAGTCTTTTACCAGAAAACAGTGCTGTACTAAACATCCGTTCATGTATGAGCTTGAACCCTTGTGCGAACCTTTCGTATATGGGATAAATTCACAGCTCCATGCTGCCAGGTCCAGAGTTGGGGCGTTATCAAATGTTAGCCTCGTGGAACTCACTTCTTTAGAATCTAGACCAATCTAGACCTACCAAGAATTTATTCAATCACTTAAATTTTTTCATTACATTTCTATATATTTACTTTGGGGGCAGGATATGGGATTGAGTATGCCGTGGCCCATGTGTGGAAATCAGTGAACAATTTTCAGGAGTTGGTTCTCTGTTCCCACCATGTGGGTCTCTTGAGTTGAACTCAGGACTTAGCGACACGCGTCTTTGCCTGCCAAAGCATCACGCCGCCCCTTATTTTTTTTAAAAAAAATTTAATCAAGCCACAATTTGAGTAATAGGCTTAATCGGCCCTGGGATTATAATAATTCAGAAGTAATGACAACAGCAAAGACAAAATTCTTTTTCTTTTTTTTTTCTTTTTGGTTTTTCTTGACAGGGTTTCTCTGTGTAGCCCTGGCTGTCTTGGAACTCACGCTGTAGACCAGGCTGGCCTCGAACTCAGAAATCCACCTGCCTCTGCCTCCCGAGTGCTGGGATTAAAGGCGTGCACCACCACCGCCCAGCCAAAATTCATTTTCTAATGAAACTTACATTATTGTGGAGATGAGAGAATAAAAAAATGGGACATTTTTATTCGAGGACCAAATAAAACAGAGAAAGGAATATCAGGCAGGGGTAGATTGATAAAAATGTCTTTTGAGACATCAATTTGCTGTGTGGTCCACGTTAGTCTTGAACTCTGGGCTCAGGTAGTCTTCTGCAATCTGCCTCCTGAGTAGCTGGGGTTACACATTATATCACCATGCCTGGACTGGATCGACATTAAATGGGATAGCAGGGTTATGAAAATCCTTGCAGATAAATATCTAGAATACATAATACACATGGACTATGTAACTGAATAGAGTTCTTAAAAGAAGAAACACAAATGGCTTATAAGGGGCCAGAGAGGTGGCTCAGCAGTTAAGAGCACCGATTGCTCTTCCGGAGGACTTGGGTTCAGTGTCCAGCACCCACATGGCGGCTCATAACCACCTGTGACTCCATTCTAGAGTATCTGATGCACTCTTATGCCTTCCAAAGCTTCCTGCATACATATTGGTGCACATAAACTAAGGCAGGCACAGATACATACCCACAAATTTTAAAAAAATCTTTAAAAACCACAAGTGGTTAACAAAGTATTTATAAAGTATTCACTGTCACAAGCCATTGGTGAAAACATAGATCAAAATGACTTTGGGCTGGGCAGTGGTGGCGCATGTCTTTAATCCCAGCACTTGGGAGGCAGAGGCAGGCAGATTTCTGAGTTCGAGACCAGCCTGGTCTACAGAGTGAGTTCCAGGACAGCCAGGGCTACACAGAGAAACCCTGTCAAGAAAAAAAAAAACAAAATGACTTTGGAATTCTGTTTCACCCCAGTCAATGGCTATTATCAAGAAAAGATACACACACACACACACACACACACACACACACACACACACACACACACATATATATGGGGCTAGAGAGATGGGTCAGCATCAGGAACACTTAGAGCTCTTACAGAAGACCTCTGTCATGGTGACTGACAGCCTCCCGTAGCTACAGTTTCTGGGGATCCAACATCAACTGGCCTCCATGGGCCCCTGCATGTACATAGTACATACATACTCATTCAGGCTAATACACATACATACATTAAAAATAAACAAATGCATCTCTTAAAAGGCTAAAGAGAAAACTAGTCTATGATCCGCAACGGCATTCCTGGGCACATAACTGAAGGTCTTTATATCGGACTACAGAGTTTTCTGAGGTATCTGTACAAAGTATTCACAATAGCAAGGAAATGGAATTAACCTAGATATCCACGGACTGATTGTGTATTGAAACTGTGGTCTATATGCCAACGGAATTTTACAACTCTGTTAGGAAAACTGAAATTATGTAATTTCTAAGAAAATGGGTAGAACTGGATATGATACGCTGAGTGAGATAATCCAGGCCCAGAAAGACAGATTTCATGTGTTCTCTCTGATGTGTAGACCGATCCTAGCTTTCAGGTTTTTGATTGATGTGCTTAACTTATGGTATCTATAGGGGTCAGGAAGCTAGGAAGAGCCTGTGAGAGGAGGGAAGGGAAGATGTCTTAAAGGGGAAGGAGATCGTAGAATACATGTGATATGCAAACAGACGGAGGGATATTGGGGTATAAAGCAGAGATGGGGAAGGTGCCTGAGGAGGAATGGGAGTATGGTGGCTTAACCAAAACTAAAAGCAAATGAAAACCCACGAATAGAATAAAAACCATACTATTTTGTAAGCTAACTGCAAATTACAAACAATAATAATAGTTTATTTATTTTATCTATTTAATACATATTTATTTTGGCTATATATTTTCTTAATTATTTTATTAATATATACTATATAATAATTATATATAACATGTAATATATAGTATTAATGTTATATATTAATTTTATTGTATAGTCTAATTATTTATTTTATATTTTTCCTAATTATTTTACTAGTAGCCTATATTATATATAATATAATATTGCATATTGATGTTATATATTAATTTTATTATATTACACATTTTATTATATTCATATAGTTATTTGTTGATGGATATGTATTTATATTTATTAACCAATAATCATATTATTATTATCATCATTATTATTGTATTTAAGGAGTCTGAATGGAGTTACCTTGCATGAATGTACAGTGTTCCTTCCAGATGACATGGGCTGTTAAGTGGAAATTAGTGTTAGGTGTGGTAGGTGCTGGATACCGCTCTACCAATTTTTGGTGGAGGATGCTCCAGAGAGATACAGACAACTGCTTTTGGTTGTCCACCAGAATCAAACGATAGACTCTGTTGCTGAAGACACCATACACTCTGGTTGCAGAACTTAAAGAAATCAAGCTGGAACTGAACTGGAAGACCCCTGCTGACTGGTTTTTACAGGGCCAGAAGATGCTATAAGTTAAATTTCTAGGAGAGAAAAGTCATTAATGGTCTTACCCAGTTGTGGAGTTTGCATGCTGCAATACCAACCTGTGGGTCAGGCAGGCCCATTGATACAGGAGTGCTGTAATTGTTATGGGGGTAACTAATGTTTGAGGCTTGCTCCACATGAGTCTGGTACCATAAACAGGGCCAGAAGCTTATGGCTGGGAAGGTCATAGGCCCTATGGATAACTGACTACACTTGTTTTGCTAATGAACACATTGTCAAACTCTCTTAAATATTTATATGTGTATCCATAGAGGCTGCTCTCAATCTTAGTTAGATAGGCTTCCTGTCCCCAACCCCCAGTGTTCAATAGTTAAGATTTATTTTTATTTATTTTCTGTATATGAGGACACTGTCGCTTTCTTCAGACACACCAGAAGAGGGCATCAGATCCCATTACAGATGGTTGTGAGCCACCATGTGGTTGCTGGGAATTGAACTCAGGACCTCTAGAAGAACAGTCAGTACTCTTAACCGCTGAGCCATCTCTCCAGCCCAGGTTCAATAGTTAATACAGAGAGTCACAACTGGCCAAAGTCCTGAAAATAAGTGACTGCTGAGTGCTCATCCCTAAATGTGACATCTGTGTCAAGGCCCTCAAGGTTCAGGGAGCATCATGTTAAGAATGTCAGAGCCAAAGGGTGTGAAAGGGAAGACTGATATGTTGTCCTTGCAAACACCCAGCAGTCATGGTTGTCTACGTAAAACCTACAAAGCCAATCGTTGTGGCACATACTGGAAGGATATGTTGAAGAGGTAGTGGAGGCAGGAGGATCATGAGTCTGAAGGTAGCCTGAGGTCAGGCTGGGCTGGCAAAATGGCTCAGTGGGTAAAGATACTTGCTGCCAATTCTGATGACTTGAGTTTTATCGCCCCACCCCGACCCACATGGCAGAGGAGAGAACTGACCCCAGCTACTTATCTTCAGACTTCCATATTTGTGTCATGGCCGGAACATACCGAATATTACAAATCAATGCAATACAAATAAGACTAGTACAAGATCAAGCCAACCAATGTTCCAACCTGGATGGGAGGGGAACTCTTGAGGCCCCACCCCTAGCTGAGGGGTTACTGACAGCTAATATCTGCTGGGGGGTGTGGAAATAACTTTTCTTGGTGATGTGTCCTGTGGTAGGTTGGCTGTACTCTATTAGATGGTCCTGCACCATTGCACACACAAACATATAAACAACACTTAATCGGGTTCACTGGGCATAAAAGTCGGAATGAGAAAGAGAGGTGGGTATGATCAAGACACATTGAATACATATATGAAATTATCAAATAATTTAAAAAATCGAATTCTAGGTCTCCATATCCTTTCATGTAAAGTCAGACAGTAACGGCGCACACATCAGAGGAGACTGTGGAAAGAATCCAATGAGATTACATAATTTGTTATAAACAGCCTTATAGTAGGTAACATTTGTGGCTCAGGGAAGGACAGTTGGGCCATAAGGAAGAAGGATATTGGAGAGATAACTGTAGAGCAACCAGAACCCGGGCCCCTGAGCCTGTGCGCCATGCCCTCGTGAATTCTCCAAGGAACCAAAAGCGCTAAGTTCTCAACAAGCACAGAAAACGCAGAGAAGAGAGGGAAACTTCTAGAAGCAGGCTGCCTGACTCAGGCCGAGCCTGCTGGGGCTCACTCACAAGACATCCTCTTCCAGGATGGTGCTCTCAGCCAAAGGCAACAAGCTTGCTGGCTGCCGCTGGCCCATCTGCTCCGTTGAGACTCTCCCAGAGCCCGGACTCCCATTGGCTTCGTGCCAGGGAAACACTTGGAGAGAAGATAAGCAGCTCTTGAGTCGCAGCTGTAGAGATACACAGACCCGGAGGAGCACGTGCATCTGTTTGCCAGGGTGAGACTCTCAAGTGAGCCAAGTTTGCCTCTCAACTCCTCTTATGCCCTTGTCTCACCCGGTGGCACCTCCTGGTCTGTCCACAGTGAGATCCCTACCTCTTGTCTCTCCTTCTGCTCCCCAGAGCCCCGTCCTTGCCTGGGTTCGAAACCTTCCTTCAACAAGAGACCCCTTCCTTCTATTCTTTGTACTTAATGCCAATATTTTTATTACCAAGAAGGTAGTAAATGAAAAGAGAGATATCTTTGGCCTGAGCTGAATATTATGTAATACACACATGCACCAAAATATCACCTGGTGCCCCATATATGTGTATTATTCTATTGTATCAATTAAATTTTAAAATTATACACACACACCAGCATCAAAGGCAGTCATTGGAAGTGTACAATGGCTGGGCAGTGGTGACGCACGCCTTTAATCCCAGCA
>CM052720.1:36594430-36608076 GCA_028551405.1 Uromys caudimaculatus
AAAAAAAAAAAAAAAAAAAAAAAAAAAATCCATTCTTTAGTTAGTGGACACCTAGATTGGTCCTGTAACTCACCTACCGTGAATAGTGCTGCATGAAACATCTATGGGGAAGTGTGTCTCTTGTAAAGTCCAAGTGTACCCCATGCCCCTGCTACACACACACACACACACACACACACACACACACACACACACACACACACACACACACTGACACACACACACACACACACACACACACACACACACACACACACACACACACACACGAGGGCAGGGCCACTGACTTTGTCCCTAGAATGATTTCTGGCAGTTAGATAAAAGCCAGCATCCCTCCGGAATTTGTGGAACCAGTTCCCATCTGGTCCAAGGGACATATGGCTCTGTTGGCGTATACTTGAGGTTGCATATCAAAGCCCATGCAGCCTCTGGGTTCCCTCAGTCCCCTATTCTCAAGTATTGGCTACATCTTCCAAGGACCCTACCCTGGCCTGCGCCGGTCCTACCCTCTCTTTGGACCCAAAGCCCCACAGTTACTTCAATTCTTCCCCCTTTCTGCTCTAACTGTGCCTCCTTCTCTTGTACATACCCCTGACCACGTCGCATCTGTTTGTTATGTCCACTCTGCTTTTCTTTCTCTCTGCTCTGAACTCTTCCAGATGCCTCTGGTTATACTCTGTCTGTTTTTCTGTCTGTCTGTCCAATAAACACCTTCCCCAATAATAGAGCAGTCATGTTGGCAGTACCTTTACGTCACCCCTTGCATACATCTCTATGATACATTGACTTGGGGTTGCTGGGGTAAATACCAGAGCATGGCATAACTGAATTATGTGGCAAATCTACTTTTAGGGATTTTTTTTGGGGGGGGGAATGGTGTATGTGTATTCATATGTGTCCAGAAATATTTGTGTCAGGTGTACATGTATATGTTTTCATGTGTGTGCAGAAGCTGCGTATCAACCTCCAGTGTCATTCCTCAGGAATACCCATTCTTAATTTTTTTTCTAGGCAGGGGTTCACTGGGACCTGGGGCATGTAGAATAAGGTAGGGTAGCTGGCCAGGAAGCCCCAGGGAGCCTCCTGTCTGCCTCCGTCTGTGTATGCCGCTGTGATGACTTCTGTGTGAGCGCTGTAGATCTAACTCATGCTTGTGTGGCAGAGATTTTCTGACTGAGGTATTCCCTCAGCCCCTCCATACTGATATTCCTAGTGGTTGGACTAATTTACATTCCCCCTCCCCCAGCATATGAGGCTTCCCCCTTTGCGTCTATTCTGAACAGCATTGACTGTGACTTGCTTCTAACGAATGAGACAAAGCTCAAAGTTTGAATTTGCATGTCTCTGATGGTCACTGGCACTTCATCTGGGTTGTTTGATTTCTTCCTTAGGATTCTAGTTCTTTGTACACTGCAGATATTAGCCCTACTAGAGGCACAGCTAGCAAAGATTCCCTTCCACTCTGTAGGCTGTCTCTTGCATAATAACTCTTGCCTTTGCTGTGCAGAAGCTTTTTACTTTCCTGGGGGTTCCATTTGCCTTCTTTCTTGAGTGACTAGAGTCCTTCTGAAGAACTCCTCCATGGCACCTATGTTTCAAAACATTTATCACAATTTTCCCTCTACTTTCGAGGTTTCAGGTCTTATCATTAATGTCTTTGATCCATTTGGAGCTGATTTTTTTTTTCCTAGATGGTGAGGGATGGTGTCTTAGTTTAGGTTTTACTGCTGTGAACAGATACCATGACCAAGGCAACTCTTATAAAGGACAACATTTAATTGGGACTGGCTTACAGTTTCAGAGGTTCAGTCCATTGTCGTCATCACAGGACATGGATCTGGGGGAACCAAGAGTTCAACATCTTGCTCCAAAGGCAATCATTAGACTGTCTCCCACATGGCTAGGAAGAGGGTCTCAAAGCCCACCCCCACAGTGACACACTTCCTCTAACAAGGCCACACCTCCTAATAGTGCCACTTCCTGGGCCAAGCATATTCAAACCACCACAGATGGTGACCTATTTTAATTCTTCTGCTATTACTAAAGATGATATCTTTTCTCCAACATCCATTCTTGGCATCTTTGTAGTAAACCAGGCAGCTGTAGCTATGTAGGATTACATGTAGGTCACCCAGTCTACCTCACTGGCCATTCTGGCTGTTTCTCTGCCAATACCATGCTGTTTTTGTTACTATGGTTCTGGTAGACCTTTTAACATTATTCTTTTTGCTCAGGACTTGCTTTAGATATTTGGGTGTTTTATGCTTCTAATTACATGGTAAGGTTCCCCCCCCCCTATTTCTGTTAAGAAAGCCATTGGAATTTTGATGGGGATTGCACAGAATATGTAGATTGCTTGGTGATGTAGCCACTTTCAAAATATTGACAATATTGACTTTTCTAATCCATGAGCGTGGGAGATTTTGCTATCATCAAGTGTCTTCAGTTTCTTTCTTTGGAATTTGTGGTGGCTTGAATATGCTTGGCCCATGGGGAGTGGCACTATTAGCAGGCATGGCCATGTTGGAGGAAGTGTGTCACTGTGTAGGCAGGCTCTGAGGGCACCGAATGCTTAAGTTCTACCCATTGCAGAAGAAAAAGCATCCTCTCTCTTACGCCTGCCTTCGGATCCAGGTCTAGAACCCTGAGCTCCTTCAGCACCATGTCTTCCTGGATGCTGCCATGTTTCCCCACTGTGATGATAATGGCCTGAACCTCTGAACCTGTAAGCCAGCCCCAAGGAAATGTTGTCCTTTATGGGAATTGCCTTGGCTATAGTGTCTCTTTACAACAAGACCGTATTTAAGACTTCCCATTTAAAAGATCTAAAGCACTTTACTTCCTTGGTTAGACTTATCCCAGAGGGTTTTTGTTTTGCTATTGTAAATGGAACATTCTCCTGATTTCTTTCTTGGTGTGTTTGTTACTGGAATATAGGAAAGCTATTGATTTTGTATGATAATTTTTAAGTTCCTTCTTTGCATATGGTCTAGGTCCATGTCCATGGGGGGATACATGTGTATATGAACATGTGGACGTTAAAGGCAGACATCAATTGTCTTCCTTGATTACTCTGCACATGTTTTCAGACAAGGTCTTTCACTGAACCTAGAGGTCATTGATCTGTCTCAGCTGGCTCGGTGGTGAGTTCTGGGCATGTACCTGTCTCCGCTCCCTCCCTCCCACAATGCCGAGGTTACACGTGTGAACAAGACCCTTGCCTGGCCTTTACATGGGTGTTTAGGGTCTGAATTCAAGCTCTCATCCTTGTGTAGCAGATATGTTACTGACCTAGCCATCTTCAGAGCCCATGTACTTTCTTTATATACAACTCAATCTTGGCTGATAAGAATTTTTAAAGTCTTATTTTGGATCATATTTTATCAAGGCTTATCATTTGTCTTGATAGCAACATACCTACTGTGTGGCACTATTTCTGAGAAGACGAGAACAAGTATTGACTCACCTCAGAGAGAGCACCAAAGACCATAGTAAGCATGCCACCAAAATCTGATTCGGTGAGGCCATGAATTTATTGGGACTGTTTATAGGTATATGGGCTAGGGGTTACTAACAGGAGAAGAATAGACTTAAAGACAGCTGGTTATTGTGTGCTCACCCTGGCATGGGTTCACAGTCCACAAAAGTTTAAAACCTGGATCACATTGCCCACCTTGCAGGGAGTGCAACAGGTTGGAGAGTGTCTCTTCCAGGTAGCTCAGGGCATCTCTAGTTTCTAGGCACCTCTGTGGGTCTGGGAGTTTCTCTCAGTGATCCTTCTTTCTTATATAAACTAGGGGGGAGAGAGGGGCCTAGTACATCTGTTTAGTTTCAGGGATTTCCTAAAGCTTCTGAGTTGTTTATTTCCTGAGTTTTAATCAGCTTCCCTTCAGGGTGGCAAATGCCAACTCAGAGGAAACTGTTATACAATAATATCTTAAGATGAATTCGTGTTTTTCCTATCAATACCCTTCGTTGAGTTTCCAGATTCAAAAACTGAAATATTTTTTCTTTCTTTAGACATCTTCCAGATTATGAAACATCTTGCTTTGTGCCCCTCCTTCGGTCTCCCTGTCCAGAATGGCTGCTTTCCTGCCCACACTGCATCCGGTCTACATTAGCTAGAAGCTTCCTCCTATTTCTGTTTACCTTCAGCAGAATCTTTTCAGACAAGATCAGATGTGTTCAGAGAGGAACGGCCATAGACCAGCAGAGCCTGTTCAAACTGATTTTCCTGCAACAACCTTGTCATGATATGTACCATATCAATTCTTTGAATAACTATCAGTGAGATAATCACATCAAGTCTAGTATAATGGCATACGCTTATAATTATGCTTACAATTCCAACTGCTTGAGAGGCTGAGATAGATCAAAAATTTGAGGCCAGCCTGGGCTACAAAGTGAATTCAACTCCAACTCGAGAAACTTGGAAAATCAGAACAAGTATAAAGGCTTTGAGATAGAGTTCAGTGGTAGAATCTGTCGCCTTGTGAAAGTTCCTCTGCTTGAATTCCTATGCCATCCTCTCCTGCCCACAAAGGCTTGTGGGCCTGTTCCTTCAATTAAAATTTTAGCATTCTGAAAGCAGGAAGAATTTTATCTAAGCCAGTGATGCTTAATACAGGGCCTTGTAAGTAGCTGTGTGACTCAGAGCCAGTTATTTAATGACTCCACGTCGAAGACAAACATTTGGAGAGGCTAGATGCGGGAACGAGCAAGTAGGCGCCCGAGGTCTGTGTGCCAGCTGCTAGTTACTGTCAAGGTGAGGGTGATAAATTTAGCACTTGAGAGTGTGGCAGAACTGGCCAACACATTTCCCAGCTGGAATGTAAGGACTGGTAGGCAGCATTCTTTGAAAGGATCTGCAGTGGGCATAATTTCTCAATAAGCCGGCAATCGCAGGAAGGACAAAGACTGGGTCATTATGGAAGGTGAGAATTAGCTTTTTTAAATGAAGGACTGTGGCCGGGCAGTGGTGGCGCATGCCTATAATCCCAGCACTCGGGAGGCAGAGGCAGGCGGATTTCTGAGTTCGCGGCCAGCCTGGTCTACAGAGTGAGTTCCAGGACAGCCAGGACTACACAGAAAAACCCTGTATCAACCCCCCCCCCCCCCAAAAAAAAAGAAAGCACAGCTGGAAGGTGGTGTTTGATAAAGGGTCTAGGGATGAGGGAGTTGGTAAAAATAAAGAAAAACATTTTTATGCTACTTGAAACTTCTTAAGCTTCTAGAGAATTAATAAACAAGAACAATAAAAAAAGGAAAAAAGAAAACAAGTTTGTCATCAGGATAAGCCTTTAAACAGTTTTAAAAAAAGATTTATTTATTTTTATTTCGTGTGTGTGTGAGTGTTTTGACTGCATGTATGTCTGTGGACCATGTGCATGCCCAGTGCCCAAAGGAGGCCAGAAGAGGAATCCCCTGGAACTGGGGTTACAGAGAGCTGTGAGCTAGCTGCCAGGTGGGTGCTAAGAGTCAAACCCAGGTTCTCTGAAGATCAATCAGTGCTGCTCTTCTCAATCCTAAGATTCTTTTTTTTTTAAAATTATTGTGTGTGTGTGTGTGTGTGTGTGTGTGTGTGTGTGTGTGTGTGTACTCTTAACTGTTAAGCCATCTCTCCATCCCTGTGCCATATTTTAAAGTCCCGGAAACGAGTAGAGAATTGTCTTATTTTTTAAAAAAGAGGACATGAAGTTGGGAGGGAGGGATAAAGGGAGGTGGGGTGAGTCTCTGGGAGAGTAGGGGTGAATATAATCAAAATACCTAGTGTGAAATTCTTAAAGATCAATAAAAATTTTGTATCAGAAAGTTGACAAGTAAAGCAGCTATGACGGTAGGCAGCTGTAGTCCCAGCTTCTCAAGAGGCCAAAGCAGAAGGAACATTTTAACCTAGCAGTTTCACCCCAGTCGGAGTAATAGTGAGAAACCCAGGAACAAGTAAGTAAGCCCACAAGTAAACACCAGAAGTGTCACATTAGCGAAGTATACCTCCCCAAACAGCATACAGGTGGACGGCAGGTAGGCACGTGTCAGCCAGGAATTGGAAACTAAGTAGTAACTATGTATCGCTCCATGCCTTGCAGACCCGCTAAAAGGCAAAACACTGACAGGCGAGATGCTGAGTAGGAGGTGAGCCGTAGGAGCTCCCGTTCCTCCTGAGTTAGAGAAACTGTGTACAGGTACCTTTAAGACCATTTGGCAATACATTTGTGAAACTAATCTGCTCTTGAGTTAGTTGTGATCCTTAGTGTTGACGCAGAGGAGACGAAATCACATGTTTACAGAGACACTCGTATGTGCGTGTTTATGGCAACATCATCTACAAATGCCAAAGCAACCAAGACTGCCCTTTAGGAGGCACATGAGTAAATAGACTGGTATTGTATGGAATATTCAGTCCTGGGGAGAAATGAGCTATCTGTCCATGAAAAGACAAGGAGGAAGCTTAAATGCACACACAGTACAGTGTGAGAAAGCCAATCAAAAAAGGTGACACGGGCTGGAGAGATGGCTCAGTGGTTAAGAGCACTGGCTGCTCTTCCAGAGGTCCTGAGTTCAATTCCCAGCAACCACAGGGTGGCTCACAACCATCTGTAATGAAGTCTGGCGCCCTCTGCTGGCCTACAGGTGTATGTGCAGATGCTCATACATTTAAAAAAAAAAAAAAAAGGCGACACACGTGAACTCCACTATATGCAGTCAGGAAAACGCTCAGATGGATCAGTGGGTAGTGGGGATTTTAGGGAAGAGGAAAGAATAAACAGTAGAAGAGATAGGATTCTTAGAGTGGTAAAACGATGATACAAGAACGAAACACACACACACACACACACACACACACACACACACACACACACATTGTAGTGGCTATCCCTGGTTGTCAACTTGACTATATCTGGAATGAGCTACAATCCAGAATTGGAAGGCTCATCTGTGATCCTGATCTTGAGGCAGGGAGGTACAAGTTTCTGACCTGGATCTTGGCATGGAGGTCTTGAGGCATAGTGGCCATGAATCCCAAGAAACTAAGGCAAGAAGATCTCTGAGTTCAAGGTCATCTGGGACAAAGCAAGTCCCAGATCCAGGCGTGGTGGCACACACCTTTAATCTGGGCCACACCTTCTGCTGGGGAGCTACATAAGGACATTGGAGGAAGGAAGATTCTCTCTTCTTCGCCTGCAAGCCTTGTGGGACTGAGCAACTACTGGATCCTCAGACTTTCATTCACAGCTGCTGCTGACCATTCTCGGGGAGTTGGACTACAAATGGTAAATCATCAAAAAACTCCCTTACTGTATAGAGACTACCCATAAGTGAGTCTAGAGAACCCATGCACACATACACACACACACACACACACACACACACACACACACACACACACACACTAGCGGAGGCACGCATGCCCACACACATCAAATATATAAAACCAAGAGGGAACTCTAATGTAAACTCTGAACTTGGAAAGATAAGGTTATGCCCCTGCAAGTCATCACCTGTAACAAACATCCCTCTCTGGTGTTGCATGGTATAATGGAGGGAGTCGTGTGTGTGTGTGTGTAGGCAGGATATGTATGGGATATATACATACTCATTTCAGTGGTAAACTTAAAATACAGCATTGGGATGGTGGGGTACGCCTCTCATCCCAGCACTGGGAAGCAGAGGCGGGCAGATCTCTTGAGCTTAAGGCTAACCTGGTCTACAGAGCTAGTTCTAGGACAGCCAGAGCTACCCAGAGAAACCCTGCATCAAAAAAAAAATCAACAAATAAATTAAATATTTAACACAGGGTCTCATGAAATCCCAGGCTAGCCTTGAACTCATTATGTATCAAAGAACAACTTTGAACTTCTGACCCTTCTGCCTCCATCTCTTGGATGCTAGAATTGCAGGCTCCACTACACCCTGTTTGTGTTGTGCACGGTGGGCAAACGCTCTGCAAACTGAGCCTTTAAATATCAACAGCCACAAACACACTCTTAAAATAAATTCTATATTTTAAATGGGGAGAGAGTTGGAAAGTCAATAGATTGTAGGAAATCAATAGAAACAATTTTACGTTTACTCAGATAGAAAGTCTTAAAAGAGTAGAGTGTAAGGCACACAAAAGCAAAACAAAACAAAACCCCAAAAACCAACCAACCAACCAACCACCACCAACAACAAAACAACAGACACTAAAACTCAATATTCTCAAGGCGATGCAGAAAGCAAAGGCATGCTAACACTGGTGAGAGGACACTGAGCCCCGGTGTAAAGAACTCCTTGGGATCCTGGCTATCAATAGGGACAATTCCTGTCATCTCATTGGCTCTGTTTGCTCAGCTGCAAAATCTGAGGGTGATCTGTGATGTCTAAGGTGCCTTTGAGTTTGGAATATCTGCCTCTGTAATTGCATGTAGTATAACCTAGTTCTTGTAAGCATAGATTCAACTACTTGGGTTCAGTTCCCCCACCTCATACCTGGCAGGGGACAAGGCGTTCCATTGCCCTGGGGCTTGGTTTCCCCATCTGTATACTAGGGATGAAGATAATGGATATGCCCTGCTTGGGGGTAGGGGTGGTTAAAGAATCAATAAAAAAAGTTCTATTTTTAAAATGCCTAACGCAGTGAAAGAGAAACCATTATAAATGCAGGTTGTAGATGCCATTTCTCTAATACCCGTTTGGCACCACGGACAGCATGAAACCCCGCGCCTCCGTGTAGCTGCAAGACGCCGAAGGTAAATGAGATGAACGGAGCAGAGTTTGCTAGGTTCTCCTTTGGGGACAGGAATGAATGGAATCTTGAAGAGACGGTGTGGTCAGGACCTCTGGGTTACAATTAGGTCAGAGACAACTGGAAAAATATTCCCATAGTTCAGTGGAAAGTCACTGAAGACGGTGCCACCCCTTCATTGGTGTCTATCTTCCAGGATATGCTGCTGACTCCAGAGGTCTGGCATACTGTTAGCCTGGCGGAGACAGTACTTTAAACAGGTTTGGGAGATTTTTCCAACCCAAATGCTAAATGTCTACAGTGGGCTTCTCTGCTAAACCGATGATACAGCAAGACTCAAGCCTGTGAGCATTTGCTGTCAATTGCAAGGATCAAAGAGACATATATTTGAGTCGTTGTCAGGGATAGTGTTGTAGTAATGATCACAGGTTATTTGGGAATTCAGAATCTCATGTATCAGTCCTTAGACCACTCTCTGCCTTCCTTTTGGTGAGTACAGAAAAGAAATATGGATGGCTGTAAGTGTAGCACGCCAGAGTTTGGTTAGCTGAGGCAGGACTAAGCTCAGTCTGGGCTACATGGGGAGACTCTGTTTTAGAGAATGGTGAGGAATGAATGCCAACCTAGTACTTTAGTGGCAGAGTGCTTGTCTGGCATGCTCCAAATTGTGGGTTCGGTCTCCAGGAATAAGCATGCAAACACACACACACACACACACACACACACACACACACCCTCCTTGAAAGACAGCATATATTTAATGGCATCACTAAAAGTTTTAAAGTTTTCTCAATTTTACCATACCCTAAGTTTCATCTGCTAAGGTAACTTCCACTACCGAAGCTAACGTGGGGGAAAAAATCAACCCACTATGTTATTTGTCTATAATTCTAGCATCTTTTGAATCTTTTTAGATCACTTTTTACAAATTGGAGCTCAGAATATCTTTCTGTCTCTGGGCTAGTCAAGAAACTGAGGCGGGACGATCATAATTTCAAGATCAACCTGGGACGCAGCGTCAAGGTAACCTGAGCATCTCAGTTGGACCCCGTCTTTAAGAGAATAGACATCCTTTTAAAAGTCAGTCTTAGTTTCTTTTCTTACTGCTGTGATAAAATGCCCTTTAAAAAAAACTTAGGAGAATGCCTCAGTCAGGGTTTCTATTCCTGCACAAAACATCATGGCCAAGAAGCAAGTCAGGGAGGAAAGGGTTTATTCAGCTTACACTTCCACAGTGCTGTTCATTACCAAAGGAAGTCAGAACTGGAACTCAAGCAGGGCAGGGAGCAGGAGCTGATGCAGAGGCCATGGAGGGATGTTACTTACTGACTTGCTTCTCTTGGCTTGCTCAGCCTGCTTTCTTATAGAACCCAAGACTACCAGCCCAGGGATGGCTCCACCCACAAGGGGCCCTCCCCACTTGATCACTAATTGAGAAAATGCCTTACCGCTGGATCTCATGGAAACATTTCCTCAAGGGAGGCTCCACTCTCTGTGATAACTCCAGCTTGGGTCAAGTTGACACATGAAACCAACCAGTACAGGGAGGAGAAGTTTATTCTGGGTTGTAGTCCAAGGTTACCATCCATCCTTGCAAGCAATCACAGGAGCTCAAGACATCTGGTCACATCATATCTATAGCCAAGGAGCAGAGACCTAAAAATCACATGCTAAGGCTCAGCTGGCTTTTTCCACTCTCATAGTTCCAAATCCCTTGCATAGGGAATGGTACCACCCACAGTGAGTAAGTCTTCCCATTTTGATTAACGTAATCAAGACACTCTTCCACAGACAATCCCACAGGCTAACCTGATCTAGACAGTCCCTCATTGAGACACTCTTGAGATTCTAGACCGTGTCAAGTTGACAAATAAAACCAACCATTGCACAATATGAATAGTTCTTATGTTATTTCTTTCAAGACTTACAAAGTGTGCTAACTAGTTTATGTCAACTTGACACAGGCTACAGTTATTGGGGAGAAGATGCCTCCATAGGATCAGACTCCCAAAAATGCCTGTAAAATATTTTTTTAGTGATTGATGGGGAGGGCCCAGGCCATTGTGGAGCCAGCCATGGGCAGGTGGTTCTATGTTCTATAAGAAAGGCTGCTGAACAATCCATGAAAGACAAGCCAGTAAACAGGGTTCCTCCATGGCCTCTGCACCAGCTCCGGCAGGTCCCTTTCCTGTTTGGGTTCCTGTCCTGGTTACCTTCAGGGATGGACTACAATGTGGAAGTGTAAACCCACTAAACCCTTCCATCCACAACTTGGTTTTGGCCATGGTGTTTCATTACTGCAAGAGAACCCTGACTAAGACACAAAGGAAGCTTGTGACTCATTCTATACTATGATATTCCAATAACTGAAGTATTATCTAGACCAAAGAATATCTTATTTCTTATGAACCTTCTTAAAGAGCAGTGGTAGTCTGGATTTCTCCCTGCACTGGGATTCACTCAATATAAGAATAAACTTCAAAACATTATGCCCTTGCTAGATACCAGAGACCACTTACACTAGTCATTAGTCATTACTTTTCTCTAAAGGAAAATTCTGTGCGTGTAAAGACATGTACATTTATTTATTTTTATTTTATTGATGGGCACATAAAACTTGTACACACTTATGAAGTAAAATGTAATGGCTTAATGCATACATATATACATATATATCACATACATGTATACATACATATTACATATATGTATGCATACATATTACATACATGTATGCATACACATTACATACATGTATACATACATATTACATACATGTATACATACATGTACACATATTACATACATATATATATGTGTATATATATATAAAACCTAATGTTCAAACCAGGGCAAGACTATCTAACATCATTTCCTTATGATGCAACTATTCAAAAATCCCTTTTAATAGAATTTTTAAGTATATTAGTACCTATTGTCACATTATCAATCTATTACCTATGCTCCTTACTCTACAAAAGCTGATCATTTATTTTTCTTATCTAGCTGTGATCTAGTAGCCCTGATTACCATTTTGCCCTTCCACATTTCTTTCTTTAATTAGTTAATTAATTAATTATATCCCAAATGTTGCCCCCTTCTGGTATTCCCTCACAGAGTTCTCCCCCCCATCCTGCCTCTCTTTGCCTCTGAGAGGGTGCTCCCCCCTTATCCCCCTACCCTGGTGCATCAAGTATCTACAGGATCAGGCACACCCTCTTCCACTGAGGCCAGATGTGATAACCCTCTGCTACATGTGTGTGGTGGGGATTGCTCCAGAAAAATAGATTGAAAATAAAGACCAAAGGGGGGGGGGTTTCTCCAACTCTTGTTATTCCAGATACCCAATTCTAAAAAAAAAAAAAAAAAAAAAATTAAATAAAAAATTCTGGTGAGTTTGCTCAGAGTGGGAAAACTTGAGCTACCAATTCTCTTATCCGGAAAGTCTGGAAGCTTCCTTAGTTTGATCCAGCATTCCTCTACCTCCAAGCTGTTAGGATGGATGGTCTTTGGTTGGTGGCTCAGTCTCTGGGATCTCCCAGGGGTCCAGGTTAGTTGACACTGTTAGTGCTCCTATAGGGTTGCCATCTCCTTGAGGGCCTTCAATCCTTGCCTAACTCTTCCACAAGGGTCCCCAACCTCCATCCAATGTTTGTCTGTGGGTATCTGCATCTGTCTTAGTCAGCTGAGCCTCCCAGAGGCCTGCTATGCTAGACTCCGGTCTCTGCCAGCTGTCCCAGGCAACCCACCCTTCTTTGCTATTCTACCAAGGACAGGTAACCACATTCCTATCCCACTTCTACAGGAGATATTATATACATATATATTATATTATATTATATTATATTATATTATATTATATTATATTATATTATATTATATTATATTATATTATATTATATTATATTATATTATATTATATTATATTATATTATATATCATATGGTTGAAACCATGAGACCTCTGTGGTTGGAATATTTCACTAACATATTAACCTACCGTTCTATTCATGTGTCACAGATGGGAGGGGTCTGTCCTTTTATGACTTCATGTGTATATAAAGAGTGTTTTCCTTATCCATCCACAAGCTGGTCCATACTCATGTTGTTCCCAGTTTTTAATTTTTATAATAAGCATGAGAATAAAGTGTGTCTTGATAATGATTTCATTTCCTTGGGATATATGCTTGCTAGGTCATACAATAATTCTGTCCTAATTAATGAGTATACTAATTAACAGCCCCATTATCAATGTGTAAGAGGTTTTTTTTCTCCATGTCTATATCAATGCTTCTAATCCTTAACCATCTTTTAAAAAGTATTTATTTTATTTCAATCTTAACCTTTTGGTAAGAGCCATTCTGAGTTAAAGTGATACACATTCTTTGATTGGTATCTTGCTGATTATTATTGATGCTCAGAATGTTTTACATACCTGTTAGTCATTTGTACCTTTTTTTTTTCTTTCTTTTTTTTAAAAGAAATCCTTATTTCCCATTTTCCACTGAATTGTTTGTATTTTGATCTTGGATGTTTGTTTGTTTGTTGCTATTCAGTTGTTTCCTACTTTGGATAAGTTGGTTGGCTGTTGATGTACATTGTTCACTTTCTTTTTTTTCTTTCTTTTTTTTGGTTTTCGAGACAGGATTTCTCTGTCCTGGAACTCACTCTGTAGACCAGGCTGGCCTTGAACTCAGAAATCCGCCTGCCTCTGCCTCCCGAGTGCTGGGATTAAAGGCGTGCGTCACCACTGCCCAGCCATTGTACACTTCCAATGACTGCCTTTGATGCTGGTGTGTGTGTATAATTTTAAAATTTAATTGATACAATAGAATAATACACATATATGGGGCACCAGGTGATATTTTGGTGCATGTGTGTATTACATAATATTCAGCTCAGGCCAAAGATATCTCTCTTTT
>CM052720.1:36608576-36663473 GCA_028551405.1 Uromys caudimaculatus
GCTGTGGTTTCTTCTCTATAGCCTACAATATTGAAAACACCCTGTGAGGCTGAAGTTCTGCAAAAGGGCAGATGGAGTTTTGTTTTTCCCTAAGCAGGTGAGCCAGGTCCCCGTTAGTGGTGAAGTATCCCCGCCTGTGGTCAATTTCCTTGAGTTCCAACATTTGTTTTGTGTTACTTTGTTCACTGTATTTAAGAGCCGAGTTCTTGAAGTAAAGGGGTTGTTGGTGAGAAAGCTCTTCTCACTCAACCTTCTCTATGTGAGTTTGTCTTTTTATTTAATCCACAGGTCCTCGCCGTTGCTCGGGTGGGTTGGTTATGCGGGCGTAGCCAACAGTTCCCTAAGTGTGAGTCCTGTGGAGTACTAGGACGTTTCCCATTCCTCTAGGCAGTGGTTCTCAACCTATGGGTCCTGACCACTTTTGGGGGTCCAATGACCCTTTCACAAGGGTCGAGTATCAGACATCCTGCCTATCAGATATTTACAGTGCGATTCCTAACAGTAGCAGCCTTACAGTTATGAAGTAGCAACGGAAATAATCGTATGGTTCAAGGTCACCACAACAAAAGGAACTATATTAAAGGTTCAGAAGCATCAGGAAGGTTGTCATTTATGGGACTAGGTGAAGTTTCTACGCTATCCGGAACACACAGATTTCTAACCATTCACTGACAAAGTAACCCTCTTGGGCGAGTAGGGAAGTGGCTGGCAACTCCAAAACAAAGTAAGCACATCTGATGGACTCCTCAGGTGGGAAATGGAGCATCCAGTGTCCAGCCATAACCTCTAATTGCTCCAGGCAGGTGTTTCTCTTTAACAAGATGGATTTTAGCTTTGCAGGTGAGTCTGAAAGAAAACCCATTAAAAACTGGTCCAGAATATACACAAAAACTCTGATGTTGAGAGACCCAGAGCTGCCTTCTTTGATGTGAGTGACCTTGTACTTTTGAGAGGGTTGATTTTTTTTTTCAACCTTCTTTTCTCCAACTGCAAATCGTATTTTGTTTTATCAAGTAGTTGTCAAGAACAGATAAGTACATTTGTTTCTTTGTAAGAAGTCACAGTCATCTATAGGAGAGGGGGACACTGACTGTGACAGACCTTGGGGTCCTTACCGGAGACCACTACTAAGATAAAGCAGGAATCTTGACTTCACGGCTAAAGTTCTCACAATGAGGCAAAGCCAGAGTTTAAGACAGACAAGGCTTCAGAGGAGTCTGGGTCTCACTAAGCATCCATGTTTGGTATCCTAGAAAGGCCTGTGACTCCAGATTCATGGGATGTGATAACTTTTTCCAGACTCTGAGGGCGCCTTCACACATGTGATATTCATGAACACATAAACACAAATACATTTTTTAAAAAATAAAAATGAGTTTCTTTTTTAAGAAGAAAAGGTTTTAGTATAGATTTTAAGCCCCATGGTGGGGCAAGCAGGCACTCACATGGGGCACACACACACACACACACACACACACACACACACACACACAGGCCCAGTACACCCAAAACATGGACATTTTGTCTCAAGAAAGTATGCTTCCTGAGTGTGGTAGGGAACATCTTTAATCCCAACACCTGGAGAGAAAAGTATCTGAGTTTAGGGTCAGCCTGGTATATACAGAGTGTTCCAGGCCAGTCAGAATACATAGGAGGACCAGGGAGTGGTGGCGCACGCCTTTAATCCCAGCACTCGGGAGGCAGAGGCAGGTGAATTTCTGAGTTCGAGGCCAGCCTGGTCTACAGAGTGAGTTCCAGGACAGCCAGGGTTACACAGAGAAACCCTGTCTTGAAAAAAAAAAATACATAGGGAGACCCAGTTCTTAAAAAGGAAAGAAAAAGAAAGAAAGGAAGGGTACAGTTAGTTGTTTTTACAATAGCTGTATGTCAATTGTCCTGACTTCTAAAGTTACATTGTTTAAAAGGTAGCTGTTCATGTAAGGTTGGGTCTAGGACCCTGAGGGACCCCAAACCCTGGTAGCACACCCTTCTTTAACATAGTGTGGTATTTGCAGATGAGCTATACCATCTACTTCAAGCAGTCTCTAGATTATTCCTAATACCTAACTGTCAAATGTGTCCCAAGCTAAAGTCATCTGAGAGGAGGGAACTCAATTAAGAAAATGCCTCCATAAGAAGGGGCTATGGGGGGGGGGGGCACCATTCCATTCGTGCCACTCCACAGATGACAATAAACATCTTAGAACTATGGTCTCTTCATCTGGACCCGCCATGGGAAGGGAGGGATCTGGCCCTCAATTAAGGAGCCACGTCTAATCTCTCGCCGAGGGCTTCCCAGCGCTCCCAGACAGTACTCATTCACCCAAGCCTAAGGAGCTAGCCTGGTGCCCCAAGCCACTGAAACCACGGGAATCCCAGCTACACTCTGGCTAGTCCATCTGCAGCACCCTGCGGCGACTGCCCCGGGCTAGAGAACCCACTGAGATGGCTGCTGAGTGTTCCCCAAGAATGGCCCCCTCCCCCACCCACGGGCAGGGTCCGCAAAGGCTTCCCACAGCCCCGGCCTGCCTGTTGGACTGTGTGGGAAGACTCGCAGCCACTTCCTGCATGTTTGCTGTCCCACCCAGAGCTGCAGCACCTCAGGACAGACATGTGGGGCTTCATCCCACTGCACCAGGCTTGTTCCCACAGAAAACTTCAGATATCCTCATGGTCATACCACAAATAAATGCTTTATAGAAAATCACCAAACAACAACAAAAACAAAAACAACAATAACAACAAAACCTAAAAAAAAGAAGGGGCTATGGAGAAACCTGTAGGATATTTTCTTAATGGTTGATGGGGCAGGGCCAAGCCCACTGTGGGCGGGGCCACCCCAGGCTGGTAGTCATGAGTTCTGTAAGAAAGCAAGCTAAGCAAGCCATAGGGAGCAAGCCAGTAAGCAGCACCCCTCCATGGCCTCTGGATCAGCTCCTGTCTCCAGATTCCTCCCCTCACAGCTTTTGATAAGAACTGTTATACAGAAAGAACTGTGAGGGAAATAAACCTTTTCCTCCCCAGGTTGCTTTTGGTAATGGTGCTTCACCACGGCAATAGTAACCCTCAGTAAGAGTAAGATTAATCCAATGTAAATGCTACATAAGCAACTGACACATTGTATTGTTTAGGGAATAATGTGTGGGGGGGAATCTTTTCAAAATGGGCACTACTTGGAGGAAACTTTTTGATCAAGGTTAGTTGAATATGCAACAGTGGAACCTGTACACGAGGTGCCAACTGTCTCTATGTCTTTGTATTACACTTTGTGAAGTCTCCCACACAAATCACTCAGTTTCTAGAAAAGGAAGACACTAGAACCTGTTAGATAACATCAAAGCGGTGATATAAATATCTTAAGCCACACCTTCTAGCTCCAGGCCCTGAAGCAAGGAGGCAAGTGCTCTACCACTGAACTGAACTCCGGCAAGGATGCTAAGTAGTCACCACATTCCAATTTCACAGATAAAGCAACAGATGACCCCCGAGTGGCAGGATAGCTCTCCAAGCCCCAGGACTAAATCAGGGTCTGATAGTGCTTCCCTGCCATTCCAGCTCCCGAGTATATGGCATCTGTGGGTTACAGGGAACAGCAAGAGGGTCTTTCTCCACTATACAGCTGGCAAAACGCCCATGTGGGCATGCGTACCGCAAAAGGTGGAAATCCGGAAGTGACATCGGAGTACAGAGAGTACCCTGCTCAGGATCCCATATTCTGCAGTACTGACTCCAGGAAAACCAGACTTGCTTCACCTGCCTCATGTGTTCTGTGGCTCAAAGGAAGCCTAAGGCCTGGCATTGCCATAGTGCCAGAACTCTGTACTGTTCCCAGAAATACTCAGAATATTACTTCTTGCCGCTCAGCAGCCCCGTGTAGTAGTGGGCTGGCGTGGTTCTGCTGACCAAGATCAAGGTTAAGTTACTTCAGCCCATCAAAGATCTAAGGAAGAGGGGGAGAAAGGAGGAGACACCTGGGCTAGGGAAAGCCTCCAGGGGTGACCTACAGTGTTCCGATCTGGTCACCAGATGGAGAGCCAATAGAAAGGGTCTGTCAGGAATGTCCTGAACATGTATTGGCTGCCCTCAGCAGAGGCGTGAGGAGGGTGTTGTCTGCATGTGAACCCTCCTCACAGAGCACCAAATCCAGTGCTTCTGGAGACCTGCCAGGCTGCTGCCTCCTTCACCCCATACTGGGGGCAGAGGGCAGGCCATTTGCGTGAGACATCAGACCCTGCAACCAGCCTCTGGCCATGGCGGGACCTGAGTGGCCGTCCCTGGAGAAGTGCCTGGAAAAGCATCTGCCGCCTGACGATTTGGGCCAGGTGAAGCGAATTCTCTACGGCAAGCAGACTAGGTCAGAGACCCAGAGGCTGAGTTTGGGGCTTTTAGAATCACCCATATGTGGGCTGGAGGGACAAGGGGAGGGTTTCTCAGATGTGAATGGCCCTGGGGGCAGTGATGAAGAACCCTGTAGGCTCACAGAGATCACATATCAGGAGCGATGAGGGTCTTTAGGGGGTGACTCTTACAAACCATACTTTCATTGCCCCAGACTCCCCACTCCCTGCCCCACGCCATCGTCCACCTTATGTGGAACAAAATGAATTTGTCTCTTAAAGCTATCTCCGGGGCCACTCCAACATCCCCCCCCCCCTTAAAGTACTAGTTTTGACTCAGATCCCAACTTCCTCCCTGGGTGGCTGTCCAATGTCTGCAACTAGGGCCCCCTGAACCATCCATCCTAACAGCTTGGAGGTAGAGGAATGCTGGATCAAACTAACTAAGGAAGCTTCCAGACTTTCCAGACAAGAGAACTGGTAGCTCAAGTTTTCCCACTCTGAGCAAACTCACCAGATTTTTTTTATTTCTCTCTCTCTCTCTCTCTCTCTCTCTCTTTCTTTCTTTTTTTTTTTTTTTTTTTTTTTAGAGTTGGGCATCTGGAATAACAAAGCTGGAGAAAAATACCCCCACCCCCCACTTTGGTCTTTATTTTCAATCTGTTTTTCTGGACCAATCAGAAAGTTCTCTTTAAATGGACTGTGTCCTTGTCCTTTGCTCAAACCCTGTAAGGGGTTTTCTAGGCTGTTAGAACAAAATGTGAACTCCGACCTCGCTAAACCTCTGTCCAATTCTTGCTTATATTGGCTTGCTCAGGCATCCTCTAATCTAGCTTGCTTGCTCGCTGGACCACATGCCAGGGACCCTGAGTTAGATCCTTGATCAGCCAAAGATAACTGACTAAATCACGGGTTCCTGGCAACCCTAGGGTCCCTGCAGGGAGGTCCGGTCCACTAAATCTACCACTGCAAGTGGATGGTAGAAGAACTTCCTTGGCATTTTGCTGCCCCCCCAAACCCCTCTCCATAATCTGTGAGGGGTCAGATGACCCTAAAATGCTATCACTTTCTACTGTACTTACAGGGTCAGCCAGTCATGGGGGTGGGTGATGGAGCTCAGTGGTCTTCGAGGGATGGTAATTGTTCTGTTTTAAGGGTCCCGTGAGCCCGGTATCCTGGAATAGAATGATTTTGTTGGCCTCAGAGGTAAAAATCAAGGGGCATTATGAAGAAAGAAATGTTTCCCACAGAAGTGACTGGTACACATTCTAGGTAGGGCTGAGGCTAGGTCAGGGACTACCAAGTGAGAGGAATTGTATCAGCATTTGGAGAATCACAGAGCAGGGAAGAATTGTGACGGAGGGTACAGTGCTAACCAGGGCTAACCTGTGCTAACCTGGGACCGCCAGGCCCTAACCCTGGGGCTTGGCTCCCAATAGCTGAACAAGTTCCTTTGCTCATTTCCCATTCTGCTCTTAGGCTCCGGAACTTACCATGTTTTATCTCTTAAGGTGAGAACCTTCATGCATGCTTAATTCTTACGACTGGGTGAGATTTGGCTGTGAGTAGAATTTTCAACGGAAGACAGGAAATTATTCTGTCTTTAAAATACTAAAAACCCTCTCACGTGAACTCCTGCTTATTTTTCAGAGGTCAGCTTGTACATGGCTAGTTCCCCAAATCATCCTAGCCCCAGATTTCTTGCTGTGCCCACTATACACTGACAACGTTTATTAAATAATTTGCTAAGAGAGAAAGCTACATGAGTGTGCATTGCCGGCCTACACTGGACAGACGAGCCCACCAGAGGACAGACCCAAGAAGCACTCATTAAATTCATTAATCCCTCAAGCATTTGTTGCTCACTTTTTTTTGTTGTTCCGTTTCTGTTTTGTTTTTTTTAAGACAAGGTTTCTCTGTGCCCTGGCTATCCTGGCATTCCCTCTGTAGACCAGGCTGGCCTTGAACTCACAGAGATCACCTGCCTCTGCCTCCGCGAGTGCTGGGATTAAAGGCATGCGCTACCCTACCCCCACCCTCCTGGCCTGTTCACTTATTTTCGCCTAGGACATTAGAGGGACTATTTGTAGCACATGATCCCTGCCCTTGTGATTATTATTATTATTAATTATTTCTTATCATTTTCATTATTATTATTTTGGTGGTACTGAAACCCAAACTCAGGGTCTCCTGCATGTTAGGCACAGTACTACAGTAATGTACCCCAGTTATATATAATGTACCGCAGTTATATATAATGTACTAGGTTGTCACAAGGTGACGGGAACTTTTCAGGGCCACCATAGTCACAAGGGACTGAAGTAACCTATGCAGTCCCTCACTGATAGAAAAGTCATTGTGTCCACACACCTCTAGGTTGCCCAGGGAAACAGGCATGGTAAAGAGGAAATTCAGGAAGCTGCCATTGCATTGGTAACCTTTGTGTCTCTTTTTTTTTGTTTTGTTTTGTTTTGTTTGTTTTTTTGGTTTTTCGAGACAGGGTTTCTCTGTGTAGCCCTGGCTGTCCTGGAACTCACTCCATAGACCAGGCTGGCCTCGAACTCAGAAATCCACCTGCCTCCCAAGTGCTGGGATTAAAGGCGTGTGCCACCACTGCCCAGCATTATCCGGGATTTTAATAGGAGTGGTAATGCCATTTGTAGGGGTCCATACTCACACTCCTTCTTAGAGGTTAGGATTTCAGTCTTTCAAATGATGGGGGCAGGCACATATTCATCTGCTCACAGTGTCCATGCAGCGTCCCAGACTCCTCTAAACCAAAGCCTTGCCTGGAGTGAGCATAGAGTTGGAACTCTTGATTTTGAGAAGCAAAGAGAATGAGGATTTACAACTTGGAATAGAAGGATGGCAGAGAGATCTGACAGGTGGTAACCATAAAAGGCAATGCAGGAAAATAGATCAGGAAGAAGCAAAAGCGGACAGCTGAAAGGCAGGTGGCCTGGAGGATGGAGCAGCCTGGCCCAACTCCCCTCAGGCCCAAGGGAATGAGTGTCTGCAGAGAGCTGGGAAATTCTCAAGGGCACAGTCTCAGGGCAGGCTGGGGTGAGGGCAACACTGGACTCAGATGCAATTCAGGAAGGGGAGATTAGAACAATGGGTGGTCCTGAAAGACAGCAGACAGCTATGGGGTGTGATAGAGATGCCCACCAGCCGGCCAGGCCTGCCATCTTCCTGGACTGAACCCACAGGATGCTCTGGAAGGGTCTGGGAAACCGACACACAAAGCCTTTCTAGTTTTTTTCCTGTGGTCCTAAGTGTTTAGCTCCCGGGAAGATGTGGGACTGTTCTCACCAAGAAAGATTTCCTAGGAACTAGACTCACAAGAGCCCAAGCCCCCACGGTGGGAAGACTCTGAGGCATCTCCGTGAGGGGAGGCCAGGTGTGGGCACTGCAGTTATTTCTAATCCTCCAGAGGAAAGGGAGCTTTGACTGCTTGAAAAGCAGGCTGATTGTCAGGGGCGGAACCCAGCTCAGAGCTGTCATGGAAGCTCCTGGCAGGGGGTGGAGACAGGGGGCTTGGACTGACAGGGCTGTGATTTTGAAAGAAATGTCTTTAAGAGAATGACTTAAAGTAGGAGAGAAATATTATTATTAGGTAATGCCTGTCAGGTTATTTTTTTTTTTTTTTTGATGTGTTCTTGGTATTTCATAATCATTTTGCCTTTAGATGGCAAGCCCTTCCTGGCCCTGGGCCATGAACTATGCCCCTCAGTTCTCACCCCAGCCCTGGACATGCAACGGGCATCAGGAGGTATTTGCTGCCTGACCCTTGGTTTCTGTGGTAGAAAGTAAATAATCAGTTAGTGATCAACCACAAAGATGGGCAGACATTTACACTTGCACCCTTCAAACCCACCCAGCACCCACTCAGCACCGGGCACGGAACTATAGGAGAACAAAGCTCTGGCGGACTACCTGAAACTCAGCTTCCTGAGGGGCGCATGAATACAGAGCCTCACTGTTTCTAGCCATTCCTGGGCTCCACCCAGCCTGTCTCCTGAGCTCCCTATCCCTTCTCTGGCAGTACAGCTGGCCCAAACCCTAGGATCCACACAGCCCTCTGATCCTGGTTCAAAAACATTTTTAGAACCAATTCCTTCCGGTCTGTACTGGCCATTGGGACGTCAGTCTTTGCCCTAACCCTCTGTAACGCCAAACCCCAGCCTGTTGATTTGCAATACTTTGCCAGACCTAATCAGATCTCCATGCTAGAGTCTTCCAGTTTAATATCAGTGAAATGTCCATTCAGGTGCCAACCTTATGGCTCTGCAGGTCTCTTGGCTCTGTACTAGAAGCTTTAATCTGATAAACAACTACAGAGAGGTAGGGGGGGATTTTTCTTTTCAGTGTAGGGTCTGACCCAGGGCTCCACACATGGTCTGATCCCCCAGTGGCGGGGAGGGGGGGGGAGTGTTTCAGTATATCGGACTATTTGAAATGTCCTTCTCTTCCCTGCTGCCTTTTTCAGGAATCTCGATCTGCCCAGAGAAGCTTTAGAAGCTGCCTCAGAAAGAAACTTTGAACTGAAGGGCTACGCCTTCGAGGCAGCCAAGGAACAGCAGAGACGCCCCCAGATCGTGCGCGTGGGGCTCGTTCAGAACAGAATCCCGCTCCCCGCTTCTGCCCCTGTGGCAGAACAGGTACGGTCTTTTTTAAAAAACAAAAAACAAAAGCAATACGCACATAAATGGGGCTCTAACTTGTCTCCTTGTGCAGTCTCTGGCTGGCTGAACTGATGTGCGTCTGTAGCCCAGGTGCCTGAAGGGCACTCGGGTCATTCATCTCTGCCCTCTCTTCTTCCTTCTGATCTTGTCCCCAGATCTTCTCTTTCCTCTCAGCCCTTGCTCATCCTCCAACCCTCCGTTCAGCTTCTTCTGCTAGTCCTGATCTGAAATGTCATTTACCAACTGAGAAAGTGCCCCTTTGATAGCTCTCTCCACAGGAGACTTCCTGGCAAAAGGCCACCACCTGCCAGCATGTGCTGACTGGTATCATACCTGTTTCTTTCTGCTTATCAGAAAGCCAGGAGCACACAATGCCCTCGAGTGTTTACTAGTGTGAGACTCTGTGTTTGCTAAGAGTTATGCAGGCTATGAGAATACGGTAGACCTCCCTTTATCGTAGAGTCAATCAACAGGGTCACATTTTACAGTCCTCTAAGAGACCATGTCACAGATACGGGTGGTTTATTTAAACAGCTTTTATAGCTGTATTTAAAAACAAAAACAAAAACAGTTTTCCTGGAACTTTGATGGCAGTGTCTACTGAGGTAACTTGATAATTCTTAAGCATTTTGCAGGAAAGCTCAGATCACTTGACTTCCAGACCAGACTGGTCCTATGCCTCCATATATATGAAAGATGAGTAAAAGAACACACACACACACACACACACACACACACACACACACACACACACACACACACACACACACACACACGGTCAGTCATGTGTATGCTGGTAGTGACTGGAGAAAGAAACCAGAGATTCAGCCTGCTAGGCAAGTACTGTTGGACTGAGTTATATCCCAATTCTATTAAAAGATGACAGGGACAAGAGGCATCAGTCAGTGATGGAGCATTCATGTGGGATACATGAATCTATGGGTTTGATCCCAATGAAGGCACACACATTACACACAAACACACAGACATACACACAGAGGCACACACACACACTCACAATGTGGTTCCCAGCTCACTTTTCTCCCTGGGTGTGTTGTTCAGGAACAAATCTGTCACCTACAATGTCAGGCTACAAGGACAGGGACAGTCTCACCCCCTCTGTACCTAGAAGTATACTTTTTGAGTTGATGGTGCTGAGCAATTCTAGGTTCATAGGCCAGACTGGAGCTCACAGCCTCTTGGGAAGAGACTGTGAACCTAAGAGCGAACGAATGTGCTCTTTACTTTTTCAGCCTGGCTCCTTCAGCTTTTATATTTTGTTTTATTTATTTTGAACAAACATGTCTGATTGTCTTCTGAGAGTTCGTCCCTATGCTGAGCACACAATCGAAAGGAGCCTGCAGGGTCCTCTGAGCGACAGACAACAGGGGAACCATAGTACCACATTAGGGACAGTACTGCCACAGGGGTGCCCACAAACAGCTGAGAGCATTTAAGGAGGAGTGAGGTGGGATGGGGTGACACCTTCTAGAAGATCGGAAAGTAGAAGGTGACACACTCCTGGTCCAGAACACATCCTAGCACAGTTAAGATTTAAACCAGCCAGAAAGCCAGATCTTCCAGGACAGCGGAAGTGGTCAAGGAAGACCACTAAAACCTGAATGCAGGATGGTCTATGGTGTGCAATGGCTGGGAACAGGGTGTACCTGTCCATGGACACACTCCTGCCCTGCACACTGGAAGTACAGCCATACTCATTCACACTGTTCAGCAACACCACGAGAAAGGTGTTTATCCTGGGGGGTTAGGGTAGGGTGGAGTGGGAGATAGTGGGTGAAGGATAAAGAGTGGGGAGGGGCCCAAGTCCAAATCCTCGGGAGCCCAGAGCTGCTTTTCTTCCACGTATCTGCAGTTTTTAGTCTGATGACTATAACAAACTAACTTCCCCTTCACCTCCCCCTCCCCCCCTCCTCCACCCTTCCCCCACCCTTTCCCTTCCTCCTCCTTCCCCCACCCCTCCGCTTCCCCCTCCCCCTCCCTCTCCCTCCTGCCCCCTCCCCTTCCCCCGCCCCCACCCTCCCCCTCCTCCTCCCTTTCCCCCTTTCCCCCATTTTTTACACACGGTCAGGTGGGAAGGTGGGAGTTCTGCTGTTCCATCTGCACCAGGGTGAATTCTTACAAGTAGTCTCGACAGTAGTAGTGAGTATATTCTAATGCTTGCTTTTTAAATTGCCAGGTCTCTGCCCTCCACAAGCGCATAGAGGCGATTGCTGAGGTGGCAGCCATGTGTGGAGTCAATATCATCTGTTTCCAGGAAGCATGGAGTGAGTCTCTGTCAGGATTCTTTCTCATTTATATCTGCTGTGTATTCTCTCGCCAAAGTGTCTGCTGCCGGAGGTTGTATTTTAATCTTCTTTCTTCTATCGGATTTTGGTTTTGATTTTAGTTTTTTCGAGACAGGGTTTCTCTGTGTAGCCCTGGCTGTCCTGGAACTCGCTCTGTAGACCAGGCTGGCCTCGAACTCAGAAATCCGCCTGCCTCTGCCTCCCAAGTGCTGGGATTAAAGGCCTGCAGGGATACTTCCACCACTAGGCATCAAAATGTTTTAAAGACAATAGCTGGCTAAATACCTTTAACTAGCCTGGAACTTGCAACAATCCCCCTGCCTCTCTCTGCCTCTCAAGTACTGAGATTACAAGGCCCTGCCAGGATGGCTGGCCTAGACAATGTATCTGACAACACCAGAAACCAAGGAGCCTATGTCTCCCTATTGTTCACTCCTCCCTGCCTCTATCATGTGGCCCCAGGTAAGATCAGCAGTCACCAGGAGTGAGCCTTGTCTCATTTAGCACTGAAAAGTCAAACCCTTGGCCTTGCACTGCTGAGTACTCCCTTCCCCACAGAGCATCACACATACCCTTCTCTGGCCGCCCTCCTTGGAGAAAACTGAGTTTTCTGTCGTATACATTGTTGTTTTCTGGTGTATACATTGTTGATACCATGGACCTTTTTGACATTTCATTTGTTATGTTGTAACTGTCAGGGCAATAAAATGAGTCCCTGGTGTGATACCAAAAATAAAAAGTAAGTAAGTATTCTCTGCCTGGTGGTGGTGGGGCACTCGCCTTTAAACCCAACACTTGGGAGACAGAGGCAGGCAGATCTCTGTGAGTTCCAGGCCAGCCTGGTCTACAGAGCAAGTTGAAGGATAGCCAGGGCTATAAAGAGAAGCCCTGTTTCAAAAAAACAAAGTGAGTGTTCTCCAAGAGACAATGCTTTGAATACTCAGTGGATTCTTTCCTTCTGTCAGAATTTCCTGTTTTTTTTTTTTTTCTTTCTTTTTTTCTGTAGCTTCTTCTTAATCTTCAGCTTCTCAGACATTTATTGATGACATTTATCATTTATTGATGATTTAGTGATGTATATGTATCTGCATCCTAGGGCAGTCAGAGGACAACCTGTAGGAATCTGCTCTGTCCCTTTAGCATGTGGGACCTGCAGGTTTAATTTAGGCTGCCAGACAATCTCCTTTGTCCACTGAGCCGTCTTGCCAGTCCCCTGATTTATCAGTTTTCCGTGGTCCTTGCCACAACAAACATAACCGTCCACCTCACGTGCATACCTTCCCTGGCCTATCCACAATCAGCCTCTGCCAAGCTCTTTGTTCCTGAATCCCTGTTTTCCCCACAATTTACTTTGTGTTCTAAGGCAAACTCTGTCCTACACTTTCAATCAGTTTTTCCTGGTTTCCCCTCTGGAAACCCCCTATCCCCTCCCCCCTCCTGCTTCTATGAGGGTGGTCCCCAACCCACTCCTGCCTCCCTGCCCTGGCATTCCCCTACACTGGGGCATCAAGCCTTCCTCCCATTGATTCCTGACAAGGCCATCCTCTGCTACATATGCAGCTGGAGCCATGGGTCCCTCCATGTGTACTCCTTGGTTGGTGGCTTAGTCCCTGGGAGCTCTGGGGGATCTGGTCAGTTGATATTGTTGTTCTTCCTATGGGGTTGCAAACCCCTTCAGCTCCTTCAGTCCTTCCTCTAACTCCTCCATTGGGGACCCCGTGCTCAGTCCAATGGTTGGCTGCAAGCATCTGCCTCTGTATTTGTCAGGCTCTGGCAGAGCCTCTCTGGAGACAGCTATATAAGGCTCCTTTCAGCAAGCACTTCTTGGCATCCACAATAGTGTCGGTTTTTGGTGACTATATATGGGATGGATCCCCAGGTGGGGCAGTCTCTGGATGGCCTTTCTTTCAGTCTCTGCTCTACACTTTGTCTCCACATTTGCTCCCTGAGTATTTTGTTCCCCTTTCTAAGAAGGACGGAAGCACCCACACTTTGGTCTTCCTTCTTCTTGAGCTTCATGTGGTCTGTGAATTGTATCTTGGGTATGCCGAGTTTTGGGCTAATATCTACTTATCAGTGAGTGCATACCATGTGTGTTCTTTTGTGACTGGGTTACCTCACTCAGGATGATATTTTCTAGTTCCATCCTTTTGCCTAAGAAATTCATGAGGTCATTGTTTTTGATAGCCGAGTAGTACTCCATTGTGTAAATGTACCACATTTTCTGTAGCCAGAAGCTGGAAAGAACCCAGATGTCCTTCAACAGAGGAATGGATCCGTTTCTTAATCCTCTTAACCTGTGTAGACTCATTAAGCGGTCTATCAAGTCCATGTTAGAAAGAATCCGATTGCTTTGGTCTGAATTTGTTGCCCCCTCTGCTGGCCACTCGGAGATAGCGGAGAAGGGTCCATCTCAGAAAGAATTCACCAGGCTTCTGATTGCTTTGGTCTGACTTAGTCACTCCCTCTGCTGGTTACTTAGACATACCCCGGGGGTCTTCATTATGAAGGAACATCCTTTTCTCTTCCTTCATTCAACTGGCCAACTGGTTCCCTGAGATGGAGTGCGTTCGAGGTTAGCCTCTCCATACTGGTGTGTGTGTGAAAATTTGTGTCTCTACAGCTTGCCTGGTAGTTTGAACATCAAAGTCTAGAAATTGTTTTTCTTCAGAAGTTTGAATTGTTTTTTCCACCTCTAGTGTTGAGTGCTTTTTGATGACCCATTTGTTATCTTTGATTTGTTTGCTCTTACTCTAGAAGGTTGTAGGTCTTTTGGTTTTGCTAATATCGCTACGATTTTGTGGGGGTGTTCCTCTGTGTGTACCTTACTCTAGATGCTTACAGGAGTCTTTCAGTATAGATTATTGCATCTTCCTATGTTTTCTTGTATTCTTTGCCAAAAATCAGATTTGGAGTCTTAAAGGATTTTGTCTTGTTTTGTTTGTTGAAACAGGTCTCTTTTTCTAGCCCTAGATATCGTGAAATTTTGTACAACAGGCTGGGCCTCAAACTCACAGAGGTCCACTTGCCTCTGCCTCCCCAGTGCTGGAACTAAAGGCATGCTCCACCACACCAGCTAGTTTAGAGTTTTAAATGAACTTTATTCTAGAATCAGTCTATGCTTCTTCCCATAAAAGCAAGTGTTGAGATGAGACAAGCAGAAGTGTTTGGTTTTGTGGACAGATCTGTATAAAGCAGAATCAATGAAGGAAAGGCGGAGCAGCCATCTTACTGAGGCAAAACAGTGACTGAATGAGTAGCATCAGGATACTTCTGCGTACTCTTTTTTGGGGGGAGGGGAGGCTAGAAGCAGAGGGAATGATATTGAAACTGGTTTTCTGGGGAAACTGGCTTCCATTTCTTTCCAAAATAAAATGCTAAGCAACAGAGTTGCTACACGGTATCCAACTTTCGTATGAGTGATGCCATTTTGAGGGTTAGCCTGATCTGCTGAGCCTAGACCAAAACGATACCCTCTTACAAGTTTTATTGAACATTTCTCTGCCCCATCAGTATCCTCACTTCCTGATGCTCCATTAGGGTCTGTCTCTAGCCGAGTTCTAGAATTTTCTCTTTTCCTTCTACTTTTCTATTTTTTTTTTAAGCTCTTCACACTGTACACCTTATATTTCTTCTTACCTACTTTCTCTTCCTTAATGTAGACCTGCATTCCAGTGCTTACCAAGAACCCCACGACAGAGTCAATATTATGCTGTCTTGAAGTCTCCTCTGCTAAAGAAACGAGTCTGTTACTCTTAAATTTAGCCTCAGGCAAGTTCACAGTAGGACAGAAAACAGCCACATTCTTTGCTAAAATATCACAGGTTCACCAGTTGTTGGTATTGTTCTCCTCTAAAACCTCTCAGTCTGGGCCTATGTCCATGTTGCTCTCAGCTGTGTCTTCCAAGCTGCTACTGAGATAGCTCGTTAAGCTCTGCTTATATGTTTCAGTCATTTTTCAGTCCAAAGAGCCAAATCCTTCCACTTTCCTTCAAAAAAAAAATGGCATCTGTGGGTAATTCCTCTAGGCCCCGCCCAACACCAACAGTTACCTAGCGATAGCTTGCTTAGCCACCTGCCCCGTGTGAGCCAACCTGGCAGTATAAGAAGTACTGCTTGCCCCCCACCTCCCTCTCCCATCCTCTCTTCCTCTCCCATTCTCTCTCTCCCTCTCTCTTGCTCTCTCTCGCTTTCTCTCGTTCTCTCCCGCTCCTGTTCTTTCTTGCTCGCTCTCGCTCTTGCTCTCTCTCTCCCTCTCCCGTTATCTCTCTCTCTCTCTCTCTCTCTCTCTCTCTCTCTCCCGCTCCCGTTCTCTCTCGCTTGCTCACTCTCTCTCCCGCTCCCGTTCTCTCTCTGTCTCTGTCTATCTGTCTGTCTGTGTCTCTCTCTTTCTCTCTCGCTCTCTCGTTCTCTCGCTCTCTCCTTGGCCCGCCTGCTGAGATGCTCCCTCCCCTCCTGCTGCATTATATCACAGCAGCCCACTCCTAGTACCAACTGCTCTATTGGTTTTTTTTCATCACTGTAATAAGCACCATGACCAAAAGCAACTTTGGGAGGAAAGGATTTACTTCTTATAAGTTAGAGTCCATCCTGGAGGAAAGCCAGGGCAGGAACCTGGAGACAGGAACTAAAGCAGAGACCACGAGGGAATCTTTACAGGTTAGCTCTCCATGGCTTGCTCAGTCTTTCTCAAACAACTCATAACCACCTGCCCAGGGCTTTGTATACTCTTCTATGGGCGGGGTCCTCCCATATCAATCATGGGCGGGGTCCTCCCATATCAATCATTAATCAAGACGATGCCTCCACAGACTTGCCTACAGGCAATCTAATGGAGACATTTTCTCAGTTAAGGTTCTTCTCGCCAGAGAACTCTAACTTGTGTCAATCGACAAAGGTCCAACCAAGACAAAAACTGAGCCTGAAGTTCAACTTTGCTAGATTTTTCTGGCCAATAAGTCTCAGGAATCTGCTTGTCTCCATCCCTACCTCTCCAACACACCTAGTTTTTTATGTGGGTCCTGGAAATTCAAACTCAGGTTCTCATGCTTGCATGACATGCACTTTACCCATGAGCCATCACTTTACCCATGCGTCATCACTTTACCCATGAACCATCTCCCTAGTCCTCATTCTTTCCTTTCTGTTGTCATATTCTGAATTTATGGGAGTTCTTTTACTCTGGAAGTCCTTGCTCCATCATAACTTGGTCTTGTCTCATGTTTGCACTCTCTCTCTCACCTCCAAGGATGGCTCATGGGTAAAGTGATGGCTTATGGGTAAAGTGATGCTCATGGGTAAAATGATGGCTCATGGGTAAAGTGATGACTCATGGGTAAAGTGATGGCTCATGGGTTAAGTGCATGACATGCAAGCATGAGAACCAGAGTAACATTAAATAATAGTTTTTGTCCCCTTGCATGCTCCTTACCTACTCTAAGCCACCCCCTCTTTCATACATCAGCCTATGTTTTAAAGATTGAGAGTTAAAGAATTGATACTCAACCTCAAGTGTCTTGCAGAGGCTTATCCTCTGAGTGCTGTTTAGGATGCCCTGGCATAGGTAATTCCAATGTTCCTAATCTTCTGATTATTTCCTGTCAGACTGGTCAGATTCTCTAGAAAAAGAGTCTACCCTCCTGTCAAGAAGAGAAAGAGGTCAAAGGTCATGGTGACCATTATGGAATTTCCCGTATTCTTTCTACATTTATGTTTTTTCCTCTTCTTTGGCTCTTGTCTGCAGCTTCTATTAGACTATAAGCTCCATGAGGCCATTGCTTACAGTCGTTGGGTTTTTTGGTCCCTGCTTCCCTTATCTATAATGGCTGCAATAGCTGATGTACAGAAAGCACTACAGCACGTGGTAGGTGATTTAACCAACTCTTTGCTTTGTTTCTGGAACTCCTGCTCAGCCATCATTGCCTAGCACAAACGCTTTCTCCTTCGTGAGACTCTGGAGACCCCACTCCCCTCCGAGGCCGTTTTGGCACCCTGTCCTGCTAGATAGTATGGCCATCTGTGGTGATTCGAAGGAGCAATGTCCCCCATCGGCTCAGATATTTGAGCACTTGATCCCCAGCTGTTGGTGATGTCTGGGAAGGCAAGGGAACAACCTTAGAATAGCAATGAGAAATTACAACCTTAATGGAGAAAGTAGGTCCTGGGAGAGAGCTTTGAGCTAGCCCCACTTCCTCCCCTCCTCTTCCCCCGTCTCTGTCTCTGTCTCTGTCTGTCTGTCTGTCTGCCTCTCTCTCTCTCTCTCTCTCTCTCTCTCTCTCTCTCTCTCTCTCTCTTTCTCTCTCTGCTTTCTATGTGTAGTTGAGATCAGAGATGTGATCTCCAAGCTTCCTGCCTGCTGCCACGGCTCCCCCGCCCTTATAGATCCTCCCTCTGGAACTTTAAGCCAAGATAAACTCCCCTGTAAGTTGCTTTTGGTGATGATATTTTCATCACAGCAATAGCAAGGCAACTAGTACACGGTCTGAGATCATAAGCTATCTCTTTCCCTTTACTTTTTTGACACAGAGTTTCTCTATGTAGCCCAGGCTGGCCTCAAACTCAGGATGACCCTGCCTTACCCTCTGAGTCCTGAGATTCCAAGTGCATAACACTCTGTCAGGTATAATCAATGTGTTTTTCTCTAGGCCAGCAGTTCCTAAGAGTAATGTCTTCATCACTAGGCTGACTCAGTGTTAGGTCTGAGAATGTGGAACCCCTTCCCCCTCCAGTTTGAAAAAGTTGCAGGGATTTTGCAGTCCATGGCTTCCTCTGATCTCCATGCTGTATCTTCTTTTGGCAAATTTATTTGTGTTGGAATATTTGTGTACACAGGAAAAGAAGCCTTTCAAAGGGAAACAAATTTGGAACCCTTAACAACTTGAAATGAAATCAGCATGGGAAATGTTGTTCTCTGGGGACGCTTAAGTCACTTCTTATATTCTGGAAGCTGAGAATTAATGGTCATTGGGGATTATTTTTGTTATTAGCATCTCCTCTGGCTGGATTCCTTAAAATAGTTTTCTTGTCTGGACCGAAAAGACTTTAGGGATCCTTGAGCCTGGAACCAAGACTTCCTGGACTTTGTTGGCAACATCTTCTGCCTGCTGTGGATCGGGGTGGATGACAGTGCCATTGGTAACATGCTAACTAACCCTTGGGACCAGGCTTACTGAGACCAGGAACTGAGACCAGGACAAATGTAAACTGGTGGCTTCTCTTTCTTTGATGAACAGGGAGGGGATCACAGTGGCTTTGCAAGGTGTGAGAGTTAAGCTGCTCATTCTCATGTGTGCTGTTGTCATTGTCGTGATTCCTAAATAGGCCCCAAACCCCATGCTGATGCTAGGTAAACACAACCAGGTCACATAATGAGGTGATGTGGTTCTTGAAAATAGATTGGTTTGGAACCAGAAGAGCACTAGCAAAAACATCTGGAAACATCTAGCTAGCTAGTCAATTCAAAAACAAAAGGATGTGAGATCATATAAGACAGGGAGCTAAAGACTGCTGAATGGGTCAGTCAGCATATGCATACCTCAAGAAAAACCAAATAGCAGCAGCAATAAATCAGTGAGCCCTATAGAAAACAACCAGGATGGCGGGCAGGGAGTGTGAGCAACGCAGAGAGGACGAATCCAGAATTCCCAGGAAATCTGCAGCAGGATGCTCAGCATGACTAGTAGTGAACGTTTTTATCTCTGTAGTACTGAGACGGAATCTAGCTAAGCCTTTAAGGATGCTAGAGAGGTGCCCTACCAGTGAACTGCGTCCAGGACAAGGGCGACATGCTTAATGGTGGTGAGGTATCCATTTGCTTAGCACAGTGATCGCTATAAAGATAACTGCTTTACTACAGTATTTCATATTTGCCCAGTGGGATGGTTTGTCTATGCTTGGCCCAGGGAGTGGCACTATTAGGGGGTGTGGCTTTGTTGGAGCGGGCGTGGCTTTGTTGGAGTGGGTGTGGCCTTGTTGGAATAGGTGTGTCATTGTAGGTGTGGGCTTTAAGACCCTCACCCTAGCTGTCTGGAGGCCAGTATTCTGCTAGCAGCCTTCAGATGAAGATGTAGAACTCTCAGCTCCTCCTGCACCATGCCTGCCTGGATGCTGCCATGCTCCCGCCTTGATGATAATGGACTGAACCTCTGAACCTGTAAGCCAGCCCCAATTAAATACTGTCATTTATAAGAGTTGCCTTGGTCATAGTGTCTGTTCACAGCAGTCAAACCCTAAGACACCCAGGATAGTATAGCAACATTAGCTGAGAGTCCCAGGGCCCGTTCCTAGTGCGATCCCTCTGACCCATTGTCTTAGTTAGGATTCCTATTGCCATGAAGAGACACCATGACCGAAGCAACTCTTATAAAAGAAAACACTTAATTGGGGCTGGTTTACAGTTCAGAGGTTCAGTCCATTACCATCATGGTGGGAAGCATGGCAGCACACAGGCAGACATGGTGGAGAGGGAGCTGAGAGTTCTACATCTTGATCCGCAGGTAGCAGAAGTGAATTGTGAACCCAGGCTTAAGCCTTGAAGACCCCAGAACCTGCCCTCCACAGTGACAGACTTCCTCCAGCAAGGCCATACCTATTCCAAAAGGTCCATACTTTCTATTGGTGCTACTCATTGTGGGCCAAGCATTCAAACACAGTCTACGGGGCCATTCCTATTCAAACCACCACACCCATGTACAGAAAAGACCTACTGTGATTACCGTATGCATGGAGATGACATTCATTCGTTACTGTTCATATATGTGTATCCAGCGTTAGGAAGAAAGCAAATACAAACCAGTGACTTTAGGTTTAGGGACATGACTCAATGGTACAGCATGTGTCCAACATGTGTAAGATTCCGGCTTAAGCCTTAGCACTGAAAACAGAACTCTGGTGGTATAGACAGTGCTAGAGTGGTTGCCCGCAGATATGAGTTTGAATTCAGTACCACATATGTGTGCACACATAACGGAGTAAAGGCAACCAAACAAAACACAGTTTAATAATAATAAAAAAAATGTCTACTGAATTAAGTCCCTGGCAGGATCCTGAAAATGATGCCTTTATCTTCGGGCATGTCCCCTCCTGCCCAGTAGGTTCCAAACTTTTATAAGATTATTGAATAGCTTATTTCTGAAAAAGCCTCCCTGTCCCCAGAGAAAAAACAAGATCCCAGTGGTGACTTGCTCTGGGCTGAGTATACCAACTAGGGGTCACATGATTTATTCCTAATCCTCCCTTCTCTCTCCCCCCTTCCTCCCTTCCCCTCCCTCTCTCCCCCTCCCCTCCCCTCCCCCTCCCCTTACCCCTCCTCCTCTCCCCCTCTCTCTCCTCTCTCAACAGATATGCCCTTTGCTTTCTGTACACGAGAGAAACTTCCTTGGACAGAATTTGCTGAGTCAGCAGAGGATGGGCTCACTACCAGGCTCTGTCAGAAGGTGACATTAACTGTGCTCCGGGGCGGTGGCTGGCCAACCCACGCAGGTTGCAGAGGACAGCCACAGCTGTCTAATGTGCCTCTTCATTGTGGAAAATATTTACCAGATAAGATTAGATAGGACTTGGACACTTTGGTTTTTGTCGGGTTTACTTTCATTTAAGTTTGTAGTTTCAGAGCTACAAGGGCCCTTCCTGGCTTTACTGGTGACCCGCTGCACCCTGGGTGGGGATGGTTTGGAGTGACTTCATGGAAAAATCTGGCAAAGCTACCACTCCGGAATGAGGGACATTTATCTTCTCTAGACCTTTGCCCTTCCCACTTGCCGTAATTCAGGGAAAGTTTCAACACCCAGTCTGTCTCATAGTGTAGAGATTTTTTTTCCTAACTAAAACCTTGTTGTATATGAGATCTGATCCCAATTCTATCAACTATCTAGAATACTCAAATCTCTGGAGACAGGATAAAAAAAAAAAGTCAGGGCAAGAGGGTTAGGAAGGACGGGAACCATTGCTAATGGGTGCAGGGAATCCTTTGCCGGTGATAAGAATGTATCAAAATTAGCTCGTTGTAACTATTGCACAACTCTGGGAATCTACTTTACACCAGCAGCATATACATCACCTTAAAGGAATGATTCTGGGTGGGCAGTGGTGGCTTATGCCTTTTATCCTAGTACTCGGGAGGCAGAGGCGGGCGGATCTCTGTGAGTTCGAGGCCAGCTTGGTCTACAAAGTTCCAAGACAGCCAGGGCTGCACAGAGAAATCCTGTCTTGAAAAAGCAAAAACAAACAAACAAACAAACAAAAAGCAAACAAAAAAGAATAGTGCTGGGCAGTGGTGGCGCACGCCTTTAATCCCAGCACTTGGGAGGCAGAGGCAGGCGGATTTCTGAGTTCGAAGCCAGCCTGGTCTACAGAGTGAGTTCCAGGACAGCCGGGGCTACACAGAGAAACCCTGTCTCAAAAAAACGAAAAACCAAAAAAAAAAAAAAAAAAAAAAAGAATAGTTCTATTCCTTGTGAATTATATTTTAGTAAAGCTGTTATGAAAAAAAAAACCCATACTAGTCAAGAAATTATGAATGGTAATGTGTCTTTATTCTAAGCTCCAGCAGTTTTCCATTCTTATTCAGACTTTGCATTATGCTTAAGGGCGTCTGAGACAGAGTCATAACCACAGTGACTTTTAAAAAAGATTTATCTATTTTATGTATATGAATACACTGTAACTGTCTTGAGACACACCAGAAGAGGGCATCAGATCCCTTTACAGATGGTTGTGAGCCACCATGTGGGTGCTGGGAATTGAACTCAGGACCTCTGGAAGAGCAGTCAGTGCTCTTAACTGCTGAACCATCTCTCCGGCCCTGTGATTTTTATCAGTACAAAACTTCGACTCTAAACATCTGTTCTGTCAAGTTTTGTGGGGAAATCTCATCCAGTTATTGATTCATTGCTGTGGTAAAGGAAGGGAAGTGGGTGAAGACTGTCTCTCTTGGTAAGTCTAGGTTAGGGAGGGCGTAGCTAGGCTGGTACCAGAGAACACTTGTCAGCATCAAGAGGGACCAGGGGTCCTCATTATGGTCACAGGTAATGATGGCTTAGGTAGTACTGAGGACATGTGACCATCTGAAGTTACACACTCCATCAACAGGTTCTGGTGTTCATATTGGAGACAGAAGGAATTTAGTTCCTACCATGGCTTGATTGTGTTCTCTAAGACTGAATGATTAGAAAATTAATTTGCAATATATGTATATTGGGAGGAGAGGCGTATTATAAAGATGGGCGGGTCATGAAGATTTAGCTCTTGTGCACAGATTTGCATCAGTGTCTCCAGAGAGCAAGTTCAGCACAGTGGGCCAGTAGTTCCTGGCTGCTGCATGTTTGACCTTGGATCTGGACCTCCAAGGAAAAATCTCTGTTCTCCATGAGCTACCCAATCTCTCTTATTCTGTTGAAAGAGCATAAAACAGACAAAGTGGCAAGGCACATTACTATAGCTGAGAAGAATCTGATAATTCAATTTTGAGACGGGGTCTTACTCTAAGTTTAGTAGCCTGAAACTCTCTAAATATGTCTCCCAATCTAGTCTCAAACTCATAACTTTCTCACCCCAGCCTGCCAAGTCCTAGAATTACAGGCATGAACTACCACACCTGACTCGATTTTACTTTTTTTTAAAATTATCTTTCATTTATTCTTTGACAATTTAATACATGTGTACAATAACCTTAACCCTGTGCACCCCCAAGCTTTTCCCATTCCACAGGACACACCCCAACATGGCCCCTCCAACCTTTGTGTCCTCTCCTTGGTTTTGATAATTCAAGAGTACAATTTTTTTTTTAATCCTATGAAGAATATCAAACTTGTCATCTACCATGCTTTTGCCTATAGGGTTCAACTCTATGTGTCTTCACTGCTGTGCCACAGACTGTCAAAACCTTGCATTGGGAAAATCTAAAACACTGTATCCATTAGAGATTCTCCTAGTACCTCTCCCTGCACCTGAGAAGAAAATCTAAAACACTGTATCCGTTAGAGATTCTCCTGCTACCTCTCCCTTCCAGCCCCTGAGAAGCAAATTCTACTTTCTATGCCTGTGAATTTCATTACTCTAGGATTCCTTTATAGGTGAAAACCATATATTGCATTTTAACGAGATGACATCGTTAGCCCTCAGGGTTTATCAGTTTTGTAGAATATAATAGGAATTCCTGGCATGACATGGGTGGATAATGTCTCATTGTCTTCATAGGCTACATTTTGTTCAGCCCTTCTTGATAACAAATAGTGCTTCTCTGAATATAGGTTCATCATTACATAGACTTACCTCACTGAGCGCCTACTATCTTAGTTAGGGTTTTACTGCTGTGAACAGACACCACGACCAAGGCAAGTCTTATAAAGAACAATATTCAATTGGACTGGCCCTCAGGTTCAGAGTTCAGTCCATTTTCATCATGGCAGGAACATGGCAGCGTTCAGGCAGGCATGTGCAGGAGGAGCTGAGAGTTCTACATCTTCCTCTGAAGGCTGCTAGCAGAATATTGGCTTCCAGGCAGCTAGGATGAGGGTCTTAAAGCCCACACCCACAGTGACACACCTATTCCAGCAAGGCCACACCCACTCCAACAAGGCCACGCCCACTCCAACAGGGCCACACCTCCTAACAGAGCATATATAAACCATCACAGCCTACTTTTTCAGTCTTGGAAGTGTGTATGCACAAGTGGTATTGTGTCATAGCTCTATTTAACATGAAGGAGCATCCATATAGCTTCCTAGAGTGCCTGTATCACTTTATATTCTCTTCGCAGCATTGATCGGGAGTGATTATTCATAATTATTCATTTCATATCCTCTCTGTCTCGCTCTCTCTGTGTCTCTGTGTCTCTGTCTCTCTCCATGGTCTCACTATGTAGTCATGGCTGGCCTAGAACTCACTGTGTAGATCAGTCTGGCCTCATGAATGCTAGAATTAAAGATGTACACCATCACATCTGGCTATTGATTATTCTTATATAAACAGCTGGAGGCATCAAGACAACATTGGCATTTAGTACTTTAAAAAAAAATGCTTGGGGCTGGGGAGATGGCTCAGTGGTAAAGAGCACCAACTGCTCTTCCAAAGGTCCTGAGTTCAATTCCCGGCAACCACATGGTGGCTCACAACCCTCTCTAATGGGATCTGATGCCCTCTTCTGGTGTGTCTGAAGATAGCAACAGTGTATTCATACACATAAAATAAATCTTTTAAAAAGTAATTGCTTTAAGTAATAGCTGGAAACTAAGTCTATGTATTTAAGAACATCACTAGATGATTTTCCAATTTAAAAAAGTAAAAGAGTAACAAGAGAACTTGATTTTTTTTTTCAATTCCCCAGCTGGCAAAGAAGCACAACATGGTGGTGGTATCTCCAATTCTGGAGCGTGATAGAGATCATGGGGGAGTTCTCTGGAACACAGCTGTGGTGATCTCCAACTCAGGAATGGTCATGGGAAAGACCAGAAAGAATCACATCCCCAGAGTGGGCGACTTCAACGAGGTAAGTGCCAACCTGGGCATGGGGGGTTTTCCTCAGGGAGAAGTTGTATCAGAGGTTGTGAGGTGTGACCCTGCAGGGGATTGCTGTTGTAGTCTTCAGAGGGTCTGACAGCCTTGCCCTGTGTCACACAGACAGATGAGATATTTGAGTCACAAAACCTTTTAGCAGCGTGGGATTTAGAGATACTTTGTGTGTGTGAGGTAACTTGGCTTTCTGCAATATTCCCTCAAGATAATTGGTGCGTAAACTAACATGCAAATAAGCAGTACACAAATGTGAAATTACTCCTGTGAGCCCTTGTGAAGGGGCTTATGTAGGGACTCTGATCTCCTAGGCAACCATGATATAATCCTAGTTTTAGTGGATGAAGGTCTTTGTGACTTATGTGGTATCTAAGTCGGCTCATGTTCAGGTAGGTGTCTTTGAATGTGCTTGTTTGTGTACAGTGGTGGTTACGCAGGACTTCTTAGACTCACTGGAGATAGGAATTCTGGGAGAGGGGGCTGTTCTGATTGATAAATGCCAATTCACAAGTGGGATGGCAATGGAGGGCCTTTGATGGAGGGAAGATGAACCCTGTATACTATCAGGATACTGAATCTGGGTTTGAACTTGACTTTTCAAGAGAACCAGTAGTCCAGGATGTGCTGTCCCTGATTCTTAGCTCCCCACACCTCATCCTCGCTTTAGGGGTTTAGGCTGCTCTCAGGCTGGTCAACAAGGTGAGAGACCATCTCCCGGGCTACAGGGAGACCGAAGATCTGTTGTTTCTAAGTAGCAGCTGGAGGCAGAGTAGGACAGACACACTCCTCGCCTGTTTACCCTGGGGTTAATCATTAGCTCCCTGCTGATATCGCTGGTCTGAGGTCAGCAGGATCTGCTCAGGGTCCACTGTGTGTACATATCCTGGTTACCGTCTAACTCAGCCAATTTTGAAATTCATGAGAGAAAGCCGAGAGCTCTAGGGGCCTCTGTCTGCCACCCACCTTGCCCTCTACCCTCCCCTCCACTATATGCGTCTTCACCAAGAGCCAGAAGTGGTACCCTGGGGGACCAAGCAGGGGAGAAGGGATGGGTGAATGTCCTGCAAGGGGTCCTTAGCCCTAGGTAGGATGCTGAAGCTGCTGTGGGGAGGATGTGTGCTCTACTCTCAGACTCGATCTTTGTCAGCGGTCAAGTCCCAGACCAATTCAAGTGACATTCAGTTTCCAAAAAAAGAGGAGTTGCTCTCAGTGAGTCTGGGTCTTTTTCACCTCTAACATTCTGCGTAAAGATGTGTGGTTGGTAAGGATCTCCTCTAGCATTGACCTAACCGCAACCTTTCCTACTGTCATGATTGAAACTTTACCATAGGTTATCCTGAAAGTCATGTGATAGACCACAATGAAAATTGCGGGTTACTTAGGCCATGGTGCTTTCCCCTTGGGATTGCTTTGTTATTAGGTCTGGGTTTTGTGTGTGTGTGCCCTAACACACCGAAATTCTGGAACTTAAAACAGAGTCACACCCAAATGTTAATTTTAGATCACCGGTGATACTCACTTCTACTGAATCTAGGGAAAGCAGAAGTGTTTCCACTCCGAGGCACCAACAACAGAGCTCTTTGTTTGTGACTTTTCAGTCCACTTACTACATGGAGGGAAACCTGGGCCACCCCGTGTTCCAGACCCAGTTTGGCAGGATTGCAGTGAACATCTGCTATGGGCGGCACCACCCCCTCAACTGGCTCATGTACGGCATCAACGGAGCTGAAATCATTTTCAACCCTTCAGCCACCATTGGAGAACTCAGGTTTCTTGGTGGGAAAGCTCTTGGGGGGGGGGGGGTACCTTTCTAGTGCTCATCCACTGCCTCGGGCCTAGAGTCAATCTGTGGGTTTCTGGCATGGGTTTGATAAACCGTAGGAAGCAGGCACCATCACCAGGATGTCTAGAGCTAAGCTTTGTGATTCGATGTTGTTGCATAGTTAACCATTTTTTCCCCAATGGGAAAAAAAAAATGCTACATATGAGCATTACAAAATCTGACACACTCACACCCCCAAAGAGCAATTCTACCACTGGCAGCAACCTTTGCTGGGGTTCTGAACACAGAGACAAAGACAATACTCTCAACCCTTATGCATGATGGTCAGGATCTCAAAGCCCAACTTCTTCAGACATACGCTAAGAGAGGGCATCAGATCCCATTACAGATGGTTGTGAGCCACCATGTGGTTGCTGGGAATTGAACTCAGGACCTCTGGAAGAGCAGTCAGTGCTCTTAACCACTGAGCCATCTCTCTCTTTCATAATATGTAAGAGGAAGTGTTTTCGTATCAGCTTCATCTCTAATACAGCTTTGTTGTGGTGTTGCTCAGGGCTGGAACAGGTGAGTGCTTGGGTGGGACTTGCAGGGCAGGGGGTCAGCTTAAATAAACCCCATATGGCTATGTGAATGTGGGGTATCTCTTCCGCTTTGGCTAAGCACTTGGAGGTTTGAAAGTATATTTGTCAATTTTCTCATTGCTGTGAATAAATTGCTAACAAGACTCAAAGAAAGGAGCATTTATTTTGGCTCACAGTTTGAAGGTCTGAGCCATCATGGTGGAGAAGGTAGGAGGTATGTGAGGTGGCTGGTTGGTCACATTGCATCTGTAGTCAGGAAGCAAAGAGAGATAGGTGTTGGTGCTCACCTGCTTTTTCCCAGGACTCCAGCTCATGATTCGATGCTGAACTGCCTTGGGGTTTAGGATGGGTCTTTTTTTCCTCTTTTAAACATCTATAGAGATGCTATCATAGACTCAACCAGAGAAGGTCTTGGAGATAATTCTAAATCATTGTCAAGCTGACAATGACGATTAGCCACCACCATAAGCCCATTCATTCTACTTGACACATGAACATGTGGCTTTTAACTCCTAGCATTCGACTGCTGTTCCTCAGGCCTCATGCCTGCCTCATAACACAGTCTTCTGTTGTCTTGACAGTTCTGATGTTGTTCAGAAATCCAGTCTCTTTGAGACTCAAGGAAATCTGTGAACCTGGTGGGAATGGGAGGTCAATTCTAACATAGAACAAACATTCTTATTTTAAAAGGGACCATAACAAGGAAAGACTGGGGTCCAGCACTAAAACACCAAGTCTTGAAGCTCCATGTCTGGCTTCTGGGGCTCTTGATGGCATCACCTGGGCTCCTACAGTCTTGAGTAGCCCTTTATTTCTACTACAGGCATACCAGGTCTCCTCCCTCTTGGGCCAGTGCATTTCCATGCCTGCAGAGTACTTCAGTTGACGTCCCACAGTCCCCACATCTCCACTGTCCCAGAGTCTCCATAGCAACTTAGGCTTCATAGCTTCATCTATTGGCCTTTAAAGATCCCATTGCAAGGAATCTGGCCCTGCTACACACTGCATGGCTTCGGTGGCTTTCTGGAATCTTGATGTAAGCCACTGTGACCCTGTAAACACTCTTACATTTGCATACCTGAAAAACCAGTGCCATGGAAACAATGCTGCCAGGTTCTGTTGCTAGCTTGAGATGTAGTCTGCCCCTCTTTCTACTACAGCCACAGTGGCCTCTGTGTGCCTGGTGGCTGAACCTGGGGGAACTCTCCCTGAGGTAGTGGTTTCCCTGCATAGAGCCCTTTGGATGGCGTTCTCAATTCAGCCCCTTTTCTTTCAAATAAATTTGATTTTTACAAGCTGGATTCTGCCCCAAGACACTCATCTTCTTTCTTCCATCCCTTTAAGAACAGTAGCCAAAGCTGTGCTATCTTGGAATTTCCTTTGTCCAGACAAATCAGTCTTTGCTTCTGAATTCAGCTTCGTTCAAAGTCCCCGGAGAGTCTTTATTCTCCCCCTGAAATTTCACCAACAGAGTCTTAAAGAACCTAAATTTACATCAGCATTCGGACCTTTTAAACTCTGACCAAAATGGGCCATTAACTCTCCTTACAGCTTTCTTTAGTACTCTGGTCCACAGCTCCAAACTTCCGTTTATGAGCCATATAGCCAGGTTTCTCAAAGCGAAGACCCCCACTTCCAATATCAGTGTTCTGAATACTTTTCTTGTTACTGGGGACCCAAGTCAGGCAAGAAGTAACTCAAAGGAAGCAGGGTTTATTTTGAAAGCAGATAGATAGATAGATAGATAGATAGATAGATAGATAGATAGATAGATTGATAGATTGACAGATGATAGATGGACAGACGATAGATAGGTGATAAATAGATAAATTATAGATAGATAACGATAGATGATAGATAGGTAGATAGATAGATAGATGATGGATAGATAGATTAGATAGATAAAATATAATTTTAAAAATTTAGAATATGTTTAGGGAACGGGATTGTGTGGTTCAACCCATCATGGCAGGTGAATCATAATAGCAGAATGTAAGGGCTGTGTCCGGAGAGGAGGCAGACTGAGAATAATGCTGTTGCTCAGTTAGCTCTCTCCTCCTCCCTCCTTTTAATTCAGTCTAGGACTCCAGCTCAGGGGCACGGTACTGCCCAAGTTTGGGGATAAGGGCAGCACACTCCTCAGTTAAGCCTCTGGGAATTCCCTCAGATATATTCTCAGAAGTGTGTCTCCTAGGTGATTCTGAATTATTACAAGTTTAAAAAGCTCTAGGAATTTCCATGCCAACATCCCAACCTGGACCGGACTTCCTCCCAAGCACGAGGTTGGGTAAAGCAGGAAACGCTGGCTTCTGTTCTGTGGCTGTGATGTCTGTGTTCTGTCCCAATAGGGTTGGGGTCATGGGAAAAGCTCTACGCTCTCAATGGATTTTTATTCAGTTTCTTGTAAATGTCAGAGGCAACTTTTCATTTACTTTCACTTTGAAGCACAAGGCTCCTTTCTCAGTAACATCCCTCCGCAGTCAGTTTTCACAGCAGGCTCCTGAGAGACCTAGAAGTAATTCTCCAGTCTCTTGTTAAGTGCATGTGGAGGAGGTGTGGTCTGGGTTAGGAGAGGTGCTTTTGGGTAGAAGGACTTTGGATTTCTCCTCAGAGTTTCCGCTCAGAAAATATGTCTCATGGTGCTTTGAATGCAAGCAACTGTCTGTCGACAGAGTTGAAAAGCAAGGGAATCATTAGTTATCCATCCACTAGGTCTTTGTGGAATCTTGGGACTACCTCATGGAGTATTCCTTTTCTACTGCTGTGTATAAGATTTAGAAAGAAATGGAAAGACAGTGTAGAGGGTAAAGGTGCCTGCCACCAAGCCTGACAACCTGAGTTCAATCCTCAGGACCCACGGGGTAGAAGGAGAGCGCCAAGTTCCTGTAAGTTGTTCGCTCATCTCCAAATGCATACACAGAGATAGATAGATAGATAGATAGATAGATAGATAGATAGATAGATAGATAGATAGATATGATAGATAAATTGACAGATGATAGATGGTAGATAGATGATAGATAGATGATTGATAGATTGGTAGATTGATTGATTGGTAGATAGATGGTAGATGATAGATTGATAGATGATAGGTAGGTAGATAGATTATAGATAGATGATTGATAGATGGTAGATAGATAGATGATAGATAGATTGATTGATTGGTAGATAGATGATAGATAGGTAGGTAGATAGATAGATAGATTAGATAAATATAATTTTAAAAATTTAGAACACATTTAGGGAACACCATCTTCTCCTCAGGCTCCCCTAGAGGAACCTGAAGTTTACTTCCCGGGCATTTGGGTGTAAACTGGCTTCTGGGCAAACCCAGAGATCTACCTCATGCTATGTATTCAAAGGATCTCCGCAGTCTGTTATCTTCAGCTTTTCTTAGTTGCGATTAAGCAAACAGAAGCAACCCAATGTAATGTGCCCGCAACATCTTATGTCCACGGCGGCCTTGTTGAAAATGACCGTCTTTCCTTCCTTGGCCAAGAGTTGCCCAACCTTCCAACTTGCAAGAAGGGTGTGGTGCTCATGAAATGCTGTAGTGGTCTCTGGGAGAGCAACGTGCTTCATGGGATGAACAGTTAGTGATGCATCTAGAATTGGAGCCCAAGGAAGTGATGTCATAGAGGTCACAGGGTTGCATGTGAGATGTTTGTGGTGGTGTGGTGTTCACGAAGTGCCAGGGTTAAATAAGTCTCTGTTTTTTCTAAGGGTTAGTGACAGTCAAGTGAGTCATTATGAAGATAATGTAACATGGTGGTAAAATCTGTGAGCAATGGGAAAATGTGAGGTACGTCCCCACTGCGTGTGGTCAGAACTCTGTGACTTGGGGGGTGGGGCAGGGGCGGCGCTCTGGGCATGGACAGTCATAGAGATAGAAAAATAAAAGCACCTAGTGTATTAGGCTGGTGGGGGATTCTGGGAAATTTTCTTAAACCAATATATGATTATCTGTATAAGTGATCGATGTTTCTTTTTCCGAGTGCAGTGTTATGCAAAGTCCTATGTTGTGTCCCACCACGATCTCTAAGCCCATTGCCCACGGGCCATGCACTAGCTCCCAAAACCCTTAGCTCCTCTCTGATACCTCCCAGCCTTCAGTCCCGCGGCAGTTATAAAAACTAAAACCGTGTGGAAGTTCTTCTCCATGGGAAGTTCTCTAAGCTGCATCAGCTCATTTGACTGATGTTTTGAAGTCAAGAGAGACATAGGATGAAGGTTTGATACAGGGCTGTCTGACACCCCCCCCCCCCCAGTAGACTATGGCCACATGGATTCTGCCTTTAGCTGGCTTTCCCTAAGAAGCTGCTACTGACTAAGCAAGGTGTGGACTAGCTGGTCAGCTTGTCAACCTTTTGTTTTCTGTCTTAGCTAGCTCAGGAGGGCCCAGTCCTCCCGTTGTAACCTGGGTTGTTTTCTAACTCAGAGACCTCTTACCTCAGCTTCCTAAGTGCTAGATTGGTACCTCGCTCAGCTCTGCTTGCAGCCGGGCTGTGTCTTAGAGCTGAGCATGCGCAGAGTGGCTGAGATGTCTACAGCGTGCTTCCTTCTTACCCTCTCACAGTGAGTCCATGTGGCCGATCGAAGCCAGAAACGCAGCCATCGCCAATCACTGCTTCACCTGTGCCCTCAACCGTGTAGGTCAGGTATGTGTCTGAGGTACTGCTTAAGGAAAGAGGTCACTGACTGCTGGCCTTTGAGGGGACACGTCATCTGGCTTCTTGTTCCTTCTGCATACATGCCACAAATCTTAGGGTCCCAAGAGAGAAAATGGCTTGATCGGGTAGTTTTCTTCTGGTTTTTGACCTCTTCTCTTGCCTCTCCCCTCTTCCCCTCTCATCTTGGCTCTCCCCTCCCGTCCCCTCCCCTTTATTCTCCTCCCTTCCTCTCCTCTCTGCTCTCTTATTCAAGGTGAGATATTATTTCCACAGGCGGGCTGACCTCACATACAGCGCCCAGCCTTGAGAACTGCAGGTACCTAGTGTCCTCCCTGCTCCGGGATTCTAAACCCAACTACAAACTGCAGGTCTTGCCTTGGCTGTTGCATTCCTCACTGGCTTCCTAAGGCCCATCGCTGGCCTGCTGAATGTTGAACAAACCCCTGCTGACTGCCCACTGAGTGCAGACCCCAGCCTCTCTTCAATTGTTTTCTGTTTGGGCTTCTTGCTCCTGGTCTGGCTGAGCGATTTGGAATGACTGTCCTGGTGCTGCCACCTAGAGGTTCACCTCAGCTTTGCACTTAATTCACAGGAACGCTACCCCAATGAGTTTACTTCTGGAGATGGAAAGAAAGGTATGGCCGTGAACATTCCTGTCGGTGAGCCTTGTCGTCCCCCGTCCCACGTACTTCCTCTGCCAGGGTCTGCTCCACAGCCTGTGCCTGCTCTCTGGGCACCTAGGAAGGGAGAACTGACTCTCTGTGTCCTTGCATGTCCTGGGGAGTCTGTGGCTGGGGTATGGATCCTTCATGGGTGGCCACCTTGTTCCCTAAATGGGGATCAGATGGGAATAGGACGGGCCTCTCTGCCATCCCAGGACTATGTGAAACTGGACCATGAAGCTATGGGGAACCCCTCTGCTAGCTCTCTCGAAGGGGCCAAGAGACCCACACATGGGTCCTCATCTTTCTTCTTCTTCCTTCCTCACCTATCCAGCCATACGGATGATGTCCCCAGAGTCAGCACAGATCCTCGTAGGTCCTGGGGTCCTCAGGCAGTTGTGATCTGAAGGCAGCAACTAACTAACACATTTTTGCTAGAAGTCTTCTACCCTGATACCCCAGCTCTCTAGCCAGGAACGTGAGAGGGATGTGCTGGTTTGCTCACAGGGGTGTTCAAGGCTGGGTGGGTCCCCCTCAGAAAGATCCAGGAGGATGAACAGATCCCACCATCTGAAGTCCCAGATGGCACCTCACACTTCAGGGCTCCCAATCCCAATCCCATGTGTGTCCTGATGACAGACAGACAGATGTGGCAAAGGAGGTTCTGGGCCTGTCTTAGAGGCGCCACCTCACTCAGCTGTGGTGACCTTTAGCATTCTGTGGCTGGTCAAGGGATCAGGCATACAGAAGAGCCTTAAGTCTATCAGCTCAAGGAAAAAGAGGATGGGCCAGTTCACTGGGCAGACCCACCACAGGAAGTGGGACACAGACCATTCCTAGAGACAGAGGCTCTCCTTGGGTTTGGGCAGCTTCTATTGAAAGAGCTGGGCAGTGGTGGTGCACCCCTTTAATCCCAGCACTTGGGAGGCAGAGGCAGGTGGATTTCTGAGTTCGAGGCCAGCCTGGTCTACAGAGTGAGTTCGAGGCCAGCCTGGTCTACAGAGTGAGTTCCAGGACAGCCAGGGCTACACAGAGAAACCCTGTCTCGAAAAGAAAAAGAAAAAAAAAAAGAAAGAAAGAAAGAAAGAAAGAAAGAAAGAAAGAAAGAAAGAAAGAGAAGGCTAGCCTACCTAAAGAGTGACATCTAGACACACTCAGGGGCAGGGGAGAGTGACTGATGTGAAAGCAAAGCTCTCCCTCCCTCCCTAGGACCTTTAGGCCTGAGGGAGGGGACTGGAAGTTGGCAGACATGGCGGTGGTTATGAATGCTTCCCCCCCCCATATCCTGCCATGTGCCTGCCTGCTCTTCTTCAGAGCCCACCCTGTGTACAACCTCACGGCTACTTCCCTTTGCTCCTTAAAGCTCACCATGACCTTGGCTACTTCTATGGTTCAAGTTATGTGGCAGCTCCTGACGGCAGCCGGACCCCCGGCCTCTCCCGTAATCAGGATGGGCTGCTGGTCGCTGAGCTCAACCTCAATCTCTGCCAGCAGATTAATGATTTCTGGACTTTCAAGGTGGGTACCTGTGTCCCCTTCCATTGCTCTGCTTCGGTCTCCAGCCAGTCTGGAGCTGCGGGAACTTCAGTAGCCAGGTTTGCTTCAACAGGCAGTTGGGGAAAGGCACCAACTCCCCCACTCTGCAGCTCTTCCCTGAGCAGAGGGCTAAGACTCTGCTGGCTGTGGGGAGGAAGCACTGGGTGACAGGATGCACAAGCAGAAGGTCTCAATAAATCCTCCCTTCATTGGATTTTGATTCTAGGCGTCTTTGCCCAAATTAATCTCAATTTCATTTGTCTAGAGGATACAGCGGGTTGGCTTCTGTAATCTGTTTTTTCTTTCCAGGCATTAGCACTTGTCACAAGATAAATGTGCGTGTCTGGCTCAGCCTGGGACCAGGCTCCACAGTCTAGGCATTGAAACAATAGTGGGAATCGGGTCACGTGGGAAAACTGGATCTTTGCCTGGCTCTGACTCCACCCTAGTCAGTTCTTTGGTGCAAGCATCTTCTGTCCCTACGACTTAGGAACTGTCCCAAAAGCTGCCTGTGGGGTCAGCAGTCTAAGAGTGCAGGTGCCTGTTGCACTGAGATGAGACAGTGATAGCCAAGGCCAGGACCCCTGGGAAGGGCTCCTGACTGCAGTGTTTGTTACACTCACTTCCAAGCATTGGTAGACAGAGAAAATGTATCTTCCACTCTGCGTGACTGAATGGCTTTGCTCTAAGTCACTGGAGGAGCCCTGGTGTGGACTCTAAACTCTGGTCCCCAACTTTATCTGAGTGTGAGTTCTTGGTCATATTCCAGAGGCCCAGATTCTTATTGGATTGACAAGATTCTGCCCATGAGAAGGTCTCCTGATTTCCCTGTCATCTCCTTCGGGTTAAAGCAGGATTCCCTCTCAGTTAGAAGTTAGAGCCAAGAATGTGGCCAGTTCTTTGGACACACATCTCCAGGAGCAACAAGCAGAATGGTTCTCTTTAGACCCTTTCTCAGACCAAAAGCCTTCCCAGTGGTAATGGGTGTGAGCTCATTTCCAGGCTGCCTGGGGGAGAGGCTGGCACAGGGGAGGGTGTGAGGGAGAGCATACCTGGGAGTGGGCAGCTTTGATAGAGCTCCCAGCTTTCCATCCCAGGTCTCCATCTGTGTCTATAACGAGATGCTACACGGAACAGGCAGAGTTCTAGTTCCAAATCTCTGCTCCTAGCTGGTGTACGCTCCTCTTCTCCATCCTGCCTAAGGCTGATCACACCTCCCTGGCCGAGAGGTGGGATGGACTGTGTGAACCAACTCTGAATTTCACTGGAATCCGTGTTGAGGTCACCACACAGCCATTCTTTGTCTTTATTACTGTCTCAAATAGCCCTGTCGATCAGCATGGTGGATGCATTTCTGTCCTGTGGCTGCCCCCTAGTGGCCAGAGGTGGTGGCGAGTAAGGAACAGATTTTTTTTTTTTTTTTTTTTTTTTTTTTAAATCTTCCCAAGCCTATGTGTGTTTTGTTTTCAGATGACAGGCCGACTTGAGATGTATGCCCAGGAGCTTGCTGAAGCTGTCAAACCCAACTACAGTCCCAACATTGTGAAGGAAGACCTGGTTCTAGCCCCTAGCTTGGGCTAGGTTTGGGGGCATCTCCAGCTCCAGTAGATAAGGTTTAAAATGTATACAAGGGGGGTTTCAGTACCCAGGCAGGAGGAAGGTAGAATGGACAAGTGTGTGTGTGTAGGATAACTGTAAATGATGAATATGAGATTTTTCTTCTGGGGACTTGGAAATGTTTGGTGATCCAAAAGATGATTCAACAATATTGATACTTTATTAAATGTAACTGGATGGTATACTTCAAAAGTGTTTTGTTTTGTGTAGTGCAGATTCTACCCCAGTCTAAGATGCTGGAAGATCATATTAAGGTCATTGAAAGGAGCTGGCCCAGAGGTTGGGATGTGGTAATACCTGGGGGTGAGCAGCTTTGATAGACCCCCAGCTTCCCACCCCTGGTCTCCATCTGTGTCTATAACGAGATGCCACGTGGACCAGGCAGACCTTAAACTGAGCTCCAGTTCCAACTCTTCTTTGCTTCTACCTGCTATCATTATCCTCAACTCCATCTGATCCCATCTCAAGGGTCCCTCGGCGCCTCAAGGGCCAATCTGGGAAACTGTGAACTCGTAGGAAGACAGAGCAGATGAGAGTCACAGAGACAATAGCACATCCGAGATCAGGTGGACTGTTCAGATAAGCTGAGTCAACTTAGCTATGGCCCAATTACTCAGGCAGGCACAAACCTAGGTATCTTAGTTAGGGTTTTACTGCTGTGAACAGACATCATGACCAAGGCAAAATTATAAGGATGATATTTAATTGGGGCTGGTCTACAGGTTCAGAGGTTCAGTCCATTATCATCAAGGTGGGAACCTGGTAGCATCCAGGCAGGCATGGTACAGGAGGAGCTGAGAGTTCTACATCCTCATCTGAAGGCAGCCAGGAGAAGACTGGGTTCCAGGCAGTTAGGAGGAGGGTCTTAAAGCCCACGCCCACAGCGACACACCTATTCCAACAAAGCCACGCCCACTCCCACAAGGCCACACCTCTAAATAGTACCACTTCCTGGTCAAGCATATTCCCAAACTGGCCTTGAACTCAGGATCAAAGGTCATCCTACCATAGCCTTCTAAGTAGCTAGGACTACAGGTGTGTGCCACCACCCCGCCCAGCACTGTGCAAAGGTTTCTTACAAATGGGATCGAAGTTTACAGCCTGTTGATTGATCGTGCCATAAAACTAAGGTGGGCCTCACTCAGTCTGTTTACAGGGATAAAGAGCACCCTTGAGCCTTCGGTGGGGAGGAGGGAATTCTGTATAGACAGCAGTTCCAGCCCCAGGCAAGAAGTTTAGCCTGCCTCCTTGACATCTCTTTCTGGGCCTATTAGACTGACCTAGCTAGCTCCCCCCTCCCCCTCCCTTTACGTCCTCATAACAGCTCCTAACATGTTGCCTGTGAGCTCTATCTCGGTTTGAGGCCAAAAGCAATCCCAAAGGAACAGAAGCTTAAGGATGAGCTCTCCTCTTTGGACCTGGGTTTCTGGGATTCTTTCCGTTTGATTTGGTTTAAAGACATCAACGACTCTGTTTCCAGAAGTGGTTGCCAGTAGCATGATGGGTGCCACCCATTAACATCCACATGTGGGGTCAATCATAGTGGGCCAGCCTGCCCTTCCTGTTGGCCTTCCCTGTGGGTCTCAGGCTTGTGTAACAAGGCTTTCCAATATCCCATCAGGAAGTTCTTTGTACCTAATCTCTTGGTGTCTCTTACTTCTGTCCGCTTTCTTGTGGTTCCCACTCTGGTGTTCGACCCCTGACTTACGCATCAGAACACTCAATTCTCTGCCTATGCATTTGTATAATGGAGCCACCTGACCATCCTGCTTTAGGCTTCAGGATGGCGGCAAGAGAGACTCGATGTCCCATAAAGCCCCATAGCAGTTGTCGGTGCAGTACCTATGAGGGCTGTGTCCTTCATACCAGCCACACAGACAGAGGGGTAGCTCTAGGGTAGAGTTCTGAGCCTCAAACTGTAGTTGACCAGAGCATCAGAAATGGGAAGTGATACTTTGTAGTCCCACCCTTCCTGTTCCTGTCAGAGAAGGCAGCCTCCTTACCCAGCAACTAAATTACATAAACAACCCCATGTCAGTGGTAGGTGTCCCTAGATAGCACCTTGGATGACAAAGTCCAGTGGAATTGCTTGACCAGGTTTACACTGCTGTCCTTAATCCTTTTTTGCTGTAGAAACAGTGGCCTTCAGACCCCAGTATGTGTTAGATCTATCCCTATAGATGTAGTGGACTTCCTGGTATGGCCCTTCAGTATCCTACTATACCAGTGTGCCTAATATAGAAATACGGAGATGAGACACAGGCATTATCTGATTATCCACTCCTGTCCTTGTCTGGAAACGAATGGCCATGTCAGGAAGGCAGATCCTGCAGAGGTGGTTGGTGCGGGCTGGTCTCCCGCCTGGAACATGTAGGTACTCAGTAAACATTTTTGGCATAAGCCTGGGGAGGGAGATTTGACATCACCGCTGCTGATGTCACAGGGCAGATGCTCAGGCAAGAACTGCATTGGTCCATCCAGGGTTCATCAGCTGTAGCGTGCAGGTGCCTGTGCCATCTTGGAGGAAGGCTTCCGACCTCTCCATAATCCCACCTCACTATCATAGGTAGCTGAGGTTCCGGGTGTGAGGGCCATCTGGCGGCCTCGTAAGTCACCTCATTGATCACCAGGGTTGATTCGGCTGATCTGGCTGGCTAGGCTGGTGTCCCTTTCCTCCCTCACTGCTCCACGTACATCCCTCCTAAAGCTGCATGCTCCGTCAAAGAGGACAACCTTCCCTTAATAGAGGAGATCCGGTCTTCAGTCAAGAGTATACGAGCAGCTGAGCTCCCCTGCTAGAACCTCCAAACAAGTGCTCAAGATTGCTGAGGCTCTAGCAAGCAGCTTTCAGATTTCTTTATCTCAATGCTGAAGAATCAGACCAACGAAGGTCCTGTTTGTGTTAAACGCATGCCGTGCTACTGAGGTAAAGCTCTTGGCTGACAACTTAATTGTTGGATCTGTGGTAGAGTTAGGTCGGCCAAATTGTACTGAACAAACAACAAAACAGCATCCCCCAAAGGAGATGGCGTCCTATGAGAAGTCTTTATGGGGCTGAGACTGAACCAGGGGCTTCCTGCATCCCAGCCAACTGGAATTACAGCCCCCAAAACAAGTCTTTTATTTTTATGTCTATGAGTACTCTATCTGCATGTACACCTGCATGCCAGAAGAGGGCATCAGATCCCATTATAGATAGATATAAGCCACCATTTGGTTGCTGGGAACTCAGGATCTCTGGAAGAGGAGCCAGTTCCCTTAATCACTGAGCCATCTCTCCAGCCCCCAAAACAAGTCTTTATAACCTAAAAAAAGAAACAAATGGCAAATGGCAGCCTTGTAGATGAGAGACAAATGCATTGACACAGAGATATACCTCAATCCTTTTTTTTTTTTTTTTTTTTTGGTTTTTCGAGACAGGGTTTCTCTGTGTAGCCCTGGCTGTCCTGGAACTCACTCTGTAGACCAGGCTGACCTCAAACTCAGAAATCCACCTGCCTCTGCCTCCCAAGTGCTGGGATTAAAGGTGTGCGCCACCACTGCCCAGTGCAAGTCCTGTTTTTACAAAGCACTGTTCTGTACTGTTAAAATCTCTTAGGGAGAACTCCTTCAAGTGTTCCTCCTGAAATGTTTGGTTCTGTAAATAAGCAAAGACCTTGAAGGGCGGGGCAGTTTGATTCCTCGGTTGACAGCTGCTCTTCCCTGGCATCCTAGCAGCCTTGTGCAAGGTATAGTCAGTCAAGCAGTCAACCAGATTCCCGTATGCGAGGCACAGGAGGTTTGAGGAAGCCATCAGATAGTTGCAGCTGCTTACTGCTGAAGTACACCTCCGCCCTTGAAGGTAATGTCCCAGTCTCAACTGTACCTTGTATGCTGTACCTTTCACCATCTCCAGTCTCAGTGACCTCTAGATGTCCTTGACGCCTGACCAGAAGTGATTCATTTCCCCCTGGTGACCTAGCAGAACTTTTGTGACTGGTGTAGAGGGGACAAATACCAAGATCGGTATTAACATAGCCCGCCCTTTGTGTAAAAGTCTATTGCAATTGGTGCAAACACCCCTTTCCTGGCTATGAGTGGGTCACATCTTTTGCCTCTTCCCCCACCTCCTGGCTTTAGTTTGTTTTGAGTGGCCTTATTTATTTTATTTATTTTTTGGTTTTTTGAGACAGGGTTTCTCTGTATAGCCCTGGCTGTCCTGGAACTCACTCTGTAGACCAGGCTGGCCTCGAACTCAGAAATCCGCCTGCCTCTGCCTCCCAAGTGCTGGGATTAAAGGCGTGCGCCACCACTGCCCGACTGAGTGGCCTTATTTTGAGTGCTCCTTATTATTGCTGATACTGAAGCTTCCACTCTCTCCAAGAGTCCTATGGCCACGTTTTTCATGGCTTCACCTCTGCCACTGTCACAGCTGTCTGCAGCTCCCACAGTTCTGTAGCTCCTTTGTTCTACCTCTTCTGTGGCTCTGGGCTACTTTAGTCATATTAGTATCTCCGTCAGAGGGGCAACCCCAGTGAGCGCTTGATGAGACACTTCACGCATGCGCCTGATGGGACAGGTCACGCATGTGGCCAGAAAGCAGAAAGCACAGCCATGATGGCCAAAGCTCTAGGTGTCAGTTCTCTGCTGCCATTAACTGGTCATGTGACTCTGGCTTTGAGAGGAACGTTCCTTCCTTGCACGATGAAACAGACTGATGGACATGTGGGTCCCTTAGAGCTGACTCAGCCTTAGGACTGCCCAAGGAAATAGTAAGGAGGCTGTGAGGAGCCCTGGGAAAGGGAGAGGGAGGCGGGGAGCTAAAAGCTCAGAGGAAGGAAGGCCATGCTGGGCTAATGGGATAATTGGATAATCCTCAGAGCTAGGGGCTGCCAGGCTGGGGCCAGCTGTTAGAAGCAGACACAGATAGCACTAGCAACACAGGGTGCTGGTGCAGGAAGCAGCTTGCTGAGCGGTGGGGGAGGGGCGGCAAGAACCAGTGGAGGGGGATGAAGGGAAGTCCTGAGAGGACATTGAGGAAAGGCCCTTAGGGAGCCTGTTAACTAAGGTGACAGGTAGGGACCCTGAATCCCTTTCTGTACCAGAGCCTATGGACTTATCCTGGCCTCAAGGGTGTCCTGGCCACCATGCCTGCCCACTGGGGGTTACTACAAATGGAGCCTCTGTTTGACATGCCTGTGAAAATATTGCCTGACTCTTGTAAATAATTTTGGATGCATGGCTCAGGGAGTCCCTCTATTTCAGGTGCATACCAGGTCTGTGCTGGGTACAGACCAAAACAGGTTTTGGCGAGAGGCCAAGAAGGGTACAAGAAGGGACAGCCAAGGGTAGTGAGACCATTACATCCTTCAGAAGAGCGAGAAGCAGGGAAGACTTTTCTGGACGTTATTATTGTTTATTACATGGGTTTAAAAATGTCTACAATGGGAACCGGAAATCAGAAACTCATCCCTGGGGAAAGGTCTCAGCTGGGAACCGCCCCCCTTCCCTGATTGGTTCTACGTTGCTGTCCTTGCGAGTCTCTACTGGACACCGTGGGCCTGGGTTTGATGTTGGCTTTGTTTGCTCCAGTCATGCCAATTGAACGTTAGACGTGTATACAAAATGAAGACATGACTGTTCCTAGGTATGGTTTAAGAGAAGGTTTTTGATATAGCCGTGAGGGAGAGCACAGCCAGAGGCATCTATCTGGAAGATTCCAGACTGAACCAAGCCTTAAGAGGAAAGAGAAAGGGGAAGGCAAGAGAGGAAGCCAAGGGAGGAATCGGGAGCCAAGAGACTGGAACAAAGAGGAGGACATGTATCCGAAATGGCTGGCTTATATAGGAATCAGAGACGCTGGGGGAAGGGATGCTCAGGGCTGAGAAGGTTTAGAGTAGGGGGTGGGGCATGCCAGCCAGGATGACTCTGTTACAAGTACTCGTGAAGCTCAGAGCCTGGTAGCCAGCGTCTGCTCTGATATGTTAGTAGGCACTTCCGGTTAGCCATCTGTCACGGGTTTCATTGAGATCTAACGATAAGCACCTGATATGATGCTATGTTGCCTAACTACTGCTTCTGTCTGGGTGCTAAGTTCTTTTGCTTCCGTTTTCTATATGCTTCATAAACTCACTTGTTTGAAACCAAAAGTACAGCTGTTACAGATGTTATCTAGACCACACAAATCACCTCTTTAGACATTTCTGCAAAAGGGCAGGGACAGAACTAGGAATGAACAGATGCAAAATTCATCGCAATGTCAGAATAACAGAGATTTTAGAAGAGGAAGTGAGACAATCGAAGAAAACATCCCAGAGTCAAAGGACATGAGTTTTCAGTATGAAAGGGCCACCGAGCGGCCAAGACAATAGGCATCTCACAGCGACAATGATGTTTCCTAATGCCCAGATAAACCCTGCAGGGTCCCGCACAGAGTCAGGGGTCAGAATGGCTTAGGTCTCCTCAATGGCAGCTCTGGAGGCTCCAAGGCCATGCGCTGTGCTGGAAGATAATGGCCGCGCTCTTCTGAGGCAGGATGGCTTCTCACCTGGAACTGGACTTGTGACCAAGCATTAGCTACCTTCAGACAGGCAAGCCGTGAAGGACAGGCTCTTGCATATCCCGTCAGGAAACTCCTACAGCACGTAGTGTGTCATGAAGGAGCCGGAAGGGGGGAGAGCACACCATGAGAAGAAGTGGAGGCCGGGAAGCAGACAAACATCACAAGGAGCGGAGGCAAGGGGATTCCCCTGGTGATGGTGATTGCTGTGCTTTATGTAGCGTGGTGTTATGTGGCGGTGGCGGCGGGAGGAGCACCTCAGCAGGCCCTGCCAAGGTGTTTCCCTTCCACTCCCCTCCTCCTCCTCCCCCCTCCCCTCCGGGAATCACCACTATGTGACAGACCTAGTACAAAAGGAAGTTTATTGGGGGAAGGGAGCCAGGGAATAGAGCGGGACCTAGAAAGGGCTAGAGGTAGAGAAAGGGGGACAGAAAAGGACAGAGAGGGGAAGAGGCCGGCCGGGACACGTGGGATGGGGGTGGTGGGTAGAGCGGAGAGTAGATGGGGGGCGGGGTGAGGAGCCAGGCTTGTACCTGGCTGTTGCTAGGTAACTGTTGGGTGGAGCCTAGAGGAATGCTACCAATGATGGTCCCGGGAGATTCCAGCAGGGCATCCACACAACAAGTCCTCAGGGTAGGAGCACAGGCTCCAAGACAATCCTGTGAGCAACACATTGAAAAGAGATCAAGACAGCCGGGCAGTGGTGGCGCAAGCCTTTAATCCCAGCACTTGGGAAGCAGAGACAGGCGGATTTCTGAGTTTGAGGCCAGCCTGGTCTACAGAATGAGTTCTAGGACAGCCAGGGCTATACAGAGAAACCCTGTCTTGAAAATCCAAAAAAAAAAAGAAAGTAAGAAAAGAAAAGAGATCGAGATAATAATGGACAGAGATTAGATGATTAGAGGAACGGCAGATAAGACTCTAGAAACATAAATGCATAATCAAAACAAAAACATGGTGGAGAGGAAAAACCCTGTTAGTCACTGCTCCGCTTCCTGCATCGTACCTTTTATTGTTAGGAGAACAGAAATACTAACAGCAAGCTAAGTTGGTGAAATGCTTGCCCCAGAAGCATGGAGTCCAGTGTTCTTTCTTCCATTGCCTATGTAGGAAGCTGGCTGTTACAGCATGAGCCTGTAATCCCATAGCTGAAGAGGTAGAGATGGAAGAATTTCAGGGACTTGCACAGCCAGCCACTCGGCAAGTGTAGTGCGGACCCTGTCTCAAAAGGGGGGGGGGGAGGGGGGGCGGAGAAATGGCTGAGCTCTTAAGGGCACTTACATGCCGCAGCACAGGACACGCGTAGAGGCAAGGCAATGCTGTAGGGTTGGTTCTTGTCAATCTTTTCCTGGTTGGGAGGATGAAACTGAGGTTTTCACCTTTGCATGGCAAGTACCTTTACTCACGGAGCTATTGCACCAGCCACGTTCTTCATTTTAAGGAGAATTGTAGGAATGATGTCCTTTTGAAATTTTAGAGATATATAACAGTCAAATCCATTTAAGATCAAAACCACAAATGTCATGAAGGGGGAACAGCTGCAGCTAGTGTCCACCTTTGGGTGCTGCCCAGTATTTGTGAGCAGCCAAGTGTGGGGAGCCAAAGATGTCTTCAGTGTATGTGTGAAGAGCAAATGAAGTCCTGGGTGGGTGTAGCATGAGCAGAGCCACGTCAAGGATCTGTGCTTCAGACCCCTGAGGACCTTATTTTATACCTGTAGATAAGTGTAATTATGAGACCATCACAGAAATTCACAGCTGGATACAGGGCAGAGATCAACAGATTGTGGGGAGCCAAGATGCATAGCTACAGCACAGCTCCTGCATCTATGGCTTGTGGAGGAGGGGGAACGGTTATGAGAGCCAGGACGCCAGGAAGTCTGCTGTGAGGCGGTCTCTCCTAAAATGGCTACATAAACAGGACTGGAACAATAGCAGTAGCAATGGGTATGTTAACATGAAAAGAGGTACATTTCATACGTTCCCACTCCTACACAAAGAACTACAGGAAGTTGTTGGCAACTGGCAAGGGGGATTAGCATCTCCCCAGAGGTGAGACCCATTTGACTCTCCAATGCAGAGTGCTCAGCCCTGAAACCATCACTCACAAACAACAGAAACAGACTCAGCAGCAGGTTGTGTATATATGTGTGTGTGTGTGTGTGCGTGTGTGTGTGTGTGTGTGTGTGTATGTATCACAAATTATCAAAAAGAGGCTATCAGATTGAGAATGTGAGCCCACAGGAGAGGTTTGAGAGAGGGGAGCTAGGAAGGGCTGGAGAGAGGAAATGGAAGGGAGAAGTGATGTAATTCTATTTTAAAACATTTAAAAAAGCAAGCTGAACACGTTATGAGAAGCGTACTGGCTGGTTTTGTGTGTCAACTTGGCACAAGCTGGAGTTATCGCAGAGAAAGGAGCCTCCCTTGAGGAAATGCCTCCATGAGATCCAGGTGTAAGGCATTTTCTCAGTTAGTGATCAAGGGGGGAGGGCCCCTTGTGGGTGGGGCCATCCCTGGGCTGGTAGTCTTGGGTTCTGTAAGAAAGCAGCCTGAGCAAGCCAGGGGAAGCAAGCCAGTAAGGAACATCCCTCCATGGCCTCTGCATCAGCTCCTGCTCCCTGACCTGCTTGAGTTCCAGTCCTGACTTCCTTTGGTGATGAACAGCAGCATGGAAGTGTAAGCTGAATAAACCCTTTCCTCCCCAACTTGCTTCTTGGCCATGATGTTTTGTGCAGGAATAGAAACCTCGACTAAGACAGGAAGCAAGCCCAGTAAACTGTTCCTTCATGAGCTCTGCTTCAGTCCCTGCCTCCAGGTTCCTATCTTTGGTTTCTATTCAGACTTCCTGCCTTGGCGTCCCTTAATGATGGACTGTAATGTTGAAGTGTAAGCCAAATAAACCCTTTGCTCTCCCAACTTGGATCAACTTGGATCAGGTCATGCTATTTATTCAAACAACAGGGGAGCAAACTAGGGCAGGAATCCAAGGCTACCCTAGTCTGCATAGCAAGCTCAAGGCTAGCTAGAACTAGTGGGACTATGTTGAAAATCGAGATCTAGGCAAGTATTTCAGAGGCTCAGTGCTTGCCTGGCATGCTCCGAGCCCAAAGTCATTCCCTAGCAGTGCAAGAAACAAAAATGAATTAGCACGACAGCAGGTTTGCATGTTCGAGTCCCACCTCAACTACCCTATGGTGTGATCCTGAGCTAGCCCCAGATTTTCTTTTGTTGTATGGAAAGAGATTCCATCAACTTTATGCAATTTTCGTTACAGTTAAAATGTCAGATGTTGCATATTGAGGGAATATTTTTTCAAGCTTTAAAATGCCACAGACTGTTAACCTGTTAGCAATGTAGTCATTGTCCCATCCACATAGCTCATTGACAGTTGGCCCAGTCAGATACTCGTCACTTTGAAAATCAAATGTAAGAACCTGGAAGGGTTGGTAAGTTTTGAGAGTAGAACACGAGTTTTAGAATGAAGTGGGTTTTAGAATCGAAGGTGGCCAGGGTGCTGAGAGGGATCTCAACAAGCCAAGGAAGGGCAGGTAATGCCAAGAATGAGAGAAGAGGCTTGGCCAGAGGTCAGAGGCTCGAAGGTCATGGGAACCCACGTGGTCTATTGCCCCATCTCTGGAGGAGAGATAACAAACTACCTCTGCTCTTGGAGGCTGTGGGATAGTCCTACAACATTATGATAGCAAGGATTTTGTTCTCTCTCTCTCTCTCTCTCTCTCTCTCTCTCTCTCTCTCGTGTGTGTGTGTGTGTGTGTGTGTGTGTGTGTGTGTGTGTGTGTGTTATAACCCTAGCCCAGCAGTCCTGAAAACATAAATACAAATAATGTTACATTGACTCAACAGACTATATTTAGAAATATAGCCGGGCAGTGGTGGCGCACGCCTTTCATCCCAGCACTTGGGAGGCAGAGGCAGGTGGATTTCTGAGTTCTAGGCCAGCCTGGTCTACAGAGTGAGTTCCAGGACAGCCAGGGCTACACAGAGGAACCATGTCTCAAAAACAACAAAAAATTATATATATATGTGTGTGTGTGTGTGTGTGTGTGTGTGTATGTGTGTGTAGATACAAATGTATGTATGCCTATAATAGCAATTGATTTTTTGAAAAAAGGTCTTGATGTTGATGGAGAGCGGGGACGGGTACACGGTAGAGTTTGGAGGGAGAAAAGGGAAGGAAGAATAGTAGCTAAAATGCAATCTCAAAAGTAAACAAAAAATAAAAAGCTGACCTAAGTAGAATGCCATTAAGAAGAAGAAGAAAGCCAGGTAATCCCAGCACTTGGGAGGCAGAGGCAGGTGGGTCTTTAAGTTCAAGGCCAGCCTGGTCTACAGAGTGAGTTCCAGGACAGCCAGGGCTACACAGAGAAACCATGTCTCGAAAAACAAAACAAAAAACCAACTAAACAAACAAAAAACCAGAAACAAAAGAAGGAGGGGGAAGAAGAGGAGGAAGAAGAAGAAGAAAGAAAGAAGAAAGAGAAAAGGAAAAAGAAGCAGTGGCAAATGAGAGCAAATCTGCACAATGGGAGACTCTCATACCCTTGCAGGACAATAAATGAGGGAGCAGGGTACTCACTCAGAAACCCGCTGTTACGGTCTCATTGATGTCTACTGGAAAACTGTAAGCCCTGAGTCCCAGTGTGATGGTATTTCAATGACAGGGTCTAACTAAAGCAACTAAAGTAAGACTTTAAGGGTGGGGCCCTGTGGGGCAAGTGGACCGAGCCACCAGACAGAAGACCTGGTAAGGTAGAAGCAGATTCGAAAACCCCGAGAATTCTCGTAATTGAGAATAGCAGGCGTTGGAACCAGGTCCCAGCCAGGGTCTACATGCCCTGGAACACGTAGCCAGAACACCCCATTAAGAGGACCATAACTGGTCACGTATCATCCCCCCCTTATAATTCTCCACGTTAATGATGTATCTAGATAGGCCCCGATCCTGGGGCATCCCTTCCTGCAAAAGGTATTTAATCCCTGGTTCACCCTGAGTAAGACGTATGCATTCACATCTGCCATGAATAAAGCAGTTTGGGCAAGCAAGGACCATCTCCTTCCTCAAGGATTGCCTAAGGGGAAGACTTCATTGTAAGGAGTCCATGCCTACATTTCCCGAGAAGGGCTCTCTTCCAGCCCCTCAGTATTTCAGCACTCACTCAGAACCAAACCGGATTCTGCCCCATCCTGGGCTCAACTGTCCCTTCCTTTCCTGCCTGGTGTGTAGGGGAAGCGTAGACCCACAGACCACCGTTCTCAACTCCTCGAAATCTCCAGCCGCGACTGGATACACAGGAGATTAAGGACTACAGCATCTGTGCCAGCCCCTGCTATTTCTCACCCAGGGAAACACAGGCTGGGACTCCTATCTTGGACTGTGTTCTGTCTTCCCTGAGAGGCATCCCAGCGGCGAGGCAGACACACAGCAGGCAGAGCCCTGATCTAACAACAACATATGTTAGAGACACAGGGGACATATGTGCACAGAGAAGAGGCCAGGTGAGGACACACAGAGCAGCTGTGACACACCCATAAAAGAAACCTCAAGAGAAACCAAACCTGTCCACACCCCCATCTTGGACTAGGAGCCCCTCGAAATCTGAGGAATAAATGCCTGTTTAAACCATCCCTTCTGTGATGTCTCGTTATGATTTCATTACCCAGCTAGCACATTCTTCAACTATAACTTCACATACATTCACAGAGAGAGAGAGAGAGAGAGAGAGACACCTCAGCCGGAGCATATTCTTTTACATATTGAGGGTGTGTAGCTATAGCTATACAGATACAGTTCTGGGAGGCATCCAGGCCAAGAGAGGGAGAGGGGAGAGGGAAGTACTGCTCACTGGTCAGGGTCAGTTGTTACAATGGAACCCAGTCTAAGTATAGAATATGTCCCTGAACCCTTGGGGGCATAGAAAATCAGCTGTCTGCTCTCAAATGACACATTTGCCTTCTGGTCTGTATATCCCAAGTCCCTGAGGCTCAACAGGCTGCCAGAGTGCCTAAGGAGAGTTCATCAATTGGGATATGGACTAAGCCTCAATTTCATTATGTGCTGGGTGCTTGAAAAATGGTTATTTAGAAATAAAGGACATTAATGGCACACCTATATTCAGTCGAATGCCCTCCCCCCACGTAGTCTTGCTCTGTGACTGCAAGACATGGCCCAAGGATAGAATTTAATTTTCTGGCTTGGCATTGAAAGCCTAGTCCAAGGTTGGCCAGTCGATTGCGGTAGTTGCTTGTTAACCTGCTACTGAGTTGCCTCTTTACAAAAGAACATGCCCTTGAGATATTTCTGACACCCACGTGTATATTTAAATCTGATACATCCAGCAGGATGTGGTGCAATCTCTAAGACAGACCCCCCCACCCCAATGGTCACTGTCCTTGGTCTTCACATTCCCATATGAGGATTAAAACGAGTAACTTTCTTTAAATAAAAAGCACAGACAGTTCCTCGGTTTACAACGATAAATTCCTTCATCACAAGTGGGGAAGAGCAGGAAGCCGAAATGCATTGCAAATGCCTGTCCTACTGAATGTAATAGTTCAGAACAATTGTCTTATTCTACAGAAGGGACTCATCCAACACAAAACGCATTTGATGATATGAAGCAGTGTCTCAGGGCACGCAGTCATTGTATGTGCGCTCTTCATGCCACCTCAAAGGTAGACATTCTAAACCTGTATGTTGAGGACTGCCTGGAGAGCAATTGTGGTGGGTGGTGTTCCTGAGATGAGGTAGCCAAAGGTCCAGGGCTTCTATCCTGGTCATCCAACTGTTTCACTGTAAGAAAGTTTTAGAGCTGTCTTATAGGGAAGCCTACATCAGGGGTCCAAAACCTACAAAGGACCACATCAGTGAGCTTGACATTGGATTCCCTTCAAACCCAAGCAGCCTTTAGGACGAGAGCTCAATTATAGCTGCATGAGATACTCCCAACCTGAGGCATCCAGTTCTTGAACCTAGATCCTTGACCACAGAAATGGTTGGATAACACATTTGTTGTCTGAAGCCACAAATATTAAAGTAATCTGTTATGCGGTAATAGACAGTAATATCCAGCGTAGCATAATGTGTGACAAGCAATAGACATCGGAAATACAAGACCCGACTCCAATTCTTCCTCTGACTTCTTGTTGCCCAGAGCAACCTTTGCCTTACTTGAATGTGAGAGAGCTGTCCCCATGGGTCATTTTGTACACCACTGTCATGTCTTGCAACCTCTTGGTTTTGTCCTTTTCAGTAATTGGAAGCCAGGAGCAGCTTAAGTTCCTTTTCACCTTTTCTTTGGACAGAACAGGTGCTTGGACAAATAGAAGTCGGTTTTGAGAAGGGAGAATGGTGCAAGAGATGAGCCGTTTGTGCGTGTTTGAGCCGTGTGCTCACTGATGGAAGACTTGAGCAAAACTGAAACAGATGTTAGGCTTGGGAAGAATTGACTTTTGCCTTTATCAAAATGAGGCTTCAGTGGCAAACACCAGCAGCCAGTCCCCCTTTCAACTTGCTCCTGGTGATTTCGCCCTCCTTGTGGGCAGCTTAGCCTCCTTGGCAATTGTCACCGGCGACAGAAGAGAGCAGCTCTTGGACACTTGAGGTCACTTGAGAGGAAAGGAAGCCAATTATTTTCTCAGGCCTTCTTGTCTCAAGGTTATCCTTTTGGGGGGTGTCTGCAGCGGGACTGGCTGAAGCCTGTTTCCTACACGTAGCTCCACTTATTAAAACACAAATCACATCCACAACAAGCCAAGCAAAGGGAAGAGGAGGGAAAGGACTGGGGATCAGAGTCACTGAGAGTTCAGGCTAAGAATAGAGAAGAACTCAGAGAGCTGCTTGGCTGTGTGACCTCCTGCAGGGACTTGGTGAGAGGCCAGCGCAGCTTAGTATTTCTATGCTTTTACAAAGAAAGAGCTGGCCTGAGAGGCAGGAGACGAGGTACCAGACTGAGCCCTGGAGTTGCAGAAAATCATAAGAGACAAGACTTTAAACCAAACTGGAGAAGAAATGGAGGAACACAGAATGATTTCACTGATGCCAGACTTTGTCCATTGATGGGGGGTGGGGGAAATAAAAGGCCTCAGTGAATGAGGGGTAGCTACAATCTCCATCAATTTCAAAGTCTGTGATCAATCATGGAGGCAGAGAGGAACACTTCTAAATCCAGTTCCTCTCACTAACCGGCCCTGAACAGCACAAATCAATCCCAGCAACCACCAGCCCATTGGGGATATACTGTACGGGATCAAGCACCTGAATCTCTACTCGTGGGCAGATCTTACATTAGTGAGCAGAAAGGACTCATAATTTGGAGATAAAACATTTTATCCTCGGTGGGGCAAAGTGGTGCACGTATTTAATCTCAACACCCAGGAGGCAGAGGCAGGTGGATCTCTGTGAGTTCAAGGCCAGCCTAGTCTACTTAGCATGTGCCAAGACAGTCTGAACTACACAGTAAAGCCCTGTCTCAAAAGGGGAGGTGTGTCACACCATTCTATGATTGCAACTTTTGTGTCCCAAATACTCATGTTACAAGTTAAGAATTATCTGAGTGCTGGTAATTGTCAGGGGCCATCTAGGAAATGCTAAGGCTGGCGGGTGATCTTCCTGAAGGTGGCTCACCAGTTTTTGCATGGTCTGCGGTATAAGGCCCTTTCCTTTCATCTATAGAATGAGTTCACAGTTATATTTACAGGGTTCAAAATTAGTGTATGCCAAGTGTTATCATTCTTAATTGGACCCAGGTTGGATTTCCTGCTGGGGCCCTGCCCCAGCCTTTTGGACAGGCCACAAGAGATTGCTTCTTGCAGCTGATATGCCTTTCCTGTTACTATTACATATTCTAACGATTCCTGAGCATTAGCCCACTCTACTGAGCAGATTTCCTGCAGATCAACATAAAGATGAACTTACATAAATTAATGTTGTTTAGATGAATTAATGATTTCATAGAATTCCTGATTCAAATAATTTTAGGAAGAAAGTTTTAAGATGGTTTTAGTTGTTTTGCCAGAAAGATATAATAAAGTTAGAAGCAAGAACAGAATGTCCCCACTTCTCATAAATAGTAAGTAAAGGCTGCACAATAAGAAATACAATGAGCTTTCATAATTATACTAAAAAGATATAGGCTTGGGACAAATTTGTGTTCAAGGAAAAACATTCATTCTAGGTCAGGGCCAAGGATGAAGCCATAGGTGTGCACTATGATAAAGCAAGGCCATGTGAAAACTGTTGCATTGAACTTATAATGAGCCTATACTGCTTTGACCTTGTTATTGATACCTTTCTTTAACGCCCCTTTTATGTAACATTTTATCTATGAGGTAATTCTTTCAACATAGAGAACTTTTTGTCTAAAAAGCTATAAAAAAGCTGAAAGCAATAAAAAAGGTTGTAGCTGGTGTGTGTGTGTGTGTGTGTGTGTGTGTGTGTGTGTGTGTGTGTGTGTTGCCTGTGTGAGTGACTTCTTTCCTTTTCTTTCTTTTTCTCTGGTTCAAAAAGAGTCAATGAGCTCCAAGCCTCTTGCCTGGCCAGAGAAAGGAGCGCTAGCAGTAAATTCATTTTTGTGATTTCCCAGCACTTATTTAAATATTACGAGTTGAGGTTTTTTTTAGCACTTATCGATGCACAGAACAGTAACAAAGAGTTAAGTTTCCCCAGCACTTATTCGAGGACAGAAAGTTAAAGAAAAAAGAAGCCAGCAGTTTTCAGCCACAGAATAATCAAGAGAGTATTAAGCTTTCATCAGCTTCTAGCCCCCAGTACACTTAGGGAGAGTTTCAAGGTAAGCGATCATCATCTGTCTTTTATCTTTTGCCCAACTCTGTGTTCCACCTCAGCTCCGAACCCCAAAAGGCTGGGGCAGGCTCCCAGGCAGGGAATCCAACCTGGGTCCAATTAACAATGATAACACTTGATACACCCTAATTTTGATACACCTCGTAACATGTAACTATGAACTCGTCCTATAGACGAAAGGTTTATGTAAGAAGAACATAAATGGAAATTTGGGTTTGAGGGGAAACCAAGGAGATTTCCCTTAGGAATAGACACTGAGAATGTCCCCTGAAGGTTTTCTGCATGGTTTTAGATAAACTGAGCAAGGACATCAGGTTACAAAGCCCTATTCCTTACAAGGTCCAGACAGGTTCCTGGAACCTGTAAGAGATACCTCAAACCAGAGGTGGCTAAGTCCATGCTTCAAGCCCCACTTTCTGTCAGGGAACAAAACATCTCTTGATGTTTGATTCTGAATCCTTGAATTTGGGGGCCTGCTAATGATGGGCTTAATTTGAGCATCCACCTTGTCCCTGAGAGCTAGTTACGTAATTTATAAAATGAGGGCATTCGATGACACCAAATATCCCATCGAGTATTCAGAAGTACTGGCAAAGGTTGATTCTCTGTCAGAGTGTATAGTGTTTTATAATAAACTTGATTTATTTTGCTACTTCAAAGTATGGGCTATGAGAACCTAGGCATGCAACCATGTTTTCCAAACCTGCTATGTTCTTTTAAAATATTTTTAATAAACATAAAACTAAACATCCACGCATAACTTTTAGAGATAAAACATTACATTATAATTGCTTCCAGAGTGTATGAGAAAGTTTTCACTACTGAAGACATATTTGCAAAATATTGTGACTTTAGTCAGTGCCACCCAATCTTACATTTTAAAAGAGTAAAATGGATAATCTTGCTACCTGTAAACTTTTTATCTTAATGTTAAAAACTTATGTAGTATTTTAAAAAGCATTGGAGTTTACACTTATTAGATGCATCAGTCATGTGGTTCATGAGTATATCTTGTTTCATTTTGTTTGTTTTTATTTTGTTTTATTTGAAAATTTTTTAATGACATCTGGTTATACAGCCTAAGTGCCTCCCCTAAAAACTCATGTTACTCCTGCCTTTGCTCAAGATTTATGATAGAAGGATGTGCCACCCCACCCAGCTGTGGAGTATATCGTAATGTTAATATATTCCCACCCCAACATAGAACTTCTGGCCTCCTCCAAAGACAGCTATTTTTCTTGTTTTCTAGAAATAGTCCGGGCATAGCAAACACTTCTTAAAATGTATCATATATTTTTATTTTAATACAAGTTGAAAGAAGTAATATGCTGTTCTTTGGGTACTTAATAGAATGAACTTCCATAGGATCTATACCAATTTACATTGCTACCAAGAACCACTGTTTTAATGTGACCAATATTTTAGTGCCATGCATAACTCTAGGCCTTGGAGGACACAGTGATTAAACAATAAAGACAACATCAAAGGGCTTTCCTAATGGAACCACTGTCTTGTGGGAGAGAGGGCAGAGGAAATATAAGAGCGTACTTAAGAAGGGGTACTAAATTCTAGGACCAAACTAAAGCAGAGAAAGTACGCAGTAGGCGCTTGGCCAAAGCCCGCTGACAATTGGAGATGGAGCTCTAAGACCCACGTGGTAGAAGATGAGACCAACCACAGCCGAGTATTCTCAGGCGTCCACGTGAGCACTGTGGAACATGCACTCCTCTGTTCTCTAGTAAGTAAATAAATGATAAAAAAAAAAAAAAAAAAAAAAAAAAAAAACTAAAAATGGAGACGTAGTCCTTCTAAGTTCCCCATATTGGTCTTAAACTCTGAGCGCAAGTGATCCTCTGCTTATGCCTACCGAATAGCTGAGATAACAGATGTAACTCACCATACCATTCCAGGTCAAAGTCTAAGTGGGTAGTTAGGGTGTAAACGTCTATGCTTCTGCCTCATCCGTAAAGTCAGCCGGTAATGGCACACACATCATAGACTACTGAAAGAATCCAATGAGATTACGTAATTTGTTATAAGCAGCCTTATACTGGGTAACACTGTGCCTCAGATAAAGACAGTTTGGCCACAAGGGAGAAGGATTTTGGAGAAATAACTATAGAACAACCAGAACCCGGGCCCCTGAGCCTGTGCGCCATGCCCTCGTGAATTCTCCAAGGAACCAAAAGCGCTAAGTTCTCAACAAGCACAGAAAACGCAGAGAAGAGAGGGAAACTTCTAGAAGCAGGCTGCCTGACTCAGGCCGAGCCTGCTGGGGCTCACTCACAAGACATCCTCTTCCAGGATGGTGCTCTCAGCCAAAGGCAACAAGCTTGCTGGCTGCCGCTGGCCCATCTGCTCCGTTGAGACTCTCCCAGAGCCCGGACTCCCATTGGCTTCGTGCCAGGGAAACACTTGGAGAGAAGATAAGCAGCTCTTGAGTCGCAGCTGTAGAGATACACAGACCCGGAGGAGCACGTGCATCTGTTTGCCAGGGTGAGACTCTCAAGTGAGCCAAGTTTGCCTCTCAACTCCTCTTATGCCCTTGTCTCACCCGGTGGCACCTCCTGGTCTGTCCACAGTGAGATCCCTACCTCTTGTCTCTCCTTCTGCTCCCCAGAGCCCCGTCCTTGCCTGGGTTCGAAACCTTCCTTCAACAAGAGACCCCTTCCTTCTATTCTTTGTACTTAATGCCAATATTTTTATTACCAAGAAGTAGTAAATAAAAAGAGAGATATCTTTGGCCTGAGCTGAATATTATGTAATACACACATGCACCAAAATATCACCTGGTGCCCCATATATGTGTATTATTCTATTGTATCAATTAAATTTTAAAATTATACACACACAC
>CM052720.1:36663973-36694470 GCA_028551405.1 Uromys caudimaculatus
AACAAGAGACCCCTTCCTTCTATTCTTTGTACTTAATGCCAATATTTTTATTACCAAGAAGTAGTAAATAAAAAGAGAGATATCTTTGGCCTGAGCTGAATATTATGTAATACACACATGCACCAAAATATCACCTGGTGCCCCATATATGTGTATTATTCTATTGTATCAATTAAATTTTAAAATTATACACACACACACACACACAATTTTCTTCTAAAAAAAAGAATAGGTTGTTACAATGGTGTCTGATCAAAAAGGGGGATTCAAAACAATTTTTTGGTTTGTTGATTTTTTAAGATAGGGTCTCACTGGCTATGTAGACCAGCCAGCCTTGAACTCACAGAGATCAGCCTGCCTCTGCCTTCCATATTTGGGGATTAAAGACCTTTGCCTCTGTGCTTTGCCACTGTGCCCAGCTTGTGATTCAAATTGGAGAATTTGGCCTCAGAAGAACAAAAAAATGTTAGAGCTATATTTAATGTGTATATGTTTCCTGTTCCCATTTCTGTTTCAACTACGGGCAATTACATTAGCAGATGAACTTTTTGCTGGTATCAGCTCAAAAAAAAAAAAAAAAAACTTTAAAATCCGAGTTACTACCGTGTGTGTGTGTGTGTGTGTGTGTGTGTGTGTGTGTGTGTATATGTACATGTAGATGTATATTTTTTCAAGGAGGTATCCGTACCCTTTTCTGTTTTTATTTGAGACAAAATTCCTTGCTATTTTGCCCAGGCTGTCTTGGAATCTGCTCTCCTCCACAGCCAACAAACACCTGTGAACATCACACCCCTAGATTTCATGTTCATGACCTTATCCCCATGACTGGAGCCCAGGGCGCCCACACATTTGATTAGGGACTCAGGAACAATCTGGGACAATTACTAACTACACCATTAACTCTGTTGGAAAAACAAGTTTGAAGCCTAAACTTTTCTTCTTTAATTCTTAGGTTGACCAACAGATTCGAGTCTTAGTGCATCATTGGTATAGCAACATAGATGAATGAATGGACGGATGGATGCACGGACAGACAGACAGACAGATAGTGCAAGCAACCAGTTGAAGAAAAAAAAATCTACCAAGGCTGCTTGGATTCCAGTTCCCGACAGAACACTGTTGTGTTGTACCTCAGGAGTCAGCAGTGCAATCTCAGCAGACTAATGCTGGAGAGAAGCCATTGTTTTGATGGGCTTCAGTGACTTTCCATTGAGCTGTGGGAAACTTTGACAGCTGACTCTGGCTGAATCATAGCCCAGAGGTCCAGAATATACAGTTCTCTCTGAAGATTCTTTTCCCAAAGTGCAAACCTGGCAGACTCCAATTGGTATAGCAGTTTTTTAAAATTATTTATCTAGTGTTCACTATGTCTGGCAGTTTTTTATAGGTTCTTCTGCTGGATAGTTTTATGTCAACTTGACACAAGTTAAAGTCATTTGAGAAGGAAGGAACCTCAATTAAGAAAATGTCTCCTGACCTTATTATGATCAGGCTGTAGACAAACCTGTAGGGCATTTCTTAATTAGGGATTAATGGGGAAGGGCCCAGCTCATTGTGGATGGTGCCACCTTTGGCCTGATGGTCCTGGGTTCTATAAGGAAAACAGGCTGAGCAAGTTATTAAGAGCATCTTGCCCTGCTTGAGTAACTGTACTGACTTTCTTCAGTGATGAACTACAATGTAGAAGTGCAAGCCAAATAACTCTGTGGTGGTTTGAGTGAAAATGGCCCCCATAGGCCCAGAGGGAATGGTACACTTAGGAGGTGTGGCTTTGTTGGGATAGATGTGGTCTGGTTGGAAGAAATGTGTCACTGTGAATAGGCTTTATGGATTCAAATGTTCAAGCCAGGCCCAGTGTGGCTCTCTCTTCCTCTGCCTGCTGATCCAGATGTAGAACTCTCAGCTACCTCTCCAGCACCATGTCTGCCTACATGCCACCATGCTTCCCACCGTGAGGATAATGGACTAAACTTTTGAACTGTAAGTCAGCCCCAACTAAATGTTTTCCTTTATAAGAATTGCTGTGGTCACGGCAATAAAACCCTAACTAAGACACACCCTTTCCTTCCCAACTTTCATCATAACAATAGTAACCCTAAGACAAGTTTTTTCATTGATTCCAGTAGACGAAGAAGTCAATCTATGAACTATGAATTGATTAATTTGTCCCTGGTCACACAGCTTGGGTGTGAGGTGCTGAGATTTAATGTGAGCTTTCAAACAGGCATGACTATCACAGATAACCCACATTGCATATTAATGGTCTCCATCTTCCAATAAAAAGACAGACCAACAGACTAGATTAGAAAACAGGATCTATCTTTCTACCCCATCCAAGAAACAGACTGCACCATCCATCAAGAACAAATATCACCTCAGATACAAGGATGGGAAAAAGATATTCTAAGCAAATGGATCCAAGTAGCAAGCAGGCATAGACATTTTAATATCAGATAAAATAGACTTCAGACCAAAACTAATCCTAAGAGATAAGGAAGGACACTGCACATTCATCAAAGGAAAAATCCACCAAGACATTATAACATTATAATTATAATGACATTATAATTCTTGGCATCTATGCACCGAACATAAGGGCACCCAAGTTCATAAAAGAAACACTGCTAAGGCTAAAATTACATGTTGACCCACAGACAGTGATAGCTGGTGACTTCAGTACCAAACTCTTCTGAATAGGTCATCCAGACAAAATGAAACATAAATGTTAGAATTAAATAATGTCATAAATCAAACGGACCCAGCAGACGCCTACAGAACATCCCACAAACACTACAAAATATACTTTCTCCTCAGCAGCTCATGGAACTTTCTCCAAAATCGACCACATATTAAGACCCAAAGCAAGGCTCAACAGATATGAGACATTTGCATCCTATCTGATCACCATAGATTAAAGCTGGATGTCAACAACAGAAAAAACAGGAAGTATACAAATTTGAGCATACCCAAACCTAAGGAACATGATGAAGGCATTCCTAAGAGACAAGTTCATAGTACTAAGAGCTTACATTAAAACAAAACAAAACAAACACACAAAATAAAACTGGGGAGATCTCATGGTCATAACTTAGTGACACACCTGAAATCTCTGAAACAAGAAGAAATAATACCAAAAATAGACTAGATGACAAGACATAATCAAACTCTACCCCAAAGTCTATAAAATAAAAACAAACAACAAAAGCAATCAATGAAACAAAGAGTTGGTTCCTTGAGAAAAAATCAACAAGATTGATAAACACTTAGCCAAATTAACTAAAAGATGGAGAAGATCCAAACGAATAAAATTAGAGATAAAAGGGAGACATTACTACAGACACTGAGGAAATTCAGATAGTCATAAAGATATACTTTAAATTTTTTAACCAACCGCCCCCAAAACTGAAAAAACTAACTAAAAGAAATCGATGAACTTTTTGATGTGTTTGACTTACCAAAGTTAAATCGAGATCAAATAAACAATTTAAACAGACCCATAACACCTAATAAAATAGAAACTAATTAAAATTCTCATGAAAGGTTTAAGGTCAGATGGATTCAACCCAGAATTCTACTAGACCTACATAGAAGAATTAATGTTAATACTATTCAAATTATCCTGCAAAATAGAAAATGAAGGAACATTTCCTAATGCCTCTTTGAAGCCATTATTACCACATACCAAAAACACAAAAAGACCTAACAAAAAAAGAATATTACAGACCAATAATCCGGGGCTGGAGAGATGGCTCAGCGGTTAAGAGCACTGGCTGTTCTCCCAGAGGTCCTGAGTTCAATTCCCAGCAACCACACGGTGGCTCAGAACCATCTGTAATGGGATCTGATGCCCTCTTCTGGTATCTGAAGACAGCTACAGTGTACTCATCACATATATAAAATAAATAAATTTTTTTTTTTTTTTTGGTTTTTCGAGACAGGGTTTCTCTGTGTAGCCCTAGCTGTCCCGGAACTCACTCTGTAGACCAGGCTGGCCTCGAACTCAGAAATCCACCTGCCTCTGCCTCCCAAGTGCTGGGATTAAAGGCATGTGCCACCACTGCCCGGCATAAATAAAATATTAAAAAAAAAAAAAGACCAATAATCCTTATGAATGTAGATGCAAAAGATCATATTTGCAAACAGAATTTAGGAGCACATCAAAAACATATTAACCATGATCAGATTGGCTTCATGTAGGGATGGTTCAATATATGCAAATGAATAAATGTAATACAGCACCTGAACAAACGAAAAGCCAAAACCACAAGGTCATCTCATGAGATGCAAAAAAGGTCATCGACAAAAATCCAACATCCCTCCATGATAAAAGTCTCGGTAAGACTAGGAATACAAGGGGCATACCTCCACATAGTAAATGCGATCTATAGCAAGCCCACAGCAAAAATCAACCGAAATGGAGAAACCCAAAGCCATCTCCACTAAAATCAGGAACAAGATGGGGCTGATCATTCTCTATACCTGTTAATGTGTGAAGACTTAGCTAGAGCAACAAGACAACTGAAGAATATCACGGAGCTTTAAATAGGAAGGAAAGAAGTCAAAGTATCTTTATTTGTAGATAATATGATTTTAAACACAAAGGACTCTTTTTAAAAAAATTAGCTAAAAATCTCCTACACTTCAGCAAAGTAACAGGATACAAATTAACAGACAGAAATCAGTGGTCTTCCCATATACACTGTGAAAAAAATTAGAGAAACTACTTTTCACAGTAGCCTCAAAAAAATTTTTTTGTATGACTCTAACCAAGCAAGTGAAATATTTGTATGTTAAAAACTTTAAGACATCTAAGAAAGAGGTTGAAGATACCAGAAGATGGAAAGATCTCCCATGCTCATGGATTAGTAGAATTTACATTGTGGTATGGCCATCCTACTAAAAGAACCTATACAGATTGGATGCAGTCCTCATCAAAATTCCAATATAATTCTTCACAAAAATTGCAAACAAAATATTAAAGTTAATATAGAAACACACACAACCTGCATAGCTAAAACAATCAATAATAATAATAATAATAATAATAATTAATAATAGAATAAAAGTCACTCATTGGATGGATCATTAACCCGAATTTCAAGTTATAATAATAACAAAAACAGCATGGAATTGTAAAAACAGATCAGTGGAATCCAATTGAAGGCCATCATAAGCTCACACACCATGGACACCTGATTTTGACACAGGAACCAAATGCACACTGTCGTTTTGCTATTTACTTATAATAAAACAAAATAATTTGTTAGTTTTGACCATTCTGATTGGGGTAAGAGGAAATAAAAAGGTAGCAGTCATTTGTATCTCCCTGAAGGCTAAAGATGTTAAACATTTGTTTGTGTCTCAGCCTTTGAGAACGCTCTGGTCGGTTCTAAACCCCTCTTTTCAATTGGGTTATTATTTGTTATCTTGCTATCTGGGGGCTTGTTTGTTGGTTTTGGTTTTTTTAAGTTCTTTATATATTTTAGATACTAATCCTTTCTCAAATGTCTAATTGCAGTACAGAAGCTTTCTGGCTTCGTGAAATCCCATTTATTGTTGGTCTTAGAGACAGTGCTATCAGTGTTCTGTCCAGAGAGTCTTGTCCTGTGCAAGTGTGGGAGTACTGGCCAATACAAAATGATATTTTTCTGGACTTACTGTTTCGTTTTGCTTTGTTTTGGGCTTCATTAAAAAAAAATTGTCTTGCTAGTCTTTTGCTTGTTTGCTTAGTTTTTTAATTTTGTGTGTGTGGGGGTTGTGTTTCTTTTGTTATTGTTGTTTTGTTTCTTTTTGTTTGACTTGTCTTTATTTAAAAGAGAGGGAGAATAAAAACAAAGATGAGCTGGTAGGGAGGTGCATCTGTCAGGAATTTAGTGAAGGGAAAGTCATGACTGAATATATTCTATCAACTTTTTCAATAAAAGCAGAAGTTGCATGGGTAGGGATTGTGGATCTGGGAGGAGTTATGGACAGTATGAACATGATTAAGATACATTATGTAAATTCTCAATTAATTAATAAAATATTATTTTAAAAATACACAAGAAAAATCATATCTGAAGAATAGACTGTTTATTCTAGATTTATACTTAACAAAATTGCCCAAGACATTTACCCTTCAGTGCCTAACCTTTATTTTCTAGTAAATGCCTTGTCTTGGGTTTCTGAGATGGCTCAGTATGGAAGGATGCTTGCTAGGATGCTTGCTGCCAAACCAGATGACCTGGCTGGATCCCTAGAACCTACACAAAGGTCGAAGGTGAGAACTCGCTCCACACACTTGTGCTCTGACCCTGACTCCAGGCGATGATGTAGGTGCCCCCCCCGTCCTGCTTCCACTAAATAAATAAATAAATAAATAAATGAATAAATGATAGTTTTAAACAAGCTTGCCTCCAAAATTCAGATAGTTTATGGTGCTTGATTTAAAAGGTGCCTTCTCTTGCATTCCACTTAAAAATGAACCCAGATTTCTTCTTTTTACTTTTTTTTTTTTTTTTGGCTTTTCGAGACAGGGTTTCTCTGTGTAGCCCTGGCTGTCCTGGAACTCACTCTATAGACCAGGCTGGCCTCGAACTCAGAAATCCACCTGCCTCTGCCTTCCAAGTGCCCAGATTACTTTTTAAAAAGAATTATTTTTCTTCATCTTTATTTTATGTGCATGGGTGTTTTGCCTGCATGTGTGTCTCTGTGCATTACTTGTGTGCAGTGCTTGCAGAGGTCGTGAGCCACCATGTGAATGCTGGGGAAAAAGAACTGAGGTCCTCTGGAAGAGCAGCCAGTGCTCTTGCCACTGAGCCATCTCTCCAGCCTGCCCCTGCAACAATCAACTTTAATGATCAGACCTCTCACCCCTCAGTAAATTAAAAATTTTAAAACCCACCTTCGTATACTTCTGGGCAATCCTTCCACGTATTTAGAAACTTGCTCACCTTTTCTTTCTTTCTTTCTTTCTTTCTTTCTTTCTTTCTTTCTTTCTTTCTTTCTTTCTTTTTAAGGAAATACTAGCAAATAGTTTTTAAATACTACAATTAAAACAGGAAACTCTACTAGAACATGCAGATCACTTGTGTAGAAAGAAAATCGTGGTGGAGAGACCAAAAGAGATGGGTGCCTACTAAGGACTTTTCCACAGTACAAATTGGTCCAGGGAGTACTCCCAATAACGCCATAAAAGAAAACACTGAGCCGGGCAGTGGTGGTGCACGCCTTTAATCCCAGCACTTGGGAGGCAGAGACAGGCGGATTTCTGAGTTCGAGGCCAGCCTGGTCTACAGAGTGAGTTCCAGGACAGTTAGGGCTACACAGAGAAACCCTGTCAAGAAAAAACAAAAAACAAAAAAAAAAAACCCAAAAAACCAAAAAAAACCCAACAACAACCCAGAAAACACTGGTTCCTTTCTGCACATAGCATGAGTAGAGGGTCACATGACTGAACGTGAACAATCCAATTAACCATAACGAAGTACCATAGAGCTGTAGCCCTATAAACCCTACCACCACCACCACCACCACCCAGAGTCAAACATTGGCCAATCAGGATCGCCTTCATTTGCATGAAGAATACAGGGGAGGATTCACACACAAAAACGATACTATCTCCTAAATTAAGACTACCACAGACCACTATCTACAAACAGGCTGTTGTTCTGTGGCTGTCCTTGCTGTTCAATACATTTGTTTTCCTCTATTGGATTGGATTGAATTCTTTCGCTGCCTGTGACTCTGGCCCACCGCAACTTGCTAATTGCCACTTTGACTTAAGAATTTTGCCTGGGAAACACCATCCAGACTCTTAATCCCCTTACTAAATATAGATATAAAACATTCCCTTAAAGCACATGCTCCTAAGTTATGAGTGGTTCAATTGCAGGTTAGCCAAGCCTAGAAGCCAACAGAAAACAGGTAATTCCAGCATTCAAGAGCCTAAGACCTCTCAGTTGCTAGTTAAGACTGCTGTGGATGGTAGACTATTTCAGAATATGGGTACACAATTACAGACTTGTAACAAAGGCCCTAATTAGGAACAGATCTTGAGAGCCTAACTGGGTAATGGTATATCAAACTGCTTTGAAAGCTCTTGAAGATCAATTAATGTCCACTCTTGCTCTGTAAAAGCCATCCAGTGTACGCACTACACTAACCACAGGGAGCAGGAGCTCCTGGCAGCAACTAGGAGAGACCCTCTCACTGATAGTTTATGATGCAAAAATAATTAGATCACACAAGCCTTCAGTGGCCCTCCAGGATGAGTGCCCTGGCATCAGTAGCCAGTTATGAGTTGCTAAAAGGAGCCAATGATATTATATTTGAGCAACCAGCCACCATATTTTGTACACGATTATGCCTTGAATCCTGATGGAGCGAAAGGTTGGAGACTGGCTGACTGCTAGGGGGTTAGGTGATTATTCCCAACATACAATTTGATAAGTCCAACATAACTCTAAACAACAATGGCTTTAAATCCCCTCCACGCTAATGCCTGCAAGCTCCAGGTCTCTGATTCCCACTCCAGAATTGTGTGCAAGTATTTGATGCTGTTTACACACACACACACACACACACACACACGCACACACACGCACACACACGCACACACACACACACACCAGCAAATCAGATCTGTGAGACCATCTGGAAGTGGCTTTCCAGACCTCAGAAGACAAATACGGGCTATGCAATAATGAGCCAACCTTCCCCATAGATGATACTAGATATATTTGCTCAAGAGACCAAATCAATAGCTCTCACCTGAACTCTGGAGCCTCCGAAAGAGAAATGAGCCATCATTTATATTGACTCAAAATATTATTTTTGATGATCTATACTATGGAGCCAGAAGAAAGAGAGGGCTTCAATCTCTAAATAATTAAGGCATTAAAATAGTTAGGAGGTATGTAAACTCTTGGAGGCCATGCATGAAGAGGTAGCTATTACATATTGCTCCAGACATCATAAACGAAACTACAATATCAGCCAAGCCAGTATGTTGGCCTCGGGTAAGACATAGTTGATTTCCTGATACTTGGAGTTAACTCTTTTCTAACTTGAATATTCAGAAGTTGAACCTAAGAGTGGGATTTTAAAGAGTAGGACCCTCCCTTTTAATGGGAAGTAAATTCTCATGGAACCATCATGGTACCCCAAAACCTTCTGTTTCCTACAACTAACTGTCTTAGGGTTTTACTGCTATGAACAGACACCATGACCAAGGCAAGTCTTATAAGAACAACATATAATTGGGGCTGGCTTACAGGTTCAGAGGTTCAGTCCATTATCATCAAGGTGGGAGCATGGCAGCATCCAGGCAGGCATGGAGCAGGAGGAGCTGAGAGTTCTACATCTTCATCTGAAGGCTGCTAGCAGAAGACTGGCTCCCAGGCAGCTAGGATGAGGGTCTTAAAGCCCATGCCAACAGTGACACGCCTCCTCCAACAAGGCCACGCCCACACCCATAAGACCACACCTCCTAACAGTGCCACTCTCTAGGCCAAGCATATACAAACCATCACACTAACTATATTCATCAACTCTCTCACTGTTAGGTAAGGTGTATTAACTGATTTATCAAATCATACCATCGAAGTTCAGACAATAAAGAGGTGCCTGGGAATTACAAGCAGCTATTTAAGGCAGCAGCTTCTTTTAATAAGACCCAAAGTATCATTCTCCAACTCAATCAGACCACCCAACTTCAAAAGGGAATCAACCATCAGCTGACTGAATGGTCTTTTGCTCCACCATGTTAGACATTATGGAGAGGCAGGAAGCTCTTCAAGTGCTGGCCTCTGGCAGATTTCATCTCCCCTCTGTTTGGCAGCAGTGAGCAGAGGGAGTTAGCAGGATGGAGCTACTGCAAGCGGCAGGTACCGTCTAATGTTACAGATCTTGTGCCTCGGGCCCTTGGCAGGGGCCTGTATTACAAGCTCTCGGTCTGGGGTTTGAAACCATCAGACCTGGAGACATTACAACTCCCTGGAACTCTCTCAGTGACAAATGCCTACGGTTTCTCTTCTCTGGCTCCTTACCACTTTTTTATCCTTACAGAGTCTCAATTCTGTGCCTTCTATTCCCAATTCTTTTTTTGTTTTTAAAGATTTTCTTTATTTTATGTATATGAGTACACTGTCGCTGTCTTCAGACACACCAGAAGAGGGCATCGGATCCCATTACAGATGGTCGTGAGCCAGCATGTGGTTGCTGGGAATTGAACTCAGGACCTCTGGAAGAGCAGTCAGTGCTCTTAACCACCGAGCCATCTCTCCAGCCTCCATTCCCAATTCTTTATTTCCATTGTCCTTCTTCTCCCTGGGCTGGCTGCTCTGAAATGGTGGCTCTATTTCTTCAGCTGTCAGGCATTTGGCCAGATGACTGCTTCCATAGTCGGGACTCGTTAGGGTGCTTTCCAGGATTGATTGGGTGCAACGTGTCTGTCACCACCAGAAGTCTGTCTCTCTTCTGCCACAAGCCATCTCTCTCTGTTGCTACTTTCTTCATGTCACCAGCTCAACCCACACCACTGAAAACAGACAAGAAAAAGTCTCTGGGGAGAAGCCTGTCATTGGGTAACACATGAGTATCTCCCAGCTGACTCATTGAGCTAGCCTAAGCAGACTAATTATAGCTCAGGAAGGGATGTCTGGATCCACACAACCATTTCCTGTGGTTCTCAACCTTCCTGATGCTGCGAACCTTTAATATAGTTTCTCGTGTTGTGACGACCCCCAACCATAAACGTATCTCATTCCTAGTTCATAACTGTAATTTTTACTAGTTATGAATCGTAATATAAATATCTGATATATAGAATATCTGATGTGGGACCCCCGAAAGGGGTCACAACCCACAGGTTGAGACCCATTGGCAATCTTGTCCCTTAGTACCAATCAGTCACTGAGGCTTGTTTTGTTTTGAGCCAATTGGGGTCTTGTTTCTTAGTGCCAACCTGAGTCACCAAGACTTGTGTTTGGACCAATCACAGTCTTAGCACCACCCAGAGCATCTCTGTTAGACCATGGGATGTGCTCTCCCTCTGGCCAAAATGGAAATGGTTGCAAAGTCCTCTGAAATTCATTTAGTACAAAATGTTTCTGCTGGTACTGTGCTTTTAGGGGCTGGATTAACCAGCTGAGCTTTTCTTGTCTCTGTGTGTGTGTGTGTGGGGGGGGGGTGTCCTGCTCCATCAATTTCTATCTTATAACTTTGAGAGAGAGTCTCTCTCATGGAACCTGGAGCTAGGTTGTGTGGGAGATGTAAATGAGATACGTTGCCCTTTTTTATTAAAAAATGGTGAAGTAAGGTAAGGCAAGCACGATTTCAAAAGAAAATGTCTGGGATGGCTCTTCTTCGTTGTCAACTTGTCTACACCCAGAAACAACTAGAACCCCCAAATAGGGGCATACCTCTGAGGGATTTTTGCCTTACTTGAAGTGAGAAGATCCACTTCAAATCTAGATCTTTAAGGTGGAAAGACACACCTCTTATCTGGACCACACCTTCTGCCCAAAGCCTATATAAGGACATGGAAGAAGGAAGCTTTTGCTCTTTGCATGCACGCCCTCTCCTCAGCTACCAAGTCCATGCGCTGGCATTAGAGCCTACTTCTTCTAGATTCTGGGGAATACTGAAGACCATTTGAGATATCCAGCCTCACGGGCTGAACAACTACTGGATTCCTGGATCTTCTGTTCATAGGCGGCCATTTTGGATTAGCTGGCCCATAGCCTGTAAGTCATTCTAATAAGTCTCCTTTCTACATAGAGAGGTTCATTTTATAGCTCTGTTACTCTAAAGAGCCCTGACTAATACAATGGCATTTAGACAAAATCTTTCCTGAGTTAACATTTTCCTGAGGTCAGTACACATACCCAAGGATGCATTCCATACTGCTTATCAACTGCATCATTTTAAATTAGCCAACTGGGTAAGAAGGTGAGGCTAAGAGCTAACAAGTTAGAGGGAAGCACAGGAATGAACTGCTTCCTTGCTTGCTTGCTTGCTTACTTGCTTAATTTGACACAGCTATTCAATTTTCTATAGAAGTATAACTTTTTGCCTTGGTAAAATTCTGTGCTGGTTGGTTTTTGTCAACTTGACACAAACCCTAGAGTCATTTAGAAAGAGGACATCAATTGAGAAAAAGCCCACAGGAGATTGGCCTGTAAGCAAGCCTGTGGTGCGTTTTCTTGATTAGGGATTGATGTGGAAGAGCCCAGCCTATTGTGGGTGATGCTACCCCTGTGTAGGTGGTCCTGGGGGTGGTGTATAAAAGAGCAGGCTGAGAAAGCTCTGGAGAGAGAGCCAGTAAGCAGCATTCTTCAATGGCCTCTCCTTATGTACTGTGATGTAGAAGTTGAAGTGAATACTTGCCTCCCCAAGTTGGTTTTGGTCGTGGTTTTCATCACAGCCATACAAAGTCAACTAAGACAAATACGTTGGATTATGTGGTCATTTCTTGAGAGCCTAGACCAACAGTTCCCAAACCATATGTACTGGCTGGTTTTGTGTCAACGTGACACAAGCTGGAGTTATCACAGAGAAAGGAGTTTCAGTTGAGAAAATGCCTCCATGAGATCCAGCGGTAAGGCATTTTCTCAAATAGTGATCAAGGGGGGAGGGCCCCTTGTGGGTGGTACCATCTGTGAGCTGGTGGTCCTGGGTTCTATAAGAAAGCCAGCTGAGCAAGCCAGGGGAAGCAAGCCAGTAAGAAACATCCCTCCATGGCCTCTGCATCAGCTCCTGCTTCCTGACCTACTTGAGTTCCAGTCCTGACTTCCTTTGGTGACGAACAGCAGCATGGAAGTGTCAGCTGAATAAACCCTTTCCTCCCCAACTTGCATCTTGGTTATGATGTTTATGCAGGAATAGAAACCCTGACTAAGACACCGTGGGTCACAACCCCTTTGGGGGGGTCAAATAACCCTTTCATGGGAGTCACATATCAGATATCCTGCATATCAAATATTTACACTGATTCATAACAGTAGCAAAATTATAGTTATGAGTAGTAACAAAAATAATTTTGTGGGGGGTCACCACAACATGAGGAACTGTGTTAAAGGGCCACTACCACTGCTGTAGACTCATTTCGTATATCTTTGTACCTAATGTAGGGCCCCTCTCTCCATGACTGAAGAAGGTCTTGGAGACTAGTTCCCACCCTGTGAAATACACCACCGCTTTGTTGTAGTTGTTTGGATGTAAAGATAGTCCTCTGCTAACGGAAACCTCATATCAAAAGCAGATCAGCAACACAATAAGGCTCAAAGCAAGCAACACAGAAACCCGTAACTCTGGGCATGAACTGAGGTAGCGTAAGTGGATTTTAAAATCCTTCTGGTCATTGAGTATTTTTGGAGGATAAGAATGTACGGTGGTTTGAATATGCTTGGCCCAGAGAATGGCCCTATGAGGTGTGGTCTTGTTGGAGTGGGTGTGGCCTTGATGAGTGGGTGTGGCCTTGGAGTGGGTGTGGCCTTGTTGGAGGAAGTGTGTCACTGTGAGGGTGGGCGTTGAGATCCTCGAAGCTGCCTGAAGCCAATCTGCTCCTGGCTTCCTTTGGATGAAGATATATAATTCTCAGCTCCTCCAGTGCCTATCTGGACACTACCTTGTTCCCACCATGATAATAATGGACTGGACCTCAGAACCGGTAAGCCAGCCCCAATTAAATGTTGTCCTTTACAAGAGTTGCCTTGGTCATGGTGTCTCTTCACAGCAATAAAACTCCAACTAAGACAGAATGTGACTGAAAGTAGTTTGGCGGGACATTAAACTGATAGCTCTTTTGTTAACAGCAGCCAGAGCATCAAGGGAGTATCTAACAGCTAACTAAAGAGTCAACTGCCCCATACCCAGTGACTTCACCCATTTTCAGAAAATAAATATCAGGAGTGTCTACTATATAACTTAAAGAACTTATTATTAACATTATATTATAATTGTATATAATTATATAACATATCTAACAAACATAATTACATTATTAACTAAGTTTTTAACAAATTTCAACAGTGCTTTAGCAATGCTTAACACCTGCTCAGTTCTCCAAGGGAAAGGTGGGTTCCCCTTATCTGCCTCGGTCCATGTGTGACCATAGAACTAACAAGCGTGAGAATCTGAGTCCAGATCCTGAGTGCCCATGTCAGAGGCTGAGGGCAGAGATGTATCAGTACCTCCAGAACAGAAGGAGATGAAAGCCAGTCCATCCAATGGGTGAGCTACAGGTTCAATGGCAGGCTTTATCTCAAAGACTTGGCAGAAAGTGATAGAGGAAGACACTCCGTGTTGACCCTAGCCTCCAGATATGAACAGATAGCCAGGGGTCTGTATTTATATACATACATGTATACACACACACACCATCACCCTCGTCACCATTAGATGTCCTTATGCATTTTGACTGGACATGTGTTGCTAGGAGACAGAATGCTGTCTTTATATTCTGTCTTAGTCAGGGTTTCTATTCCTGCACAAACGTCATGACCAAGAAGCAAGTTGGGGAGGAAAGGGTTTATCCAGCTTACACTTCCACACTGCTGTTCATCACTAAAGGAAGTCAGGACTGGAACTCAAGCAGGGCAGGAAGCAGGAGCTGATGCAGAGGCCATGGAGGGATGTTCCTTACTGGTTTGCTTGCTTCTCCTGGCTTGCTCAGCTTGCTTTCTTATAGAACCCAAGACTACCAGCCCACAGATGGCACCACCCACAAGGGGCCCTCCCACCCTTGATCACTAATTGAGAAAATGCCTACAGCTGGATCTCATGGAGGCATTTCCTCAAAGGAGGCTCCTTTCTCTGTGATAACTCCAGCTTGTGTCAAGTTGACACACAAAACCAGCCAGTACATATTCCTAAATTTTTTTTTTCAGAAAATGTAACAAAAGCTATGAAGACATGGGCAGACAAATCCCCTCTCCCAGACTCCTGAGAATAGGCTATGAGAACCCTCTAACTCTACAGAAGTTTGGCTTCTAAGCTTAGAAATATCACTCAGCTGAGCTGAGCCCTGGGGATGACTTCTGATCCCACAAGACAAAACACCCCCCCCCCCTCTCTCTCTCTCTCTCTCTATATATATATATATATATATATATATATAGTGTATGTGTGTCACAGTGCACTTGTGGAAATCAGAGGACAACTGTCAGGAGTTGACTCTTTCCTTCATCCAAGTGGATTCTGGGACTCAAATTCAGATCATCTGACTTGGTGGCGAGTAGCAGCTGCAGAGCCATGTTCCAGGCCCTGGATTTGGATTTCTTATGTGACTATATAAGTCAACTCTAAACCAACTCAAAGAGAGTTCCAGAAAAGCCAAAGTGCATTTTGGGAATCACTCTAGGATAAATTATTACATGTTTGAACTTCAGCTAGGTACTTCATAATCGTCTCTCTCTTCTGTGGAGTGGAATATGCAAATCAGAATTGCTAACAGAGATCAAGAAGGAGGAAAAAGAAAGTGAAAATATAGAAAAATACCATCCAACTGGCACAAGGTATAATTAAAGTATTTTCAAGTTCTTTCTTCATACACAACTCAACTTTGCCCGCTGACAGTTTTAAAGGGCTCATTTCTGAATCCTACCACATCGAGGCTTATTATATTCTCCTGGAATAGAGTTTATATTAAACTTGATGTACTTTTCAACGAATTTATCTTCCTCCCACGATATACTTCTTTGACTTTCCCATATTTAAAAACTACAGCCTTTTCCTTTGTTCTTCCTTTAAAACTGTTACTGTCATGCGTGATTTTGAAACATCTTGCATCCTGTCCCTCCCTGGCTCTCTCCGTGTCTAGCATGGTCAACTTTCTCACTGCCTCCTGTCTGTACCATCGTGTTAACTAGGAGGCTGCATTAGCTATGAAGCAATTTCTCCTATTTAAGTATGTTTGTCTTCCAGTTAATTTTCCCATTAGAACACCCCCATCATGGTCATAATATTGGTTGAAACATCTGACACATTGATTTTTAAGTAAATTATGGTTAAATAATTGGTAACATACCCAAGTGACTCTAGCTGTTGGGAGGCTGCGGTAGAAGGACTGTAGGTTCAAGTCATCCTAGGATACATGATGAATTGAAATTCAGCCTAGGCAACCTAGCAAGACCTGTCCATCTCAAAGTAAGAGTAAAGGCCAGGGGTGTGGTAGTGCACAGGTCTAACACAAGGCTATGGATTCATTCCTCAGTGGCCACTATGTCCCAGAACCATTTGTGCCGCCATGATGATAATGGACTGAACCTCTGAACCTGTAAGCCAGTCCCAATTAAATGTTGTCGTCTATAAGAGTTGCCTTGGTCATGGTGTCTGTTCAGAGCAATGGATCCCTAAGACAAGGAACTTTCCCCAAATAAGAAAGCAGTAACTTTTGGCATACTATAACATACCAAACTAATATCTATGAAAAAGAATACATTAGGAGGCTGGAGAGATGGCTCGGTGGTTAAGAGCACTGACTGCTCTTCCAGAGGTCGTGAGTTCAATTCCCAGCAACCACATGGTGACTCATAACCATCTGTAATGGGATCCGATGCCCTCTTCTGGTGTGTCTGAAGACAGCAACAGCGTACTCACATACATAAAATAAATAAATAAACCTTTAAAAAGAGAATACTTTAAAACTTGTAACTTATTTAAAAAAGTACCTCAAAAGACATTCTTTATCTCAATAAAACAATTTAAGGTAGATAGAGGTAAACTACCCCTTTCCTAAAATGCTTGAGATTAGATGTGTTTCAAGTTTCAACTTTTATGTCTTTTATCCCAAAAGAAATGTAATCTTGGAGTATTTTCCCAGACGGCAGTAGCTGAACGCCTCTAAGGTTCTTGGTATTTATTCATCCATTTAGTAAGCATTTCTTCAGGCATGTTGTGCTTATTAATTTTATGTCAAGTTGACACAAGCTACAGTCATCTGAGAGGAGGGATTCCCTCCCTAAGATCAGGCTGTAGGCTAGCCTGTAGGGCATTTTTATAATTAGTGATTGATGGGGTGGGCCCAGGCCACTGTGGGTGGTGCCGTCCCTGGGTAGGTGGCCCTGGGTTCTATAAAGAAAGCAAGTTGAAGAAAGCAAGCCAGTAAACAACACTCCTCCATGGCTGCTGTATCAGCTCCTGCCTCTAGAGTCCTGCCATGTTTGAGTTCCTGCCCTGTCTGTCTTCCTTAGATGATAAACTGTGATATGGAAGTGTAACCAAAATAGACCTTTTCCTCCCCAAGTTGCTTTTGTTCGTGGTGATTCATCACGGCAGTGGTAACCCTAACTAAGGCATGTATTCAATGTACGATAGTAAGCAACAAGCTGCCATACTTAAGACCGTCTAGTGGGGGGCTACTTCCGTTCCAAACGGGACTCGGGGGTATGTATGTGGTGGGTACTATGGGATATTTTGTGGCGGTTGATTGATACGTATTCTGAGCAGAGAGGATAAGCAGAGTAAATGACTGGAAGGAAGAACTCCTGGTCTGTAGGTGAGGTGTGAGACAAGCCAGGATGACGTCACTAGCAATAGAGAGGTCGGACAGGAGAGTCGTTGTAGAGCTTCAAAAAGCAAAGGAATCATAGCTACCAAGTATAAAGGAGCACTTCCAAACAACTCAGGCCTTTTACGTGAGCGCCATTGGCTTTGGCTGATGATTTAGGCTACAAACCTCTAGGCAGGTCCAGGAGGGGGCGTTTCCAGAGAGGATTCGCTGGAGAAAGGAAAAGCTCCCAGTGTGGGACCAGGGACCAGATAATAAGAGGTCCAAAAAAGAAAAGAAAAAAAGAAACAATGTAAGACTTTCTGACTTAATTTATTCTTTTTGAGTAAGGATGTCCGTCACTGCTGCCGCTGGCCTCTGTTCGCATCACAACCCAACTTCTCTGGCCTTCCAACACCGGCTGAGTACCAGTGACTCAGGGGGATCTTCCAGGCCTGCGGCACTGCACGGGACAGGGACTCGTGAGGCAGCTGAGCGAACTAAGCAGCTACCAGTTTCTTTGTTCATCTAAGGTAAAGACAGCCATTGTTGGATGACCCAGCTGTACTGTGTAAACTAATCTAGTACACACACACACACACACACACACACACACACACACACACACACATGTGCGCACACTCACACGAACATGCAAACTCGCACATACACATATATAAACACAGACACACACATCATACACAAATACACAAATATACACACACAAACATACACAAACATACACACAGACACACACACAATTGGTTCTGCTCCTCTGGAGAACCTTACCTAAGACAGATTTTTTGGTAAGAAGGGTCCTTAAGAAATAGAATTGTGGGCTGGAGAGATGGCTCAGTGGTTAAGAGCACTGAATGTTCTTCCGAAGGTCCTGAGTTCAAATCCCAGCAACCACATGGTGGCTCACAACCATCCGAAATGAGATCTGACGCCCTCTTCTGGTGTGTCTGAAGACAACTACAGTGTACTTACATGTTATAATAAATAAATCTTTAAAAAAAAATAAAAAAAAAAAAAGAAATAGAATTGTAACTATAAATGTTTCCAATACGCCCAGTGGGTGGTTTTTTTTTTTTTTTTGAGCCAGCTCTAATTTGGCAATGCCTAAAGTTAACAAAAAGTTTCTCTTTATAACAGAGGGAGCTTTGTCTGCTGGAGAACTCTTTAATGAATTACATAAGATGAAGGTGTTCCTGATTCACCACTCGTGACAGGCAAGGGACTTAATGATTCTATATAAAAAGCTTTTAGATATTTCTGGAAAACTAAGAAATATGGCTGGTTATTGGTAACATTGCTGGCTAAAATAACAAAGAAAAAAAAATGAGTCCAGAAATGCAATCTTCTCCAGTCATGGGGCTAAAATTGTCAAAAATTAAGAACAAGGACTCATCACTTAGTTAACTTCTTCTGATGCAAGTGTATGTCTCACCCTTGAGGACTGTCTGAGGTTAAAGTGAGGACAGTGGGAAACATTGGGGTCCTGTGACTTGAACCCCCTAGGAAAGACTTCCCTCTGAGCCTCACTGAAGAATGCTTTACCGCTCCCATAGGCAGAGGCATTTATCCTTGACACGGCCAGGCCCACGTCAACACCTCCCATTCAGGGCCTCACTCAGAGCTTCCTCCGATCCTGACACAACCCTATCTGCCGCTGGGCAGAAATGTTCTGCCTCCAAGATCCAAATAAGCCTCTCTATAAGTATTTTATTTCTTTCTTGGTGATAGGAAAGACAGAGTCCTCTCTGTGAAAAGGGTCAGAGGCTGTATCTCCGGGGGGAGTCTGTGTGTCTCCATTTGCTTCACACCATGTTTCCCCACCCAGGTCTGTGATACTGGAGGAAAATAATCTCCATTAGCTGTCGGGGTGCCCGTCCATCCTGGGATCCTCCTATGTAAAATAAACTAAGGGGGAAGAGCAGCTTGGAAAAGGACAGGTCAGGGGCTGTAGCAGCTAGTCATGAGTCCTCCACAAATAATACGATTTGTAAGGGCCAAACGCTCATGCCCTAAGTTATAACCAAAATCCCCTTGAAGAGTAGGATTTCAGTGTGTAACTTGGGAGTGGGGGACACACACATTCAGCCTATTACAGGGCCCCACAGCATCCCCCAAGGCAAAGCTTTGCTGTGCTCAGCACAGGTTTGAGTGTTATAGGTAGGTTTTGTTTTGTTTTGTTTTTTCTTTCTACTTTATTGAGTTCTTAAACCTCCATGGCCCTTCTAACGCTTATTTCACCCTGATCCCTTCCGACCCCCAACACAAGATAGAGAAAGATTAGAGGGGGGAGGGGGAGTAGACATCTATAGGCTACTCCCTGTTGATTAGAAACACAGAGTTCCTTGAGGCAATTCCAGTGTTCATCATCATCCAGCAGTTCAGCAAACCAGCAATAGCTAACTCAGCAGCAGAATGAACCAGCAGCAACAGGAAGAGAGTCAACGTCTTCTTCTTCCTCTTCTTCCTCCTCCCCCTCCTCCCCCTCCTCCCCCTCCCCCTCCTCCCCCTCCTCCTCCTCCTCCTTTGGAATACTGCCTTCTCACTGTGGGCTCTGGCATGTATTCCCTCTCCAGAGTCCCCAGAACTAAACTGTCTGCAGCTGGCAAAGATCACGCCCCTGTGAGTGCACGAGACAATCATAGTTAATGGCTGTGGACAAACTGAAGCAGCCCCACATCCTGCACCTGGGGTTAAAGCAAAAACATGTAACTGGTGTTTTTAAAGAAACTTAAACTCTCGCTACTGGGTGTAGATTTGAATCTTACAGGCATTGGAGCAAGGTGTGAAGGTTCATCTTTCATGGAGGAGAGGAGAGCTTAAGAAAGACAAGAGAGCCGGGCAGTGGTGGCGCACGCCTCTAATCCCAGCACTTGGGAGGCAGAGGCAGGTGGATTTCTGAGTTCGAGGCCAGCCTGGTCTACAGAGTGAGTTCCAGGACAGCCAGGGCTACACAGAGAAACCCTATCTCGAAAAAACAAACAAAACAAAAAAACAAGAAAGACAAGAGAAAAATGGACAGCATCAGGGAGACTCCAGGAGAAATAAGCATGGAGCAGCCTGGCCCAACTCCCCTCAGGCTCAAGGGAATGAGTGTCTGCAGAGAGCTGGGAATTCTTAAGGTCACAGTCTCACAGCAGGCTGGGGTGAGGGCAACATTGGACTCAGATGGAATTCAGGAAGGAAGGGGAGATTAGAACAATGGGTGGTCCTGAAAGACAGCAGACAGCTAAGGGGTGTGATAGAGATGCCCACCAGCCGGCCAGGCCTGCCATCTTCCTGGACTGAACCCACAGGATGCTCCGGAAGGGCAGCCTGGCTCTTGAGCCCATAGCCTTTGGGAAACAGACACACGAAGCCTTTTACCATTTTTTTTCTCCCTGTGTCACATCCACAGGTCCCAAGCGTGTAGCTCCTGAGAAGCTAGGTGGGAAGACTCTGAGGAGAGGCCAGGTGTGGGCACTGCAGCTATTTCTAATCTTCCAGAGGAAAGGGAGCTTTGACTGCTTGAAAAGCAGGCTGATTGTCAGGGGTGGAACCCAGCTCAGAGCTGTCATGGAAGCTCCTGGCAGGGGGTGGAGACAGGGGGCTTGGACTGACAGGGCTGTGATTTTGGAAGAAATGTCTTTAAGAGAATGACTTAAAGTAGGAGAGAAATATTATTATTAGGTAATGCCTGTCAGGTTATTTTTTTGATGTGTTCTTGGTATTTCATAATCATTTTGCCTTTAGATGGTAAGCCCTTCCTGGCCCTGGGCCATGAACTATGCCCCTCGGGTCTCACCCCAGCCCTGGACATGCAACGGGCATCAGGAGGTATTTGCTGCCTGACCCTTGGTCTCTGTGGTAGAAAGTAAATAATCAGTTAGTGATCAACCACAAAGATGGGCAGACATTTACACTTGCACCCCTTCAAACCCACCCAGCACCCACTCAGCACCAGGCATAAAGCTGACCCCAGGGAGAACAACAGAGAACAAGGCTCTGGGAATCTCCACCAGAAATGGGTGTAGGGTTCACCCTTAGCATCAGTTCCTGCTCTTCATCCTATGGAGCCACATTCTCTCTAGACACCCCCTTTGTCACCACAGCCAGCTCAGCCCATAGGCTCCCCACAGCCCTCTGATTCTGGTTCAGAAATGCTATCTGGTGCCAGTTCTCTCTTGTCTGTACTGGCTGCAGGCACTTTAGTCTCTGCAGAGATTTCAGTACCTACAAACAGTCACTAGCTGGCCGACCACACTCCCTCCCTTTGCCAGACCTAACCAGACCTCTTCTCTACTAGAGCCTTCCAGTTCACACTGCGTACAACATCCACTTACACCTGAGTCCAACTTTTTTTTTTTTTTTTTTTTTTCTTCGAGACAGGGTTTCTTTGTGTAGCCCTGGCTGTCCTGGAACTCACTCTGTAGACCAGGCTGGCCTCGAACTCAGAAATCCACCTGCCTCTGCCTCCCAAGTGCTGGGATTAGAGGCGTGCGCCACCACCGCCCGGCTGAGTCCAACTTCTATGCAGGCCAAAGGCCCTGTGCTGAAGGCTTTTGATCGAGGACACCCCCAGTTCTTCGTCTGATAAACGACAGAGAGGTGGAGAAGTTTCTCTTTTTAGTTTCGGGTCTGACCAGAGGCTTCACACATGCTAAGCCCACACTCTACAATTCACAGCACCTGGACAGGGATTCTTAACTAGAGCACAGCTCTTCAAAAATCTTCTCCCCTGTCTATTCAGGAAGCTCAGCTTGAGCAGGAAAATCTTTAGAAGCTGCTGCAGAAGGAGACTGTCAACTGTAGGAAAAAAAAATACACACACACACACACACACACACACACGCATTTAAGGTAGCAAAGGAGCAGCACACACATACATACATACACACACACCCCCACATATACACAAAATACATACATACACCACACACATACACCACACATACACAAAACACATACACACAACACACACACACTCCACACACATACGAGACACACACACACACACACACACTCCACACATACAACACACACACCTTCCCCGTGCCTAAATCATGCACCCAGACTAGCTTAGACCAGAATCCTTCTCAAAAAAAAAAAAAAAAACAAAAAAAAAAAACCTCCCCCACCCTCCATTTTACACCCTCCTTTGGAAATTTATACTGGAATATTTATTTGAACAGGAAAAAGGCCATTGAAATGGAGATCGGAACCCATGACAGCAAGAAATGAAATCAGCACGGCAGGTTTTATTCCCTGGGGACATTTGAGTCACTCCTGATATTCTGAAAGTCAAGAATTAATGGTCACCAAGGACATTTTTGTTTTCAATAGCTTTTTTTCCCTTTCATTTCTATCCTCCTTAAACCTGCTCATCCATTTGCACGGAAGAGCCCTTGGGGAGCCTTGCCTGCCCTGGGAGACCATGGCTGGCTGCGCTTACTGCTTGCTTGGGCCAACCGCACCAATGGTGACATGCTCACTCTGTAGCAAGATGACTGTAAGTTCCAACTTCTCTTCCTTTTTTGAGAAATAGGTATGGCTTCTGCTTCATGAGCTCTGGGGACCAGAAGCCTGTTACAACCCTAAGTGCCTTATTTGGAGAACAGAAGCTACTTTGTAACTCCTAAAGAAACCCAAACCACAGCCTGACACTAAACCCGGTCCCATCACATCCTGTCTTACAGATGCTTTTGCAAGGTGATTAATTCCAAACTGACATAACAAAGCACACCCATAGAACTGTCCAAACTTTTTAAAAGAAATAAACCTTCACTTAAAATCTGAAACATTGAACCTGTGTAGGGGGGATAAACATGGGGAATGAACTTGAAATTATAGGCGTAGTCGAGAACTTTCTGGAGAAAGACGCAAGCACAGGACATAGTCCCAAGAATCAACAAATGGGAATGCATGGAATTAAAAAGTTTCTGCACATCAGTTATCAGTAGAGTGAATAGATAGTTTCTTGAATAAGAAAAACATCTTTGCCATCTATGCTCCAGACAAGGGGTTAATATCTAGAATATAGAAAGAAAGCAAAAATTAAAGAAGACCACAATGAAATCAACAGACAGGTCTCAAAAGAAGAAACACAAATGGCCAATATGTTTTAAAACATCTGATATCCTTAACCATGAGGGAAATTCAGATTAAAATTACTTAGAGATGCCATCTCACCCCAGTCAGGATGGGTAAGATCAAGTCACTAAATGACAACCAATAGGGTGAATCTCAGGGGAGAGAGGAATCCTAGCCCACTCTTGGTGGGAATGTAACTGTCATAGGGTGACCATGTGATGATTCCTGCAAAAAAAGCCGGGCGGTGGTGGCGCACGCCTCTAATCCCAGCACTTGGGAGGCAGAGGCAGGCGGATTTCTGAGTTCGAGGCCAGCCTGGTCTACAGAGTGAGTTCCAGGACAGCCAGGGCTGCACAGAGAAACCCTGTCTCGAAAAACCATGAAACTAGACTGGAAACCCCAGAGTGGAGTGAGGTGTTCAGAAAAGGGGGGGGGCACATATGAAATCAAAGCAGAATGGAGGTGATAGGGTGAAAGGGGAGTAAGAAGGGGAGGGAGAGAAACAGCAAAATTAAGTTTTGTTTGAAAATGCCATAATGAAACCTAATTATTTGAAATTAAATTTTCTCAGAAATTTAAAAATCAAAAAATGAAAAACAAACAAACCCTACAGACCTAGAACCAGATTCTTAGGGGTTCTTGCCTGTAATCCCAGCAGTCAAGAACTAAAGACGGGACAGTCCTGAGTTGACTGGCAGCCTGGATAGCATAGGAGACCCTCATCTTTCAAAATCAAGCTCTGGGGTGTAGCCCAGTGTTAGGGGGATTCCTACCACATCCAAGACCCTGCTTTGGTCCCCCATACAAAGAGGGTGGCATGGCAGACGAACACTGAGACATTATGTGCCTGGGAAATGGCAAGGGTTTGCTGAGTTTGCTCAGAGATGGAACCCAGGACTCTGGATCCAAAAGAGACAAACAACCCAGCAGCAAATAGGTGGAGACTGTAACTGTGCTGGCTAGTTTTGCATCAACTTGACACAAGCTAAAGTCATCTGAGAGGAAGGAGCCTCAACCAAAAAAAAAAAAAAAAAGCCTTCCTAAGGTCCAGCAGTAGGCATTTTCTTAATTAGTGGGAGAGGGCCCAGCCATCATAGGTGGTGCCACCCTGGGCTGGTGGTCTGGGTTCTATAAGAAAGCAGGCTGAACAAGCCACGAGGAGCAAGCCAGCAAGCAGCATCCCTCCACGGTCTCTGCATCAGCTCCTGCCTCCAGGTTCCTGCCCAGTTTGAGTTCCCATCCTGACTATGGAAGGGTAAGCCAAACCCTTTCCTCCTCAAGTTGCTTTGGTCATGGTGTTTCATCAGAGCAATAGTAATCCTAACTAAGACAAGCCAGTATCAGGAAGTGGGATATTGCTATGACAGACCTGACCATGTTGTTTTGGAGAGGATTGTACGAGGACTTTGAAACTTCATGCAAGTAAGGCCACTGAGTGGTCAGTGTTTAGTAAAGCTGTTCTGTAGGACCTTGGAAGATAAGAATGTTGAGAGCAGGGCAGACAGTGGAGGCCTGGCTGGTGAAGTTTCAGAGGGAAGATTAAGATTATCAGGGCCATTTGTTATTCCGAATGAAGATTCTGTGGTTCTGGTTACTGGGGCTGAAGAATCGGCTGCTTACACTGTACCAGAACTACTAATGTGAAACCTAAGCTCTGCTAAGATGTTGGTCAGCTGGGGCTGAGAAACTAGCAGTGCTTGAGACGTTGACTGGCATCGTTGAGGTGAAATCTCCTGGGAAGTGTTTCCTGGGAGCACACGGAAGCTGTGTTCCACAGGTAGACATGGTTATACCTCATGCTGGCAACTGAATGTGGTGATGTGTAAGCGTCACCCAGGTACTTTTTGAAGGTATGAAGGGGTCATGGAGAACAGCTGGAGGCTTGGCACTGTGAGAGGCCAGGAGAGGCCACTGGCGAGGGTGTGGCCTCAGTAGCAGTTGAAGGCCCAGGACTGAAGGGGTCATGGAGAGAAGCTGAGGCTTAGCACCATGAAGAGATCCTATGAGAGGCCACTGGTGGAAGTGCAGCCCAGTTGCAGCAGAAGACCCCACCAGCATTTTGCAGATGCTAGGACCATGGAATGACCACCAAGAACAGCAGCCGCAGTGGCGTGGAGTCAGCTGGAGCCTAGAAGACAGTCTGTGTGTGCTACAGACGGCAGAGCTGAAGAAGTGACCCAAGCTCCTTGGGAAAACCCAGAAAATTGTGAGTAAATTCTGGATATTAGACATTGAGTCACTTACACTTAGAGAGTTTGCTTTGCTTTGATTGTGACTATCGGTGCCCCAGTCCTTCCCTCTTGAAGTGAGAAAGTGTTCAATTTATTTTTGATTTTACAGAAGGTCACAGTTGAGAGACTTTACATTTCAAAAGACTTTGGATTTTAAAAGAGATTGGCTATTTCAGAGAGACTGAATTGTTGGAATTCTTCAAGATTGACTTTTAAAGTTACTTATATTTTTTTTATATGAGATCTTGGGGATGACCAAGAAAGGAAAGGTTGGCTTTTAACAGTGACTTTTGTGTCAAGTTGACAAGGGGTCAGTTGTGCCGTTTAATTTTATGTCAGCTCGACACAAGTTAAGGTCATTTGATGGCTGGGAGCCTCAGCTGAGAAAAGGCCTCCATAAAATCGGACTGTAGGCAAGCGTGTTAGGAATTTCTAAACTAGCAATGTGTGAAGCCAGCCCATTTTTTAAACAGAACATTTCTTTATTTTTCACTAAGACTTTCCCAGAGAACGTAACTAACCTTGTCCCCACCCCAGCCCCCACAAAGGGTTGGTGCGTTCACTGCTATAAAGCAAACAGGAACAGTTTCAAGGAGCAGGACCAACCTTAAATGGCAAAAACGCTTTCTATCTGAATTATCATAAAAATGTTTAAGTAAAAAAAAAAAGAGAGAGAGAGAGAGAAAAGGAGCAAAGGAACCACGGTGGTTTCAGAGTGAAAAGATCGTTCACGGTTTATGTCAGACATGCATTCTTGGCTCGGATGTAACAAAGTGAAAGCAGGACCCCTATCATACAAAAAGTTCGATACAGCATGCTGTGCGCACCCGTTCCAAGCCCACCCCTGGCCCCTAATGCTTCCAACTCAATTACTTCCACCGAGGAACACGTAAATCATCTCTTTGATCCAGTCTTTGTTATCCGGCTGGTATGTCTGTAAACAAGACAGCTGAGATCTGCTAGATGGTCAATAAAATCAAACAACTGACTGATATCATATGTGAGTGATATCATATGTGACTGATATCATGTGTGTCTGATATCATGTGTGACTGATATCATGTGACTGATATCATATGTGAGTGATATCATATGTGACTGATATCATATGTGACTGATATCATATGTGAGTGATATCATATGTGACTGATATCATACGTGACTGATATCATATGTGACTGATATCATATGTAGGATTCATTCTCTTCAGATGTTCTTCATACATTTTACAACACCTTCCATGACGTTGTTCACAGACTCCTCGTCAGCGCCAGTCCTGCCTTCTGGCCTCTTGGTAGGATGTACCAGCAAAATGACATATCACATGCCAAATGCTTTGCTGCAGCCGCCGCTAACTCCTGCCTCCAGGTTCCTGCCATGTTTCAGTTCCAGTCCTGACTTCTTCTATGTTGACCATCACTATAGAAGTGTAAGTTGGATTAAACCCTTTCCTCCCCAACTTACTTTGGTCATGGTGTTCGATCCCAGCAATAGTAACTCTTAAGACAGTAACTATGAATTCTGTGAGGAAACTAGAGCCATCAGGGGATATGCAGCATGTGGCCCACTTAGATAGCAAGCAGTGGACAGAAACGATTTCATTGTCAGAGATCGAGCCTGAGTGGGCTAGGAAAGTGTCTCACATCCCAGGACAAGGGGAACATTTAGTTTTCTTTTGTTGGGTAAATGCCAGTTCTCAGGTGGTGAGGCCGAGCAGTGGGCATTTGAAGGAGAGAGACAAACTATATATAAATGCCTAAGAGACTAAACTGAACTTGATTTCCCAAGAGGTACAACTGTTTAGCATATGATGTCCCTGGCCTAGGGCTGGTCAGCAAATTGAGAAGCATCTATAGGGCTGTAGGTTCTCTGGGAGCGAGATGTTTCTAAATCCCAGTTAGAGGCGGGGTTGGACAGTCACTCTATCTTTTCCCTGGGATTAACCCTTAGCTCCCCACATACATACAGCACTGGATGTTAGGCTTTAGATGGGGTGGATGGTTCAAGAGGAGAGTGACATGGATTACTGGAGGCTAAGAAGTTAGCATCGCCGGGCAGTGGTGGCGCATGCCTTTAATCCCAGCACTTGGGAGGCAGAGGCAGGTGGATTTCTGAGTTTGAGGCCAGCCTGGTCTACAGAGTGAGTTCCAGGACAGCCAGGGCTACACAGAGAAACCTTGTCTCAAAAAACCAAAAAAAAAAAAATTAGCATCATTAACAGCATGGACAGACAGACAGACAGAGCCATCAGCATCGCTGGGGCTCCAAAGAGAGATAGTATGACTGAGTCCCTGAAGAGAATCAGAGGATGAGGAAGGGTCACAGCCTGGTTTTCTTAGAGAACATGAGGAATGGGGTGAGGAGCACAGTGTGGTACCCCTCATAGTGGTGGCACTAGCAAGTGGGCTAGCCTGGGAATCACAGCGTCCCAGTGGGATGTCTATTGGTATCTGTGAGAGGAGGAGCAAACAAGGGCTGGCTTCTCACATTCAATTCCTACAAATTCATTGAGGATGTCTGCAACAGAAGTGTTCTGGGGTCCTGATGCCCAGGTTCTGTCTCAAAGGGTTGGGGAGGCCATGGGAGAAAATCTGATTCCACTTCTTGTGGGGCCACACTTGTCTTTCTCTTTTAATTAATCTTTTAATTCCGTCTCTTACAAATGTCATATGTGAAATGTATTTTATCTTATGACAAAAAAAAAGTGCCCCCTGCTGTGTGTGGTCAGAGCTCTGACTCTGTGTGTGTGTGTGTGTGTGTGTGTGTATGTGTGTGTGTGTGAAAATGACAAGTGGCTTCTTGTTGGAATGGTCTAAGAGAGCCAGTAGTGGTTTAGCGAGAATACATTACACTTCTAGCCGTGGGTTTGACTCCCTATGTACAACACCTTTCCTGTGAATTGCAAGAATGATGTTCTTGGTAGTTGGATCCTGGGTACCTGTTTAATTCTGAAAAGGCCATCCACAGCAGGTCTCTGTAAAAACGCCACCATTCTTAAACATTTGTCAGCTGGGTTTAGCAGCTGAGAGGAAAAGGGGAAGCCAGGCCCTGTTTCCTTTCTCCCTTTCCTATCCCTGGGAATCCTCCTGAGGATTGGGCTTGAATAAACACATACTACTTCCTAGTTCAAGCCAGGTGCCCGCTGATGGAAGATTCCAGGGCATTTTGCTACCAGATACTCCATGTTTTAAAGTGGCCATTGCTTCAGCCATCTTGAATCTGAATATGGTATCTCCTCAGACTAGAGATACCCAGTGCTGAGAGGCCCACACTCTCTTAGTTAGTTAGAGTTTTTTCATTGCTGTGAACAGACACCATGATCAAGGCAACTCTTACAAGGACAACATTTGATTGGGGCTGGCTTACAGGTTCAGAGGTTCAGTCCATTATCATCAAGGTGGGAGCATGGCAGCATCCAGGCAGGCATGGTGCAGGAGGAGCTGAGAGTTCTACATCTTCATCTGAAGGCTGCTAGCAAAATACTGGCTTCCAGGCAGCTAGGATGAAGGTCTTAAAGCCAAAACCCACAGTGACACACCCACTCCAACAAGGCCACACCCACTCCAACAAGGCCACACCTACAAATAGCGCTACCCGCTGGGCCAAGCATATACAAACCATCATACCCACCAAGCCCGTGGTGCATCTGAGTTGACAGGTTGAAGGGTAGGGTCTCTGGTTGGCCCAAGGTCTCCCTCTGCTCTCTCTTTGGTGGGTGTTGGACTGATGAAGCCCCCCACAAGATCAGCTGTGCCTGTGGGGAGGTCAGTAAGAGAACAGGAATTCCGTGTGGAGATTTTGATGCACCCAGCATGGCTTCAGGGATGGATCTAACTGGGGCTGAGAGGGAATAAAGACAAACACACAAACACCTAGAAAAGCAGGGCATGAGTGGAGTGAGTGAGCCCTATGAGGGAGAGGCTGCAGTACCCCAGTTGCTCAGTGTGGTTATTATATACAGTCAATCAGGGAGGCATGGTGACTGTATTGTACCTTCCGGTTTTGTGTTAACTTGACACAAGCTAGAGTCATCAGAGAGGAAGGAGCCTCAGTTAAGGAAATGCCTCCATGAGATCCAGGTGTAAGGCATTTTCTCAATTAGTGATCAGTAGGGGAGGACCTAGCCTATTGTGGGTGGTGCCATCCCTGGGCTGGTGATGCTGGGTTCTATAAGGAAGCAGGCCGAGGAAGCCAGGGGAACGAGCCAGTAAGCAGTACCCCTTCATAGCTCCTGCCTCCAGGATCCTGCCGTTTGAATTCCTGTCCTGACTTCTTTTGGTAATAGCAATGTGGAAGTGTAAGCCAAATAAACCTTTCTTCCCCAACTTGATTTTCGGTCATGGTGTTTCATCGCCGCAATAGACAACCTAAGACGTGTGTGTATACGGTAAACAAGGAGGTAGGGTTATTATTATGGCTGAACAAGGAAGCAGGGTTATTGCATACAAATAAGCAAGGCAGGGATTATGGGGTGCAGCTGAATCAAGGAGGCAGGTTTAGCTGTTCTAGGGAGAAGTCTTCAAGCCATTAAACATCTGGAGAGAGAAGGCAATGAAGGACATTCTCTGTACACACTGTCAATCAATACCCACACATAGACCAGAGGCTTTGCCATCCCTCCGAGCCTCACTAGGCCACTAGGGGGCGACCTTACCATTTCCTCAGAACTGGAGCTTTGTCCGTAGCTGTGCGGGGGGGGGGGGGGGGGGGGG
>CM052720.1:36694970-36773816 GCA_028551405.1 Uromys caudimaculatus
CCAATGCATTGGTCCTTCTCACCGCCCCCGAATTAAACCTCGTGTGATTGCAGCAAGGACGGTCTTTCGTGAGTTCTTGGGGGGTCGCGCCATCCCGAGACTTGAGCGAGGGTCTCCCCAGCTCGGGGGTCTTTCAATACCTGGAGAATCAGGATGAGGGTCTTAAAGACCATGCTCACAGTGACACACCTACTCCAATAAGGCCATACCTACTCCAACAGGGCCACACCCACTCCAACAGGGCCACACCTTCTAAAAGTGCCACTCCCTGGGCTGAGCATATACAAAGCATCACACCCACCACAGCTCCTCCTTCCCGGCATCCACCCGACCTCATTGAGATAATGGTATTAAGGACTTAACATGAGAAAGGTGAACCCATGAGGGAAGCCATTTTGTTTAGCTGTAGTTGGGGTAGTAAGGATGACCTTGAAAGGGGCCTGTCCGTTTAAGAGAAAGAGGAAGGGGGTTGTGATCAAAAGGAAGGATGAGGACCAAGCCCTCAATGTTGATTGAGGAGGAAAGGGGGTCAGGATTAGGCTGAGGCAGGTCGTGGTGGGTGGCGTTCCAACAGAGCATGCAAAGACAGTGAGCATAACAAAGGAGTAAGGAAGTGATCAGGGAGAAGTGACCGTTGAGACATGAGGCCAGGAGGCAGGACCAGCTGTCCATCCATGAGCTCAAAATGGGGGCTGGGGGAGGAATAGAGGTTTCTTTGGGAGGGCCCTCAGTCTCAGGAGAGCCAATGGCAGAAGTTCTATCTGACCTGCAGAAGTTCTTGGGAGACTTTGATCCGAGGGGATGGTAGAGAGAAGAGTAGAGGGTTTTGGTACCACAGGGTGAAGAGGCACCACTACCAAGTTAATATGTCGGAGATTCTAACCAAGTGATAGGTTCCCTTGGGCTTTTTAACCACAAGTATGGGAGTGTTAAAGGAGAGAGACTGAGGATGAAGGGATTAAGTCCCCCGAGGCTATGAAGAGAGAGAGTGGGTATTGAGCCCAGGTGGCAGATTTGGTGGGATTTTGTAATCAGATAATGAAAGGAGAAGGGTGTTTGGCTAGAGAGATTTTGGGTGTCCCATTCCTGGGGATCCACCGGGGAAGCTGATAAGGGAAAGGGTGTGTCAGGTTGTGTGGTTTGGAGAAGGAGGAGAGAAAAATGGCTGGCAAGGCTGGGGTCAAGCAGATACAGGGAGCAAGAGAAATAGAGGCTCCCATTTTGGCTACAAGGTCCCTTCCCATTAACGGGATGGGACAGGTTGGTAGCACTAGAAAGGAATGGATAAGGGGGATACCCCTAAAAATATAGCTGAGTAGTGGGGTTTGGTGGGCCTAGTTAGGGTGTCAGTAGGGAAACAGGAAGGAGAGGTGGGTCCCTAGAACTCTGTCAGGACTGAGTAGTTAGCCCCAGCATCCAGAAAGAAGGAGATTGAACACTCTGATACTGTGATGATTACCCAAGGCTCCCTGCCAGAGTTAGTGGTGGTTGGACCAAGGGGGTTTGGTCCCCTTCAGTTGTCCATGGTTAGACCAGGGAGATTGGCTAGAGAGGCCTCTGGGTCGGATGCCCTCATACCTCCAGGGACATGAGGATAGTCAGTAGCCTGGTGTCCCTCTTGATGGCACTTTGGAAATGTTGGAATGGTTTATGAGGCCTTGGACAGGCCCAGCCCTATGACTTCCTGACCACATTTAAAACAGAGACCTTGGAGATTCTTTGGCTTGGGGGAGTCTTGGGAGCCTGGGTAGTTGCTGAGGCAGCTGAAAGACCTTAGCATCAGGTATTTTTGTTTTTGGACTTTTTCATCTCTTCCATGGTATACCTTAAAGGCAACAGTTAAGACGTCTGCCTGTGGAGTCAGGGGTCCTTTCTCTAGAAGTTTAAGTTTGACCCTAATATCAGGGAAACTCTGAGAGAAGTAGGTCATAAGGAGTTGTCTTCCATTCTGGAGTCGTAGGATCCAGACTGGTATATTGTAAGAGGGTCCTTGTAAGGCACTCTAGGAGTTGAGACAGGTTTTCTTGTTTGTACTGGATGACCTCTCGGACTTTTTCATTATTTACTACTTTAAGGGTCTTATGAAGTCTGGGTAGGAGCAAGTTATAAATTGATCCCTAGCTCAAATGTCCCCTGGGGTATTGTAATCCTGTTCAGGGTCCTGGCTGGAGACTGCCTCAGTCCGGGTGGGGCGGGCAGCATCAGTTTGGTGGATTTCATCTACATAGGCACTAGCCTGATCCCAGGCTCACCTGCATCCCTCAGGGAGATTGCTTGTAAGGACCATATGGACATCACGGAAAGTAGGATTTTAAGACTGGGTTACATATTGAGAGTCCTTAATAAAGATGGAGAAATTGGTAGTAAGGACCCCAGTCTCTTCTCTATTTGAGAGAGTTTGCTTAATAAAAAGGGGGCATGTACTCTGGCCAAGCCATCCACCCCAGCAACTTCCCACAAAGGGAGAGCTATGGCTGGTTTAGGCAAGGTATGGGGATTGACATGTTTATCAGGACAACTACCTGACTGGCCCTAACTGAGCCCTGGCTAATACCCTCCCCTGACAAGTCCAAGGGAAAGCCAAATTGTTCCACATCACAAATATTTTTAGAAATCTGCATTGCCAATATCAGAAACATAATCTGAATTTGCTCCAGGAAAAGGAAGACTCACTGAAATCCCAGCAATACCCAGAAAAACAGCCAGACACCTCAAACAGCTTGGTTTAAGACTGGCACCCAAACAGCAGGAAGGACTGGACTTCCACAAGGAACTCAATGCCCGTAATCGGCAGGAAGTAGCCTTTAGAGGTCTATGCCCCCTTTCCCCTCTAACCTTCTTTCTCTCCTACCTAGTATTGGGGGTTGGAAGGAATAGGGGTGGTAAGGTGATAGAAATTTAAGAACCCCAATAAAAAAAATAGCTGTGTTTGCAGTTGGTTTGCTTTGGGTTTTGTGGGGGCAGTGGTCTGTAACAGGCAATCCAACACCTGGTTGAGCAAAGGCTGAAAATTCTGGGAGACTCCGTGAAATATTCAAGAGGGACCACCGAATTATATTTTTAGCCAATGCTCCCGGAAGACTCCTGTAAAATCAGCCACAGTTCTCACAACCCCTGTATAGAGAGAGGCCTGCCATGTGAGATTTGTCATGTAGAAAGCAGCTCTGACCCCTCCCATAGGCAAATGTGGCACTAGAGAGGCCCCAGACCTGGCCGATAGAAAGTATCGATTGCCAAGCCACGGCCCCGTTCCCAAACAGTATATCAGATTGTCCCACCTGTGTAGCTCTCTCTCTCTCTCTCTCTCTCACTCTCTCACTCTCTCACTCTCTGCCTGTGCCAGCTCTTTGCCTGCCTGCTCTCTGCACAGCTCTCTGCCTCTCTCTGCCTGCACTGGCTCTCTGCCTGCCTGCTCTCTACGCTTCTCTCTGCCCGCCCGCCCATGCCCGCCACCTGCCATCCAGAATGAATAAAGCTGCAAAACTACTTTGGCATCAGAGAGCTTTGTCTAAGGGGCTGTAACACTTGGGCCCGAGAGGAGATCCGCTCTCCAGGCCTAGCGGTGGGGGCTCGTCGACAGTGGCTGTGGGTCTCCCGGGAACCGCCAGAAGTCTCCCGCACTCCGTAGGCTAGCCGGCCTCTCGCGGGTCTAGCCCTGGGCCGACTCAGCAGGGCAGTGAGCACTGAGCGGGCTTGGCCCAACAACAGGGTTTTGTGTTTGTGTTTTGAGACAGGGTCTTACTGGGTATTCCTGATTGGCTTGGAACTTGTTTTGTAGACCAGGCTAGCCTTGATCTCAAAGAGATCTGGCTGCCTCTGACTCCTGAGTGCTGGCATTAAAGGTGTGTGCCACCACGTCCAGCACATGCTCTCCTTTGTGTGTGTGTGTGTGTGTGTGTGTGTGTGTGTGTGTGTTTTAGATGACAGGCAGATTTGAGATGTTTGTCTTGGAGCTTGCTGAACCTGCCAAACCCAACTATAGCTCCACCACCATGAAGGAGAACCTGGCTCCAGGCCCTGCCTGCCTAAGCCAGTTAGGTATGGGTACATATCATGCCTCGGTGTGTGATTTTTAAGGTCTATTGATGGACTTTTCAAATACCCAAAAAGGAGTCAGGCTTACTAGGAAAGTTAGCTGCTAAAAATTAGTAATTTGTTTTCTTCTAAGGTTTTAGAAATACTCTAGGATGGTTCAACAACCTTGGACATTTATTAAGTATAGCTGTAGTGTATATTTGAAGTGTTTCACTTGTTATACAAATTGTACCTCTATTTAAGAAATCCCTAAATGTTGCTTATGCTGACGGGTTTAAAATTAGACATATGGGACACTCCAGTGTAGTGAAAGTTTGGGTTTCTTTAAAAACCGAGTTATGTGAATGTTTGTTTTAATCTCAGATGTGGGTTAAGAGGCTGGTTCACACTGGGTAATTATGATTTACCTCGTGCACTGGTGATCTTTTCAAATTGCAGATAGTTTAATTCTAGGGACTTTAGAGAGGATATAAATGCCAGAACCTGGAGGGGGGATAGAGGGCGCTCCAAGGCAGCTGCTATTGCATTTGCTTTTGCTATTGCTGGGTTCCTGGATTGTGGGATCTTCTGAAGGCTAAGATTGGATTTTCCCCAAGGAACCCAGCACCCCCTATCTGCAGGAGATAGCCTAGAGAGGTCTTATGTCCCCTTTCCTCTCTAGCCTTCTGTCTTAGGGTTTTACTGCTGTGAGCAGACACCATGACCAAGGCAACTCTTGTACGGACAATATTTAATTGGGGCTGGTTTACAGGTTCAGAGGTTCAGTCCATTATCACCAAGTTGGGAACATGGCAGCGTCCAGGCAGGCATGGTGCAAGAGGAGCTCAGAATTCTACATCTTCATCTGAAGGCTGCTAGCAAAATACTCACTTCCAGGTTGGCTAGAATGAGGGTCTTAAAGGCCACGCCCACAGTGACACACTTATTTCAACAAGGCCACACCTCCTAATAGTGCCATTCCCTGGACCAAGCATATTTAAACCATGACACCTTCTTTCTCCCCTACCTAGTTTTGGGGGGTTAGAAGAGATTTGGGTGGAATAAGGGTTGGAAGGGAGGTAGAGGTATAAGAACCGAATAAAATAGCTTAAAAGATATACCAATTTTCCAGTGCTGAGGTGCCAGCTTTTTGAGGGTCAGTTTTGGAGAGGTCATATGCTGGTGGGGGGTGGCAGCATATGGAGAGTCACTGAGACCACAGTGATCTGCTTTGGTTTTGCCAATGCCATGTGATAAAACACTGGCTGTAAGAAACTAGGGAGAGGAAAAGATTTATTTGGTATTTAGGTTATAGCCCATTGTCTTCATCAGGGTTTCTATTCCTGCACAAGCATCATGACCAAGATGCAAGTTGGGGAGGAAAGGGTTTATTCGGCTTACACTTCCATGCTGCTGTTCATCACCAAAGGTAGTCAGGACTGGAACTCAAGCAAGTCAGGAAGCAGGAGCTGATGCAGAGGCCATGGAGGGATGTTGCTTACTGGCTTGCTTCTCCTGGCTTGCTCAGCTGGCTTTCTTATAGACCCCAAGACTACCAGCCTAGGGATGGTACCGCCCACAAGGGGCCCTCCCCCTTGATCACTAATTGAGAAAATGCCTTACACCTGGATCTCATAGAGGCAGTTTCTCAACTGAAGCTCCTTCCTCTGTGATAACTCCAGCTTATGTCAAGTTGACACACGAAACCAGCCTGTACAACCACCATGGAGAGAAACCAGGGCAGGTGCTGTCCTGAACTAGGGCAGAAACTAAGGCAAAGACCACGGAGGAATGCTGCTTACTGACTAGCTCCCTACGCCTTGCTCAGCTCCTTTTTATGTGCAGCCCAGGCTGACCTGCCCATCAGTGGCCCCACTCACAGTTCAGTTAGCAATTAAGAAAATGCCCCACAGACAAGCCCACCGAAGGGAGTCAATTCTTCAGTTGAGGTTCCCTCTTCCCAGGTGAGTTGAGCTGATAACAAAAACCAGCCAGGGGACATACCATGGCTATGGTCAGGTGAGATGTTCCTTCTGATGTAACCCCACCTTGGCTACAGTCCTGAATTCTTCAGTTAGGCAGAGAGCTAGGTATGTGTAAAGCTATCTAGAACAGAGAAGGTTGAGACAACTCTGTCACTAGGTTGTCTGGGCTGGTCTTAAACTTCCCTTAGTCATCCTTGCATAGCTGGGACTATAGGCACATGCCACCATGCTCTGTGTGATAGCCACCTTTACCATCACTGTCACAAAGATAACAGAAGCAGCTTAAGGAAGGAGGTGAAAGTTGCTCATGGTTCTAGGACAAAGTGTACTGCAGCAGAGAAATCAAGATGGCAGCAGCTTAGGCAGCTGGTTACCTTGTGCCCACAAGAGGAAGGAGATGGTGTTGACTTCTGGGGATTAGCTTGCTTGCTTTTTGTTATTCGGTCCATGGCCCCAGCCCATGGAATGGTGCTGCTGATACTCAGGGTTGGTCTTTCCACCCCAGCTGCCCAATCTAGAAACGTTCTCATAGGCTCACAGGTAGGTTTATTTCCATGTCATTCTAAATCTCCTAAGTTGATAATCAAACATAACCCATACCTGCGGCAGCTTTGTGCAAAAGGTATCTTATAAACGCGATTAGAGTTTACAGCCAGCTGACTTGAGTGAGATCATGTCATAAAACCTGGATGGGAGTTCCCATGGCTTCCGTGGAGAGGAAGGAACGGTACAGACAGCAGTCCCAGCCCTGGTGAGAAAAGTTCAACCTGCCTCCATGATACTATTGAGACACCCTGGCTCTCCCTGGAACAATTAGACTGACCTAGCCAACTCCCCCTCCCCCACTCCCTTCACATCCTCATAACGGCTCCTAGCATGTAACCTGTGAGTCCTGCTTCTGGTTGAGTCTAACTGATATAGGCTCTGATGCCAAAAGGAACAGAAGCTTAAGGATGAATTTTCCTCTTTGGATCTGGGTTTCTGGGATTCTTTCCATTTGATTTGGTTTAAAGACATCAACGACTCTGTTTCCAGAAGTGGTTGCCCATGGCATGATGGGTGCCACCCATTAACATCGACGTGTGGGGTCAATCACAGCCAGTACCCAAGTGGGCCAGCCTGCCCTTCCTGATGGCCTTCCCTGTGGGTCTCGGGCTTGTGTAACAAGGCTTTCCAACATCCCATCAGGAAGTTCTTTGTACCAAATCTCTTGGTGTCTCTTACTTCTGTTTGTTTTCTAGTGGTTCCCACTCTGGTGGTCGACCCCTGATTTACCTCCCTTCTCTACCTATGTATTTGTATATGGAGCCACCTGACCATCCTGCTTTAGGTTTCAGGATGGTGGCAAGAGAGACTCGATGTTCTATGAAGCCCCTTGGCAGTTGTCAGTGCAGTGCCTATGAGGGCTGTGTCCTTCATACCAGCCACACAGACAGAGGAGAAGCTTTGGGGTAAAGGTGCACAGCCTCCAACCACAGTGTCAGGAATGGGAGCCGTACTTTGTATCGGCTTGTATTCTTATGTTAATTTGGGTCCCCCAAACTGCTCATGTCTCCGCACAGAAGATACTCAGGAACCCCGCCTCCAGTTGGTTCTGACTGGTAAATAAAGATGCCAACAGCCAACGGCTGGGCAGGGCAGACAGAGGTGGGACTTTTCAGATTCCTGGGCTAGGGACAGAGAGGAAGAAAAGGGAAGAAAGAATCCGATGGGAGAAGGAGGAGAAGAGAGACTCTACACCTGGGAAGGTGCAGGACAGGAGGGCATAGCCACCATGTAAGAGAAGGGGGGCTGGGGGTGAGGGAGTCTGGCCCAAGAGGGCTGCCCTACTGGGTCCAGGGCAGCCAAGATAGAATACAGGATGTAGTAGGTGGTAACCTGGAATGATCGGAAGGAGGTGGGTTAGCCACACGGAGGTTAGGAAGTGGCCCAGCCATTGAGTTATTTTAGGCATATCAAAATATATATAAAGGCTGTGTGTGTGTGTGTGTGTGTGTGTGTGTATCTTTCATTCAGGAATCCAGAACATTGGGGTGGGTATCGTGGGATTTACTACATTTTATACTACTATAGTAAGTACTTCTTAGTCCCACCCTTCCTGTTCCTGTCAGAGAAGACAGCCTCGTTGCCCAGCAACTAAATTATATAAACAACCCCATGTCAGCCATAGGTGTCCCTAGATAGCACCTTGGCTGACAAAGTCCAGTGGAACTGCCTGACCATGTTTACGCTGCTGTCCTTAACCTTTCTGTGTTTCAGAAACAGTGGCCCTAGGACCTTAGTGTGTGCTAGACCCATCTCTGTCTATGAGGAGGTAGAAAGATCCCTGGGTCTTTCTGGTCAGCCAGCCTAGCATAACCTATTTAGTGACTCTCAGACCAGTGAAAGAATTTGTCTCATAAACATGGGGGGGGGGGTGAAAAGCACCCTGTGAGATGACAGTTGACTTCTGGCTCCACATGCACACATACCCTCAGTAGAGGAAATCAATGAAACCAATAGTTTGTTCTTTTTTTTTTTTTTTTTTTTTTTTTTTTTTTTTTTTTTTTTTTTTTTTTTTTTTTTTTTTTTTTTTTTTTTTTTTTTTTTTTTTTTTGGTTTTTTCTAGACAGGGTTTCTCTGTGTAGCTCTGGCTGTCCTGGAACTCACTCTGTAGACCAGGCTGGCCTCAAACTCAGAAATCCGCCTGCCTCTGCCTCCCAAGTGCTGGGATTAAAGGCGTGCGCCACCACCGCCTGGCTCAATAGTTTGTTCTTCACAAAAATCAACAAAGCTGGTCATTAGCAAAGCTTACTACACAGGCATGAGGACTCCAGTAAGACCCTCCAGCACCTGTGTAACATACCTGAAGTCTCTATGCTAGGGAAGCGGACAGGAGGTTGCTGGCCAGACCATCTGCTGCTTAATAGACTCGAAGTTCAGCAGGAGATGTTCTCTCAAAAATTAAGATGGACATGAACTGGAGAGATGCAGCAGCAGTCAAGAGCGCTGGCTACTCTTGAAGAGGACCAGGGCTGGGTTGCCAGCACCCACATAGTGGCTAACAACCATTGGTAACTCCGGTTCCAGGGCATCCAATTCCACTTTGACTTTTACAAGTCCTGCTTGCATGTGATTCATAGACATGTATGCAGGCAAGACACTCATACACATAAAATTAAAATCTTAAAAAAAAAAAAAAAAAAGACCAGGAATGGTGGCTCCCACCTTTAATTCCAGCACTCAGGAGGCTGAGGCAGGCAGTTCTGTAAGTTCAAGACCAGTGGCTACATAGCAAGTATCAACTCGTTCTGAAATCCCTATATCAAAATCATCACACACACACACACACACACACACACACACACACACACACACACACGTGTGCACATGCGCGAGCGCTACACAGGCGCATGCACGAAAGAGAGAGGGGGGGGAGTGTGTGTGCATGCGTGCTGGGGAGTGGGGCAAAGATCCCTTTTCTAAGAAATAACCTAACTGGCTGCAGCCAGTTTTTGCCATATATGGTCATAGTGTGCTTAGCCATTTGCTTTTTTTTTTTTTTTTTTTTTTAGATTTATTTATTTATTTATTTAATGTATATGAGTACACCATTGCTCTCTTCAGACACACCAGAAGAGGTCATCAGATCCCATTCCAGATGGTTGTGAGCCACCATGTGGTTGCTGGGAATTGAACCCAGGACCTCTGGAAGAGCGGTCGGTGCTCTTAACCACTGAGTCATCTCTCCGGCCCAGCCATTTCCTTTTATGGGTGTGATCTAAGTAGTTGGCAACTCATGATTGGTTGAAGCTTGACCACAGCAGTTGGCAGATCCTGGGCTGGTTGCTTGTTTACCCAGGGTATTTACTCTTAGATCAGGTTATAGTGTGTTTACACATCAAGCTAGGGTACAGTTCACTGTGATTGGAGCCTGCATTGGGCCCAAACAAATCAATTTTATAGATAGAATTAGACCAAACTTACCTCAGGTTGACAGTATTTTGCCACAGCTTTCTTCTCCTTTTTTAAATTTAAAAACAGAGTCTTAGTATGTAACTCTGGCAGGCCTGGAATTTGCTATGTAGACCAGGCTAGCCTCAAACTTAGAGGTTCATCTGACTCTGCCTCCCAACAGGTGGGATGAAAGGCCACCATACCCAGCTTAGCACAATTCTTTTGAGAAGGGAGTTGTCAAGCAAAGCCACTTTACAGTTCTTTTATCATTGGAGAAGACACCCCAGTCCTGAAATCACTGAAGACACAGCAGACAGGTTTTTGAGGGAGACACAGAGAAACACAGGGTTGTCTTATCTTCTTCCCTCCACTGGAGCCAGAGCTGTAGTCCTGTCTCCAGGGTGGAGGGAAGCTGATCAAGGCTTGTCATCCTTCCTTCATCCAGGTGCTCATGCCACAGAGCGTCCATGATCTAGGACCATGGGCTAGCACCTGCCCACTTGAACAGCTGCTACTGGGGAAAGCCTTCCTGGTTACCCACTACTCCAGAATGAGCCAAGGGTCTTGTAAGCTGAGAGCTGGGCCTCTGCTCTGACTCTCCAGTGCCTGGTACACAGCCCGAGGGAACAGCTAGTGAATACATGAAGCCACAGCTGGGGACTGTGGCAACCAAAGAGAAATCAGCACATCCTTTCTGAAATCTTATGGGTTATAGGAATAACCCATAACTAATGTTTTTACATAAATCTGTTCATACTTTTAATGCCTATTTTAGTGAAATTGGATCCACATGTCTATGATGCTGTCATCCACTGTTTCACGATAGAATGAGCATTTTCCTTCGTCATAAAAGGTTGGTTTCAAAGCTATTTCTACAACCTGCGTATCTCACATGCAGCTAGTCCCTTAATCATTCTCCTACATCAAAAGTACATATTCGCTGGGCAGTGGTGGCGCACGCCTTTAATCCCTGCACTCGGGAGGCAGAGGCAGGTGGATTTCTGAGTTCGAGGCCAGCCTGGTCTACAGAGTGAGTTCCAGAACAGCCAGGGCTACACAGAGAAACCTTGTCTCGAAAAGCCAAAAAAAAAAAAAAAAAAAAAAAAAAAAAGCACGAGCATTCAGGAACCCTGAAGAGCTAGATGTTTGGGGCTTACTTGCAGGCTAATCTGCACAGAATTGAGGTTGTTAAATTCTGTGTGGATGGCCAAACACGTGCCCGTGAAACCAGGAACCTCAAGCATGAATGGAAGTCCAGGTCTGATATCTCTCACCCAAACTAGACTGTCAACATCACAGGGTCCCGTGATTTCTAGTAAATCGTCCTTGGTTGAGAAAGTCAAACACATGTTTTAGTTGATTTTTGAGGAAGCCGTTCTAGTACTCAACAGTGCCAGATGCTTACGGACAGCAGGAAGTGTGGATACCTTGATTGTTAGCCACTGTTGTGTGACTTCTGTGACAAAAGTTCACCGCTGGCAGAGTACAAATGGCTCAGAAAGCCAAAATTACATGGTGAATCTGTCCAGTAGCCCTTGTGGTTCCATCAAAGCTAGCTGATCAAATTGGAAATATGGTAATATGGAAAAGTGTCAATAGTGGGCAGAGACTGTGACTAAACCCTGTTTCCTTTGTAATCTCCAGCATCACCAAAAGGGGGGGGGGGGTCAGGCCTCTCATGGACTCCGAATATGGGAGATATCATATATCTCAGGTGGACATTCTACTTGATGCTTTATGCCCTCTATTCCACAAAACTGAACCCTTTGAGTGGGAGCCAGGAGTAACTGACTACATTGGAGAAGTTTAGGGCCATGCTTTGTACAAGGTGAATTCTTTGCTTGCAAAGAACTGGCCAATCACAAGCCTGGCCTACTCTGGCAGTCTCTGATTGGTAGCAGTCAATCCCGGTATGTCCAGCTCACAAAATGGATGCGTTACCATGTCCAACACAATGATAAATAGGATCCAGGTCACGCAGACTGAGTCAACAGCCTCATTCCAATTGGTTCAAAGGCAAATGGGTTCTTAGAACAGGCATTATGTATTTATATGTCACAGCCAGATTGCCCAATTCACAGACCCAAATAGAAGAGTCTTTAAATGCCAGTTGGGAGCAGAGGGAGGATTGAGAGATGGCTCCGTGGTTAAGAGCACTGTCTTCCAGAGGACCAGAGTTCGATTCCCAGCACTCACATGGCTGCTCACAACCGTCTCTAACTCCAGTTTCAGGAAACCTGACACTCTTCTATCTACCAGCCAGCAAGCACACAAGTGGTGCACGGACATACTTGGCAGGTAAAACACCCATACATATAAAATTTAAGATAGAGTAAAATAAATTTAAGTACTAGTTAAGGTTTTCTAAGGGCCACCAGCAGCAGCCTGAGATTTAGGGGAAGATGAAGACCACATCCAGAGCTATCGACAGGTTCTGCCAGAGGGCAGTGACTCACCCACTTTCTGTTTGCTGTGGCTGCCTCTGAGTAAAACCACCACAGCTGGTGGACACCAGTGCAGTTTCAGTTTAGTCAAGCTATCAGTAAAGCAACAGAATCTATGGTAAGGCCCCCTTTAGCCTGTTGCCTTTGTTTTAAGTATGGCCATGTTCTCCCCTAAAAGGATAGCTGCTCATTCTTTTACCGTGTAAAGCTGAGATACCACCTGGCCCAGGTAGCTCTGTGTTTGAATAGACCACGTCCATTTTACTACTGCGGCTTTCAAGAATCATCTTTAAGGCTGGCCTTTGAACTCGCAATCCTGTTGCCTCAGCCTCCGTACTCAGAGAACCAGCATGTGCCACCGTATCCAGCTAAGGACTCTACTTTAATTAACCAGGGCCGGAGAGTTGGTTCAGCAGTTAAGGGCATAAGTTGCTCTTCCAGAGGACCCAAGGTCAGCTCCCAGAACCCAGTTCTAGAAAGTCTGATGCCCTCTTCTGCTCTCCTTGAGCATGGCATGCACTCGGTGTAGACATACATGCCGGCAGAATCCTATACATAAAATAAAAATAAATCTTTAAGAGCTGTAGAGTCAGTCGGCTTTGACAGATGACTAGCTGGTCACTGCGTCAAGGACAAGGTGAGTCCTACATGCTCAGAAGGCACCTCTGGCTTCCCTCTGTCAGAAGCTCCAATCAGCAAAATTACCAACTGCAGAGCCTTAACAGCCTTTTTTTTTTTTTTTTTTTTTTTTTGGTTTTTCGAGACAGGGTTTCTGTGTAGCCCTGGCTGTCCTGGAACTGGCTCTGTAGACCAGGCTGGCCTCGAACTCATAAATCCACCTGCCTCTGCCTCCCAAGTGCTGGGATTAAAGGCGTGCGCCACCACTGCCCGGCATGCCTTAACAGCTTTTTAAAGAGTGTTATGATTGTCAGATCCTCAGGGAGAGTGACTCAGCTTGCTGGATACTTTCAGTACAGGTCAATGTTGTCTGAACATTGCTCAAAAGGCACTAATCATAGAGAAGCCCACACAAAGGACCCAATGGCACAGTGAGAAGCTATAGTGAAAGAAGGTTCCAGGTCTTTTTCTTTTTTTTTTCTGCTGGTGGTAGAGTGGGGGGTGGGGGGGACACTTGCCCTTGACTTCTGGAAGGAACTGGATTGATGCTCACTCAGCCTGGAAAAACTGAATTTTATCAGAGAGTATCAGTCATCTCCTCTGGAGGTGTCAGAATGTTATGTCAAAAGCCTAAGGAGACCTGTCATCTGGCTGCAGGCTGGGGCAGAGGAAACAGAAAGGTTGGTATTCTCCATGCTTCCTTCCTGTAGATAGGCTAAGTCCCTCACCTCAGCCAAATGTCCCATCTTCAAGAGCTCGTCTGAGTTCTGAAATGTGTAGGTGCTGTCTATCCCAGCCTTGTCCAGCATCAAGGTCTGGTTGAGGCCTTGAAGGTAGAAAATGAAATTCCAGTCCCAGCTAAAACTAGATATAGCAAGCATTCCAAGGACCTGGTTCCAAGCAGTCAAGCCAATGATTTGGGGAGACAGGAACTCTGCAGGCTAACAAGGCTTCACGACAGCTAGACAAAGGGTGCTACCACTGTATGGTGAGAATATTTATTGAGAATGGCTCATTACAAACAAAATATATTTATGTATAAAATCCTCTGCTATGCAAAAGATCCCTTCATCCTCCTGTGGCTAGAGTGACCAGAACCATCTAGAGTTTCCATGTCCTAAGAGCCTACACTGGGCTGCACGGAAGCTGAGAAGTCTGAGTAGCATGTGCCGTAGTATCTGACAGCAAGGCTTCCTCTAGCGCATTCCATGGCCCAGGCAGTATAACACAGTGTGCCTCGTGCCCCACCTCAGGCAAGTGGATCTCAAAGACAGAAGCTTTCCTGTTATTCTTACAGACAAGTGGACCCGATAACTTATGACTTGCCCTGGGAAACCATTATCTGGGTCCAGGGACTGAGCATTCCTTTAATGTCCTAGAGGATGAAGATGACCACACCTGTGGAGGCCACTTCCCGTGAGCCCTCAAGGGGGTGTATACCACGCCTCAACCTATCCACTTGCTGTGAAGGTTTTACCTCTTCCTATCACTTAGTCTCACAGTTATACCAGAACCTCCTTGGAGGACTCCCATACCCATAGCTGCTATGTGGTACTCCTGAGCTTAGATCCAGAGTTCCTTGGGACCCTGACCACCTAGCATTAAGGCAATGGAAATGAGACCAAACTAAAACCAAAACTACTCTCTGAAACCCAGAGTAGCTGCCTAGCCGACAGCACCTTCCTTCAGCCCAAGGCTTCGTCTAATATTGACGAATAATGAGTGACTGGTCTTGACTGCCCTTGTAAACACAGACCACCTCTGTCCCTCAGACTACCATGAGGGGGCAGCTGGTGATAGGGGAAGCAGCTACTGCCAAGTCATGCCTTGAGTACTGAAAGTCCAAGGCCCCTGGAGGACAGTGATAGTGAGAGGCCACTGGGGTACCCTTATTCTTCACTAGAGAGAGCCCATGAGGAGTGGGCTCCCTGGTTTCTTTAGAAATGACCCATTCGCTTGTCTTTGGTGCAGCTTCAGCATGCAGACTGCTGGCCAGGCTAGACCAGCCATCTTGTTAAGAACTTGGACTGGCCTATGTGCCCCAGGTAAAGAAGGGTTAGTGGTTTCAAAGTACCTGTATCTATTCTTGTCTGACTCCACACACAGTGGAAACTGAAGTCTCACTAAAACACCCTCACTACCAAGAGCAAAACAACACAAATTAACTAGCTCTAGTTGATGCTACCTGCTGTGCTGTGTGACTCTGACACTGCCTTTCTTCAAGACAGGAGAGACCCATTATCTGTGCAAATGCTCCTGGTGTGCACACTGGGGTGGGTGGGAAGCTGCCTGCTGCTTTAGGAACATGGGCCCTCTAGCACCCATCCTCAGAAGGCTCCCAGATTTAGAGGGCAGGTCTTGCTGTCAGAAGTCAAGCTGGTATCAGGAGGCCTGGTGGACGCTCTCTGGGGAGTCTCTTGTCAACTCCTCGTCCCTAAAACATTCTCTTCCGCTCTCATCCACTCAGCCCTGCCCACTCCCAACAGCTTTCCATTCTGCAGAAGGTACCTAGAGGCTAAGAAGGCATCACCATCTCAGGGGTCAGACAGCTTCAGAGTGGCTGTGAGGTATGCTTAAGATGCATGATAACAAAGCCTAGTAACCAGTCCCAGAGACCTGAGTCCATTGGAGGCAGGAGAGAGCAGGGATGCCATCCACTATGGGGCCTAGAGTGGCCCAGAGCCACAGGCCTGGATTTGCATGTGCTCTTCCCATTCGAGCTTCTCTTCCAGGCCTGCCTCTCCCCTTGCCTTGGGCACAGCTGCAGGCAGACTTGATGTCTTCCTCTGGGCACAGCTGGAGTCAGACTTCCGGTCTTGAGAGATACCCCCCTTAGATGCTCTTGAACTGTCTCCAGCAGTTACAAGGTGTTTAGGGCAAATGGCGTGATGACACTGGTGGACAAAGCAGTCACAGAGTTCCCAAGAACTTTGTCAAACAGGCTGAGACTACAATTCTGAATCCCAGCAGCCCTGGGTGTGGGCATCCTGAGTGGGCCTGGCTGAGAGAGAACACAGGGTCTGAGGACCTGGCATGCCAGGCTCCTGCTGTCAGCTGTCCAGGTAGACAAAAAGGATATCCTCATCTGTGCCATAGCTAGTTCTGGCCTCCTCAAAGTTACTGATGCTGGCGCTGCACATTCCTGCTGGGGGTGGGAAAGAACAGAGTCTGATCAGTGGGTGGGGTAAATACCCGCTGCTGGTACTCAGGGGGGCTGTTTGGGGTCTGGGTTCTACCTGCCTTGTCACCTCTCAGCTCAGCCTTCCTTCCCTAGGGAACCTCTCCTGACCATGCTGGCCTTACAAGAGTTATGTCTTTCTTTCTTTCTTTCTTTCTTTTTTTTTTTTTTTTAGGTTTTTTGAGACAGGGTTTCTCTGTGTAGCCCTGGCTGTCCTAGAACTCACTCTGTAGACCAGGCTGGCCTCGAACTCAGAAATCCACCTGCCTCTGCCTCCCGAGTGCTGGGATTAAAGGTGTGCGCCACCACTGCCCGGAGAGTTAAGTCTTTCTTTTGACTCCTTCCCAGTTTAGCAGATAGAGAAAGCAAGGCCCAAAGGGAAGAAAAAAAGTATGTTCCAGGATGTATGTCCTGGTCTGCTCAGAGAAGTCCCACTCCAGGCCGTGGCATGAGGACAGTGGACAGTCTACACCAGGGGCAAGGTCGGCCCAGGCTCGCTAGCTTGTGTGCTGGCTATCCCGTGAAGCCCAGGCGACAGGCCTGTGGATCATACAGTACAAGGTGGGGAGGCTGGTGGTGTGGGAGGAGAGGCAGCTGGTGGCCACGTCAGCAGCTGGTTTGTTTGTATGACCCGAGGGCCAAGCCCTGATGACAGAACCCCAGAAGGAGCAGGGCCTTGGGAGACAGACATCGGCCATACCAGCTTGAAAAGGAGCAAGCTGTGAGGTCTGGGCATAGGGGACAGTAAACACAGGCCCCCCTGGCCCACCGGCCCGGCACTCACGGTCAGCATAGGCTGGGTTGTTGTAGAAGATGCAGCCGGTAGCCCTGTTATAGCCACGCAGAACGATGAAGTGACCCTGGTAGTCGGGGGTGCGGCAGAAGCAGCGGTGGCCACTGGGAGTGAAGCAGCAGTACTTGACAGGGCTGGAGCACAGGTCACAGTGTAGCACCCCGGAGTTCACCAACACAATAGCCACGTGGCCCTGCGCCAGGTGTGCTTGGATGTCCTGCACGCTCACTGTGCTGTGGGCAGGAGGAAGGTCAGCCAGTGCCGGTGTGGCCTTGTCCCCAGCTCCCAGACTGACGTCCCCAGTTGGCACCCACTCCCCAGTGTTACAAGACATAAGGACTCGGCTTGTCTGCTCTCTGCCCTGAGCTCCCTGCAAATGTCAATGTCCTCCCTCGTCACTGTGACGCAGGAAAGTGGGGTGGGGAGGCTCACCATTTCTCCACTTGCACCTTGCAGGCCTTGGCTTGTGCAAACAGCTGGTTCACTCGGGTCTCCTCTGTGTCGAAGTGCTTCCTATAGAAGGACTGAAAAGAGAAGGACAGACTGGAGTCGCTCACCCTGGATGCACACACTCCATTTAAATGAAACAAACACCGTTCTGTAGAAGGAGGAATAAGAACATACAGGAGCCCTTCTGATGGGCGGTGGCTTTACTCAGCATGCCCAGAAAGCCGTGTCTGTCCCTGACTGGAGAGTGGACGGAACCATACAGGACCATGCTCAAGAGACTGGCAAGCATTAGATTCGGAGTAGCTCCCTGGTCAGGCCATTCTGTGGTAGACATGAGCAGGAGCCTAAAGCAAAGGAGCAAGGAGGGCAAAGCTGCCCTCCTAACCCCCAGCAGGCCGGCTCAGTCACAGCCCAGTGTAGCCAAGTGTGATTCACAGAACATACTCTGCTTGGCGCTGGGGACTCATGTGACCAGAGAGAGCCCCAGGAGGCAGGCCAAAGACATTCTGTTCCCAGGTCCCCTTTTCTGTCTTAAGATTTAGTAGCCTTCTTTACCTGGCATGGAAGGTTCAGAGAAGAATTAGGCTGACTGCCACTGGCCACCATGTGACAGCCGTTCTGCCAACGAGGCCAGCAGAGACTACTCTGCCAATTCTTGGTGCCTGGGCCAAGATTGCCTCAAGGGCAGGTAAGCCCAGATCTGGCTTTACAAGGGATCAGAACAAACTGGTGTGTTGGCACAGCCATCATGATGGCTTTATTTTTCTAAGAGGAAAACAGAGAAAGGCGGAAACGCAGACAGACAGCTAATATGCGTTCTTCTTCCAGAATGCCAATTACCCCGGGGAGAAGGAAGAAGACAAGGTAACGACAGTCAAGTGATCAGTGTACACTGAGACCTTCCACCTGCCCTGTCCTGCAGTGGAGGAGAAAGATGCAGAAAGGCAGGGAGACGTCAGGACTCAGCGTGTAGATGCTCGACACAGGCTAGACCTCAAGGCCACTGTCTGCTGTCTGTCTGCCACTGCCTCTGGTGTCTGCACCCCTGTGCATTTACTCAAGTGCCCAGGCTTTGACCATTCTCTCCTGTAACTGTGATAACTGAGTAGCCTAGAAGGCCCACCCAGTAGCCAGCTGCTCACCTGGTTCTTGTAGCCCTTGTCAACACCCAGAGTCTGGGTACAGAAGCGGTGTCTCACACCAAAGTGGCGCATCAGGTAGGCCAGGTCGATGGTCCAGATGCTCCTGGTCAGCTGCAGCTCCTGCAGGGCATTTTCAAACTCTCCATCGTCTAGCTGGCCCAGGTACCTGAGGGCAAGGGGCAAAGGGGTTAGCTTGTTCTTGAAGCAAAGCTAGACCAAGTCACCCACACCCCCATATGAGTGCCACAGCCACTGCTTGCACTTCTAATCCTTTATCATGAGCTCCCATGGCATGCCACATGGACTTGAGTACAACCTGAGGCTTTCAGAGCTCAAGGCAGCCTGGGACACTGTCTGGCCCACACAGTGAAGGGCCTCCATCTTGGACTATGTGAACCTGGGGAAGTTGCTGCTCTCTCTGGTCTCACTGACTGCATATCTAAGCTTGGATCACAGAAGTGGTTTTCAAAATTGCAGGCACTAGACATGCTGTTAAGCTCTATCTTTCCCAGAATCCTAGTATGTAAGATATACAAAGGAGAACTGATCTGGGTCTCCAGAAAACTAGTTAAAAACTCTTGTCAAAGGTAACGAGGTACCCGTCCTTTCTGGCTTAAACTATCAAGGTCCTTATATTTATGCAGTATCCCAGTGGCCTGATATCAGAGGGATGGAAGATGCCCCACCTACCCAACCTGAACACCTGGGACTTCCTTGACCACTCCAAGCTCCCAGGCATCACCTGAGTGAACACACATGGGCAGCCTGATCCACCCTTTGTCCATATTTAAAATATGACAAGGCCTAAATGGAAGCTGGGCCTCTTCTAGGGTCCAAACAAGGTCAACCCACATAGATGCTGGATCCCATCCAGGTTACTTCCTGTTTCATCCCTGAGCCACAGCGGGCGTGGACACTGACCGAAGCACCATCCTGGAGCAGGCCAGGCCACAGTCCCAGTGGTACAGCTGCTGGATGATGGGCACAGGCAGCTGCACAAAGTCCCCTGCAAAGAAACCAGAGTGCAGTCTCAGACTCTGCACAGCACCCACCAATGCCACCCCCATGGAGACACCGCGATAGCCTCCACGGAAACTCTACAGGATCTCTGGGACCTTCCCTCAGCTCGATATTCTTACACCACCAGCACAGTCTCCTAAATACCAGCCACAGCCAGTAAGCCCTCCACACAATCCTCCTGGGTGTTGGTCCCCACTTTACAACAAAGCAGTGCTAGCTGCTGCCCTGGCATGTCCAGGTTCCTTCGAGTCACCAGGGCCCACTCTAGTCAGCATCGGCTTCTGCCATGACCCCTCACACTTGGTGGGCAGGGGGTCTTTACACACCATCTCCTAGATGCTCTTGGCTTCCCACAAGCTAACATCCACCCTGGGATGTCTCTTTTCTGACGGGCTGCCCCTCTCAGCAGTGAACCAGGAGGTCTGCCAGGTTCAAGTTCCCAGGGAGAGAAAATGGGCAGACCATGACTGAGAGAAGGGAAATGTCACACAGGCTAGATACGTAGAATGCTCCTCTGAACTCCAGCTAGCACTGCCTCTGGGCACACCTCTCAGCCTGTCCACTCTGGGCTGTGAAGTGGAGCAGAAAGGTCCACACCCAGGCATTCTGGTACCACTGGGGGGCAGGGAAGGGGTGGCCAGGCCACTCCCCTCCTCTCACTGGATTGAGTTTTGCTATTCCCAATTTTCCAAGAGCCTCGCACATGTGTTGCACTGGTGACCAGTAACATGGCAAGGTGCAGTCCTGGTGTGTAGCAAGAGCAGATTATCTGGCAGCTTCTGTTAGGAAATGATGGGGTGTGCCTCAGAGAAAATAAAACCGATAGCAAAGGCAAAGAGCATTCCCTGAGGCCCTGAGGCCCTGAGGGGAGGACAAGCTGCCTCGTGGCCTGTGGGAGCTTGGCCCGTGAAAAAGCACAAAGTTCAGGCTAGCCGGGCACAGTGGCACAAACTTATATCACAAGGCTTAGGAGGCTGAGACAGGAGCATAAGGCCAGTCTCTGTCTTTCTCTTCTCTCCCTCCCTCTCCCCTCTCTTTCTCCCTCCCAACCCCCCCAACACACAGGAAGAAGAGAGGGAAATCCAGAGTTTAAAAAAACCAGGAGGGACTTCTTTACACTGGTCACCACTCATTGACTTATTGACACATAAAAATCCAGTCAACTAGAATTCTCCTTTGTGGATTTTTAGACTCTCCCCTGGGCCAGGTAACTAGCTCTGTACAAAGCCTACCAGGCCAGCCCCTCTCCTACCACTCCTTCTGTGTGTGTCAAAGAGGCCATTCATTAGCCAGAGGCCTGATGTCTTGATCTTAACCTCTCCTATATCTGGCTGAAAGGCCACTACTTCTCGGGCTTTCCCTAACCCCAGGCTGGTCATTCCCCATCCCTCTTGTGTAATCCTTTAAACCAGAGTACACACTTAACCTTACAGAATGTAGATCTTATCTAATCTTTACTCCAGGAACCTCTAAGCCAAGCCTAAGTCTTTCCTAGGCCCTGGGCCTTTTAACGTTTTGTAGATTCAATCTTGCCTGTCCCCTTCCCAAATCCTGCCCCTGCACACAGAAGGGAGGGGAATTAAGTCTCTAGTTTATAAACCCTAGAGTCCAAGGGATGGGCAGATGGCTAGGTGGATAAAGAGTTCCAGCATGATGACCCAAGTTCAGATACCCAGAACCCATACCAGCCTGTAATCCCCGCAAGCGAATGGAGACAGGAAGTCTCTAGAGCTGGTTAGGCAGACTAAGAGAAACAGCAAACTCAAGACTGAGGAAGAGACTCTGCCTGAACATAATAGGAAGACATCTGAAGTCAGCCTTGGGCTTCCAGAAGCATGCATACATATGCATTCGTATACATGAGAACACACATGCACTACCCTACCCTACACTTAACCTGGCCATCGCCATTATTAAACTTGACCTTACCCCTCACATTACCATTGCCCCTACCACTATCCCAGCAAAATCCAAACTCCAATCCTACCTCCTCCCTACCTACCCGCCCTCTGAGGGCAAAGAGCACACACTGGTACACAGACAGACATACAAGCAAACACAAACACCTCATGGACACGAAATAGAAAGAAAGAGATTGGGTCTTTGGGAAAGAAATTGCCCAGGCATGAGGTTTTTGAGTTTGGGTCTTTTAAAAGGTCAGGAAACACTAACCTAGGCTTTGCCTTAGTTTCCTTTTTAGTTACAGTGATGACAGCTCCTGACAAACATAACTTAGGGGGAAAGGGCTTATTTATTTTAGCTCACAATTCCGGGTTACACCCACCATTTCTGGGATGTCACAGTGATTGGAGGGAGCCAGTCAGACCATATCCAAAATCAGGAACAGACAGCAAAGTGTATACACATGTCTGTCCTTCCCCCTTTTTATCAGTCTGGGGCCCAATCCACATTTGGGGTGAGTCTTCCCAGCTCAATTAACCCATTAAGAAAATCCCTCTTCAGCAAAACAAGACAGTTCCTTACTAAGACTCCTTTCCCACACGATTATAGATTCTATCAGGTTGACAATTAAAACGAACTGGCTGGAGATTGCTCAGCAGCTTAAAAGTGATGCTTTTGCAAAGGACCGCGGTAGAGTTCAGTCCCAAGCACCCGCACAGTGGCTTATAGCTAGCTGTTTGTTAACTCCCATTCAGGGGATTCTGACTTTTTCTTTCAGCCTCTGAGGGCACCTGCATGCAGACAAAACTCCCAAAACACATAAAATTTTATCAAGTAAATCTTAGCAAGAAAGCTAACAACCATAGACCTTTTTTTCTCATACTCTACTGTTAGAGGGACACGTCATTTCTCCCTTTCCTCTCTTCCTGCCATGTGGGCATATCTAGAGAGTCTATAAGGAATGGATGGATCTTTTTTGTTTGTTTGTTTTTGTTTTTTGGTTTTTCGAGACAGGGTTTCTCTGTGTAGCCCTGGCTGTCCTGGAACTCACTCTGTAGACCAGGCTGGCCTCGAATTCAGAAATCCACCTGCCTCTGCCTCCCGAGTGCTGGGATTAAAGGCGTGTGCCACCACTGCCCGGTGGAATGGATTGATCTTGTACTGAACTTGCCAGTGTCTTGATCTTAGAATTCTCAGCCTCCAGAACTGTGAGAAAATAAATTCCTATTGCTTATACATTTTCAGTTGTACGAATGGATGAAGATACCAGGGAACTGGCTCGTCTTGTTTGCTGTTTCCTTGCCTAGCGTCTGATGCTTAGTACTCACTCACCATTACACTTGACGCTGGGGGGTGTAGCCCTTGTCTAGCACTGTCCAGGACCTAGGTTCAATCCCCAGTGCTACAAATTAAAAAAAAAAAAAAAAAAGGAACTCTGGGGAAAGAAGTCACACTTACTGAGGTGATGTACACCTTGGTCTCTAGGCACGTGTAGACTAAAAGAGTTCTCTCCCAGTATGCTAGAGGGAAACTCTCTACAGGGTGTGGTACTCTCAAGATGGGTGTCTTCCCTTTTCAGAACCCCTACAGAGGTTGTAAATGGCTCTGATCTACTCAGGCTGATTACTACCCAGGTTTTGTTTTTATCTAACCATGGGTCTGGAATGTTGCTTTCTCATCTCTGATATCCAAATCCTGTGTTCTTGTTCTCATTCGTCTGTTCTCTCTCGCTCTCTCTCCCCTTCAACAAGCTCATAGAGGGGGCATCTGCCTACTCCCTGGTGAGCCTGAGAATTCTGTCATGGGCATGTAGGCCGAGGCTGCATTTGCCCCCTCCCAGCCTTATCCACAGCTGGCACTCATTTATGCTGGTGAAAAGGTTTGGGGTTAATTTTGGTTGTTTGAATCTCTACCCTTTGAAATACCTACTTGTCACTCTAAGTGCCCATTAGTTCTAGGCCTCCAGATCACAACCCTCTATTGGAGGCTGCCTCCTTACTCTGTGGCCTGAGCTCTGTTTCTAATTAGTTGGGCTATGCCCTCTAAAATGTGGCACAGGACAGTTGCTCAAGGTCCTAAGAGACTCAGGTATCTCTGCTCTTTCACTCAGAATACCTAGACCCCAAGGCCTCGGAAGGCAAACATCCCTGTTTAACTACCCTGATCTTACTTAGCACAAGGAAGATGCTTTCTGGGGCTAGGTGATAAGGGTAGAAGCAGCATTTGTCCTGATAACAGCTTTAGCATTCAGAGCCCAAAACTGCTTCGGATATTGATGCCTTAAGCCAAAACAGTCCTCTACCTGGGAGCTAGGGTCTGCTTTGGAGAAAGCCCTGGTCTAACTTCAGCTATCTGGTTGTCACAAGAGAAAGAAGGCAGTCAACTCTTCCTGGTACTTTAACCCTCTCTGCCTGTCTGCTCACCTCAAAGGGTACAGAAACGGCAGTAGACTACATCACTAGGATTATAAAAATTAAATTTAAAAAAATTTTATGCTATCTATAAACACTTTAACACTGCATCTACCTCTTATCACTTACACAAGTGAGCCACTATCTGCTGAGGCTAAGAAAAGGCAATGATCTAGTCAAAGTTCACCGCGGCAGCTAACTGGAGAAGTAAATATGTAAATTCCAGTACAGGTCCAAGCCTAGCTCCAGGTTACAACCAGAAGGAATCACTCCCTGAACGTGATACCAATCTCCAACTGACACTAAAGGGTTTGGGTCCCATACCCCTTGACCCCTCCCCTGAGATGGCACCTCGCTGTTTACAGTTAATATCAACTCTTGTGCCTTAGGCAGAGCTCCACCATGACTTCCGGCTGTCCCCACTTCGTGAGTAAGCAAAGGGGCTCGGGTTTCCTCAGGGCAGAGGGAACCAGTAAACAACTAACCAAAACAGTAGCAAGACAAAAGCGCTGAGTTTGGGAAGCCAGAGAAAAAGACCTTTCCTTTGCTGAGTGCTCCCAGGCCATTCTTTCCCCTCTTTCCCGCCCCTTTGCTGAGTGCTCCCAGGCCATTCTTTCCCCCTCTTTCCCGGCCCCCCAGGTTTTCCACGGTTCCCCAGGGAACATGATCACCCAATGTGCTTCAAGCAGAGCTATTCATTTCTGGGCAAGGTTGTGCCTTTTTGCCCCTTGGACTTTTCCACTTGACGGCTCTCAGAACTCCCTGGGCTTCAAGCCCGGGGAGACTCAGGATCAACCGTAAGTGGAGGACTGGAGATGAGAAAGAATATCCACCTAGCTAGGACCCACCAGAAGCTCCAGGCTGGGCTGAGGCCGCAGACGACCCAAGGTCGCGCGCGGCCAGACCCTGCCTGGCTCTAGGGCGGAGTCCCCCTCGGTTCCCCCGGTGAAGGCAAGGCCCTTAGAGAGGCACTGACCGGGCTCGAGCGGCTGCCCCGCTGCCTCTGCCTCCGTCCTCATGACCCGGATGGCGCAGGGCGCCCATGGCCCCGGCCTGGAGCTGATTGCAGCTGCGACTTCTGCTGGGCAGCGAGCGCGGCCAGTGAGCGCAGAGTTCCTCCGCCGCTGCCACCGCGGTTCAGACCCGGGTAGGCGGTGGCTAGGCCGGCTCAAGCCACGCCTAATCCCCTCCAGGTCTGGGAGCTGGAAACCCGCCCCTTCCATAAGCCACTCCTCTTCCCTTCCACCCACTTCTCTTCCAGTCAGACGCTGCCCGCAGGTCCTGCCCCGAAACGCTCTGGTGGCCCCGCCCCCTCCCCGAACCCCGCCCCCAAGGCCCTTCCCGCAACGACGTTGGCTCCCCACAAACTACCCAGCACTCTCCCTCCGCTAGATCTATTCTTTTGCCCCCTCAGATGTAAGCTCTGGTCCTTCGTAATGCCTCCTCGAGACTCCAAGGAATCCTTTTCCGACTCCCTTTAGGTCTTCTTACCTAGACAATGAATAATGATAGTTCCCAGTGCTCAGTGCGTCCCTTACCTGACGGTGACCGGATCCAAAGCTTAAATTCCTAGTCCAAGCCTCACTTCCTGTCTCCCCAGAGCCTTAGGCTCAAGCCCAGATCCCGCCCAATCCGTCTCTACTGTACTCAGTAAGCATGGGTCACCATGTTCCTTTGTGGGCTCGAGGATTAATGTTTCCGGCGGTCCCCCGGCCCTCTCCAGTGCCGGAACTATAGTGCAAGAGCCCTGGTTTCCCCAGCCGGCTAAGTGAGAGTAAAGGGTAAGTAGGCTTAAAGGAAAGGGAGGGGCCTGCGCAAGGCATTCTGGGAGCGCGTGGTATTCGTGATACTCGGGCCCGTCGTTTCCTCGCCTCACGCCTTTGCCTTCTAACGTTTGTGCCGGAACCGAAAAAAAAAAACAAAAAACCCAAAAACCTGCAGTTAGTTGGTGAGGAGAGGCGACTAACGGGAGAGAGGAGGCCGGGGCTCCCCCAGAGGGTTAGGAGCTGGAAGGGACGCTGCGGAGGAGCTCTGCGGGGCTTAGCGGAGGGCGGGAAGCCAGGGCCTATCCAAATATCATCTCACTAGCCCTGGGAACACTTATTAATTTACGCCTAGTCTGCACGTTCTGTGCCTTTCCAGGTCACCGATTTTCGAAGCTTACAGGCAGTCATTTCTTGCTAACTTATTTCTTTTCCTTCCGGATCATCATTTATAACGTCTCTTTCATCTCTGCCTCCACTCCCATTCCTGCACTGGCCCTCCTGCTTTCCACGCTGCTGCAGAAGTTTTAGCAGGTTGCTCTGCTATATGTTCGATCCACTTTGTAGATGCTACTAATTTTTTTTTTTTTTTGAGCCTGTGGCTGTAATCCTTGCAGTGTTTCCTCTACCATTTTCAGCACGAAACCCACACACCTAAAGTTGAAAGCCGTGGTTCCTCACCGAGAGAGACTGTTTAGTTAGCATCCTTATAGTCTTCTCATGAAATAGGTGGTGTGCTCCGTTTTTGAGTCGTTTCCTATCTCAGAATTTTAAAAGCCCTGTGCATATAGTCTTTGTCTTTTAATGAGACTTAGGTCGAGCGTTTACCCTATTTCCCTGCTTGATGAGCATTTCCTGTTTATAGCATGTGGCCTTGATACTTTAGGTCTGCTTTTTGGTGGGAAGTCAAAAAGAATTGAAAAGCACAACCTCTTTTCCTATATTCCTCCGAGTTTAGGTCTGTATGTACGATCAGGTACTGTAGCCTTTATCCAAATACGGTTGCTGAGTACTTGGAATATTACTGGTGTGACTGAGGGACTGAGTTTGTTTTTATTTGCATTTTCTTTAACTACATGTAAACAGTGATTTGTTTACACTCCATGTCCATATCATAGTTGTTTTACTGACTATAAAGGGACCTGTGGCTGGGATGAGAAAGGAGGTCCTCTTTGTTCCCATTAGCTTTCTTTGTCCAACCTACCATCCTTCCCTACCCTACATGTTGTGCTAATTTGCTGTGGTGGTTCCTTCAAGCCAAGAGTCAGACTCCTTCCACAGAAAATGAAGCTCTGACATAATTTACAAAGCCTGTGGAATGCCGGTCCTTAAGTCTGAAAGATAACCATCGTCTCTCTTTTACTGTAGCACGGGAAGAATCCTGCCAAGATGTCTATTGGTGTGCCGATTAAAGTCTTGCACGAGGCTGAGGGCCACATAGTAACATGTGAGACCAACACCGGTGAAGTGTATCGAGGGAAGCTCATTGAAGCAGAGGACAACATGAACTGTCAGGTATCCTGCTTTGCACCGGGGGCTGGGAAGGAACTGTGGTGTCTATCCTTGGGGGATAAAAAAGGTGTACTTGGAGGTCTTAATGAAGTTACTCTCACCCAACAGTTATTACTGAGTGCTTATTACCTGTCAGGCACTCTTAACAGGCTCTGAGATTGTATGTCAGTATAGACTTAGCCTTGAGGCAGAAGTCATTTGACAGTCTGTGGTAGTACGTGTATATCCCAGCACTTGGGAGCCTAAGGTAGATTCAAAAGTTCAAGACCAGTATGGGCTTTATAGCAAGACCACACTGCTTTGGTGGGGAGTCAAAGAGTCAAATTGAAAGCACAACCTCTTCCTAGATTTCTCTGGGTTAGGTCTATATGTACTATCAGGTAGCCTCTAGCCAAATACAGTTGCTGAGTACTTGTCTGTAAAATAACCAGTTATGCTTAACTTTTTCTGTCTCGTCTCTTAGAGTCAGTCAGGTTCAGAACCAGTGTCCGCTTCCCAGCACAGTTTATAATTTGCAGAATCTTCTGCTCACATACTGTGTGCACTTACTTTTGTTTTGGAGAAAGTTTCATCTGATGAAACTACTAAAGTTTTGACACATGGTTTTGGATTTTTTTTCCCCATTAATTAAGAACTTGAGCTTGGAATCGGAAAATTCCCCGATTCCAAATTGAGTTGGGCCCTAATTACAGGACCTTAGTGTCCTGGCCATTTGCTCTCCCTCTGTACAGTGGGGATGGGGTTGTGGTGGATGCTCTGTGCTGTAAATGCCAGCCCTGAATTACATTCCCAAGAGACTTGTTGGGGAAATGGCATAAAGGATGCTAGTGACCGAGCGGGATGAAATGATCAAATTCCTGACCAAAGCAACTTAAGGGAGGAGGAGTTTACTTTGACTTACAGTGTGATGATGCAGCCTGCTGCAGAGGAAGTCGTGGTGGCAAGAGCTCGAGGCTACTAGTCACATTGAGTCTGCAGTCAGGAAGCAGAGAGGAGTGCCTGGGCTTAACCCAATTCCTACTTTTCACCTCCACCTAATCTAGATAATCCCTCACAGACATGCCGGTCCCTCCCTTCAGTAATTCTAAATCCATCAAGTCGATAATATTAATCTCGTAGCAGGAGAGTCTTCAATCCAGAGAAAGGAAGGCAGATTAAGCAAAAGAATCCCCAGAGTACAACATGATGCTGAGGAAGTTTCACCCAAGTAAGAGGAGTAACTGGGAGCAGAAATGGGCTGCTCTGATGTTTCTGCTGTGGTCAGTCCCCGGCAGCCTGTGTGGAGGGCTGCCACAGAGTGCTTGGCTGATCAGTCCCTGGCAGCCTGTGAGGAGGGCTGCCACAGAGTGCTTGGCTGATCAGTCCCTGGCAGCCTGTGAGGAGGGCTGCCACAGAGTGAGTGCTTGGCTGACCCTCTGTGGCAGGTGGAGGGTGTCATCTGCACACCCCTCCCAGCCTGTCGTCTCCTAAAAGGATGAAAGTATCCCAGGACTGCTCCAGGTCTAGACCCACACCTTGGAGTTGTTACAGAGAAGAGATGACCTGTGTATTGGCAGCAGCCAGCTCAGGGCTTTGCTGTTGGAATGAATATATAACGCCTTTTGCTATATTCCAAGTGAAAAAAACTAAAGATTGGAGAGATGCATTGCCTCGTTTAGGTAACGCCTGTGGGTAAGGTGGCCAGACTGTTGCTTCTTAGGGTTTGTGTGAGTTTGTTTTCCTGTGCCTGCGATACTGTACCATTAGGACAGTTGCAGAAGGATGTATCCATCTTGGCAAGGATGCCTGGGGACAGCAGGAAGCTGAGAGCTTACATTCTCAATAGAACGTATGAAGCAATGAGAGCAAACAGGAAATGTCAGAGGGTGCTCAAAGTCTGCCCCAAGTGACATCCTCACAGGCTGTATCCCCTACCCACCCCACCCCACCCCCAAAGAAACTCAAAAAACCAAAGCATCAGCAACTGGGAGCCAAGCATTCAAATGCCTGTGATTACGGAGGACACTTTTCATTTAAACTACACACTGGTGCTGGTTAGGTTTTTGTCAATTTGACACAAGCTAGGGTTGTCTTAGAAAGGGGACCTCAATTGTGAAAATGCCTCCACCAGATTGCCCTCTAGACAAGTCTGTGGGGCATACTTTTGGTCAGTGGTTGATGTGGGAGGGCCCAGCCCATTACAGGCTATACAGGTTGTTTCTAGGTGGGTATTAGGTAGGTGAAGGCTGAGCAAGGTGGAACAACACCTTTAATCCCAGCACTTGGGAAGCAGAGGCAGGACAACCAGAGCTACAGAGATTGTCTCAAAACAAACCAGGGTGTGGTTGTGCACACAGATCTCTGTGAGTTCAAGGTCAGCTTGCCCTACAAAGCAAATTCCAGGACAGCTAGGGTTGTTACACAGAGCAACAAAAAAACAAAAATGTGTGTGTGCGCCCGCGCAGCAAGCATGAGCCTGGAGGGCAAGTCAGTAAGCAGCATTCCTCTGGAGTTGGCTTCAGTTCTTGCCAGCCTGAATCCTGTCCTGGCTTCCCTTAATGATGGATGGTGATCACAGTGTATGCCAAATAAACTCTTTCCCCTTTCTCCCCACATTACTTTTGGCTGGGATGTTTATTAGAGCAATGGGAAGCAAACTAAAACAAGAATTAGCTTAGAGTTGGGTGGTACATGCTTACACAATGCCCTCCTTCCCCTCTGCTGGGAATGGAACCAGTGCCTCAGGGGAGATAGGTTAGACACTCTCCCACTGAACTATCCCGTTTGCCAATTTGGGGTTGCTTTTGAGATGAGATCTTTCTGTAGATCCCAAGCTGGTCTTTAACACTCCATCCTCTTGCCTCTGTGTCAGTTCTGTAATTTCAGACAGGGGTGAGGCTTTCTGAAGTCCTGTACTACTTGGTTTCCTTCTAAAGGAAGGTCCTGAGAGGTGTAGCTGACTTAGTGCTGTCAAAGTCCTGACCTGTAGTGAAGTGCTGCTCAGGGTCCAGCCCCCTCACTTAGGATGTCTGTGTCTATTTTAGGGCATTTAGGTTTTTAGTAGAATGAAAGACTTCAGACACTGACTACTAATATCTTTATTATGCTACTTTATATAAAAACTTGCTGGCTTTAAGGGCCTGACAGTCCAAATGTAACATGTAAGAGTTTATTTGGCATACACATCCTAAACTGAATTTATCTGACTAGATGGTTATGGTATTCTCAAAAGCACACCCCACATGATCTTGGTGTTACCAGGTTACAACTTGGAAAGTTGTATGTCTTATGTGTGAGCTTTGTGGCTCCCTTACCCTCTGCTCCCGTCAAAATCAGTGATAAACTAACAGGTGATTGCTCATTTTGATTTACTTGTAGAGTCTGAACACTTGTATCTTTCTGGGACTGTGATGGCTCCTGTAGGTTCCCCTGCTGTCTCCTTTCCAGCCCCCAGTCCTTTAGAAATGAGGGCATCCTCCAAGTACCTTTCCTGTTTAACATTTTCTTATAAGCTTGGGGCAGTGCCAGGCATGATACTACATAATCCCAGCACTTGGGGAAACTGAGGCAGAAGAATTATTACCACAAATTCAAGACAAGCCTGGATTTTGTGACACTTTGTCTCAAAAACAAAAAACAAAAAACAAAAAAACCAACAAAGAACCCCCCCCCAAAAAAAACCCAAAAAAATAAAAAACCAAGAGACAGAATATTAACACATCACAAAGATTTGGGAACATGAAAGGATTCCCTGTGTGTATTACATAGATAAACTTCTTTACCTGTGTATATTTTAATTAGAGATGGCTTAGAAAAATTATGTAGTGGGATGCTTTTGCAGTGCTAGGAGTAGAATCCAGCCAGTACTCTATTCAGCTTATGCCCTATGCCTTTATGTGGTAGCTTCACAGGAGGAAATGGGCCATGGTGCCACTAAGCTTGACTAGAAAGCCAGACAGCAAGTATTTGGCTGAAAACCTGAGTTCCCGTGCATCTAATAAAGGTGCATTGAGATGTGAAGCCAGGCAAAAGGAAACCATTTTGAGATACATGGGATGCAGATCTCTCTGGCACTCCGGTGTAGGAGATCTATTAAGTGATGTTCTCAGGTGCTGGAGAGATGGCTCAGAGGTTAGGAGCACTGGCTGCTCTTTAAGAAGAGCTAGGGTCAATTGTCAGCACCCACATGGCAGCACATAGCCACCTGTAACTCCAGTTCCAGGGAAGCTGATGTCCTCTTCTGGCCTCTGAGGGCACCTGCACGCTTGTGGTACACATGCATACATGTGCACTAAAGTTTTTGTTGTTGTTGTAATGATCTTAACAACATCACAATATAAAATCTGCCTTCTTTTAGGGTCCCAAAGGCCTTGGCACTTGGTAAGGAAGCATTATACCATTGAGCTGCACACCTAGAACTTGGTTGTTTGAACATAGCTTTGTCATAGCATGTTTGTGTCATTTGAAAGTGTAGCATGGATATGCATGAAATCTGTGATGAGTTCCCAGAGATGGAACTTAGTGGATCAGACACATTTGGGCATCCAGGTTTGGGCAGGAAGATTGAGATCTTTGATCTCCTACTGCCTATATTCCCACCACTTAAGGTGAACGTGCTGGCCAGAGCTAAGGCTGTGGCATTAGCTGGGTAGTGGTGCCATATTCCAGGTAGATGGAAGTGATCAGGAGTCCTTGTGGTTTTCCACATTTTAGCTGATTTTTGTAGCAGATGCAGAGGATCCCCAATCTCTTTCCCATCTTGGGAATGGGTGAGGTCAAATGGAGCAGTCTTTGATTTTAGCTCTGTCAAGTAACCATGGCCTGAAGCATTTGTCTTAGTAGATATCAGAGAAAAATCTAAGGTTTTCTTCAAAATCAGAAGAAAAGATGTAACCATGGTTGTTTCCACCCTCGCCCACGTTCCTGAAATAACGACTCTGAGGCTGAATTGTGTGAGTAATCGCCCAGGCCGAAAGCTTTGGCTTGTCTCTGCTCGTAGCTCAGTCGTCTAGTTCATTCCAAGACCGGCCTCACGGCTGATGAGCTCTGCTCAAGTTCATCCTACTGTCTCCATCAGCATCAGCATTTTTGGTGAATCTCTTCTGCACCAGACCACACCTGACCGTATCCCAGAATCCCCTCTCTATCTCTCCGCAATTCCCACCTCCTATTTCCTGCCTCAGCTCATTGGCCAATCAGCTTTTTATTGACAGGTGGTGCTTCCATACAGTGCACATGAGATTCTCTCTACAAAAGATTTCTTAGGAAATCTTAAGTCAGCTATTTAATAAATAGATATTAAAAGCCAGAATGAGTTGGGAGGATAGCTTAGTGATAATGCTTGCTAAGCATACCTAAGGCTCTGGAGTCAGTTCACAGCACCACACACACAAGGTTTTTAAAAATGTTTTAAAGCTGGGTTGGTAAGATGGCTCAGTTGGTAAAGGCACTTGCCAACAAGTCTGACATTCAGTCCCCTGAGCCCACCTGAAGAGAGAACTACTTCTGACTACTGCATACTTACCTATGGCGGGTGTGCATATGTGCACACATAAACATAGAAGTAATTTTTTAAAAGAGAAAAATAAAAGCTTTAAGAGGACATTTTGAGCCTCTTGAAGTCTGGTCCGCTGAAAGAGTCTGAAGTGCTCATAACTGCTGAGCCACTTCTCCAGCCCGGCTTTTGGTAGTTTCCTAGGTATGGGGTAAAAGGTAGCTTTGGTTTTCTTCATCTCTCAAACCCAAGGCTGTTGTTAATGCATTAGCTCCTATCTCCATCTTCCAGAGGTATTGTGATCACGTGCGTGTGCCATCATAACCAGCTTCTTAATTTTTCCTGTGTGATTCATTCTAGACCATATTCCAAGATGCTAATACCAAAGATATTGTATAATCCTTTATGGTGGAAGGTTACTATATTATCTGTAAGGTTTTTACATGTCTATGCCCTTATTGGAGATTATATGTGCAGATTACTTACAGATCACACTAATAACCCAACTTGGAAACAGAGTTGATAGTGCAGTTGAAGGATCTTAGCCGGGCTGCCAGTTAGTGTTCTCCCTGGGATGACCTAGGCTGTCGGTCTTGATACAGTAATGTGCCCCGGTTCAGAGTGATAGACATGATGATGGACGCTTAGGTTGTTGTGTGACCCTTCAGTGTTGTTTTTAATAAGGAGTAAGGAGAACTCTGAGGTCCGGCATTGCTGTTAGTAGAGGTAAATGACTTATAATTAAATTCACAGTGTAGCAGACTTTGAATTTCTGACACACTGTCCCCACTTCCCAAGTACAGGGTTGCAGGCATATTCTAAACATGCCTGTTCTGCTTGGGTTTTGGTTGTCTACAGAGCATTTTGCTGGTTTCTACAATCAGACATACAGAGATAAGATGTTCTATAGTTAGTACAGTGATTATCCTTGTACAAATGGAGAAGAATTATGTTAAGCATTTCTAGACTCATGTGGCTGTTAACTTCTATTCAATGCCAACTCAACACATTAAAGTATGATACGTTTCCAACGTTGACAGAGCAGCTAAGGTTCTAAAAGCCGAATTTTACTATGTTTATTCAGAACAAATATCAGCATGTTCTACGGCAACGGCTTCTCCAGGTCCTGCCGTTATCTGAACAAAATTCTCTCTGCGTGGCTGGCTTTATGTGGTAGAAGGGTCAATCCTAGGGCTTCACTCGTGCCTCGCACGTTCTCCACCAGCCTGTGTGTAACGCAGGAGGCCGAGGCGGGAGTTTGAGGCCACCCTAGGCGTCATAAAGAGACCCTTTCTAGTTTTAAAAGCAATAACTTTTAAAAAGGAAAATGGTGAGCATGTGTGCCAGTAAATAAAATTTAAGGAGAGGGTAACAGACAAATGTATTTCTCTATACACTGAGGGGTAAAATTCTCAACGATTTGCGTGGGAGAGAGTGGCAGGGTCGGTGGTTCTACGGAAACTAAAATGGTGCTTTGGGGGTCACGAGGGCGCTATTTGACCTGTCTGCTTGGCTGTTACCAACCCCTCTGTAGATAAATGCTCTGCATGAAATTGAGTGTTACCTTACAAAAATTATAGCCTACAGAAACATAGTCAGGATGGGGTTGCTTAGAAAGAGCAAAACACTGTGGTGACTAACACCAGCAAAGTTTGAGATTTCTCAATGCAACGTTATTTTTAAGACAAGAGTTTTACTGTGCAACCCTGTCCAGCCTGAAACTCGGGGTCATCCTGCCTCAGCTCCCCAGTCACTGGGACTGTAAATAAAGGGCCCCTTGCCTGACTGTGTGATTAAATTTCTATAGAATTTAGTAAGCTCCTTAGCTTGGGGGAAAATCAGTGTTCAGACCATATGAACTATTTTCAGATGAGTTATGTTCTTTGCACTGCTTTGCACTATTAACATTTTTTGTGTGTTTCCTAAGAACTAAGATAGGTCAAATCATTTGATAGTGGTGTGACATCATTGGCAATTAATGAATATCGTGTGTGTGTGTGTGTGTGTGTGTGTGTGTGTGTGTGTGCGCGCGCGCGCGCGTGTGTGCATGTGCGTGTGTGTAAAATTATCCTCACGTGTGTGCACATTTTTAGCTTGTTGACAATCCTGGCCATACAGAAGGAAAACCCACTTCTGATGCTCAGTGTCTCCTGCACCTCACAACAGGGATCTCTTCTGACACTGGATGTAAGAGTTTGCCCACATGCCAAGAAAGAAGTCAGTGGGGCAGTGCCGACCAGTTGAGTGTGTCCTCGTGTAGCTCAGCTCTGATGCTTCAAAGAGAAAGCGTCCGGTATCTCTGGTTGAGGGCTCAGCCCTCAAGACTGTCCCCCTCTTTAGATACCAGTGAAAGTCCCTGTCTGAGCAGGCATAAGTCTGTGTCCCTACAGGCAACTTTTGGCTAGCCAGCTCACAGAATTCAGGGCAGTACATTTCCAGGTATTTGTAGAGACCGGGACTGAGGACACAGATGTGTCGAGCAAGGCCTGGAGACTCAGTTCCCATGCTTCCTCGTGACACACGCCCTCCGAGAACTCCCATGTTCAGCTATCTGGAACTTCTCTAAAGCGTTTTATGGAAACTTAATTGAATAGGCAGGACTGAAATATGAACAACCATGAAAAAAATGATTTGAAAAGTACACAACATTATGATCTCGTGCTAACAGGCTAAGTGGGCAGGCAGGACTTCTGTTGCCCTTAGTACTAGGAATGGAACCCAGGGCCTTGCACATGGTAGATGAGTATATCCCAGCCAGGCATTCCTCTTTCTGAAATGAAGGTCATGGGGATTTACTTATAGACAGCTCCAGAGAAGAAAGGACCGACCAAGGGAAGACGAGTTCTAGCTTCTGTGGACTGTCTTTAAAAGGCCAGCACTCAGAAGGGGGAGGCAGTCGGGTCTCTGAGTTCCAGGACAGCCAGGTCTGCACAGAGAAACTGCCTCAAAACAAAACCAAAAAGAATAATGGGGTCAGAACCAAGGACAAAATACCACATCATACACTCCAGCCTTACCTCATAATCCTGCACGGTGCTTTTCTCCATTTTGGCCCATAGATGTCATTTCAGTTGAACGTCTAGTCTGTGTTGCTTATTATGGCTGGCTGTTTAGGAAAACCATAAACTGTGTTCCTGCCTGACTTTCAGTAAAACCTAAGTGCTTGAGGCTGGAGAGACTGCTCAGCAGTTAAGAGCACTTACTGCTTTTCCAGAGGACCAGTGTTGGGTTCCTAGCACTCGGGATCTTAACCCACTGTCTCCAGCTTCTGCAGGCACACACACACTACACTTAAATAAAGGAAATCTTTTAATATTTTAAATGTAAGCGTATTGCTTAAGAGATGATGCCTTTGGCTTTATGATGCAAACACAGGGCCTTCCCTGGGACTGTGTTACCATGTGTGCAGTAGCAGGACAGGAATGCATTAGAATAATAACAGTTTGCTGCTGGAATATTTGTCAGGTGACACTGAGAAGCACCTAGTTTAAGTCTCGTTGGATCTGTATGACAGAGTTGTGGAGATTTTTCAAGGCACAGTGGGGAGATGCTGAGTGGGGAGGGAGGTGAGGCCTAATAATTATACATCTCAAAAATGGACATCATAAATCAGATAAGACATTACTGGGTTTGTTACATCTTAGGTAGTTGAGACAACATTTAGACATGCTTTGCCTTGTTTAATTTTGTTTTTTAACAGCTCCAGGAAAGTGGTCTGTTCCACTTCAAGGTAGGGAATAGTTCAGAGTCAGATAGACCTGGGTTTGAGCTTGCAAAATACATAAAGGCAGTGTGACTTTGTGCAGGAGGACAGGGTGAGTAAAGGCATGGACCTTCAAGAACAGATCTGCCTCTGAAAGGTTGTGTCTCCTGTAGGATTTCATGTCTAAAATCAGCCATTTGGGGCAGTACCTGCTGTCTATATTCGTGCTCAGGAAATGCTGGCTGTTGTTATATTGTGTTCCCTCTAGTAGGGAATTGGGACTCAGAAAATTCTGAAGATGTGCTCGGGGTTACACCTGGAAGGTGGCAAACCCAGGTCTCCCTGAAGGTCCTCAAGCAGCGTCAGTATCTTCTACAGAGTCACAAATATGCGTGGAATTGAGGGGTTTTCAGTTGGGTAAGCTAAACTATAACTATTTGTGGTAGCAGACGTTCTGGTGCTTGTCCAGGGGACTGTGGCAAGGACTTAGAACCTGAGATGTTAAGGAGCTGGCAATAGGAAGCCTACAACTGGTTAGTGGGAAGCTGGGGCCCTCTTGTCCCTGAATGTAGACCAGGAACGGTGGCTTGCAATCCTAGAAACCTTATTCCCGTTGCTCAGATAAAGTGGGAACAGCCTCAGAGCTTTGGTGGATTTTGGTTTTCACGTTGGTGTTCAAGCAGAAACCATCTGGCCCTTAAGGAGCAAAGGCGTCTAAGGCGGTGGCATAGAAGCTGCTCCTGGGACAGTGCCCTGAAGATGATCTTTAAGCAGATTAATCCGGTCTTAGAAAGATGGCTGTTTTCTCTCATTTGTGGTTCCTAGACTCTATACTCACATAAAATGATGTCTATATGTAGAGAATGAAGGTAGAAGTTGCGTTGTTGGAGAATAGGGGCTAATAGTGGGGAGGACAGGCAAGAAAAGAAAGGGGAGGGGAAGCCGATGGAGAAACGTACAGTACAATATACATGACTAAAACTTGATAAGAAAGTAATCTGGGAGCTGGCACATCTTTGCAGCATGGTCCGCCCACTCTAGGTAAAGTCTAGTCCTTTCTGCCCACAGGAAAGCAATTAAGCAGTTGTGGTAAACGTGGCAGGTAGTGGATTCGGTGCTGGCAGGTTTATGTCACTTTCCTATTCCCTGTAGGCCCTGACAGGACTCAGAGATTCTTCCTTCCCCTCAGCCTACACTTACTCATGTTGGCACATCTGCCCCCCCCCCCCCCCCCAAAATACTGCCCTAGCCATGTTAGGCATTTCTCCATCCACAAACTTGAGTGGTCTGCCCGCTCTCTGAAGTGTCCTCAGTACTGTCGAGATGTGCTGCTTCAGTCCACGCGTGCTGAGAGCTCCTGCTCAGGTCTTCCCCTCCCCTCAGACTGGGAGAGGCACTGCCATGTCCACTTCTCAGTAGTGGTCTAGTCACACGCCTTCCTGATGTATGCTGAGTCAGAGCTATGTCTGCTGCCTATGTGTGACCCTGAAGGTGCCTTTCCAGCTGGAGTGCCAGCAGGTCCACGATGCTGCACTTGGAGTAAGAAAGGCTTTATCACCTGTCACTCACAGCCTGGCCCAGGCGGATGCAAGCTGGGACTCTGCATCTGAGCTCGGAGCTGCAGCATGTCAGTGGTCTGACGTGGGTTTTGTTTGATTGTAATCTGTAAAAATGGGAGAACTCATACTTCATCTGCTGTTTCTATGAAGAGTACAGTCCCTGATGCACACAGAAAATGCCAGCCATTGCTGGGTAGTTCACCTGCATTGTCTGCTTCTTTCCTTTATGCTGGTGTCAGGCTTCTGTATTCCTACGTACACCAGTTAAGGCTCTCTGGCTTTGTATGCTCCAATGCTTTGACCTTACAAATAAAGTGGTGATTCCCTTCCAGATGTCCAACATCACAGTCACATACAGAGATGGCCGAGTGGCACAGCTGGAACAGGTATACATACGTGGCAGCAAGATCCGATTTCTGATTTTGCCTGACATGCTGAAAAATGCACCCATGTTAAAGAGCATGAAAAATAAAAACCAAGGCTCAGGGGCTGGCCGAGGAAAAGCTGCTATCCTGAAGGCCCAAGGTAGGTACCCTCGTCTGGCTCTAGAATTACTACTTACCTTGTTTCTTTTAGGGGAAAGCCCTGTTGCATGGTGACGGGTGAATCTGACTGCACCGCTCTCCACGCTTGCTGCTGTACCTGTCCCGATCTGTCCCCGGGCCTGAGAAATCCTTGGTAGTGGGGCCTTTCCCTGTTACCTTTCTTGTCTTACTTGATCCTATCACAGAGTTTAGTGTAAAATCCCAAGTCTCAAGCAAGGTGTGATGGCTCACACCTATAATCCTAGCACTTAAGTGGCTGAGGCAGAAAGAATACAGTGAGTTGGAGGCCAGCCTGAGCTACATATACATAGCAAGACCTTGGAGAGACAAACAAAGAGAACCTGTCTAAGTCATACAGTCTATAATGAAGGTCCCTCCTTTTCAGAAAGTCTATCCAAGAAGACTGGGCAACTTGCTCTGGTCTAGTGAGGATACGGATTGATGCCTGAAAATGTTTGGTAGCATTCCCAGAACTATGTGTGACACGCACAAAACACACACACACACACACACAATTTTTTTTCCTATTCACACAAGACGAAGGATAACAAGCAAAGACACAGTTGCACTCAAGTCTGTCTTAATAAACCAGTGAGCTATTAGGGTTGCTCAGGAGCATGGTGGATCTTGTGGCTTCACTGCAGCCCATCAGTTAACCATCCACTTTCTCTGTACTTATCGCCTCCCAAGACTGCAGCCTTGGGAGGTAGGAGTGTGTGTCGGGAAGAGTGAGCAGCTAGACTCTGAGGTGGGTCTGTTCTGGCTTACCACGGCTGCTGTGATCTGGTGGTGTAAGCGGCCGTGTCATGTCTGGGAAGTGATGCTCTGCAGCAGCAGTACGAGATGAAGTGCTGTCTTCTAATACCTCCATGTGTTCCAGGCAGATTGGAGCTTCAGGTGCCCGGGCCGGCCTCAGACTCTGTGTACCTAACAACCTTGATCTTCTAGCCCTCTTGCCTCCATCTCCCAAGGACTTGTGCCAACCCACCCAGGGTCTGGATGAACATGGGGTCTCAACACGCAGGCACTCTGCGAACTGAGCTACATCCCAGCCCTCTAGTTAGCTCCATCTTGTTTATCTTTGTTTATTCTTTAAAGCTGTGAATTAGCTTGTTTGAGGGGCAGGGGACAGATGTGGAGATCAGAGGACAACTTGTCAGTCCTCTCCACCATGGGGTATCTGGGGATGGAACATAGGTTGGCATGATTGGCACCAAGCTCCTTTGCTTGCTGAACCATCTGCTACCTCTTTCACATTTTCTTAAATTTAACAGTAAATCCCTCCTTTGATACACACCAGCAGTTGTGACCACATTGTCCTCCAGAGACTTCTTAGCTGCTCTTGGGGGCTAGCCCAATTATGGCTTGCATTTATTTGAGTTCCTGAAAAGTTCTGCCACATTGTTAGGCACAAAAGCATAGTCCTAAGTAACAGCATAGGTGTTGGAAAAAAGACTTGATGTTGTGAAAGGCCCTGGGTCCTCCACCAGTATCTTCAGCAGCACGTTAGTGTTTTAGGGGAAGTAGGTTCTGTGCTTAAGGATAAAATAGTTTGGGGGTTTGGTTTGTTTTAAGACTTCTAAAAAAGCTGATTAAAAATCTTGGACCAGTGATGGTTTGGTGTTAAAGGTGGTTATCACCTCGGTCAGCAGACAAACTGTCTGCTGACCTCTACGTGCACACAATGCACACACACACAAACTAACTAAAAAGAGAGAAACTGTTCCCTTTGCCCCGGAGAGGGCTGCTCTTGCTATCATAGTGAGGCTAGCTGTCCATCTTCACCAGTCACATTGCTGTGCACTTCGGGCAGTGAGTTTGCCCAGACCCACTGACTGCAACCCTGAGCCACCTGTGCCTTTCCCAACCCCTGGTTCCCGTCCCTAACAGGTGTGTGTAGGTTCCTATCAGTCTCTGGAGAACAGAGAAGAATGAAACACATTTTGTCAGTCCTCAGAATTTCCCGAGTGGCCTACAGAGCCTCTAGCCTCCTAGGTACATTGGGTCATGGAGTGGAAGTCTTGTGTATCTTTATGGGTAGTATTATTTTGTTTTTGTTATTAAGCATTTCTTTCATGCAGAAAAACTGAAAGAATAATACCCAGAATAGTACCCAGAAGTAACAGATGCTAACTTGTCTGTGTTTCAGAGTTCCAAAACTGAATTGAGAACCAGGGTAGTATAGATCAGTGGGTAACGAGCTTATCACACAGTGTGCTTACCTGAGTTCAGTCTATGTTGTAGCACCTGCTTGTGACCCTAGTGCTGACAAGACCAAGATAGATCTCTGGGCTTCCTAGCCAGCCAGTCTAGCATACTTGGCAAGGTCCAGGCCAGTGACAGACCTTGTCTCCACAGTACTGATGGTACGTGAGAACCGTTACCTTATGTCCTGTATATGTGCACACACGTACATGGCCCTTCCCCTTACCCACACAAAGTGAACTGAATACATAAATGGCATATTAGTTTGCCATGGGCCAGCCCTGAGAATTTGTCGTTTCTGTGGTATTCAGACTTTTGTCAATGCTACCTCCCACCCTGACACCAGGTATCAGTGCCAACTTCGTCTTCTTCCTCCTCACCACATGACGAGTGGTGACTCAGGGTAGTGTTGGTCCAGGCGGCCTTTCAGGCCCTTCCAGAGCTGAGGCCCAGGCTTTAGCTAGCACCTGCTACGAGCATCCCCAACCCCGTGACCTCTCTTCTTTGTTTCAGTGGCTGCAAGAGGAAGAGGACGTGGAATGGGGCGGGGGAACATCTTCCAGAAGCGAAGATAATATTCTCCACTGAAGAGAACTTTGTCCTTTCTTCTCTTAGGTTATTGGAGGGTTTTTTTGGTTTTGGGGGGTGGGGGGGTTACATGTGCATATGTCCTAGATTTTCTTTTGATATTTCTCTTTGTATTGGAGAAACTGTTAAGCTAAATAAATTTGATTGTTTTGTGGTTTGTGTGAGACTTTTTTATTTTGTTTTTAAGGAAATAAGAACTGTGTGTTCATTTTGTAGTTTGCTTTGGCAGCAGATTAGAATCTGACACCTTTGGGCATGTGTTGGGAAATGCCAGTACTTTTCAAATAGCAGTTAGTGATAAAGAGTTCAAGCACTTTTCAGGCCAGTTTGTAGCTGAGCAAAGAAAAGCCTAACTCAGAGAAGAGCCCTGTGTTACCTTTGACACGTGCACTCAGTGTGGCACTTTCCCACTTAACCTTTGTTGAGCGCTCAGCCCTGACAACACCAGGCAACCTGACCTGTGAAGATGACTCGTGCTCTGATCAGTAATATAGTAATCCTAGTGTCTCAGCATTTACAGCCCCTGAGGGACCCCTATCTGTAGCTGCTCAGCTGGCTCCAGAGTTGTGAGCGTCCCCACATTGGTGAGCACACTCATTTTTAAGTTTTATTTTATTATGTATACAGCGTTCTGCCTGCATATATGCCTGCACACCAGAAGAGGGCACCATCATAGATGGTTGTGAGCCACCATGTGGTTGCTGGGAATTGAACTCGGGACCTCTGGAAGAGCAAACAGCACCCTTAACCTCTGAGCCATCTCTCCAGCCCTTAGCACACTAATTATTATCAAAGGGAGGATAAGATGTACAAAGTGAGTATTTGACATAAACACAAATTGGGAAAACAGCCTGAACCATTCAACTCTTGGGAAGAAAGTGTTTATTCTGGGATGCACTGTAGCAGAGCAGGGAGAGGGGTCAGCGACACACCGAGTGCTCTGTTGGCATGCGCTCTTAACCTCCAAGCCATCTCCAGCCCTCTGTTTTGTCTTGCACTTGGAGTACTCTGATGATTGCCTTGGCCTAATGGAGTCTTTTAACTGTTTATGGGTTTGGTTGTACTCCTTTACTAGAGCTGTAACCAACCACCTTACAGAGCTTTCCTCTTCATTCAGTTGGATGTCAGCTCTTAATAAGTCGATTTACTTGTTGCCTCTTCCAAGTTGACATGTGTTGTCTTGGGGCTGCAGCATGAGCCCTCAAACTCCACCCAGTAAGCCATGAGAAGCACAGTCACTAGCTGTCGATGTGGTGAAATGTTAGCATCCTTACCCTCCAGCAGGCAGCAATGCATTCTACCCTCAGCCATGGTCGCGGGTTGCCAGGGGCGGAGCAGTTGACATAGATTCTCTTGCTATGTAAACCAAGTAGCCCCAGACTGAGATGCACTTGCATGGGCTTCCTGAGTGCCGTGATTAAAGGCGTGTGCCACTATGCCCAGCTAAAAACCAAAATTTGAATTCACCCCAGCCTCTCTAGAACGCCATGCAGAGGGGACAGAGTGCGTCTTCGTTTCTAACAGGATCCCTAGTGTGTGTTGGAAACCATTTCTCTCACGCTGGGCATGGTGGTACACACCGTAACTCTAGCACTCAGAGACAAGCGTCTCTGAGCTCAGGGCTCTACTTAATGAGTTCCAGGCCAGCCTGGGTTAGACACCTTTCCTCGTACTTTTTTTAAGTTACACATCCTATGGGATTGTTTATTCACTTATTGTTGAGGATGCCTGCCGGCACACATGGCACATACATGAAAGTCAGAAGACAGCTTTTGGAAGCTGACTCTCCCAGCTTCTTTTTTTTGTTTGTTTTTTTTAAGATTTTATTTATGTATATGAGTACACTGTCACTTTCTTCAGACACACCAGAAGAGGGCATCTGATCCCATTACAGATGGTTGTGAGCCACCGTGTAGTTGCTGAGAATTGAACTCAGGAAGAGCAGTCAGTGCTCTTAACCATCTGTCCAGCCCTCTCCCATCTTAGGAATCAAACTTAGGGTGCTAGGGTTACCACGATTCTGCCTCCCCCCGGCCACCCCGCCCCCCACTCCCATCTTTCAGCTCATTACTTACCCCTTCCAAATGTGTCTGTGCGTAGGCCTTGCTGTCCCAGTTCTATGCACTATCTTGGATCTCCTGGCCATCATTTGTGTTCCCCATCACCTGTCTTCCTGATGTGATTCTGCCACTGCCATCGTATTTGTCGTTAGATTATGACTGGTTAAATTATTACTAGTGAGCCATGGAGTAGATCGCCGAAGAACGTTCCCTAGGAGTAAGTCCCTGTGTGCTGGCACCTGCTTGTATCTTGCCTTTTATCTTGGCTAGTCCCTAGCTCAAAGACCTTGAGCCATCTGCTATCAGTTCTTTATCTCTCCAATCTGAACTGGTTTGCCCTGCTGGTGTCATCCCAAGTTCTTGCCATCCCTTTGCTCTCAGTTTAACTCCTGTTTTCTGTGTAGGTTCTTTCTAATGGTTTATTGTATTAATAAATGGTGCATGAAAAGTTTGTTTGTTTGTTCTGAAACTGCCTGTTTGAATTCTAAGTTAGTTAGAACTGGTACTCCATCCTATTGAATGATGTGTTCAATAGGGAGACAGGACCAAATAACTACACGTACCAGATAGGGAAACAATGACAGACCCAAGTACAGATACTACCAGAATCCAACTTAGTGAACCAATACATTTTATTAGGGTTATTTATAAGAATATGGATAGAGGGTTACAGGAGCAGAAAATGACAGGTGTACCACCAAAACTTACCCCAGCATGGGTTCTGACATAACACCTGAAAACCTGGAGTGTGCAGCATGACCTGCAGGGTGTTCAACAGATGGGAGAATGTCCTTTCCAGGCAGCTCACCTGGCCTGGTCTGAGCCTCTTCTGGGCAACTCAGCTTGTCTTAAGTGTGTCACCAGTCCTTAACGGTTTCTATACGTTTAGGGAGGTAGAGGCATGGTGAATCTGATCAGTTTCAGGGGCTTTCTTAAGCCTTTTGAGTTGTTTAGTTCCTGAACCTAAGGAGCTTCCTGCAGGAAGGTTCTGTTTCCCTCAAAATGTGTCTTGAGCTTCAGAACAAATAGAATATTTATTCTCCAAGGACTATACAACACTGCCGACTTTAAAGGCATTGGTACTGTATAATTTTGTAGGTGTTGTGAAATGTCACCATAAAGCATACTTGAGACATAGTCCTTACCATGTGTTGTGCAAGTCCTTGGTGAACTCTTCAGACCGGATCCTGCCCATTTCTGGGAAACTTTTCTTGCCTTATTTGTTAATAATTTCCTTCCATGGCATACCAGTAGCAGTCTGAGAACAACTTTTGGATTCTGGGGGTCAAACTCAGGTCGTCAGGCTTCACAGCAAGTACCTTTGCCCACTGCGTCATCTAGCCAGCCCAGTTTTCAGTCTTTAGGAAATACTACCCCAAGGTGATTTTCTGAATGTTCTGAAGTTTTGTTTTGAGGGTAATATTCCTTGGTGGTAGGGTCTTCTCTTTGGGAACACTGATGTGTTTGATAATTTTATCTCCTTACATGAGTTTTCTTTTTTGTTTTTGGCATTCCTTGTTACAGATTTTTAGCTTGCCTGATAATCATTAGTAAACATTACTAATGATTGCTAGTGTGTGTGTGTGTGTGTGTGTGTGTGTGTGTGTGTAATATTAACAGGAATACTGTTTGTAGAGTAGTCTAGTTGAACTTGGAGTGCTGAGGAATTGAATCCAGGGCCTACACATGCTAAGGAAGTACTCTACCATTGAGCTAGAGCTCAGCCCAGTGTCTCTAGGCTTTTCTTGGGATAGAACATGACGAGGCAGAGGCAGACAGACCTCTGTGAGCTTGAGATCAGCTTGGTCTTTGTATGGAGTTCCAAGCTAGCCAGGGATAAAAACCCTCTCTCAAAAAAAAAGCTAAAAATAAGTAATTTTTTAATATATGTTGTTGGTTTGTGTTTTGTTTGGTTGGTTTTTTAGTTTGTTTTTTTGGTGGTTTTTTTGGTTTGGTTTGGTTTTTGTTTTTTTGGTTTTGGGTTTGGTTTGGTTTTTCAAGACAGGGTTTCTCTGTGTAACCCTGCCTGTCCTGGAACTCACTCTGTAGATCAGGCTAGCCTTGAACTCACCAAGGTCCACCTGCCTCTGCCGCCTGAGTTCTGGGATTAGAGGCGTGCGCCACCACTGCCCGGCTAAAAATAAGTATTTTTTTAAAAGGATGAAAGTTGGCACCATAGCACAGTAACTAGTCCCCCGAAAAGGCAACATGTGACTTTGGTTCCGACCTCAACTACTGTCTTCCTATATACAGCAAAGTTTAGACTCCACCTGTGGTACCAACTATCCCAGCGTGAAGTTTCTGGCTGAATATCCCATATTTAAATTAAGTATAGGACTTTGTTTTCTGCTATTGGCCAAAGCAAAAGTAAGTAATTAGATTTACAAATGTCCCTGAAAAGACAGAAAGGAGACAGTACATGAAATTAGTTTTCAAAATCCCAGGCCTCCAATATTGAAACTAACTCCTAATAAATAGGGAAGTTACCCATTGTCCAGCTTACGCTTTACAAAGAGATTCCATCCTGTGGGTCAGAAAGCAAGGACAGCCTTCCTGGAGCCTGCCTTCATGAAGGCTCAAGGCTAAGAAATAGAAGCCTGAAGAACTCAGGGTATCTGTAGGGTGGCCTTGGATGCTGAGCAGAATATGGATCTGTGCATGATCGAGGAAACAGGCTACAGTCCGCAGGAAAGTGCTGTATATAGATTCCGGATGCTGTCTGATGACAGTCTTACTGTGGCGTTGTTGAAGGCTTGTGGTCTAGCCATACATTCTGGAAAGTTTTACCTGATAATTACAGGGTTATTAGCCTAGACACGGAGGTGGGCGATAGGTGGCTATCAGGCAGACCAAAGATACATGGGGACGACTTGGCTCTGGATCGGACAAATTCCAAACCTCCACAGATAATCAGTCTAGAATCTTTAACACAGGTATGGGATTTTCTGGAAAGCTCAGTTCACTTGGAGAAGCATCGAGGTGGAGTCAGGAAACAGTAGGGACAAGGGGAGGCTGGCTTGGGGCTCTCTCTCTCTCTCTCTCTCTCTCTCAGATTACCAAGAACCCAAAATATCAAAGTATACATTCCTAAAGTTAAAAAGAGAAAAGGTTGGGCTGGAGAGATGGCTCAGTGGTTAAGGGCACTGACTGCTCTTCCAGAGGTCCTGAGTTCAATTCCCACAGCCACAATCTGATGCCTTCTTCTGGTGTGTCTGTCTGAAGACAGCTACAGTGTATTCATATACATAAAATAAATAAGTCTTTTTTAAAAAGAGAAGAAAAGGTCACAGCGAACACTAAAACCCAATCAAGGCTCTTTGTGACAAACCCCAGTTATTTAGGAAGACAAACATGTCCTCAAACAAGGAAATGTGTAAAAAAAAAGTTCAGTCTTATTCATTTTAATTTTTTATTATTGTATCTGTGAGCGTGGAGATGGGGTGCATATAGAGGACAGAGAACAGCTTTCAGGGGTTGGTTCTCTGCTTTCACCATGGGATCCAGGAGTCAGGCTTGTATAACAGGCCCTTTTACCAAACCCAAAATTGATTTATTATTCAATATTGTCAATAAAAGTTTTTGAAATGCTCTTTACTGCTTACTGTTTCCCATTTTTAAATTACTATTTATTTAAATAGTTAAATTTCTTGTTTTTGTTGTTTAATATGGAAAGTTTATTTGCTCAGAATTTTTTAGATTATATGTTGTATGAGTGTTTTTCTTCCATGTGTGTAGGTGTACTGTGTGCATGCTTGGTGCTGTGGAGGTCAAAAGGCCTTCTAGAACTGGAGTTAGGGATGGTTGTGAATCACCATGCGGGTTCTGGGACCCAAACCTGGGACCTCCGCAAGAGCAGTGGGCGCTAATAACTGTTGAGCCATATCTCCAGCCCAAAATTTGGGGTTCTAATGCCTTATAGTTTAGGATAACGTTCAGTCTTAAGTTTGAGTTGAATTGTAAGGACAATAATGTCTGGTGACATGATGTGACTTTTAAGTGGCACTGCTGTTGTTGTCTTTCCAAACATACTTTCATAAAACAACAGCAGAGTATTTAGAGAGCTTGTCAGTTGGGAGGATGACTGTGAGTTAAAACACCTACTTCCACGAATGGAGACCTGACTTCAAATACCCAGCATCTATGTATAAAGCTAGGCAGGACCACGCAGCTCTCTCAACACCACATTGGAAGGAGCAGACGGGTTTGCTGACTGCCAGCCTAGCGCCTGGTTCAGTGAGAGACCTTGACTCAAGGAAATAAGGCCAAGAGCCATAAGCAGAGCACACCTACACACATGCATATCACACACACACACACACACACACACACACACACACACACACACACACACACACACACACAGCCTGTGGGTGTTATGGACAATATGTAAGCAAGTGAATATAACATTTCATCTTTTCTTTTTCAAGTAACACGTTACACTATTTTGTGTGATTTGTGTGTATAAATAACACTTTAAAATTAAATTAATATTTGACTTCGATAACTGAAAAATAAAGAGGGTGTTGCATTTGAAAAAATAAACAAACAGACTAATTACCAGTACTCAGGAAGGCCTGGTCTCATAAATGAGGAACAATTAGCCTACACAAGCACTGCTGTGGACCTGCCTAACAAGTCATAAAAACAAGACTTGAAAAACATCAAATTGCTTTTCTAGGCCAATTAAGTATATATCCCAGAATAATCTGGGTGTGGGGATTCATGCCTGTAGCATCAAAGATGAGTTGTAGACTAGACTGGGATACGGAATAATTGCCAGATCTGCCTGGGCTAGAGCAGATGAGACTCTGCCTCAAAACCAAACAATCTTTAAAATGTGTATAGCAGAATAAAACTCAAAAAGATGTCATAAGAGTATACAAATATTCAGCATCTAGGTGAAATAAATAATGTCTGGCATCCCCTCAAAAATGGGTAGCATGCGAAAGACAGGAAAGAACAGTCACTGATCAGAGTAACCAAAAGAAGTCCAAAGCTGATACAGATGTCACATTATCAGAGAACGACACTAAGAGAATTATTACAGCTGCATCCTGTATCTTCAAATGGTTAAACAGAGGAGTTGGGGAGATGGCTCAGCAGTGTTTATTGTTCTCCCTGAGGACCTGATTCGGTCTCCAGCCCGTGGAGGCTCATAACCACTTGTAACTCCTATTCCAGGGGATCCAACATCCTCTTCTGGTCTCCAGGGACACTATGCACATGGTACCCAACATTCATACACATAAAATAAATGTAAATAAATATTAAATAGAAACATTTGAATGGGAGGTGATTGGAGTGAGGAGGAGGAGGAAGAGGAAGAAGAAGAAGAAAAATCCAGAGGGAATCAATCTCTGGGTGGGATCAACAGCAGATTACTCATTTCACAAGAAAAGTTTAATGAAAGCTGGACCTGCTAGCTCAGGCCTGTAATCCCAACTACTCAGGAGACGGAAGCAGGAAGAGCAAAAGTTCTAAGACTGATGTAGTGCTTCATGCCTGTAATCCCAGAGTTTGGGAGATAGAAGCAGAAGGAGCAGTAGTTTAAGGTCAACCTCCAATATTCAGTGAGTTCAAGACCAACATAGGTTACATAAGACCCCACACACACACACACCCCTTAAAAATGGATAGAAACAAAGGTCTGGGGATATAGCTCAATGGTAGAGGTTTGCTTAGCATGCATGGGGCCCTAGATTGATTCTCCAGCACAAGTAAAGAGTATGAATTTGAGGCTGGGAATGGCCACCTTAGGCTCACATATTTCTACACTTGGTCCCCAGCTGGTGAAACTCATGCCCGGCTGGTTTAGGAGGTACAATGGCTGCAGTGTAGTTGGGGGTATATCACTGGAGACAGCCTTTGAGGTTTCAAAAGACTCGTTCAATTCCTAGTGTTCACTCCCTGCTTTGTGGTTGTGGGTCAAGATGTGAGCTCCCAGTATTTCCTTTGCTCTAGATCATAAACTCTAACCCTCTGAAACTGTCAGCCAACTTAAGTGCTTTCTTTTATATGTTGCCTTGGACATGGTGTTTAATTTACAGCAATATCAAAATAACTGAGAAAAGGCATAACTAAAAGACACTAAAGAGAAAAAAGTTGAGAAAAGAGTGAACTGTGGGGTAAGTTCAAGTGACCCAAAGGAGTAATTAGGGTACCAAAGGAGTAACTGGGGTACCAAAGGAGTAACTGGAGTACCCAAAGGAAGATCAAAGAAATTACTTGAAAAAATAATGGCCAGAATTTTTCCAAACTTGAAGAAAACTAAAACCATAGATCTAACAAATTAAATGAACTCCAGTAAGACACGAGGAAAAGGCATATGATGACTCACAACACGTGGTGAAAAGAAAAATCTTTAAAAGCAGCCTGCAAATGAAAGAGAAGATCCCAGTCCCAAAGATAAGGATGGCAGCTTTTCCATTTGAAACACAATACAAGCAAGAAGATAGTGCGGTGTTCTCAATAACTGAAGGAAAAACATTGGGTCAGCAACAGGGCTCAGTGGGTAAAGATGATTTCTGCCGAGCCTGATGACTTAGGTTCAATCCCCAGGAACCCACCTGCTGGAAGGAGAGAATCAACACTATAATGATGTCCTGTGGTCTCCACATAGGTACTGTGGTTATATGCACTCACTAGGAAGGCTGAGGCGGGAAGATTGCAACTGGAGTTCCAGACCCAACCTGGACTAAGCAAGAACATTCTGTATCAAGAAAGATGGGCAAAAGTGTTTGCCATGCCATGCAAACCTGAAACCTGTTGAACCCTGGAAACCTATGGCATGTATGCACACACACCCTCACAGGCAAATGCAGACACACACAGACATCATCATCATCATCACCACCACCATCACCATCACCATCATCATCATCATCTTTTTTCTTTTTTCTCTTTTGGACAGGGTCTCATTCTGTATCCCAGATTTGGCCTGGAATTTGTAGTGAAGCTTAGGCTGGCCTCAAAGTTGCAATCCTCCTGCCTTAGCCTCCCAAGTGCTAGTATTATAGGCATGCCACCATGCCAAGCTCAGAAACAAATGTTACATGTAAAACTATACATAGTAGAAGTAAGGAAATGAAAAAGTGAGCCCCTCCCCCAGCCCATCTCCATCTCCTAGGGACACTGCCTTGGTGCAGACCTGGGTCCCACAGTTCTTTGCTGCTGCCCCTGTCAGCCTGTCCTTCTATCTAGCCCATCTCCATTCCTTTGTGATGCCCAGTGGCTAGCAGAACCACTCTATTAGGAATTGCAACAGCTGCCATATTTGCCAAGGATCCAGAGTGGGTAACAGCAACCAAAAGAATGGAACACCAAGTCAAAGAAACAAGGCCAGAGATATCTACACTAAGACACACTTCAGAACCATAACTCCAAATGCTTATATCCCAGTATAAAAATGCAGACATGAGCTGGGCAGTGATGGTGCACGCCTTTAATCCCAGCACTTGGGAGGCAGAGACAGGCGGATTTCTGAGTTCGAGGCCAGCCTGGTTTACAGAGTGAGTTCCAGGACAGCCAGGGCTATACAGAGAAACCCTGTCTCGAAAAACCAAAAAAAAAAAAAAAAAAAAAAAAAAAAGCAGACATGAACACCCAAGACATTATGCCTCCTCCAGTTGAAATAGGAACTGAAAAACAATTTAGCTGAAACACAAGACAGGGACTTCAAAATATCAATTATGTGGGCTGGAGAGAGAGCTCAGCATTTAAAAGCATCAGCTACTCTTCCAGAGGTCCTGAGTTCAATTCCCAGCAACCACATGGTGACTCACAACCATCTGATACCCTCTTCTGGCATGCAGGTGTACATGCAGATAGAACACTCATATACATAAAATAAACAAATCTTTAAAAAATATATCAATTATGAATATGTTCAAGAACCTTAGGAATATGAATAAATGCCTTAATTATATTAAAAAACACAAATAAATGAATGAGATAGTGAAAACAATTCAAGACATGAAAGTAAATTTTAATGAGGAAATAGAATCGCTAAAGAAAACCCAAACTGAAATGAAACTAGAAATGAAATGCTCAGTTTGTCAAATAAAAAACCTCTGAGGTAAACCCAACCAACAAATTAAAAGACATGGAAGAAAGAATCTCAGGTGTCAAAGATTCGGTAAAAGAAATGAATACTCCAGTCAAAGAAAATGTTAAATCTAAACAAACTCACGCACAAAACAGCCAGGAAATCTGGGACACTATGAAAAGACCAAATCTATGAATAATGGAGATAAGGAAAGGAAAAGAAACCCAGGTCAAAGGCACAGAAAATATTTTAAACAAAATCATAGAAGAAAATTCCCCCAATCTAAATAAGGAGATGCCTATGAAGGTACAAGAAGCATATAGACCACCACATAGACAGAGAAGAGAAATTCTACGTGACACAGAATAATCAAAACACTAAATGTAGAGAACCAAGAAAGGCTATTAAAAGCTCCAGGAGGGTGGAGGAACGAGAGAGAGAGAGAGAGAGAGAGAGAGAGAGAGAGAGAGAGAGAGAGAGAGAGAGAGAGAGAGAGAGAGAGAGAGAACAAAAAGTCCCATTTAAAGCCAAATCCGTTGGAATAAAGCCTGATTTTTGCAATGGAGATTCTGAAAGAAGTCTTTCAGGTGTTGTACAAGCTCTGAGAGACCATAGATGCCAGCCCAGACTACTATACCCATCAAAACTATCCACCATAATCGATAAAGAAAATCATTTCACATAAAAACAGATCTTAACTATTTCTGTCCACGAGTGCAGCTCTACAAAAGGCACTGGAAAGAAAACTTGAGTCTGAAGAGAAGGGTAACTACACACAAAGGATGCAAGGAATAGATAATCCCAGAACAGTTAGCAAAAGGGGGGAACTCACACATAATAACAAAATAACAGGAATTGATAAATGCTGCTCATTAATAACTCAATGGTCTCAAGTCACCAAGAAAAAAAAAACAGACTAAAAGACAACACTGGATTACAAAATAGGATCCATCTTTCTGTTTGCATCTAAGAAATACACCTCACCATCAAAAATTAAATCAGGGTAGATGGATGGAAAAGATATTCTAAGCAAATGGACCTAAGAAGCAAACAAGTATAGTTATTTCAATATCTGACAAAATAGACTAAAAACCAAAACTAATCAGAAGAGATATAAAAAGAGACTCCATACTCAACAAAGGAAAAACCCACCAAGAGGGTATTGCAATTCTAGACGTGTATGCACCAAGCACAAGAGCATCCCAATTCATAAGGTAAACATTAATACAGCTAACATCACATGTTAATATTAGTACAGTGACAATGAATAATGTCAGTGCTCCACTCTCTCCAATAGTCAGGTCGTCCAGACAAAAGTTAAACAGAAACTCTGAAGTTAAACAACATCATAAATCAAATGGACCTCACAGACATCTACAGAACTGTTGGACTGCGGCAGGGGGAGCCTTCCTTGGGGTTCTCTGGCCCAGCCAAATATAAGGGTTCCAGCAGGGGAGGGAGCGCGAGGGGGGACAGAGTCTCCTGGTCCAGGTCCCTGCAGCGGCCGCCTGGGCTGCACGCCAAGACGCTGGTCTCACTCAGCACTTACCGCCCCGCGCCAAGTCAGGTCCTGGCTGCGCGTGATCCCTGTGGGACCTGTAGCCGCTGTCGGCGCATGCTCCACCACTCGGCCCGGAGAGCGGATCTCTTCCCGGGCCAAAAGTGTTACAGCTCTTTGGACAAAAGCTCTCAGACATCGAAGCAGTTTTTGCACCTTTTTTCCTTCTGGATGGTGGGCGGCGGCAAGGGCAGAAGCGGGCAGGGCAGGCAGGTGGAGCAGAGAGAGAGAGAGAGCTACACAGGTCAGGATGGTCTGATATACTGTTTGGGAGGGGTCAGGGGTTTGGCAACTGATACTTTCCATTGGCTTGGTCTGGGGACTTTGTAGTGCCTCATTTGCTTGTGGGAGGACTCAGAGTTGCTTTCTACATGACAAGTCTCACATGCCAGGCCTCCCTCTATTCAGGGGTTGTGAAATCTGTAGCTGTTTTTACAGGAGTCTTCCGGGAGTGTTGGCCAAAAACATAATCTGGTCCCTCATGGAAATTTCACGGGGTCTCCAGAATTTTCAGCCTGTGCTCAACCGGGTGTCAGATTGCCTGCCACAGACCACTGCCCCACACAGAACATTCCACCCAAACACTACAAAATATACTTTCTTCTGAGCAGCTCATGGAATTTTCTCCAAAATTGACCACATTCTAGGACACAAAGCAAGTCTCAACAGATATAAGAAAATTAAAATAAGACCCCATGTCCTAGCTTGGCAGTGGTTGTGCATGCCTTTAAAAGAAAAGTATAGACCAATATTCCTTAAGAACATATATGCAGAAACTCTCAATAAAATATTTGCAAATAGGATTCAAGAACACATCAAAAACATTCACCATGATCAAATTGACTTCATCCCAGAGATGCAGGGATGGTTCCACATATGGAAATCAATTAACATAATCTACCACATTAAAAGACAAAAACCACATGATCATCTTACGAGATGCAGGAAAGTCCTTTGACAAAATTCACCCTCCCTTCATGATAAAAGTCCTTGTAGAGACTATAAGTTCCAAGAGTCATACCTCAACATAATAAAAGCAATCTACAGCAAGCCCACAGAAAACATCATTCTAAATGGAGAGGTACCCAAAGTGTATCCACTAAGATCAAGAACAAGGTTGTCCACTCTTTCCATGCCTACTCAATATAGTACTCGAAGTCTTAGCTAGAGCGATAAGACAACTGAAGAGATCAAGGGGACACAAATAGGAAAGGAAGAAGTCAAAGTATCTTTATTTGCAGATGATGTGATTCTATAAGTAAAAGGCCCTAAAACCTCATCCAGGAATCTTCTAGAGCTTATAAACACTTCCAGAAAAGGAACGGAATTCAAAATTAACACAAAAAAAGCAGTAGCCTTCCCAAACACAAACAAGAATAAGAAAGAAAACTGGGAAACAGTACCGTTCACAAAGAAAGGGAGAAAGGAAGGAAGGAAGGAAGTGAGGAAAGGAGAAAAGCTACCTAGGGATAACTCTAACCAAGCAAATGAAAGACTTGTATAATAAAACTTCAAAGACACTGAAGAAAGGAACTGAAGAAGACATCAGAAGATGGAAAGACCTCCCATGCTCATCAATCAATAGGATTAATGCTGTGAAAATGGCCATCCTACCAAAAGTATCTACATACTCAGTGTGTCTTCATCAAAATTCCAACACAGTTCTTCACAGAAAAACAAACAAACAAATAATAAGGAAACTGCTGGAGGTATCACCATCCCAGATTTCAGGCTGTAGTCCAGAACCATAGTAATAAAACCAGCATGATATTGACATAAAAACAGACATGTTGGTCAATGGAATAGAACTGAAGACTCAAGCTGGGTAGCTGCATGTAGGAGAATAGAAATAGCTATCGTTCTGCACAAACTCAACTACCAGTGAATCTAGGACCTCAACATAAGGCCGGGCATACCCTCAGTCTGATAGAAGAGAAAGCAGGGAATAGTCTTGAACTCACTGATACAAGAAAGGACAGTCTGAATAGGACACTAATAACATAGACATTAAGACCAACAATTAATAAATGGGACTTCGTGAAGCTGAAAAGCTTCCATATATGAAGAAAAAAACAAAACAAAACCATCATTCAAGCCAAGTGTCAGCCTGAAGGACAGAGAGGAAATACTTACAAACTATCATCCCATAGTGTTAGTATCTAGAACATCTAAAGAACTAAAACCACAAAACAACACAATAACAAATAATCCAACTTTAAAATAGTGTATACAACTAAAGATGAGATACAAATGGCTGAGAAATATTCTTTTCTTAATGTTCAACATCCTTACCTTTCAGGGAAATTCAAATTAAAACTTCCTTGAGATTTCATCAGAATGGCCAAGAACAATTTAAAAAAAAAAAAAAAAAAGAATGGCAGTATACATTGGCAATGGTTTTGGAACACTTCTTCATTAAAGGTGGGACTACAAACTTGCACGGCCACTATGGAAACCAAGGCGGTGGCTCCTCAGAGAGCTGGGGATTGATCGATCATATGATCAGGCTATACCACTTACACTGGCTGGTTTTGTGTGTCAATGTGACCCAGGCTGGAGTTATCACAGAGAAAAGAGCCTCCCTTGAGGAAATGCCTCCATGAGATCCAGCTGTAAGGCATTTTCTCAATTAGTGATCAAGGGGCAGGGCCCCTTGTGGGTGGTGCCATCCCTGGGCTGGTAGTCTTGGGTTCTATAAGAAAGCAAGCTGAGCAAGCCAGGGGAAGCCAGTAAGCAGCACCCCTCCATGGCCTCTGCATCCACTCCTGCCTCCAAGTTCCTGCCCTGTGTGAGTTCCTGTTCTGACTTCCTTTGGTGATGAACAGCAATGTGGACGATAAGCTGAATAAACCCTTTCCTCCCCAACTTGCTTCTTGGTCATGATGTTTGTGCAGGAATAGAAACCCTGACTAAGACACCACTCTTGGGTGTATATCCAAAGGACCCTACATCTTCCTACAGAGATGCTTGCTCATCCACGTTTTCCGCTCCTCTACTCATAATTGCCAGAAACTGGAAAAAGCCTAGATGACCTCACGGATAGCAAAATGTACTACACTTATACCATGGAATATTATTCAGCTGTTAAGAAAAAGTCGGAAGTTGCAGATGAACGGATGTAGCTACAAAAAGTCCTCTGGAGTAAAAAGCAAATATTGCATGCTTTCTCTTACACGTGAATCTTTACTTGGAAGCTTTTAATATGTGTGCTTCACTCTGAGTAACCACAGAGGTTGGGTATCCACTAGTGGACCAGGCAAGAGGAGAGCAAATTCCAAGGAAGGGAAACAGTACAGTGTTATAATGGCGCAAGAGGAAGCTATCACAGGAGGGTCAAGTGGGGGCGGGTACGAGAGGGCGGGGAGGAGAGCATACGAAGAGGAAAGGCTAACGTGAAGGGCCTTTGGAAGCTTGTGGAGGCATATCATTGGAGAAGCGTCCTGAATGTATACCCATCTACGAAAGGTATTTAAATGAAGTCAGTCAATGTATAATGGGAAAGACAATGCCCCAACTAGAATCTCACGCCACCAAATAAAACCTCCAGGGCAAGGAATGAATTATGTCTTGTTGAGCCACTAGCCAAAAGAGTCCCATGGACACACACACACACACACACACACACACAATTAAAAGTAATAAAAATAAATCTCAAAAATTACAAAAAATGAAAAAGCATATATACTATGTGTCTTAGTTAGGTTTTCTCTTGCTGTGATAAAAGCATGACAAAAGCAATCTGGGGAGAAAATGGTTAATTTCAGCTCATGGGTACACAGTCCATCACTGAGGGAAGTCAGGGCAAGCACTCAATTAAGAGAGAAACCCAGAGGTAGGAGCCAAAGCGGAAGCCATGGATCAGGTGCTGCTCTCTGGCTTGCTCTGCCATGCCTAAGCTCACCAGCCAGGGATGACACCACCCACAGTGCTGAGCCCTCTCTCATCAATCACTAATTAAGAAAATGTATCACGCCGGGCAGTGGTGGCGCACGCCTTTGATCCCAGCACTTGGGAGGCAGAGGCAGGTGGATTTCTGAGTTCGAGGCCAGCCTGGTCTTCAGAGTGAGTTCCAGGACAGCCAGGGCTACACAGAGAAACCCTGTCTCGGAAAAAAAAAAAAAAGAAAGAAAGAAAGAAAATGTATTACAGGCTTCTGTACAGGCAAATCTGGTGGGCACATTTTCTCAACTGATTCCCTCTTCCCAAACGACTCTAGCTTGTATCAACTTGACATAAAACCTAGCCATTAATAATCTAGCTTTGGTTGTTAAGCATTGGGTGACTAGCTGATATTGGTTAAGCACATTTCAGAAGGACAGTCACCAGGATAGGATAAGGATCCTTCAAGGGTCCGTGAAAGTCTTAAACATTTATGCTCCCAAAAATAAATCTTCAGCACATGCCAAGAGAAAAAATAGGTAGGACGTCAGTCAAAGAGACAACTCCACAAACATAGTCAGAGACTTCAGTGTTCTCTCTCACCAAATAAAACAGACAGAAAATCAGCAAGTACAGTGTAGACTTAAACAATGCTGTCAACCACTCTGACTTTTATTACCGCTTATTGGTTACCCAACAGCAGTGGAACACACATTTATCAGTTGCCAGCCATATGATGAGCTGTAAAACTAGCCAATAAACTCAAACAGTACGGAGCTGCACTGCATTCCCAGACAATAGTGAAATTAAATTAAAAACCACAGGGCCATCGAGATGACTCAGAGGGTAAAAGACTCTTGTTGTGCCAGCCTGGCATTCCGAGTTCAATTCCTGGAGCCCATGCAGATACAGAAGGAGAAAACTAAGTCCTTAAAATTGTCCTCTGACCTCACGTGTGTCATGAAACATGCTCCTACCCACCCTACTATTAATTATTTTTTTAAAGATTTTATTATTTATTTTATGTGTATGAGTACACTGTAGTTGTTTTCAGACACACCAGAAGAGGGCACTGGGCCCCATTACAGATGGTTGTGAGCCACCATGTGGTTGCTGGGATTTGAACTCAGGACCTCTGGAAGAGCAGTCGGTGCTCTTAACCGCTGAGCCATCTCTCCAGCCCTACTATTAATTATTAATGTTTTCAGTTTGCAACTATAAACGAGAGGACCCAAAATCCTGTGCGCTACTAAGACTGTGAAATTATATAAAGACCTTGAAAATCAGTGGGAGACTTTCTTAAGGTCTTACAGATGCTGACCATGTGACCTAGATCACGTGACCCAGCCATTCTACTCGATTATGGCCGGGATAGGAACTGTGGCCCCTAAGGGCTGACTGATATACTAGGGGCTTGATTCCTAAGCTGATGGTGCCCTATGGATCATCAGTCAGTTAACCCACCAATGAATCAATGAATTTAGAGCTGGATGTGCCATTGGGAGAGTTCACCCAAAGTCTGAGCCCTCCCCCCTCCCCTGCGCCTCTTTCTTTGCAGCCACAAGGTAAATGGCTTTGCTTCCACATAGTTACCCTTCTCTCAGGCCCAAGAGTATAGGGGTCAAGGGACAGAAGAAACATGGACGGACATCTCTGATTCATGAACCGAAGTAAAGTCTTCCTCTCCTACTTCCTTCCTTTCTCGTAGGTCTTTTATCATAGCAATGAAAAGCTAATTAATCTACATACTCAGGTGCTTGCTCAAGAGAAATGAAATGCTCATGCCACAGCTAGTGCATGGATCTCCACAGCAGCTGTCATAGCCAGAACCCAGAAACAACTGAATATCCATCAACAGGCTCCTGGATACAACATGCTACACCCATGAAATACGATTCACAGAGCAGGTCTAGATACACGCAATAATAATATAGGTGTCTCAAAATAATTGTGCTGGTTTTTAATTTTTTAAAAAACTATATAAAGAGTACATTTGTCTGATGCCATGACTGGTCTAAGTCTAAAAGATGCAAACTAATCTGTGTTGGGGGGTTGGGACACAGAGCAATGGTTTCTGAGAACATGCGGAGGAAAGAGAAAACCGCAGCCGGCTTGGGGACGACAGACTCATTGTCTACCATGGTGCTCCTGACTGTGTAAATTCCACAAACTCCGCTGCACACTCTAAACCTGTCACAGTGTGTTTGCTTTATTATGTCGCAATTTTACGGATGCTTACTACATAGCCAAGGCTGGCTTACAAGCATGCGCCACCATGCCCAGTTCAAACAGCTTGGTTTTTTTTTTTTAAATTAATAATAATAATAATAATAATAATAATAATAATAATAATAATAATAAATTGCTGTTAACAAAACAAAACAAAAATATGCAGTTGGGAAGAAAGTGCTGAAGGTTTCTGTTAGTGGAGCTGACAGCAGTGGTGGCGATCCGAGACAATCTCCCAGGACAAGTGAGCTTCCCTTTTCACCCAGAGAAAACCTTGGTGCACCAGGAACCAGTTGCCTGCGATTCTGCGCTCTCAGAGAGACTGCACAAGGAAAGGTGACACAGGCCTGTCATCCTAGCACTCATAAGACGGAAGCAGAATGATTGGAAGTTCAAGCCCAGTGTAGGCTGCATCATAGGACTGGCAGCTAAGTAAGAGAGAGACAGAGAGACAGAGAGACAGAGACAGAGACAGAGACAGAGGAAGAGAGAATACAAGTATGGTGAAAAAGCACTTGCCTACTATGGTTCAGGCCCAGAGTCCAATTCTCAGTGCTAAAATAGATGACAGACAGACAGACAAAAGATAGATAGATGGATAGATTGATAGATGATGGATGGATGGATGGATAGATAGGTAGATAGATGAGTGTTTCAGCCCAACTCTTACCATGCTCACCACACAGACAGTCCCAGTGAAGGAGTCACCAACAGACACTGCATCATGCTGGCTTGTACCCGTCCAGGCTCTTTTCAAACCTCATCTCCTCCTCACTTCAACGAGACAACGAGGATTTTTGTGCCTAGTTCCCACATGGACCACACTGCTTGGAAGCGATGGGTCTGGACCAAAGATGTTTGCATGTCTCCAGGTTGGCATGTGAGCAAGGCCCCCACATGCTTTCTTCTTACCTCCTGATCAGAGCTGTCTTCACCAACCTGAGTGAAGCCTACTCAGAGCACATGCATGGGAAACCCAGCAGGTCTATTTAAAGGGTCATTAGGTCAGCAGGGCTCTCCCCTGGTACATGGAAGTCCTTATCATCCCTTGCATGCTCTCTAGTCATGTGATCCAGACAATGACACAGCAAGAAAACCCTTGCCAGATGCTCCTCTTCTATTTCACTTCCCAGCCGTTAGAACCATGGGTTAAGTAAACTTCTATTGTTTATAAATTACCAGGATGTGGTATTCTGTTACAGTAGCACAAAGACAAGGCTCAACCCTCCGGTCTCTGGAAATCTCTGTCCCTGCCCGTGGAATCTCCCTACTGGTCGTCATGAGAACTCCGTGAAGGGCCAGGACCACTTGCATAGCAGCAAAGCCAACTTTGCCCACATCTCCTAAGCTGTCTCAGGATCTGGCTCAGCTACTGCATCACTTGCCTCGAAAAAGGTGGGGAAATCGAGACCGTCTGTTGCCATCTGGATTTGCCTGGAAACCACCCGGGAAGCCCCCCACTCTGGTCCTCACACTCCATCCTAGAAAGAATCTTGCTGCACCGTGATATCTAAAGGTTTGTGGGCTGGCTTCAGACCAGCTGTGGGCAGAGAGTAAGAAAGGCAGGAGAGACTTAGAACTCTACCTTTGTACAGCAAGGAGTTAGAGCGAGAACTCAGCTGCCTGAGCATGTGTTGGGGTTATCAGTCTGCTGGGCCCAAAGCTGGCCCTCCCTTCCTTCTCTCTGCTGACTCATACTCCATCTTGCTTAGCCTGGCTTCAGAAAGCCCCAGACCTTGTCCGGAGTTGTTAAGGCACAGGGAAAGTCCAACAACTCCAAGCCACAAGGGGGAAATTGAAGGGTGGATAGTAATTCAAGATCAAGCACTGAGTGCCAGGATCCGGGACAGCAAGTTCTAGTTAACAGAGAGGGAGAAGTCGGGTCCCGGGCCCAAAGAGACGGAGGACCTGGCCAGGTCCCTCAGCAAGTTCAAAGCAGAGCCACCGTCCCTGTGCCCTTCTTATGGTGTCTTGATAAGCAGCTGTCTAAAGCGGTGGAACATGAGGTATCATGCTTTCCCTCAGCTGTCTCCTTTCCCAGACCTGGGAGCTGATGTAATCAAGCCCTCTCCTTCCTTGGGCACACTGGGCTGGGGACATGCTGGCACTGACGTTTCATGGGGCCTGGATGTACTGTCCATAGTCCACTTGGTGTTGGACAGGGAGGTATGGGAGCTGGTGGGACACAGGCACCCAGATCCAGGGTGACCCCAGGCTTTACCTTGACCTTGAGGCTGCCCTCTGTTACTGGGTCTCTCCACTGTCAGCAGACGTTAAGTCTTGGCTCTACCCTGCTTCTCTACCATGCTCCTCTCTGTGTCCCTTGCTCACTCGCCTTGCCTGTCCATCACTTGGGCTAAAAACTCTAGTTTCCTAAATGCGTCAGGGAAGGTGACCAGACATGAGGCTTCTAGTTGGAAGGCCACCTTGAGGAATTTTGGGAAGGAAGACAGTAACTCCCTAGAGAAGTACCATTAGGTCTGTTCTGCTCTGAGAACTCCTGATGCTAGCTGGGCCCCACCTTTACCCCCTTACATGCTGTGTGTGACCCTAAAACCAAAGGAAACACTGCAGCTCCTCCTCCTCAGCCAGGTGCATCTCTTCACCCTGCCAAATACTCACTCAGCCTACACAGGAAGCGTGGGGATTAGAGCTGGGGAGAATGGCCAGTGCTGGGCCCTATGGGAGACAAACACAAAGTCAACTCTCCCACCTCCAGATCTACTGAGGTCCTGCCTTAGGTGTGTGGAGCCTTGCCCCCAGTCCAGTGCACACTGAAGGGCCCTGAATATATTTGTTCTCAGGCCCCATACAGAGCTCTGCCTGTCTGTGACTCCCAGCCTGCTCCCCTGAAGCTCTCAAATGTATAGAACTCAAACCCTGCCCTGAGGTCAGGTCTCCTCTAACCCCTGAGCCCACACCAGTGAACCCATGACCTCTGCACCTTGTTTCCATGGAGAACTCCCAGGGAGCGTTAAGGGAGTATCAACGAGGCTGTGGTTTACCCACTCTGGGCAGGTGGGGTTTTCCTACATCCCCAGCAGGTCTGGAGCTCAGTGAGTCTGAAGTCTGTGGTACAGAAAGACCTTCCTGGAAGGTCTGGGCTGTGAGTGCAAAGGCACCTCTTGCTGGGCAAAATGGAGTGCCCCCAGTCCAGGCTGCCTGGCCTGCCGCCCAGGAAACTCCAAGTTGAGCATTGCCACTGTCTCTCTGACAGACACCTGTGGGCCTCTAATACCTGGTTCTTAAAAGACCTCAGTCATTAGCATTGAGCCAGACCAGTAGCAAGTCACCTGGCACAACAACCCTGAGGTTCTGGTCCTGTGTCAGTGGCTGCAGAGCCCCAGGTGAAGACAGCAGCAGTGGTCTCAGCCATGCTGGCCCCAGGCTCGAGGTCCAGGCCCTCATAGATGGTAGGGAGCGAGGTGTGCTGGCTCAGTCGCCTCCGTAGGCCAACCAGCAAGGGCTGGGGAAGTGAAGACACATCCACATTGTTACCCAGGTCCACCCAGGCCAACACGGGGAACTTGGTGGCGTCCTTGATAGCCTCGGTGAGTTCGCGGGCAGCAGCTCTCGTCAGCCGATTGCCATTAAGTAGCAGCTGGGTGAGGCGGGGCAGCGCCCAGAGGCTGGGCAGCAGCAGATGCAGCAGCTCATCACTCAGCTCTGTGAAGCTCAGGTCTAGGACCACCAGCTCTACACCATGACTGTCCAGGTATCGCGATATGTGCTGCACATCCCGGGCCGATAGCGGGATGCCAGAAAGGTCCACAGTCTCCCCTACCAGCACAGTCTTCTGGAGGCTGCTCTTGAGGCTATGGAGGGAGGGATGCAGGTGGGTACAGTGAACCAGGGCCCAGGCCCAGGCAGGACCCCAGCCACAGCAGACAGTTACCCACCAAGGGCAACCTAGGTTTCCTGGCCTGGCAAAGCCTGGTTTAATAATGCCACTTCTGGAACTGGAGAGATGGCTCAGCAGTTAAGAGTACAGGCTGCTCTTGCAGAGGACCTGAGTTCAGTTCCCAACACCCACATGATGATTTCATAATTCTCTGTAACTGCAGCTCCAAGGAATTCAATATCCTCTAGCCTCTGGTACATACACAGTGCATATATATGCATATAGGGAAAGCATTTGCACACTTAAAAAAATAAAAATAAATAATTTTTTTTGTTTGTTTCTTGGGGACAGGGTTTCTCTGTATAGCCCTAACTGTCCTGGAACTCACTCTATAGACCAGGCTGGCCTTGAACTCAGAAATCTGCCTGTCTCTGCCTCCTCAGTGCTGGGATTAAAGGCGTGTGCCACACCACTGCCCAGCTAAAAGCCTTTTTTTTTTTACATTGGTGGCCAAAGGCAATGCTCTCTGAGTTCAGTTTCCCCCTCTGGTGAAATGGGACCAAGGTTGTTGTCAGGATTAGATACATGAATTGAGGCTCTATATGTGGACTACTATTATATATAAATAAGTATACAAATTACTTATCTTCATGACAGCCCATGGATATATAAATGATGGACCCACTCCACAAAGGAACTACAAGAAGTGAAATGGGTCCATTGGGGACCAGGGCTCTAAATCATGATGCTCTGACCCCTGAGCCTACACTTTTCCCTGTGTCCCTTTGCAAGTTGCATCCTTTAAGATAATGAAAAACTTCACCACGAGCAGATATGGTATTATTATGGTCCTCTCAATTTAGGGTGAGGGTGGGGGCTAGAGATGGGACCACCCAGGACAACAAAGGGGAGGAAGCAAGTTGATACTGTGGGCTAAGGGATTGCTGGGAGGTGAGCCTCCCTGTGTTAGGAGCCATTTAGAGACTGAGAAAGGGTCCTTCAGAGCCCCTGGCACACTTTTGATTGCTCTTCTGCTCTTTTCCCACAGCCCTATAGGGAAGATAGGACTGCTTTGGGTGGTAGGTAAGGAAGAGAGAGTATTGCCAGGGCCCCATCTGCTCTGGTAGGAAGCATGGTTCTGGGTTCACCTTGGACCACAAGGCATAAGAATGAAACAGGGAGCGGGGCAGTGGTGGCGCACGCCTTTAATCCCAGCACTTGGGAAGCAGAGACAGGCAGATTTCTGAGTTTGAGGCCAGCCTGATCTACAGAGTGAATTCCAGGACAGCCAGGGCTATACAGAGAAACCCTGTCTTGAAAAACCAAAAAAAAAAAGAAAAAGAAAAAAGAAAAAAAGAAAGAAAGAAAGAAACAGGGTGCGGGATAAATGGAGCTCAATCAGTTCCCGGCTGCGGTTCTAGACCTTGGGGTACCAGAACTGGTTCTGGGCTGAGACTGTGTTGAGAGGTTATAATATAATGACTGAAACAGGGAACCATGAGCGGAGTAAGCGACGGGGAGGCCGTGGAATCTGGAGCTGATAACTTCCCAGAGGGTTGCAGGAGAATCGGGGAGGGTATACCCCTAGGCAAGCTATTTCTCCTCTCCAAACTTGGTGTCCTTCCCTGTGGAACGGGAGGCTCCGACTCCATGTCTGTTATTAAGATTTTACCTAATGTATCTGGAGTCCAACAAGGCACAGGCTCTAGGAAGGGACAGGGATGGAGAGACCAGTGAGTGGCAGGAGGTGTCACTGTCCTGCAAGAAATGAGTAGCCACTCACACAGAGCACGCTGCTTGGCTTAGGGGTATCTGCTACTGCAGGCCAGGGGGTGCTGTCAGGGCCGGAACCCTATTGTGGGGTAAGACAGAGGAGCAACAGAGCGAGATTTTTGCAGATTCAGCTCTCAGAGAAGGGACCCTCAAAGACAGTGTACAGGGGTTGTCTGTGGCTGGGCTCTCCTCACCTGCTCTGGGCTTTCCTGTGGGGTTTTCGCTTGGAGTGCGGAGTGAGGTGGTAGATGAGCTGCCGACAGATCTTGTCCGAGGACTTCCAGAGCTCGTGGTCCTATGTGGGGGGAGGAAGGGGGTGCCATGGTCACGATGAGCCTGAGCCCCTTCCATTCTGTCCTGGCTGTAGCCTGGCATACAGCCAGGAGAGGCTGCCTGCTGGGAGCTGGAAAGGCTAGTCTGAGGCCCGCAGTGCCCAGTGGGAGGAGGCCCAGACAACGAGGCCCTTGTTCCCTGTCCTCAGGCCTATGGCCAGTAGCTCAAGCTATCAGCCAGCCGCTTGCCACCCTCAACACCCCCAGGGGACTTGCCACACGGAGAAGGCCAGACCAGGCCCCTTGAGGGAGCCCTATTCCAGAGACGCCAGTCCCAGAGAATAAGAACAAGACAGGTCAGCATGCTCTTCCTCTCATTCTACAAGCTGCGCTGTGCCCGTGGGGCCTGGGTCTGGGCTGACAGGGCCGGGGCTTTATGTTTTATTGCACAACATGGTTCTCTCTTGGCCCTAATTGTATTCCCAAAAAGGCCCAGCTTGGGATAAAACACAAGGTGTGCTTTCCACATAGCTGGCACTGAGCATGCTCCATTACCCAGAACATTCTTTTATATTGTTAGCAGCCCCCAGAGCATGCAATACACAGTGACAGCGGATTAGGTGGCTACAGGAACGGCTGTGACCAGCCAGCTGGGGACAGATGTGGGATTCAGAACTGATAGACCCTACAGTGGACCCCCTTATTTCATGGGGGGGGCTTCATTGTGTTCAAGATTCTTGGGGACTCGTGGCTGACCACAGACATACAGACCAGTGCTGTGTCCATGTTCACAGCAGGCGGCAAGTAGCATGGGGTTGGGCTTGTTCGTGACTCAAGTAGCATTAGGTATTTAGTGAGCCTCCGTCCCCAAAGGTGTCCAGGTAGGATAGAGACCAGGGGCTTCAGACTAGGGTGGCTGTCTTCTCACCCAGGAACAAGAGTACATGGTTCTGAAAGTAGCTGTGTTAAGACAGACTGTGTTCTATGTCCCTATAGGTCTTCTGCTCAGATGGGGTACACAGCACTACCTGTAGAGAAACAGGTTTACCTACAAGCATGGTTTTGGGGATCAGCAAAGCAGTTCACACCTGCTCCTGAAGCTGTGCTCGAAGAAGGATAGTGGTTTTCTTAAGGCCACACATCAAGCATGAGAACCCAAGCTCCGGGGGCCTGTGCCAGCTGACCTTACCTTCTTGGGGCACTGCAGGTCCCGGGCCAGGTTCACCAGCAGGTCATGGGAGATGGGGTCCACCAGGTTAAGGAAAGTCACATTCCTATAGAGGATGTCAGTGAGGAGGTTCCCTTCAAGGCCCAGGTCCTATAGGTGGCAAAGCAACAACTGAGTAAGCAGGGGGCCAGGGCTCTCCTTCCCCAGGCCAGACAGAAGGTAGCCCTCACAGGTTCCCATGTTTATAACGTTCTCTCCTGGAGGCTTGCTGGAATCTCCCAACATATGGTGACAGCCACGTGTCTAGAGAGAGGGGCCCATAGTAAGGCCTCAGGGGGTTGATAATCAGGTTACTTAGACTAGTTGTTGGGTGTGTAATGTCTCCCTGTGACATCTTACTCTTCTAATGACCTTGAATGCTGATATCCCCAGCCCTCCTTCACCATCCTCCTATCCCTGAGATCCCCTGAACTCTGCCGCCATCTTTTTGCCTCCAGGAGAGGGCCTCTCCCCCAGATCATGTGCAGCCTGCTCATTTGCTGGCCTTATGTCCCTGGCCAGAGTGCAGTAGGGGTCTCCGCCCTGTCCACCTCTGTAGAACTCACTAGCATCCTTTCAGACTATCCCCAGCTAACCAAGTGAGTCTCCGCTCTCCCACTGCTGTCCAAAGCTCAGCGCTTATCCTAATCACCTTTGCTCAGGGCTCCTAGCTTTCCACATTCACCCCTGGGCTGCCAGGGTCACTCTGAAACACACCAAGCCTTCACTCACTGGTGGAGACTAAACATTGTGCCATCAGAGACTTACAGAGCGTGCAGAGCCAAGATTCCCTGGACTTGGCCATCACACCCTTCCCAGATTACCAGAACTTCTCTTCAACCAGATCCTGGGTGCAGGGCACTGGGGGCAGGGCACTGGGGGCAGAGCACTGGGGGCAGAGCACTGGGGGCAGGGCCCTGGCCTGGTCCTGTTGCCTTCATCCGTGGCTTCCTCCCATCTACGCCTATGAGCACGATGTGAGGCTGAACATCTCTGGTTTATTTTTATTTTCTCAAATTAGGATCTCACTGTGTAGCCCTGACTAGCCTGGGATTTGCTGTATACACCAGACTGGCTTGGAATACAGAGATCTGCCTGCCCTGTCTCCCATATAATGGGATTAAAGGACCGCTTTCAGAGGACCCATGGACAGCCCACCAGCATCCAGACTCCCTGTGACATTCCCTAGCCCCTTAGCCAGAGAAGGCTATGCCCTGTGCCATCCTGAGCATACAGGAAGTCAGGCCAGGCAACAGGAACACAATGGGCTGCAGTTACAGAGTTCCAGTAGGTGATGGGGCAGGCTAGCCTCCTGGATATGCTTTGAATGTCAACTTCTGAGTTACAAGGAGGGAACTTAGCTGCTCTCTGAGGTTGTTTCTCTCCGGATGCTTCCGGATAAAACCGCAAGCCAAGTGTCCTGGGCTCCACCATCTCAGATGGCTATCTGTGTTTCTAGGCAATATGCCTGGCTGGGTGCTGCTTGCCAGTTACTCTCCTGCTTATATTTTCAATAAGGTTCAAGCCACAGATGCCAGCCCTGGATGGGGGTGGGGGTGGGGAAGGGTCCCAAAGGGAGGAGGCTTGTGTGTCTGGGCAGAGCCAGACAGAGCCCCAGACAGCAGCCTACAAACATTCCACTGGCCTGGTCAGTGCCTCTTAAAGTGACAGCCCTGTTTTTCCAGACTGCTCTGCTGAATCTACAGAGAGGACACTCAGTGGTGGAGGAGGAAGAGCAGGATTGGGCTCTCTCTCTCTCTCTCTCTCTCTCTCTCTCTCTCTCTCTCTCTCTCTCTCTCTCTCTCTCCTGAATTTGCTAAGTAGCTGAGGATGACCTTGAACTCCTGATCTCTTGCCTCCATCTCCCAAGTGCTGGGAATACAGGCGGATACCAACCAGGCCTGGTTTATTCTGTTTTCTGGAGACAGAGCTGAGCCCTCTCAAATTCCATAACAGCGAACTACATCCCTAGCCCCGCCTTCTCTCGGCGTTCTGTCTGGGTCATGGCTCATCATTTCTCCCAGTTTCTCTAACTCTAAGCATCTACTTTCACGGGTGGGAGCAGCAACTAGACCAGAGAGTGAGGAGGCTGAGTAGGAAGTGATTTGCCCAGGGGTCATCCTGGGACAGGCATCCCTGTCTCCCTAGGGCAACTGGGGGCTCAGGAAATCTGGCTAGGGGACCAAATATGTCTCCCAAAGGCCCAGATGTGGTAATGCAATGTACACGTGTGGTTGTGTATCCTCGGTGGGCTCAAGCTGCCTGTTAGAATGGGTGGTGCGTGCGCTGTGGCTTTGTCTGGGCTGCCATGGTATCTGTCTCCTGGCCATCTGGGCTATGCCTCCCAGGACCCTTTCTCCCAGATCTGCTGCTTCCTTTCTTCCTGCAGGATGGGGGGCTGTATTCCTCCCATTGTCCTTCAGCGTGAGATGCCCCTACCCTCGCCCACTCCGGCTCTTGAGGTCCAAATGTGGGCTCTTAGCTCCAGACTGGTGGTCCCTCACCACACACACAAACAACACGACAGACTCAAAATCCCAGTGTCCCAACATGCCAGCCCCATCTTTAGCAAGCAATCCACCAGCCCCACCTGGCCCCTCACTTTAATCCCCACCCTCCTCCAGGCAAGAACCTCAACGCCTGCAAAACCCGCGCCGCTAGGAATGCACCCACCCCTGAGCCCGAAACCCGGCCCCTCCCTGACACCCCGGATCCCGGGCCACCCCGGCTCTTTTTCTCGCCTGGCGCAGGAGGCGCAGCAGCTGCCGAGCACGCTCTGGCCGCCGCTCCCGGAGGGTGGACTGGATCTCTCGCAGCCAGCGCACCCGGCGCTCGTAGGGCGCGGGCCCGGCACTTGGCGCCGCAGGGGCATCTGCTCTCGCCCGCCGCCCCAGCCGCGCCCCCATGGCTGCCGCGGGCGGGCGCCCGGAGGGTGAAAGGGAGGCGGGTTAGCCGCGCCGCGCCCCGCCCGGGATGCGCGGGATGGGCAGCGCCGGGTCTACGGCTGCGCGCCCAGGCACTGGCCGCCAGCGTGGAGCCCAGGGTCACTCCTCTTTGGCAGAGGTTTCATTGTCGTGGGCCCCGCCCGCATACGACCTGGCATTGGAGCTCTTCCCGGGAGCAGCCAGGGCAGACGCTGCGGAGGACAAGGTGGCATTTGGCACTTCTCAATCATGTGGCCCCAGTCAGGGTTGACTGGGGGGGAAAATCGTCGTCTGACTGTACAAAACGTGCTTCAGGCGGGTGAGGGTGCTTTAGGCAATGCCTGCACCCATTTTCAGAATCGTCCCTGCAAGCAAGTGTATCTGTCTTGTCCACTCTGTGTGAGTGTTACCAGCCTCTACAAATCCCAAATGACACTTCTGCTTGGAGGAGAGAGGCAGGCCTAGACAGGCTGGGCATAGTTGGCTTCCTCTGACCCCCATGCCTGAGAGATGAACAGGCTAAGCCCAGCTCTGGCCAGCCTGGCACCAGGCCCTGCATATATGTTCCTGGTTCTACAGGGTCCCTGGCTCCTCTGAAGAGCATCTAGCTCCTGTGGGGTTTCCTCAGCAGTTCCTGTTGGAAGCCTGTTGCTCAGTGCAGCCACACATGGTCCTAGTTTCTCATAATACAGAAGAGGGGACATTTGTGGCTCTGTACTCTAGACTCCCACCCGGACTCCTAATGAAGGAACAAGTGTCCAGCCTGAGTCTGGAATGCCCAGCTGGGCAAATGTGCAAGCCTAGTTGAAGCATGTGAGGGTAGACCCATCCCAGGGCATTTAGTGAAGGATGCCAGGATCCTTCCTTTGGGTCAAGCAATGCTTGACCAGAAACTGAAGGTGAAGGTGAGAGACTGGATACCAGGCTTTGTGATCCCCTAGGACTGAGACCCTTAGACTAGACAGAAGTCAGCAGATTGTGTAGTTACTTGATCACTCCCAGACCACTTTTAGTCTGATTCCTGGACCTCTTTTCCCCCTAGCTGCCTCCGGTCCCTCCTCTGCAGCAGTACTGTCCTAGGGCACGCCACCTTGGCACGACAGGTTTCCTCCCTGGCAAACCTGCATGACTACCCAGCCTGCCCTCCGCCAGGGCCAAGGCTGTTGCTGAATTGACAGTGTGTGAGCGCCAGAGCTTTGAGCTTCAGTCCAAGTATCCCAGGACCTTCTCAGACCCCTTGTCCAGAGTTGGGAGCCAGGTAAGCCCTCTTCCTCTCTGCACCCTCAGGGCTGGAGACAGATGTGGATTCCTTCCAAATCCCTGACCATGTTGTTTCCGGAGGCTAAGCCAGGGCTAAGCATCATACTCTGGAGTGTGAGAAGAAGAAGGTGGAAGCCAAGGGGGAGGAGAAAGAAGGAAAGGCTGAGCACCAAGCTAGAAAGAAAGGAGCTAGGCTGTGCCATAAGTGTCATAATGCCTAGAACTTAGTCCTGTGGTAGGTAGAGAACTTCCCCCACACCCAGCTCCTCCTCTGTGACCCTCCCTGGCAGAGAAATTCCTAGAGGACCTTTTTTTTTTTTTCCAGGAAAAGAGGAAGTGTGATATCTGGATCCAGATCCCTGGGCGAGCTTTCGTTAGCCTGTTATCCTGGTGCCTAGGTGAGTTGGCTCTTGGGCACTGTTTCTGACTTCACTTGACTTGTACAAGAGTCCCCATTGCCTGAGCCTGTCCCCTCTGGAATAGCGATATCATTCCACCTCACCGGTCTCCATGTATACTGAACTAAAGGCTGCTGGCCCCTCTCCTGGGAGCTGTCCTGGGAAGCAGGGTTTGCTGGCAATCCCATGGTGAGACAGAGATCTGATGCTGTCATCTCAGTCTCTAGGATGATGTTGGGTTACAGAGGGTTGACCTGGGTCCTTCAGGGACCCAGCCTTGTCACCCTTAGTTAAAGCCATAGGGGAAATAAAAATGGAAGACAGGTATATAAAAGGGACGATGTCCTCAGACTCCAGGCCTTGATGGGGACATGTAAGGCCCCAAGTGAGAACTGCCTGTGGATAAGTTATCGGCAGCAGTTACACCTTAGCTATTCCAAATCCTTCACTGCTCACGTGGCAGCCTACCGGGAGTGGACAGGAAGCCAAGATATGAGTGACCAGCAAGTATGGTGGAAGGGTATGGAACTGAACCAGCTCTACCACTGGTCTTTCCATTCACCCAATCAGAAAGCCCACTCAAGGCTGTTGTTATCTCCACAAGTAACCAGGTGATCTCCAGCTTCCTGGTAATCACGACCAAGGATACAATCTCTGTTGTCTGTCCTTCCTTGTTTGTTTATTTGAGATAGCCTAGGCTGGTCTTAGTTATGTAGCTGATAATGCCCTTGAACTCCTGATCTACCTCCAAAGTGCTGAGATTATAGATTTGAACTACCACGCCCAGCCACAAAATGGTTTTGAAACATTCGCTGGGAGGAAGGAGGTAGATAGATCCTCTTTTGAGACAGTTTCCCTGAATTTACCCTGTCGAGAATGGGTCTTCTGCCTTCAGAAGAAGTTGGGTTGCTCTTCGCTGAATATGTAGCCATAGACAAAGTAGGGTCCTGTGGTTGTTACAAGCCGGTGCCTCAAGTTCAATGGCTTAAAACAGCAAGTTCTGGTTATTGGAAGCCTGGAATCCAAGGTAAGCAGACCCACAATCCCCACCCCACCCACAGCCCCCGAGACTATGGAGCCTGGTCCTTCCTTGCCTCCCCTCCTTCTGAGCTTTCTGGTCATCCTTGAGGCTGTTTGGCTTGTACTTGGTGTCACGCTGACCTCAGATTCCAACTCCACACGGCCCAAATGGCCATCTTGTAAGACCACTAATTACTGCATTTAGGGCCTACCCTAATCTGTATGATCTCATCTGAACTAATTATCTTGTGAAGACTCTGTTTCTAAATAAGGTCACACTCTGAGCTCCCTAGTGGGCATGAGCTTGGTGGAAGGGAAAACAAGACACCACAGAAGCCTCTGAAAGTCTCATTTCCTTGACTGGAAAATGGCAAAGGCATTATAGGATTAGAGTCATGAGCAAAACAGCCGCCATAGCTAGCGCCGGGTTGTATAAATGCGCCTTTATTTTTTACGTAATTAATCTTCTGTGACATTTTTCTTCTCCTATCGGTGCTGATATTTGAGCCCGGGGTCTTTGGCATGCTTGGCAATTATTCTACCTTTGGGCCATACCTCGCCCCTCTTTCTGGCTTTATAGTAAGCCTACCCATCCCCCCCTCAGCATCAATCCACTCAGGAATGATTACTGGGCGCCGTGAATGCTGCCCACCCAGACTTTGGCAGAGGAAGTAAGACTGACAGCTTTGCCCTCAGAGTTGGGAGCAAAGAAAGGTTTAGGAAGGCGTCGTAAGTTATTGGAGTCTGAAGGAAGACTACTTTAGACTAAGGCCTGTAAAATGTCCTGGCAGGAGCATTGAGGGCAGAGAGAGGGCAGGGCAGGCAGGCACCAGCAAGGCACGAATTTCTCTGCAGGGCAAAGGGGGCCCTGAAGGGTTTTCCAGTGGGAGAGGAAAAGGTTCCAATTTACGCGAACCTTGGAGCTCCATTAAGGAAACAGCAGCCTTGCAAACCATGGGCGTCACCAGGTGATAGGAGTGGTGGTGGTGGGGTGCTAGGTGTGACTTGGAGGAGGTCACAGATAACACCAATTGGAAGGGACCTGTGAGGAAGTGGGAGTGGCTTCTGAGGGGCTGGACTCTGGCTTCTGAGGCTGGTAGAGGTCTGAGGAGGATAGATGCTTAGCTCAGGTTGGGGCTTGTTGACCTTGGGCATCTGACACAGCGGGTGGCTCAGACTTGGACTCTATGCATGCACAATGTAATAGTTCCGAATCCAAGATGTAAAGAGTCAGAGAAACTGCTTCCCCCCACCCCCAAAAAAGAGGAAGGGAGCTCTAGGTAAGCTGAGTATGGTGTGTAGGGAAATTGTTGGGTGGTTTGGGTACCAATTAAGTCGCAGGGAGGTTGTGGGTGTTCAGGTGTGCTTGCCTTGTGGTCCGGGAGGGCTGTAAGACAGAAGTTAGTTGGCTTTCCTACAGACTGTGGCATGTGATGGCGGGGGTAGGGAGTGGGGAGACCAGGACATGGGTAAGACGGGGCTTCCCTCTCAGCCCCCTGGAGATTCCAGACAGCGCAGATAATTACCAGGTGATAAAATAAATGCCACCTGAGCAGGGAGGGCAGGAAGGGGGCACTTTGGGCCTCCGCTCTGAGTTGTTCATCAGGCAGAAGTGACTTTAGAGCTGTGAGTCAGAGCCAGGTCAACACTGAGGCTTTGAGGAGCTCCTGAGCCATCTGAAGTCTGTCTGTCTCATCCAGTCCTCTAGGCCCCTTGATCCTCTCTAGAGAGGAAATCAAGACCAGAAAGGGAAGGCTTCCCAGGTCCCCATACCAGTTCTCAGGAAGGTCAGGTATGAAACCAAGAGCTATAGGGCCCATATCTCTGTGATTTTACCATTGTATTCTGGAGTTGGACTACATCTACCAGATGCCAGGCTGGCCCTGCTGCTGAATGCTCCCAGGTATTAACACGCGACCATCCTGGAGGACCACACACTTGGCTAAGTACCAAAGGTGAGTGCTGGAATGGAGGAGACAGTACCAAAAAGCCAGGCATGCAGAGGGTGGGGGGCCAGGGGGCGGGAAACATAGAAAATCTGACCTCGCTGTCCTGTGATCATTCAGAACTTACTTTCTCAATCCCATTGGGTAACAGGAGCCCATTTATGGATTCTTTCATCTGGTCATTGTGGTCTGTGTGTGGTCAAGCACTCCAAGCAGGTAGTCACAGGGCATCCTCTGCATCTATGCTCTGTGGCCTGGGATGATTGGCAGGGTCTGAGATCAGACCCATCCAAAATGAGCCGTCTCTTTAGCTTGTAGAAGGAAGGCACCGCAAGAAGCAAGCCGGGGCTCGACTCTGGGGGAGAACTTGCCAACTACTTTTAGAGATGAAGAACTCCCCCAGGGTGGACATTTCTAGGGTGTTGGAAAATCAGAGCAAAGGTTGAGATTCTGTGATCCTTGCATTAATCAAGTTGTTATGATGTTTGGATTTGAAGTCAGATTCATTCCACCAGTTTACTAAGAGGGAGCATAAAGTATCGGAGGTGTTGGCTCCCAGGGTGGGGAGGGAGATCCTGTCCCAAGAGAACGGGAGTGTGGGGAGGGACCTACCCATCTCAATTACTCACACTGACTTCTGGTGCTTAGTCCATCGACCTCAGCTGTGACCCTTATCCAGTGAGGGCTCAAGCCCTGCCCAGAGCTTCCTGACACTCGGGTGAAGTCAGCCTTCTGGACCTGACAGTGCTACAGGGTGTGGCTAGAGACTTCGGAGAGAGTTTCAGGAAGTGGTTGGCTGAACCCCTGTCCAACCCAGAGCTGCAACCCCCAGCATTTGTTTTCCTGTCCTGACAACGCAAGGCTTGCTTTACCAGTACTTGGTTTTCTAAGATGGGGTGTGGGAAGATAAGCCCTTTAAAACAGGAAGTGCCTTGGAGGCCACTGGGATCCCACTTCTCTGCAGGGGACCTGGAGTCATTCCTCAGCCACCCCCTAAATGCTTTCCTAAGTCTCCTGCCTAGCCAAGGCCCCCTGGGGCATGGACTGATGGTCTTAGCCAAGGAGTGATTTTTAAGATGAAAGGTCCAGGAAGGCTGTGGTGGTGTGGTCTCCGCCCCAGGCCACCCTGGCCTGCAAAGGCTCCTGAAGGAATAGTCACACAGAGAGTCCAGTGTCCCCACCAACACTCCCTTCTCATGGCTGCCCTCTTCCCCAGAGCAAACCAAGGAGCAAAGAGGCACCCACAAGGGTCTTAATGAGCAAGCCAGGGTTAATGGGTTACCCAGCATGGTGATATATTCACCAGCCTCCCAGGGTTCTCAAAGTCCAGACTGGCCGAACTTTCAAGGTCTAAGCTTGTAGGCTTTCCCACCTTAAGAGTTCAAGGGTGAGGCCAAGGGACGTCAAGAGGCCTCCACACCATTCATGAATTGTCTGCAGCTGCCTCTTCAGGAAGTGGCCAGTTTCAGCCTTCAAGATCACAGGTTTCCTCCTACCTCAGTTTGGTCTCAGCTCTAGTTCTCACCCTTTCCTGTGGCTCCCATCATAACATCTGCCCCCTCTCTAGACCCTGGCCTCCCTACCCCGCTGAAAGCACTGTTTGTTTTTTATTTTCTATGTATGGTGTTTTACTTGCGTGTACATCTATGGACCGCTCGTGTGCCTGGTGCCCCTGGAGACCAGAATAGAGTATCAGATCTCCTGGAACTGGAGTTACAGACAGTTGTGGGCCACCTTGTGGGTGATGAGAATCAAACCTGGGCCCTCTGGAAGAGCAGCCAGTGTCTTAACTATGAAACCATCTTTCCAGTCCCTAGGAGTTTTGTTCATTCGTTTGTTTTAAACCTTTCTTTTTAAAATGTGTTCTATTTTCTTATTTTGGCACTGGAGAGATGTCTCAGTGCATACTGTTCTTGCAAAGAATTTAAATTCAATTCCCAGCACCTACAGCAGGCAGCTTGAAAATGCCAGTGACCCCAGCTTCAGAGTACCTGACCCCCCTCTCATACACAGACATACACATGTACACGTAAATAACAAGTATTTAAGTTTTATTTTATTATTTTATGTGCGTGTGTATTTTGCCCACATGTATGACTGTGCACCACATAATAGGCAAATGCCCAAGGAAGTCAGAGAGTACGATCGATTCTTCTGGAACTGGAGTTATAGATGGCTGTGAGCCACCGTGTTGGTGCTGGGAGTCGAACCTGGGTCGTCAGAAGAAAAGGTAGTCACTGCTCTTAACTGCTTCATATCTTCAGCTCCAATATTTATTTCTTGTGTGTGTGTGTTTACATACATACATACACGTGCTACAGAGTGCATGTGGAAATCAGAGAACAACTTTCAGGGGTCTCCTCTTTTCTTCCACCAGGTGGTGTAGGTTAATCAAGCTCCCATTGTTACGCACAGCAGAAGCACCTTACCCCATTGAGCCTGTGTGAAAGCCCAGAGTTCACTAAGTTATTTCCAGTCGGGTTGGGGGCTTCTTGGGAAGAAGAGTTCAGAAGAGATAGAGGCACCCGGAGGGGGAGGGAGAGGAGTTGAGGATAGTCTGACAGGCAATAAACTGTGAAGTCCTTGAGGCCTAGAGACTTGAGATAGCCCCCTTTGTTGGAAACTGACCCTATCTCATTCAATGAGAAGTTTCGAGGGCTTAAACAGAGGGACTCCCGTTCCCCTACCAAGACCACCCCCCTCCCCCCGCCAGACGGTTCTTATCTAGAAAGTTGAGGAATTAGGGAAGACTTTTAGCTCGTGAGACTTCCTTCAGTCCAGTTAACCGAAATATTCGGAGTAGCAGCCCCTCCCCGTTCTGTGGCCCAGATAGTCTAGCGGGCCAGCCTCGATCTGACAATCACTCAGGAGAACAGACTCCTTGGATCTTATAGGACTTCCGAGGCTTTCAGCCGTAACCTCTACTAGGATGGGGCATCTGGCTGCATCCTGGCTCTGTATGACCCCTATTTGAACACGGGAGCGCGAGTTGTCTCTCCTCTTTGATATACAGCTTCTTTAAGCTCCACCTGGACCCTCCTTAGGTTTCTTCTCGGGAACTCCCCGCGGTTCTGCGTTATCCCAGGTTACCGATGCTTCAGGGATTGGATTTGGAGCCGATCCTCTCTCTACCTGGACTAGTTTCTGTACCTTTAAAGCCTCCTCCCATCCCAGGCCAGCTAGGGGAGGGAAGGGAGGAGCCGGGTCACTGCTGGGGATGGGGACTTAGTCTTCCGCAAGTGTGGAGCTGAGAGGGAGCGCAGCACGTGTCTGGCTTTGCCCCAGCTGCTGTATGATCCCAAAGCCCTCCTCACCGTCTCTGAGCTGCTGGACATCGTAGGTGGGGCAAATAGACTTGGGGGTCCCCAAGAATGTGTGGAGACCTGGTTCTGTCCCTCAGTTCCGTCCCATGCCATTCCAGAGGTGATCCTCTCAGAGCCTCCGCGTAGCCACCTGCGCGGCAGGAGTGCTGCACACTCCAGGATAACGGGCAGCCTCCTGGGCCCTGGTCCCCCTGGGTTCACACAGGTAGGCAGAGCCCTATTTCCTACCAGACAGTTGGGCTTGAGGAAGCCTATCCAGCCCCTCCCCCCCCCCCAACTCTGACCCACGTGTAAGGCGGGTGTTAGGGGCTCAGACTGAAGTCACGGACTGCTCAGAAGCGTCTGGGTCCTGGTTCTCGGGAAGTGGATTTGAGATTAAGAGTGAAGCAGACCCAAGAGTATATGAGCGCCCTGGCAGGAGTGACAGTTAGCGATCCGGAGGCGCTGTGCCCTCCAGCCATGCCTGCCCCTCGCTGGGCTCGGGGTGGGGGTGGGGCAGAGACCTTTGTGGTGAGTCATTACCCAGCTCCTGGAGGCTCTGTCACCTGTAGGTCTTTAAGCCTAGGTATTTTAATCTCTTCCATCAGGGTCCTGACAAACAGTGCTTTTCACCAAAAGCACTTTCACTTGGAAGGGAGGGTATAGGTGTGTGTAAAGTTCTATAGGTGTGTATGTGTAAGCATTATCGGTATGTGTGTAAGGGGGTACAGGGGCGTGTGTGTCAGGGATATACATGTCGTGTCTGTGGGGGGATTATAGGTGTGTTTCCTGATGCTCTGCAGTCCGCAGTCCGCACCAGTTTGGGCAGCAAGTAAGGTAGATTCCAACTTCAGGTCTGGGTGAAGTAAGTGTCCTATCAGGATACAGACAGGCCTGAGAGGCCGAAGAGATCTGTGTTCTCATACCCAGCTGTCCTTACCAGTATGTGGAGATGTGTGGTCTGCCGATCTCCCTGGCACAGCTGATCTTGGACAATTTGCTTTTGTCTAAACTTCAGTTTCTTTCTCTTTCTCTCTCTCTCTCTCTCTCTCTCTCTCTCTCTCTCTCTCTCTCTCTCTCTTTCTCTTTCTTTCTGAGACACCATCTCACTAAGGTAGCACTGGCCTTGAACTCATGGAGAACAGTCTGACTCTGCTCCCTAGTGCTGAGGGTCAAGGCTTACACCGCCATGCCCAGCCTTAAACATCATTTCTTGCTTGTGGATGTATTTTGATTGTGCCCAGTTTGATTCCTGTGGCCCTGGGACTTCATAGCAGCCCACAGCTTTGTTGAAAGCAGAAACACTTTGGTCTGGCTGTCATAAACCACCCTTCTCCACAGCGTCTTGGGAACCTACTTTGCTCAGTCTAGATTCAGCTCGGGGTGTATGTGTGTGCAGTGTGTGTGGAGTGTGTGCTGTGTATGTGCAGTGTGTTCTGAGTGTGTATGTGTGTGCAGTGTGTGTGTGTGCAGTGTATGTGTGAGCAGTGTGTGTGTGCAGTGTGTGTGTGCAGTGTGTATGTGTGAGCAGTGTGTGTGTGCAGTGTGTGTGTGCAGTGTGTATGTGTGAGCAGTGTGTGTGTGCAGTGTGTGTGTGCAGTGTGTGTGTGCGCAGTGTGTATGTGTGAGCAGTGTGTGTGTGCAGTGTGTGTGCAGTGTGTATGTGTGAGCAGTGTGTGTGTGCAGTGTGTGTGTACAGGATATGTGTGTGCAGTGTGTGTTGTGTGCAGTGTGTGTGTGCAGGGTATGTGTGTGCAGTGTGTGTGTTGTGTGCAGTGTGTGTTGTGTGCAGTGTGTGTGCAGTGTGTGTGTATAGGGTATGTGTGTGCAGTGTGTGTGTTGTGTGCAGTGTGTGTGTTGTGTGCAGTGTGTGTGTACAGGGTATGTGTGTG
>CM052720.1:36774316-36796816 GCA_028551405.1 Uromys caudimaculatus
TGTTGTGTGCAGTGTGTGTGTGCAGTGTGTGTGCAGGGTATGTGTGTGCAGTGTCTGTGTTGTGTGCAGTGTGTGTGCAGGGTGTGTGTTGTGTGCAGTGTGTGTGCAGGGTGTGTGTGCAGTGTGTGTGCAGGGTGTGTGTTGTGTGCAGTGTGTGTGCAGTGTGTGTTGTGTGCAGTGTGTGTGTGCAGTGTGTGTTGTGTGCAGTGTGTGTGTGCAGTGTGTGTGTGCAGGGTATGTGTGTGCAGTGTCTGTGTTGTGTGCAGTGTGTGTATTGTGTGCAGTGTGTGTTGTGTGCAGGGTGTGTGTGTGCAGTGTGTGTGTGCAGTGTGCAGGGGAGTATTCCGAGGGTAGCATTAGCAGCATGACAGCACCCAGCATCTCTAGTATATGAGGTTAAGTACTCCTGTGTACAGGGAGCTGCCACACTGTGTGCTGGAGTCAGGGAACTGCTCTCCTTGGCCAGTGAGGACCAGGAGGGAACTGGATGCCCCTTGAGGCAGACCCACCGCTGCAATGTACTTAATTTGGGGCAGGAACCGTGTGGCAGGATTGTCCTGCTGGATTATATACTTTGGACCAGGTCTGGCCTTCTCTGGGGCTTGTCTTTCTAGGCTGCTCCTGTCACTGTCTGGGTCTGTGGGCTAATGTTCCTTGAATGGTGGTTGAACCGGTCTGAAAGCTGAGGCCCCAGGCCCTGTTCCAGGAACACACAGCTGTCATTGACCAATAGGGTACAACAAGGTCTCTTAGATCTGAGCTATGGTCTAGTGCCTGGGGCTACCCCTACTTCATTGCCTCAGGAACATTTTGAGGACATCGTGTCTGTCTCTAAATTCACAGAGGGACTTAGCAGGGGCTGTCTGGAAGGGTTCACCGGTGGCCTCTGCCCCTTGGAGGGAACCAAATCTGGAAAGGGGGGGAGCCCCTTTCCCAGGCTCTTAGCACCTCCCACCCACCCCCATCCGCCCTGAGCCCTCCTGGGGCTGCATGAACTTTAGTCACCTGGTGACAAGCCTAATCGTGGCCTGGCCGCTGGGCCTCCTTGCTGCTGTGACGTCAGTGTTGACCAACCTCCCAGCCTGGCTGAACCTCTTGCAGAGGACTCCCTATCCCACACCCCACTCAGAAGCCTTCAGATGCCTTTCTAGGATGCTGGGCACCCCTTAGCTGACATCTTACCCTCCCCCACCCCCGGGATTAGGTAAGCATATGGGTCCTATGCTACTACTCCTTTCCCACCTCTACGCTGAGGAGATGCCCTGATCCCAAGTGGGGGCGGTGCCACTGAGCCAGTCTGCAAGGTATGGCTCTGGCTGCTTCTGGGGGACAACCAGCTCTGTGGCCAGGACTTCCTTGACAGACCTATATTCCCCTTCACATCCCAGAACTGTCCTCTGAGGAAGGGGGCGGGTCTCCCCTGGGTTCCCACTGCCTCCAGGGCCTCTGGGAAACCCACCAGAGTTACAGAAAAGGAAGAGTCTGAGCTTGAAGACCAGTGCCTCAGTTTCCCTCCCAACACCGATTTGGGTGTAGCCAGGCTTCTGGCCCTGCACATTCTTTTTGTGAGTCTTTGAGAGAAATTGGAGGTGGAGGGGTGGGAAATGGAAGCCCAGGCTTCCAGCAGGGTGTCTTCCGCTTGAACTGAAACATCTGCTCTCAGGAGGCAGGGCCAGCCCTCCCTGTCCCAGGAGGAAGGGACAGGGTCAGGGGTCAGGGCTGCCCACTTCCCAGGCTCTTTGGAAAGGAACCCCACTGGGTGCCTTTTGGGGCTGTTAGGTGGACAGAGGGGGTGGGTGGGTAGATACGGAAAGGTAAAAATGTGCACTTTGGGAGTCACAGATGGTTCACCTCAGCGCCCTGAGACCCCAGGGCCACTTACAACTCCAAACCTAAAAGTAATAAAGCCCAAGATGCCCCAAACAGGCCAGAGCTGCGTGAGGCCACAGACAAGAGCAGTGACCACGCCCATTTCCTGCCCTCCTGCATAGATAGGAGTGTTCTGCATCAAGGATGAATGACACCACACACATGGTACTGGCCTGGCCCCTAAGACCCCTTTGAAACCCTCAGACTTTCCCACCAGAAATCCCAGACCCTGACCTAGGTCCACCCCAGGGCCCAGAGAACCTGTATCAGGTCTAAAGAAGGGCATGAGCTATCCCTTGGACGACAAGGACAGAGCCTGGCTGCCGCTGTGGATAGGAGGAACCCAGCAGCTGCCTCTTAGAGGACCAAACTGGCCAGAGGAGGGACAGGAAGGAGTGAGTCTGTGTCTTCAGGTCAGAGTCACGCCTAGATTCGGGCAGGGAGGGCTACTAGGGATGCTGTTGGGGAGACAGGGGGGTGTCCCCTCTGCCCTGGGGTTTAGCTCCCTTCTCTGCCTCAAGAGTTGCAAACCCACCAACCCCTCCCTTCAGTCCAGGGAAGAGGAGTGCCAACAGTGTGTTTTCCTAATGTGTTTTCCTCGAGTGTTTGCATGTGTACCATCTGCATGCCTGGTGCCCACAGGGGCCAAAGGAGCACATCAGATCTCTCTTGGGACTGGAGAGTTGATGTGAGCTGCCCTGTGGTTGCTGGGAATTGAACTGAGGACCTCTGGAAGAGCAGCTAGTGCTCTTAATCACTGAGCCATCTCTCCAGTGCCCCTCCTTTTTTTTTTTTTTTTTGGAGATAGGACCTCACACTGTAGCACAGGCTAGCCCAGAACTCACTAGGTAGCTTATGCTGGGCTCAAATCCACAGCAATTCTGCTTCAGCTTTCCCGAGTGCTAGCGTTACAGGTGTTAGCTACTGTGCCCGGGCTTAGCATTTTACACATGCCCACCCAAGTTATTCAAAACACCCCGGCAGGCAAGTGAGGGCAGCTCTGGACAAAGTCCCACAATAGGTGCATGCCAAGCCCAGTCTCAGGAAGGGCGTGGACCCTTGAACTCTGCTATTCGGTTCACATGCTGCTCTTACTACCAAATCCTGGGCTTACACATGAATGCCCAGGCCCCTCCCTGCCCAGTTCTGTGACCCCTTCCCTGGGCAGCTCTTGGGAGAAGTCATGCATACATAGGAAGCAGCTGGCAGCCTCTTTGGCTCCAGAGTTCAATGGGAGACAGAAAATCAGCGAGAGCCAGAGGGAACGTGTCACATCAGGCACCCCGGAAAAGTTCTGGGCCTGGTTCATGTTTGACTTTGTGACTTTCAGGAGTACCAGGAGGTAGCCTGCTCTGTTTCAGGGAAGATTGGCCGTGGGTTTCTGCCGAGTGTGGGGGAGTTCCTGCCTATCCATACAGCTGATTTTCAAGAACCACACCCCCCAAGGAAGGTTTGGGGGCTCCTACTGGATGGTAAGTCTTGACCCATGCAGCTCTTGGGTGCTTCCTCGGAAGGCACGATAGATGGATATCCAACCCCAAGGTACTCTAGCGGTCCGAGGACAGGGTCAGGCTCTCTGCTAGGGTTGGGCACTCAGAAGGAAAGTGTGAAGCCTCTCCTCCCTAGAGTTTTTCTCAGGACAGTGGCGGCTTGGCTTCTATAGGCAGGTACCCAGAGCATGTAGAGTCTGAACGGTCTCCTTGGGAGCCTCTGCTGGGAATGAAGTCCACATGGGGATGAGCCCTGAGGATAAATGATTTGTAATGGCAGAGGTAGGATCCAGAGCTTCTGCCAGAAGGAACGGCCTGGCCAAAGGTCTGAGGGCTGGACAGCCCACACATTTCTAGGAGGCTAAAATAAGGCCCAGGACTGTGTCCCCAAGGCTTGACTTTAGACTGTGCCCATTTGGGGGGATGGTCTGGAGTTCTCAAGACTGGGCCTTACCCTACTCTTCCCCACTGGGCAACAGAGCCATGAAGAATCGGTTTCTGGTGCTGGGCCTGGTGGCTGTGGTTCTGGTTTTTGTCATCATTGGCCTCTGTATCTGGCTGCCGTATACCTCTGGGAAGCCCGACCACGTGTACTCCAGGGCGGCTGTGGCTACAGATGCCAAGCGCTGCTCAGAGATTGGACGGTAAGTGAGTCTGCTAGGAAGACTAGGGAGCTCGGGCAAGACTCAGCTTTGCCATCTGTAAAATGGACATAAAGTGTGTCCAGTGAGCTGCTCATCCTTTCCTTGGACTCTCTTGCTAGTCTTTGTCTAGGGAAAAAAGACAGTGACCCGATAGCCCCTCTTCTCAGCATGTCTTTCTGAAAAATGTTCCTGTCCAATTTTCATTTTAGATGGTGTGGTTTTGTTCTTTTTTTTATTTAAAAAGATTGCCGGGCAGTGGTGGCGCACACCTTTAATCCCAGCACTTGGGAAGCAGAGGCAGGCAGATTTCTGAGTTCGAGGCCAGCTTGGTCTACAGAGTGAGTTCCAGGACAGCCAGGGCTACACAGAGAAACCCTGTTTGGGGGGGGTGGGGGGAGAAAGGATTATTTGTTTGTTTTGCCTGAGGGTATGTTTATGCACCACTTGCATGCCTGCTGCCCTCAGAGGCCAGAAGAGGGCACTGGATCCTCTAGAACTGGATTACAGAGGTTGTGAGCTGCAATGTGGGTGCTGGTGCTGGGAATAGAACCGAGGGCCTCTGGAAGAGCAGCCAGTATTCTTAGCCACTGAGCCATTCTGCAGCTTCTGCCCATGTCAGAATTTTATCTCATTATATGTAAAAGCCAGTTCCCATGTAGAGACATAATCAGAAAAAAAGGGCTATTAATAAAAAGTAGCCTCCCGGGCTGGAGAGATGGCTCAGTGGTTAAGAGTACTGAATGCTCTTCCAGAGGTCCTGAGTTCAATTCCCAGCAACCACATGGTGGCTCACAACCATCTGTAATGGGATCCGATGCCCTCTTCTGGTGTGTCTGAAGGCAGCTACAGTGTACTTATATACATAAAATAAATAAATAAATCTTAAAAAAAAAAAAAAAAAAAAAAAAAGGCTGGGCAGTGGTGGCGCACACCTTTAATCCCAGCACTCGGGAGGCAGAGGCAGGCGGATTTCTGAGTTCGAGGCCAGCCTGGTCTACAGAGTAAGTTCCAGGACAGCCAGGGCTACACAGAGAAACCCTGTCTCGAAAAAAAAAAAGAAAAAAAAAAAAAAGTAGCCTCCCTTTGTTTTGTTTTGTTTAATGAAATCATGTATATTTGTTTGCTTGGAAAAGAAAAAATATATGTCTTTAAGAAATAAAACCTTTGCAAGGCTTGGGGGCACAGGCCTTTAATCCCAACACTCAGGAGGCAGAGACCAGTGGATATCTGTAAGTTTAAGGCCACTCTGGTCTACGTGGTGAGTTCCAGAGCTTTGTGGTGAGAACTTGTCACAGACAAACAAAAACAAAAGAAAAGCTTCGGAGCTAGAGAGATGGTTCAATGATTCAGACTGTGCGCTGCTCTTTCAAAGAACTCAAGTCTAGTTCCCCACACCCATGTCAGACAGCTCACAACTGCCTGAAACGCCAGTCCAAGGGATCTGATGCTCTTCTCTGATCCCCATGGGTACCTACACACACACACACACACACACACACACACACACAAACACACACACAACTTGATAAGCAAAACAAAACAAAAAAACCCAAAAATGTCACCTGTAACCTCAGCCCTTGGGATAAGACCTCATCTCAATAAACTAAACAGGTGAACGAGCCAAGAAACAGAAACCTAGCCCAGATGAGCATGGAAGTTCGTATCTCTCATCTCAACACTCAGGAGGCTGAGATTTAGGGGCAGCTTGGGCTACATAGTAAACCTGATGCAGCACGAGATTCTGCTCAAAGCAGAAACACCTGGCATAGGGTCTTGTCTGTCTTCTTTTTGGGCAGGGTGGCAGGGTAGTCCTGGGAGTCACTGGGCTCTTGCCTTCCTTTGTGCTGCTTGCAGGGATATTCTACAGGAAGGCGGTTCTGTGGTGGATGCAGCCATCGCAAGCCTGCTGTGTATGGGGCTCATGAATGCCCACAGTATGGGCATCGGGGGCGGCCTGTTCTTCACCATCTACAACAGCACCACACGTGAGTGGCCCATGCTCGGGCGGTGAGTGGCTCGGGCTATCCCTCTCCCATCAGAGTGAGTTGGTCTAGAGCAGCAGAGCTGGGTGTCTCCTGGGCTCCCTTGACAGGAGGGGTTGGGGATAACCTGGCCTGCCAATATGTTTCTTTTTATAGGAAAAGCTGAGGTTATCAATGCCCGTGAGGTGGCTCCCAGACTGGCCAATACCAGCATGTTCAATAACTCTAAGGATTCTCAAGAAGGTAAGCCGTCATATGGACCATGGGCATAGATCAGCACTCACAGGGAACGCATACCTGTTTGAGGCCCGGGGACAGCTCTGGTACCCGTGACACCCTCCCATAACGAATGGTTAAACCGTCATCGTGAGGGGAGGGGTAGGTTCTTTCATTTCTTCTCCACCCTGCACTGAGCCACCTGTGTGTGCACATGGCGAAAGTAATCTTGTTGCCCTTGGGTTTGATTCCTAGCACGCATATGGTAGCTCGCAACCACCTGTGACCTCTGCCTGAGGGACTCTGATGTCCTTTTCTGACTCCCTGGACACTTCATGCATTATGTATACACACACATGCGGGCCAAGTACCCATACACATAAAATACGTAAATCTTTTTACATGAGTGTACTGCAGCTGACTTCAGACACACCAGAGAGGGCATCGGATCCCATTACAGATGGTCGTGAGCCACCGTGTGGTTGCTGGGAATTGAACTCGGGACCTCTGGCAAGCCAATTTGCTTCTATATTGAACACACAGAGACCGTCTTCCTTGTTACCACTCTCTGAACAGTTCAGTGGGCTGCTGGTTACTAGCCTTAACTAGGCATTAACTACTGTAAATCATCACCAAACACACACGCAGGACCGTGCTTCATAGAAGGAATTGGGCATCCACGCATTTTGGTATTCTTGGGGGTTTCTGAATGCTGAGAGATGACCTCCTTAGTGTAACAGATCACACTTCCCAAGGGCCACCGGGATTGTCCCCTTGCCCGTGCTGGAGAAAAGATGCCATGTTTATTCCTGTCCTACAGGTGGGTTGGTAAAACCCAGGGAGGTCACGCAGACCAGGTAAGAGTTTACAACTCCACAGTTAGTTCGCAGTAAAGCTAGGACTGAGCTAGCTTTCGCTTGTGAAGGCAGACGTGGGCATTGTGGCTGTTCAGTAGCAGGCAAGGCGGTCAGGATCTGGCCTCAGGTGTCATTCAGCCCAGGTGGACAGTGAGGCTCGCTGGGTAATCCAGGACCACCAGCCCAGAGATGGCTCCTCCCACAATGGGCGTGGCCCTCCCCATATCAGGCAATAAAGAAATTGCCCTACAGGCGTGCTTACAGCCCAATCTTATGGAAGGCTTTTTCTCAGTTGAGGCTCCCTCCTCCCCAATGACACTAGCCTGTGTCAAGTTGACATAAAACTCTCCAGGACATGGCTCTTGCCACAGAGCTGGCTCATCTTGTTGCTGACCTTGCTTTGGTATAGTCTGGTGGAGAGCCCAGGAATTGTGTGGAACAAAAATGACTGAGGGGAGCTCAGACTGGAGAGTTGAGAGGCGTGAGGGGTCCGGCTTTCCTCAGGTCTTGTGGACAACCACAGTCCTGATGCAGGATTTCACAAATGGAGGTGCTAGGAGGACTCGTCCAATCATCTAGGGCAGCAAATGCCAGCACCCAGCCATCTGCTCCCCGTTCTGTACCCCGTAAGAAGCTGGGATCCTAACCCGGGAGTTCCTGAGTCTGATCCTTGGTGTTACCTAGCAACAGATCCTTCCCTTCCAGGCTACTCTAGCCCTAGCGGTTAAATAGATTGGGGGAAATATTACTGCTGCCTTTTTGTTTTTTATGTGGTGCTAGAAACAAACCAGACAAGCACATGACCGCAGAGTAACTACACACCAACTCTTTTCCTGTTTTCCTTTTTAGGTAGGGTCTTGTTAATCTACCGCAGCTGTCTTCAACTCTCCTTCTGTAGCCCAGACAGCTCTTAAACCTTAAAGTCTTCCTGCCTCAGCCTCCCTGTAGCAGGGGTTACAAGCCCAGTGACCATACCCAGCCAGTAACTAACCTTCCACCCTCCCACCCCGTCATCCCCACCTCCATCTGTCTTTCTTTCAAACTCTGCTCATCTGGTTCCTAGGTGGCCTTTCGGTGGCAGTTCCTGGGGAAATCCGTGGTTATGAGCTGGCACACCAACGACATGGCCGGCTACCCTGGGCTCGCCTCTTCCAACCCAGCATCCAGCTGGCTCGCCATGGCTTCCCTGTGGGCAAGGGCTTGGCAACAGCCCTCAAAGCAAAACGGGACATCATCGAGACGACACCTGCCTTGTGGTAGGCGGCCTCATGTCCAAGTGGCCCATCCTGGGAAGGGCTGGTGGAGCTGTGCTCTGCTCTCAGGAGCCTGTCACTCAGTGGGGTTGAGCTATTGTTAAACCCTTCTCACTGTGTGTGGAGACACAGTCAGAGCCTAGTTTAGAGACCCCAGTAAACATCATGGCCTGAGCAAGATGGAACACTAGAAACCCCAGGCAAGAGGACAACCCACCTATGGACAGGCTCTACCCGTGTTTGTCCTCTGCACCCTGATGACAAAAGGGTGAGGGGTGGGTGTGAGGTATAATTGGTTTTCCACACCTGCTCCTTATGTGAGCCCTCTCTGCCCCAGCGAGGTGTTCTGCCGGCAAGGGAAGGTGCTTCGGGAAGGAGAGACGGTGACTATGCCAAAGCTGGCCGATACGTTACAGATACTGGCCCAGGAAGGCGCCAAGGCCTTCTACAATGGGAGCCTCACGGCACAGATTGTGAAAGACATCCAAGAGGCTGGTGAGTGGGCTGTTGTGAGGAACTCCACAGAAGGAGCCCTGAGTGGCTCTGAGGTGCTCCCTACCTAGGTTGGCCTCTGGGTCCTCAGGGAGCGCTTGGCGGGGAAGGGTCGGCATGGATTCACTTGGATTCATAGCTCCTGGCTCACACCAAGCTGAGCAGCACTGGAAATCCCTTGGAGTGTGAGTAGAGGTATGAGCAGCCCTTAGGGCTGAGGGAGAACTAGAGGCTGCGGATCTGTAAGAATGACCTGCAAAAAATGACCTGCAAGGGCAATGGCTGTCAGGCAGAGAGAGGACAGCTTGGGCTAAGCAGAAGAGGGAAGTTTTTTGTTGTTGTTGGTTTGTTTTTGTTTTTGTTTTCCAAGATGGTTTCTCTGTGTAGCCCTGGCTATCCTGGAACTCACTCTGTAGACCAGGCTGGCCCCGAACTCAAAAATCTGCCTGCCTCTGCCTCCCATGTGCTGGGATTAAAGGCGTGCACCACCACTGTCCGGCAGGAAACTTCTTCCATCCACCCGGTCATCAATGGGGGTGAGGGGGGGTTGATAAGGGAAAGATGGAGGCAGGTATTCCACACCTGGGAAAGACCCTTGTGCCATAGAGATGAAAGGTTAGCCAGGAGGCTTTATTTTGAGCCTGGCATAAATGGTAAGTACCATTAGTGCCTAGGGGGTCCCAGTGATGGTCAGGGTTATCAGTTCGATGGCCCTGTGGGTCCTTCTGATGGTATAGACCATCCCCTTGCTATGGTACAAACCTGTCCTTCTCTTCAGTGGTGACTAAACTCCTTACCAGCCCTGACCCCATAGTGTACCCTTGTCCATAATTCTCGATTACACCCTGTACCATGCCCAATGGTAAACCCAGTCCCACATGATACAGCCCTGTCCCCAACCATGATAAAATGCCATCACACAGCCACTGAGCTGCTGTCCCATGGCAGGGGGCATTATGACCATTGAGGACCTGAACAACTACCGTGCGGAGCTGATTGAGCACCCGATGAGCATCCGTCTCGGGGACTCGACCCTGTACGTGCCCAGTGCCCCACTCAGCGGGCCCGTGCTGGTTCTCATCTTGAATATCCTCAAAGGTGAGACATTTCTCTCTAGCCCTGGTGAGGAGCGGGGACATAGACCTAGGAGAATGTCCTCCCTGCCTCATGGCTTGTAGCCTCCCGGAGGCAGCATTGAGTGCCAGGGCTCCTCACAGGGGGTGAGGGGGGTGATGCTTAGTAGCTGGAAGAGAAAAAATGTTCAGGAAGAGTCTGGGAGTTCAGGGCAGGAGTCTTGTCCAGAGTGTGCTTCTGGCTGGTCTAAGTGACCTTCCAGAAGCTCACAGACCTTGGGACTCTCAAGCTGCCCCTCTCAGATCCATGTTGGCATGCCCTCGTCTTTTAACCACGCCTTTCTCACGTGGCCACTGCTGTTGGTTATTACATATTTCCTTTCCTACGGCAGAGGGTGGGAAACATGGCTCAGAGATGTGTAAACCCCTCAAGCCCCAGTTGCCTATGTGCTTGGATACCCCTCAGGATACAACTTCTCTCCGAAGAGTGTGGCAACCCCTGAGCAGAAGGCCCTGACGTATCACCGTATCGTGGAGGCCTTTCGGTTTGCCTATGCCAAGAGGACCATGCTCGGTGACCCAAAGTTTGTCAATGTGTCTCAGGTAAGGTGTCCCACAGTGGGCGGGAGACCTGCCAAAGGGGTGCTCTGAAGGCTCCCCCCAACCCCCCCCCCACTTCATTTGCGCTTTCTCAACTGAGTTCGATTTCAGGGTAAACTCGTTACCATGTACCCTGACCTCTGGTTGGTGGAGCTCATAGTGTTGGGGAAACTGAGGAAAGCAAACTTGACCACGGGTAATTGGTGTCTTGTTATCACGCTTCCAAACCCAACACCTCTGCAATCCAGCTCCTATCTCAGATCCTTTGCACATGCGTGGGCCTAGAAGATTCTAGAGTGCTCAATGTAGAAGGGAGGAATAGGTGGACAGGTTGTATCTCACGGGAATGATGAAGAATATGGAAGGAATTAAGACCAGGTAGGCACAGAGCCCCACTCTGTATCCAAAATGGCTCCAAATTCAAGGCAACCCTGTTATCTCAGCCTCTTAGTGCTAGGGTTACAGGCAAGAGCCACCAAACCTACTCTAACTTTCTTTCAGTTTGCAAAAATGTATCCACAGAAAACCCAACCTAGAACATCAGTGCACACCTGCATGCTTTCCATGGCACCCCTGTCGTTGTGAGCATTTTGCTACAAAAGTCTTTCCTTTCTCTTTACCACCCACTAGCCCCATCTTTGTTTCCCTGAGTAAGAAACCAATGCCACAGTCCAGGGTATGTTCCCAAGAGCAAGGGTGTCACACACTGTGTGAGAAAACCAATATCAGGGTCACACTCATTATCTGCCAGAGGTGGGGCCCCTACCCCAGGGTCTCCGTATCTTTTCGGTTTAAAATTAATCAAATCACATCTTACCCTTTGCCACGATGCCTCTTATGGTAGACCGTTTGATTACTGCGACAAAACCTGAGAGGAACAGGTTTCTGAGCCTACAGTAAAACAGATGGCAGGAAAGTATAGTGGAGCAAAGATGACGCCATGGTGACCAGGAGGCAGAAGACACAGGAAGGGACCAGGGCCACGATCCATCTTTCAAAACCACATCCCCAGTGACTAAGCCCCGCCTTCCAGATGTCCATCACTTTCCAGTAGTTCGCTGACGTTTCCAATCCAAGCCACATGCCATCCCAGCATTTGGGAGGCTGAGGCACAAGTCAAGGCTAGCCTGCGGCACATATGAAGACCCACCCTTTCATCCTATCTCAAAAAAAAAAAAAAAGATCTGTCAATGGATCAAACCATTGATTAGGTCAGAGCCATCAGTTCTAGTGTTCTCAGAAAGCACAGACACATACAGAGGTGAGCATTTTACGGATCACCTGGGCGTCTCCCAGGGCAATCAGGTTGACAGTCAAATTACCCACCACTGCTCTGCTCCCTTAACCTGGAGAAGACCCTCTGCTGTTTTATTGGTTTCTGAAGCCAGTTGTCTTGAAGTTTGGTCTGCAGCCTTGGTCTACTCCTGTTTGAGCAGATCCAGGCTGCACACCTTCACCTGAACTGGGTAGTTCACGCACCGCGCATTGCTGAAATGAGACACTGTCTTTGCCAGGCTCCAGTGTAATAAAGGATGCTGAGCCACATTGTTCTTTAAGGCCACACAATTTTTGTTTTGTTTTGTTTTTGTTTTTGAGACAGGATCTCACTATGTAGCTCCGGCTAACCTGAAATTCACTTCTTAGACTAGGCTGGCCTTAAATTCACAGAGACCTTCCTGCTTCCTGTCTCTTCTTTTCTAGTGTTAGAATTAAAAGCATGTGTCACCATGCTGGGGGGGGTGTCATAAGATTTATTTGATACCAAGGAGAGTATGGCAGGGTCTAGAGAGAAGATCTGCTACTGCTCAGAAAGAGTAGTGGGGACTGCTTCAGGGCTTTGGTGGAAGTGGAGCGGGATCTTGCAGTGTGTGGAAGGATGAAGGGAATCTTATCAATGCATGACTTAGATAGAGGAGGGGGAGAGGTCACAGTTAAGACAGACCCCATTATACCAGTAGCCCAGAGGTTCCAGAGTCTGGCAGCCTAGGGTCTGTACATTTTCACTGGGGGAGCAAGAATGGCACCTGCTCTTCTGGAACCTGAGAATCTGGGGAGTACCTTAGAGTCAGAGACTCACAGGCAGGTGGGGTGTCTGCTGGCCCTGTAGCTTCAGGGGTCCCGGAATCAGCTAGTGGGTGGAGTTAGAAAGAGCTACCGGGCGACCTGAACTGCATGTGGGTGAGGATTTAGTGTTTCGTTCCTAGAGTCTGGATACCTGGGGAGCCTGCTACAGCTTTACAGATAGATTCTGAACAGGGAAGGCATTTATCAATTACTGCTTGGCTAGGAAGCCAGGGAAAGTCTCCTGCAGGTGAGTAGTCTGCTTGGCCTTTAGCCTAAAGTCAGCAGGTCCCAGGGTCCCTTTCTTTCTGTCTGCGGCCCCCATTTCCTCTTCCTCCCCATTCTGTCTTGCCCATAGCTATCAGCAGCCACCGTGTACCCACGTTGTGTTTGCGTCTTTGTCTCGCCTGTAAACTTCACATATGAACCTGTGTTCATGAGTCCATGTACCCAAGCCAAGCACTTCAGTGTGTCGTGGGTGTGAGTCCCAAGGCAAACAAGTCCTTAGATGCCTCTCCGTCTGGTCCTCCTTTGCATTTACTTTCCCAGCTAATGATAACTCCAGGCCAAAGACCTCAAGGTCCCACCCACAGTGACATCTTCATCCGTCACATGGTTGTCCACAGTCTTCTCTGGGAGCCCCAGAAAAAAGCCTATGAAAATGCTTCCCATCCTGCTTAGTCCTCTACCCCAAGCCTGTGTGGTTCGCAGCAAATGGCCAATGTCAAGCTTTACGGACCAATGAGGCCTCGCGTCATGGATGCGTGGTACTTAGCATCCTCTTCCTTCATCCTGTTCATTCTCCATCCAGGGCCTATGTACTTACCTCTCAGGTTCCATCCAGGGTTCTTTAGGTACCGTCTCCACTAGAATGCTTCCTGCTTCCCCTTTTCCATTCCTGTCATCTGGCCTCTCATTTCCAGTACCCTCCCTGCCTGCTGGTGTTTTCTCCACGTTATACAGATCAAGTGTCTCTTCCCTGCTGATTCCTCAGCTCTGAGCACGTAGCACAAATTCCCTAAATAATTACACAAATCACGTAAGAACACGGCACAAGGGATAGAAAGGCACGAGCTGGAGGTTAGAGAGGGTGTCAGGCGGGACTTAGGAGGTGCTGTCCCTGGTCCTGGGGAGGTCCTGGTTTAGCATAGAGGTAAGTCATCAGATCCATGGCTGGAGCTTCTTAAGACCAGCTAGGACAGCCCTGTTGTATTCCCTCCCCCCCTCCTCCCTCCTAACCTCCTCAGGCCAGCTCTGGGGTCTCGGCAGGTGATCTGCAACATGAGCTCTGAGTTCTACGCTACTCAGCTCCGAGCCCGAATCACTGATGAAACCACTCACCCAGCTGCCTACTATGAGCCTGAATTCTACCTTCTGGATGATGGAGGCACTGCTCACCTGTCTGTGGTTTCAGAGGATGGCAGTGCTGTGGCCGCCACCAGTACCATCAACCTCTAGTAGGGGCTGTGCGGTTGCTGGGCAGAACAGGGACCTGAGCTGTGGGTTGGGGGCTATCTTCATTTTCTATAAGGGCCTCCCTCTTTCATGTTGGGATACAGAAGATGGGAAACCCACCTTGGTAGCGTGCCCAGCATGGGGGTGGATGGGGGTTGAGGCTCCCAGTGAGTGCTCTTGGGCTGCGGTGGGTGGGGACCAGGTGGGGAATGGCTGGGTTGTCTATTGTTATCTGAGCTGGCCTATCTTCAGCTTTGGCTCCAAGGTCCTTTCTCGGGTCAGCGGTATCCTCTTTAATGACGAAATGGATGACTTCAGCTCACCCAACTTCAATAACCAGTTCGGCGTAGCCCCCTCACCAGCCAACTTCATCAAACCAGGTGCAGGGTGGGAATCCTGGGATGCAGGAGATGAGTTGGGAGGGGGCTGGTACCCAAGCCAGGCAGCTGACCAGCATCTCTGCCTCCTGTGGATCCCAGGGAAGCAGCCCCTTTCATCTATGTGTCCCTCAATCATTGTGGATGAGGACGGCAAGGTTCGGATGGTGGTCGGAGCCTCGGGAGGTACCCAGATCACCACATCCGTCGCACTGGTATGTGCCTTTCGTCTGCCTTTCCTGCCCCCACCTCTCCCTGCCCTTGCTCCCGGGCTATGCCGACATCTTGCTGCCGCCCCTCCAGGCCATCATCAACAGCCTGTGGTTCGGATATGATGTGAAGAGAGCAGTGGAAGAGCCCCGACTGCACAACCAGCTTTTGCCTAACACCACAACAGTAGAGAAAGACATTGATCGGGTAGGCTGGGTGCTGAGGACACAGAAGCGTGTGGGGTGAGAGGCCATCCTAGAGGCTGGCATCTTCTGAGTCACTACAGAGCAAGCAGTGCCAAGTGCCCCCTGGCCAGGCATATGGTCCCCAGGCCTTCAGCATAGGTCATCCTGAGCCCTTGCTCAAGGTCAGCCAAACAGCCAGTTCCTAGGAGATCTTAGAAGCTCAGGAACCTCTAATTCTTCCTGCTCACGTGACCAGAAGTAGTTCTACCTGGGTTTGTGAGGCCTGGGATCATACGGGAATGTTTCCAGCCACTTCTGTGGCCCTGCTGAGACTCGCCCCGCCCTCTCACCCCCAGGTGGTGACTGCAGGCCTGAAGACTCGGCACCACTACACAGAGGTCACATCCACCTTCATTGCTGTGGTTCAGGCCGTGGTTCGAACATCTGGAGGTTGGGCAGCTGCCTCAGACTCCAGAAAAGGCGGGGAGCCCGCTGGCTACTGAGTGCTCAGAAAGGCCAAGACTCCCCTGCAGCCAAAGGATGAGAGTGGGAACAGGAACAAGAGTGGGACTCTGGAGAACATGCTGTCCCTGGGTGGGACAGAGCAGCGTAATAAATGGAGGCCACCGCCAAGCTGCGGGAAGGGCTGGACTTTCCATACCATGGGCTTTCGTGTTTTGTGTATGAAATGGAGCCCTCTGGCTTGGAGAATGACGAGGTAGATCCTAAGACTTACCACTGTGCCTGAGAGTTGGGGGAAGGAGTAAACAGAACACCTAAATTATCCTAAGCAGTAACATTTGCAATACCAGCCACTAGAGGGCGCCCCGATCTTGCCAAAGCAACCCCGTAGGCGGCATTGGTGGCGGAAGGGGGGGGGGGATGATGCTTCCAGGGCAGATGTGGGCTCTCACTGGCCATCACTTAGGGGGTAAAACTGAAGGAGAGTAGACTAGATAAAAGTCAGAAACTAGGCAACTTGGCCAGGGCCATGCTTGAGGTCACTTTCCAAGCACAAACCCAGAGTGAAATGCAAGCTTGTCTTGCAAGAGGCCCAGTTCTCATAAACCAGCGGTTCGGTCAGCTACAGGGAACCCACAGATCCTTGAGGGGAACACAGCTCAAAATGGATGAGCCCAGAGGAGCACTGTTAGGCACAACATCCCTCTTTGTCTCAGTCAGAATTTCTATTGCTGCGATGAAACACCATGACCAAAGCAGCTTGGGGAGGAAAGCGTTTATTTGGCTTACACTTCCACATCAGGACCGGCACTCAAACAGGGCAGGAACCTGAAGGCAGGAGCTGATGCAGAGGCCATGGAGGGGTGCTGCTTACTGGCTTGCTCCTCATGGCTTGCTCAGCCTTCTTTCTTATAGAACCCAGGACCTTCAGCCCAGGGATGGCCCCACCCACCATAGGCTAGACCCTCTTCCATCAATCACTGATTTAAAAACTGTCCTGCAGGCTTGCCCACAGCTGGGTCTTATGGAGGTATTTCTCAATTGAGGCTCCCTCTCTGATGACTCTAGTTTGTGTCAAGTTGATATAAAACTAGCCAACACACTCTTTAAGGGCAGTCCCTCCTGATGTGTTGAGGTCTATAGAATTCACAGCTGTGACCATGAGGTAAGGAGACACTTAGAGACAGGTAGAAGTGGACCACTGGGGTAGTCACAGCCTAAGAGCCAAATACTGCCCCTAGAAGTGAGCACAAGTTGGAGTCCCTGAGGGAAGGGGTCCAGTGGCTGGAGGAGGGTCCCAGGAGTCGAGAAGTTCTGGTACTTCCAATCTGCCCATGGGAAAGCAGGGTTTTCATGTATGTGTGCTCCAAGTCTGAGCCCTAAAGGTCTCTATCTCTGGGTTCCTTGGGGAAGACAGAGGCTGGGCTGAAGGGGTGGGGTGGGGGATGTGCCAGTCATTCCTCAACCCATATTTGTAGGGAGAAGACAGGCTTCCCTAGGCCAATATATTGAGGTATGGTATGTCAGTGTTTCATGCCCCATGGGACTGGCCGGAGAGTTCCACGGACCCAGGGTGCTTGACTGCACTCTCCCAGACGCCCGGGCGTGTAGCCCAGAGCTTCTTTGGAGACTGGGGGACTTGAGTGACCATTCCTTTCTGTTGACCTTTCCATGTTACTTCCTGTAAGGGCCTTTGGGGCCACCAGAACTGGACTTCCCAGCCAAGTCCAGTATGATAACAAGTCTTGAGAATCTGCAGAGCTGTCTCTGAACTCTGGTCTATGCCTGGCCAGGATGTCTCAGCCAGGAACTGGGAGGGGAAGATAACCTACCCTTGCGTCTGCTTGTCCCCTCCCCCCACTGCTTTGGTCTTAGGGGACTGTGGTGGGTGGGCTGGCCTACACTCAGGAATGTTCTTTGGTTCCTGGTTGAACAATGACACTGTAGTGTTGGGGACAGTTGGGATGGGGAGGACTCCCACAGGCACAGTCTGGGTGGCCAGTGTGGGCATTCCCTCTTTGGGACTCATTTTTTTGGCAGGGCCAAGCAGGGAGTATGAAGACAGGAGGGGTCATGCTCAGTAGAAAAAGAGTGAGGGATGCTGGGAAGGCGTTGAAACTGAGAGTCCAGATCAGGGCTCTTCTGCCCTGCACACCTACTAAGTCGATCACGAGAGCACATTGGTGGGTCCTCACTCCTCCAGCCTCCTCCCACTTGAGCATTCTGAGACTATGGAAGACAGGACCCAAGCCAGGCCCCCAAGGGGAGGAGGCTCACCAGCAAGTCAGACTAGCAGCCAGTGGGGCTCTGAGCTGCAGAGAAAGTGAGGGTACCCAGGCAAGATAGCCTCACTCTTTAGAGGTCTAAGGTTCCATTTCTGGCTCACCATGTCCCAAGGGATAATTCAGCAGCACTGGATGCCAGGGTACTAAACATCTGGCCTGTCTGGTCACCACCTTCCCACCCATGCTCATATGTAGGGGTGAGGCTGTGCCAGGCTGTAATAAAATGGTCCTGAGTGACTACCTTGGTCCACTTTCAGCCCCATCCCTGTATCATGTGGGTGATTAGATTGAGAGGCTGCCTGGGTGGAACCAGGTGGGGGTGTGGGGCTGGGGAACAGAGTTTCACCCTGCAGGAGACACCCTGACTCTGAGCTGTTGGGAGCCAGGAAAGCAGTGCGAGAGTTTCCCTGAGTCCTATGCCCCAGTTCCCCTGGGTGCAGCAAGCATCACATTCCCAATGGCACTGGGATTAAGGAGTCTCTGGGTACCTGTTGGGGCAGCAGGACAGGCCATGGGTCTGGCGGTGAAAGAGTTAACAGCAACAGCTGGCTCTTCTCAAGAAAAAAACTCCCTGAAGATGTCTGGCCCACCTCCAGGGCCAAGCCTTGAGAGCTAAAAACTCAGAAGTTCAGACCTGTGGCTAGATCTGCCTCTAGAGGAGAATAGCAGCAGCCTGGTCACAGTCTGTCGCCTATCTATCCATAAACCCATCTGGCTGGCTTCCTGTTGCTCCTCTGGAACCTGCCTGGCCACCTATCTGTAAGCCTGTCTGCTATCCTTTCTATCCAGTTGTCTGGCCTGTGTGACTATCTGTCTTGCTGGACTCATTGCTCTTACCCATCTGTCCAATCGCCTGAGTTCACCCTGTGTAGTTTCTTTTCCCTTCAGTTTGTCAGTCAGTTTGTCCCTCTGTCCACTGCTCTGTGTGTCCAGCTGCCTCCCCTCTCTTTCTGGACCACTGAGTCATGGCAAGGGGCCATAGGGCCATGGTCTGCCTGGTACTGCTGGGTGTGGGACTGGGTCTGACCATCATTGTGCTGGCTGTGGTCCTTTCTCATCACCAAACCTCTTGCGGTCCTGGTGCTTTCACGTGTGCTGCCGTAGCTGCTGACTCCAAGATCTGCTCGGATATTGGACGGTGAGTAAGAGGTGGAGTGAGCTCAGTGACCCTTGGCAGCTAGCTGGCTGTGTCTGGAGACTGAGTCACTGTGGTGGGGGTGTGAAGAGGGACACGTGAGTGCCAGCCATGCTTACTGTGAGGTAAGGGCTGTGTGTGATTTGGCAGTCCCAGGGCCCTTGCACAGAACGGTGTTGGTGTGTCCATAGGGAAGATGGGGACTGCATTGCAAAGATAGTGTGAGTCTATTGTTGAAAATCAGCTATACAGTGCTGGTTGGAAAGGCAGACTGAATGAGACCTGCTACGTTGTCCCTGCCTGTCCTGACCAAGTCTGGACCTTTTTCGGAAACCTGGGCAACGGGCTTCAGGGCTCCATCCTGCAATACACAATGCCTCCCAGGGTCAGTACAAGAAAGCATGTTACAGCTGTCAGGACCTCCCTCTCTGTGGCACGGTCTGGCCTTGGTGAGTGGAGTGACTGATGTGGAGAATGGGAAGGAGAGAGAGAGAGAGAGAGAGAGAGAGAGAGAGAGAGAGAGAGAGAGAGAGAGAGAAGCTACAGTGGGTGATTCCTGACCTTCCAGGAAACCCAGCCCATGGGAAGCCTCTGGTACCCACCATGCTGCCACAGGACCAGCCTGAGGCAGGAAGTCACTCCTGATTCCCTGCCTCCCACTGGGCCCCTGAAACTGGGGCAAGTCTCTCTTTCCTTCTGGTCATCTGGATCACCTTCCCAGTCTGGTAGCCCACTGTCGGGGTTCGAGTGCTTTGTGAACCCAAGGCTGGGTCCTGCAGCAGGGAGAGTGGCGGTCCTGGCCCAAAATAACAGGCTAGCATGCTTTTTTGTACTCTTCTTGAATTCACTGTCCACCCGTCCATCTGTCCATCCATCCTTCCTTCCTTCCATCCTTCCTTCCATCTATCCGTCCATCTGTCCATCCATCCTTCCTTCTGTCCTTCCTTCCATCCTTCCTTCCTTCCATCCGTGCATCCATCTGTCCATCCATCCTTCCTTCCATCCTTTCCTTCCTTCCTCCCTTAATCCATCTGTCCACCTCCCTTGCTCACAGTAGCCCTCAACCCTGCTAAGCCAGGTCCTCGGAGTTCCCAGACTTCCTGGCAGATTCATGTCTACATTTAACTTGGAAGTCCATGGGAAAAGCAGCTGGGATCAGTAGGGACAGTCCTTTCTACGCCACATGGGGTTCCCAAGGGACGCAAGAGTTAAGACCAACCATGGCTCTGTCTGTGAGATCCGGCATCTGTTTAATTCTCCCAGAATGCAAAGATATAACTGAGGTGGGGTATGTGTGCATGCTCAGACCCCACGGAAAACCAGCCAGATGAGCAGCCCCGTGAACAAAGGGGTGTGCTTCTACTGTCTGTGAGGAGGCTCTCTGAACAGCGAGCGAGCAAGCGAGTGAGCACTTGGGCTGTGAGGGTCAGGTTGTGGTTGGTCCTTGGAGCCTGCACTCTCTGGTGTTCTCAACTCTCAAGCTCTCCCCTGGTGAGAAGGGGATGTGGGTTCCCACAGTGTTTTGTCAAACAACTCTCTCTGCTTCCTGTTCTTGTTTTAAGAAGCCAGGGGTGGGAGAGAGCCTCCGGACCCAGCTACTTACCATGAAAGAGTGGTCGGTGACCATAGCCAGACTAGGCCTTAAGGAAGGTGTCGTCATGTGTCCCCTGGCCAAGAGCTTTCCATTCGACTCAGGGTGTCTGCCCAGGGGAAGAACCTGGCCAGTGTCACAGTGGGAAGTCTTGGTGGTACTGACATTCTCCCCTGCTGTTGCTACTGCTGTTCTTGCCAGGGTGGGAGGGCTGTGGAAGGGTCAGTCTTTCTAAAGTCCCCTACCTCTTCCCCCAGACCCCAATCTGCCCAGCCCTAGGTACTTAATGGTTACGGCTTTATATACCAAAGTGCAGAAGGTAAGGCTTCTTTGGGGTTCTGGGGAGTAGGATTCTGGAGGGCTGCCGTCTAGACTGACACTGGGCTACGAGTTGGGATGACAGTTGAACCCCAAGGGCTGAGTGTGGCCTGCTGCTTCATGCCTACCTGGAGTTGGAGGATTGCACCCTTAGTTCAGAGGAGAGCAGTAAGTAACACAGGCCAAGCTATGTGGCACCATGTGGGCCTCAGTTTCCTCTCTGTGACATGGCTTTTAGGCTGTCACCTCCTTCATGGAATGGCTTGAGAACACACAGGTGAATTCACCTCACACACTGGACATGGTCTTTCAGTAGCTCTGTAGAGAAGTCATTTGCCTGGGTTGATCTGGACATAGGGCAACATCTCAGGACCCAAGGGAAGATTAGGGTGTGGCTCCTGGTCTCTATCTTCCAGGGCTCCGGCTTCAATTTCTCCTTTCTTCCTCTCAGCTTGAACTTGTTCTGAGACCTTCCTGTTTCTCCTTATTCCTGACCAGCTCACCAGGAAGCGCCTGCCTTCCCTGACCATTGGTGGGACTCTTTACAGCTCAGGATGGCACACACCTATGCAAATACTTGTGTGAACACACACAGCTGAGTGAGCCTGTCAAGGCTGTAGTGTAGTGGTGACATCCAAGCAGCCTGCTGGTTCCTCAGGGACAAGTGTCCAGGAAATGTTTTAGTCTCTTGTTGACCCAAACCGATCACATTTCCCAAGTAAGAAAAGCCAGGCACCAGACGCTCAGTTACCTTGCAGCTAGCTGGCAGGAATATCGTCCTACCATAGCAGGGCTACTATAGACCCAGGCTCCTGGTTTATGCCTGTGGTTGTGGGGTTGTGGGTACATGTAGTAAGTCATGGCCTGTTCTCCTATCTGCAACATCTAATACTTTTGTTTGTCATAGATTAAATATGGGAGGGGTGGGTGCTTGCTCTGTGGCACAGAACTTGCCTATCATGGTAAAATGAGGAACAACTATACTCTGTCGTGGCCTAGGGACACAGTGTAACCAAGACCGACACAGCCCTGCCTTTGTGGGAGGAAATACAAACAGATCTGTAACTATGTTGAATGGTTAGGTATGATCATTGTTTATGTGAAGTTTCTGTTCTGTGAAAATCAACATCTATCTCTCTCTCTCTCTCTCTCTCTCTCTCTCTCTCTCTCTCTCTCTCTCCTGTGTTGATCAGGACAATCCCCTTGATTTAGTAATTCCCAGGATTACAGTTTCGAACCATCAGGCCTAGCAGCAAGGAGCCATTTCCTTCCTTCTTTCTGCCATTTTTATTAGGTTGGATTGTAGATGTGTTTTCTGTCTTGTTGTTTCTCTCCCTTTAAAATGCAGTGAGTCTTAGGCCACCTTTGTATTCCTAACACAATCTCCGCTTTTTTTGGGGGGTTTGGTTTTTTCGAGACAGGGTTTCTCTGTGTAGCCCTGGCTGTCCTGGAACTCACTCTGTAGATCAGGTTGGCCTCAAACTCAGAAATCCGCCTGCCTCTGCCTCCCAAGTGCTGGGATTAAAGGCGTGCGCCACCACTGCCCGGCCCACAAACTCTGCTTAATGAGGATTCAACATGATTTTTTTTAATTTCATAGGCGATCGCAATTGGACTTACTAATTTTTGTCTTGATGATCAACGATCTCTGTAATTTTCCTTTGTTACAACTACCTCATCGGTTTAGGTTTGTTTCCACGTGTGGATCCACTCCAGGGCCCTTGTGCACACCAGGCACACACTGCGCCCCCGAGCCACACCTTTATTGTATTTGGTATTAGATTCCTGCAGATACCACAAAGAACCGGGAAGCTGTGTTTTCTTTTCCCTTCACTATGCTAAAATACCCCGGTGACAACAACTTTATTCTCACAGTTCAAGATTCAGTTCATCGCCGGGCGGTGGTGGCGCACGCCTTTAATCCCAGCACTTGGGAGGCAGAGGC
>CM052720.1:36801816-36826022 GCA_028551405.1 Uromys caudimaculatus
AACTCTATAAAAGAAAACTTTTAACTTGGAGGCTGGCTTACAGCTTCAGAGGATGAGTCCATTATCATCATGGCAAGAATCATGGAAGCATGTATGCTGATGGATCAGTAGCTGAGCACAATATCCTGATCCACAGGCAGGGTGTGGAGGAAGGAGGAAGAGAAAGAAAGAGACAGACAGACAGACAGACAGAGAAGGAAAGGGAGAGAGACAGAGCAAGAGAGCAAGAGTGCCTGGGCCTGGTATTGACTTTTGAAACCTCAAAGTCCCCCCACCCCCCAGTGACACACTTCCTCTCACAAGCCCACGCCTCCTAATCCTTCTAATCCTTTCAAATAGTTCCACTCCCTGCTGACTAAGCATTCAAATATGTGAGCCTGTGAAGGTCATTCTTGCATTTGTCTTTTTTTTTTTTTTTTTTTTTTTTTGGTTTTTCGAAACAAGGTTTCTCTGTGTAGCCCTGGTTGTCCTGGAACTCGCTCTGTAGACCAGGCTGGCCTCGCACTCAGAAATCTGCCTGCCTCTGTCTTCTAAGTGCTGGGATTATAGGCATGCGCCACCATTGCCTGGCAGAGGTCATTCTTATTTAAACCCCCACAGTAAATGTAAATGCAAATATGTGTGTGTGTGTGTGTGTGTGTGTGTGTGTGTGTGTGTGTGTGTATGTGTGTGTGTGTGTATAGGCACACGTGCTACAGTGAACCAGGGGAGGTCAGAGAACAATTCTTAGGAGCTGGTTCTCTTCTGACACCTTGTGAACTCCAGCTCATGTTGTTGGGCCTGTACACCAGAACCTCCGCCTGCCAAGCCAGCTTGCTGACCCTCGTTTGTTTGTAGTTTTCCATAGTCTTGGGGTCTTACTATGTTGCTAGACTGGCCTCAAGCTCTATAGCACCAGTGATCTTCCTGCCTCAGCCTCCTGAGTAACTTTAGTTTTTCATTATTTATAGTTCACTGATTTTTTTTTTTCATGTTTGTGTCTAACCTGCTATTAGCATTATGTTCCTAATTCCAGAGCACTGGTGAATTTTTTTTTGTTTGTTTACTTTTTAAAAAAAGATTTATTTATTTTATGTATGTGAGAACACTGTAACTCTCTTCAGACACACCAGAAGAGGGCATTGGAGCCTGTCACAAATGGTTTTGAGCCACCATGTGGTTGCTGGGAATTGAACTCAGGACCTCTGGAAGAGCAAGCAGTCAGTGCTCTTAACCACTGAGCCATCTCTCCAACCCTTGTTTGTTTATTCTTAATTAAGCTGGTCGTGGAGATGCACACCTTTAATACCAGCAATTGGGAGGCAGAGGTGGGTGAATTTCTGCAAGTTTGAGGCCAGCCAGAGCTAGCTACATAGTGAGATCCCATCTCAAATAAAACAGATAAAGAAAACTAATTAATTATTTGTATGTGAGTGTGGAGGAACGTGGGTCACTGCAGCATGTGGAGGTCAGAGGAGAATTTCACAAGGTGTTTCTCATCTTCCACCTTGTTTTTGAGAAAGGGTCTCTTGCTTCTGCTACACTGAATACTCCAGGCTAGCTTAGCTTGTAAGCTTCCTGGAGCTTCCTGCTCCTTTGGACACAGGAATGCTGGGATTAGAGATGCAGGCCACTGCAGGATTTCTAATTGTAAATGAGTTCCAAGGACCAAACTCAAGTCATCCGGCTTGCTTGGTAAGTGCTTTGACTCGAAATTTTTAATCTTGTCTTCGATATCTTGAAATACACTTATTTTGGACATTCGTAGTTGGGTATGGTGGCTTATATAGATGAGTCTTGGCATTTAAGAGGGTGAAGCAGAAGAATTAATTACAAGTATGAGGCCAGTTTGGGCTATATAGTGAGATGAGAGAGAGAGAGAGAGAGAGAGAGGGGAGAGAGTGAGAAGAGAGAGTGAGTGAGAGAGAGAGGAGAGAGTGAGAAGAGAGAGTGAGAGAGAGAAAGAATATAGAGAGAAGAGAAACAGAGACAGACCCAGAGAGAGACAGACAGAGAAAGACAGAGAGACAGAGAGAGACAGAGAGACACACACACAGAGAAGCAGATTGTGACCTTCATAACCTAGGGTCCTGTGGATCTTTTAAGATTGTCCATACTCAATTCTGAGTTTTTTTACTTTTGCTATATCTCCTTACTGTCTTGTTCATTTGCCACCTAGTATTGGAAAACATGTATAACAATTGCCAAAAATAAAATTTCCAGGGGAGGAGGTTGAGACAGGGTTTCTCTGTGTAGTCCTGGCTATCCCTATCCTGGAACTCACTCTGTAGACCAGGCTGGCCTTGAACTCACAGAGATTCACCTGCTTCTTCCTCCAAAGTCCTGGGATTAAAGGTGTATGCTGCCATCACCCAACCTGTTTTTTTTGTTTGTTTGTTTGTTTTGTTTTTTGGTTTTTCGAGACAGGGTTTCTCTGTATAGCCCTGGCTATCTTGGAACTCACTCTGTAGACCAGGCTGGCCTCGAACTCAGAAATCCGCCTGCCTCTGCCTCCCGAGTGCTGGGATTAAAGGCGTGTGCCACCACGGCTCAGCGCCCAACCTCTTTAAAAAATAATTTTTGGACTAAACATTAGTCTTCCCTTCCTGTAATTCTAGTACTTGGGAGAGTGAGGCAGGAGGATCACCACAAGTATGAAGCCAGCCTGGGCTACAATCTAGGACTTTGTCTAAAATAAAGAAATGAATGAATGAATGAATGAATGAAAAGATAAAACCCAACCAAAACCCCAAATAATAAGTTAATAAAAGTAATTTTTTAATATTTTAAGGCCTTAGGATTATAATTCTGGGATCTCCTTTATAGTTCCGGTCACTAGATGGTTTGCAGCTGGGCCCCTGTATGGAGAGGCGTAGTCTAATTCTGGATGTGACACCTGGAGAAGGACCCATCCTGGAGTGTGGAGCATGAGCACCATCCCTTCCCTGAGCAGACAGAGGATGCTGACACACTGCTCTGCCTCTGAGCTATCTGTGTAAAACTGGCAATCTTCTCCAGGGAAAAGCAGCTGCAGATGCCAGGCCTGCCTCCCTCACCATGAACTTTCTCCCTGCTGCCAAAGCCTTCATAGCACATGTTTCTAATTTGATTGGCTTCCCTAGTTCTCTGTGGGAATTTGGTCTAAAGTCATCAACTTCTGGGATATCTAGGGGCCACTGGCCAGATTACTGAAATGTACAGAAATCAGGCAGACACGCGAGGCCAGGTACAACAGGCTATTGCAGAAACTCGGAAACTTTGGTGACTGATAGCTTGGACCACAGTGGTGGGTCTGGGGTACCTCCAATGTGGTCAACAAGAGTGGAAGAGATCTGCCATTAAGGGTGACTCCAAGGATGGAGGACAGAGTAAATTGGAAAATGGTTATGGCATTCTCTAAGCCCGTGAGGACAAGAATAGCAGACTTCTGTCGGGTTAGAGATGGGAGGGAAAGAAAACGTGCAGTTTAGGTCATGGTGGTATGCTTTCGAGCCCCCCCAGCAAGGCATTGGTAGATGGCTGCACAGAAGAGTCTCAACTTTAGGGAAGAGAAGAGGTTTAAGAAGTAAAGGCAGAAGTCTTAAGTATAGAGTTTGTGGGGCACGGATGAGCTCAATTCTGAAGTATAGAGTTTGTGGTGCATGGATGAGCTCATATCTGAAGTATAGAGTTTGTGGTGCATGGATGAGCTCAAATATGGATCAAGGGCTCAACGTGAGGAGGTCAGGGAGGAAAAGATGGGCATTGAAGAAGCTGAGTGTAGAAAGGGCTTTTGGTGGGAAGTGGCAATCGAGGGCACAGGCTGCTGCCGAGCGGCCTCAAGCAGAGCTGAGAACTTGTCTCTGATGGGAACATGTCATTTCTTCCACCCACCTTCCTTCGACATTGTTGATGATGTTTTATTGTTGAGAATCTGCTTATAGGGCTGGAGAGATGGGCCAGTACTCATCTTTAAAACATTGTACGATGCCTGACTAATTCAGCAGTCTTGATTTTGCTCATGCTTCTGACTCCATTTAATTCCAGGATTACATACGTAATGGTGGCGTCCCCACGTATACTAACATTTAAGCTAAGGAGCCAAGGCGAGGCAGAGTCCAGGATGGACTGGTTGGGTCACAGATAATGGAGTCAAGGGAAGATGTGGGGTTGGAAGCCCCACGGAGTTGTGGGAGGAGACCTAGGTCTGCCCTTGTGGGTCTTGAGTTCCTCCTGGTACCTGGAGGCCAAATGGTAATCCTGGAGGTGCTGAGGAGGGTCTCTGCATGCAGAGAAAGGGGCAGTCCTTGGTGAATGGTGCAGACTGTACTTCTGTCCCAGGAGCCACTGTGACATAGGCCAGTCTCACTAACAATTTGAAGTTAAAGGACCCGTCCTTTGGACAGATAAGGGAGTAGCTGTCCCCAAAAGCATTGGGGACAAAGAAAAAGGTGTAAAACTCATCAGTCCAAGTACTGGACTCTAGTGCAGGATCCTGGGGTCACCCACTAAACCCAGCTTAGACAGTGGAGTCTCAGAATGGGCTGCAGGGGCCCAGGTTCTACCTATTGCAATGAGCCAGTATTGCAGGAGCTCCAGGGGATAATGGCAGCAGAATCATTTGTAAACTGAGAACCACCTTATATATGCCACAGGGACATGGAAATGCTATCATACTTTGAATTGTGATGGCGGACCAATGGATAGCTGGATTTGAGGGGGCAGCTCTGCATGTCTTCTCACCTCCCTTGGGGTTTGGTGCCAGCCGTTAGAACATCAATCTGTCGCTGTTTCCCAGCCAGTGCTGGTCAGATGAGCCCAGGAAGAGATGAAGTAGAGAAGCCAGATCTCTGATTCTGTGTCATGTCCCCTAGAACCATCCTCCAGCAGAGGGGTTCACCTGTGGACGCTGCCATCGCTGCCCTCATCTGTACTGGTGTTGCTAACCCTCAGAGCATGGGCCTGGGCGGAGGGGTTGTCTTCACCATCTACAATGCATCAACAGGTAGGTCTTCACGGGATGCCCCCTGGGGAGATAGACTTCAGTCGGTCATGGGATACTCGTTTCTTGCATGCATCTTCCCAGGTACTCTTAGGACCCTTTGGATTGCCTTGGTCTCTGTTGTGTGAAGCCCTGATGGTAGTGGTGTTTCAAAGGTTAGCACAGAGATAAAAACCAAGATCTAGAACAAATTGGGGCCATCTCTCACCCTATCTTAACTTTAGGGAAGGTGGAGGTCATCAACGCTCGGGAGACAGTGCCAGCCAGCTATGACCAGGGCCTGCTAAACCAGTGTAAAAATGCTCTGCCACTGGGCACAGGTAAGGCCTTGGGAAGGGTTCTTCCCCCACCCCCACCAACAGAATATTTTTATTATTTGGGGATTTCACATCATGCACCCCAATCGTATTTCCCAGTCTTCCTATGTCTGTGCCCCACCATCCTCCCATGCCCTCTGCCCCCAGAAAAAGAAGAAGAAGAAAAAAATCAAGTTCAATTCGTATTGTAAATGTACTCACTGGAGCATGGTCAAAATTTGGGAAGGGTTCTTTAGCCAACCTAACTTACTCTACTGTGGGCCTGTCCAGAACAGCCCCCAAAGGGTAAGTATGTCTCATGGACAGGCTGTGAAACCCTCGGCATTGGGGACAGCATCTGGACATGGGGAGACTCAGACCCCCTGACCTTCTGGAGTGTTTGAAAGCTTATTTGGGGGGTAGACTCTGAGTAAGAGGAGGTTCCAAATGGAAGACCAGTCTTGGGGGGCCCAGTGGATATGGGTTGATGAAACAGGAATCCTGGGTCCAGTTTATTTGAGGGCAGAGTAGGCTCTGGGGTGGGAGTGGGGTAGCCTCGGCTTGGTTCTGTCTATTACAATGATTAGTACCGATGGCAGTCTTTCTGTGTGGACTTGATAGGGAAGGCAATGGGGAGCCACAAGAGGTCGATGCTGGGAGCAGTATGGTCAAGCCTGGGCTCCAGAGGCTGGCAGACCAAGCTGAGATGAGAGTGTTACACTGGGCTAAAGAAAGGTGCCTGTTATGCAGGGGCCCAGTGGATCGGGGTTCCTGGGGAACTCCGCGGCTATGCTGAGGCCCACCGCCGCCATGGCCGCCTGCCTTGGGCTCAGCTTTTCTGGCCCACCATTGCACTGCTCCGAGAGGGTTTCCGTGTGCCCTCTGTCCTCAGCCAGTTCCTCAACAACAGCATCCTGAGGCCCTGCTTGTATTCATCAACCCTAAGGTGAGCACTGTAGGGTAGCCCTCAAATCCGTATCCTACCCGAGCTCACCCACAGTCCAGGGTGCCTCAGTCTTTCCTCAGAGGGGGTGGGAGGTTGACCCTAAGGGACCAAGGCCCTTTACAGCCAGGATAACCAATGCTTTTCTGTCTCCAGTCATAACCTAATTTAGGCTAAGGGCAGCTTACTCCTTCGGTGCTGGCTTCCTTCTGTTCATCTTTGGGAATGGCAGATAGCCTTTCTTGCTCTACTAGCTTAGTGATGGGTCCTCCCAGGAGGTAACGGAGTAAATCTGGGACACCAGAAAGGTTCCATTGCCAGGAGTGTGGGTGGTAGCACCAGCCCCACATCTAGATAACCAGTTCCCCTGTGCTTCAGTGCTGAGACCATGGCTGTTTCCATGAGAAGAATCCTGAAGGTTTCTCTAGAGCTCAGCAGGAATGTGAGTGTCCTCTGGGATCTGGCATCAGCCTGAGGTTGCCTCCTAACCCCCTAGACAGCTCTTCTTCAATGGGACAGAAACCTTGAGATCTCAGGACCCACTCCCATGGCCTGCGCTGGCCAACACCCTGGAGACTGTGGCCACAGAGGGTGCGGAGGCTTTATACACAGGGAGGCTGGGCCGCATGCTGGTGGAAGACATTGCTAAGCAAGGTTAGCTGAACTGACACTCCAACACCCAGCCCTGCTAGGGAAAAGAGTCAAGTTCTGGGCATTGGGGGTTCAAGTCACACCTTTCCCAGACCCTCCAGTACTACGGGGTACTCCAGGGATGGGGGAGGCCAGGTGCCCATGTAGACCAGCCTGGTTGTTGCTAGCCTTAGGGGTCTCAGTAGTCAAGAACCTTGAGGGGCGGGGCTTTTGCACATCTGCCTGTAAAGAGGCTATGGGTGGCCAAGCTGATCATCCATCTCCTCCTATTTCCCGCTTACCTTCATCTGCTCTCTGTCCACCAGCCTATACCATTCTGCCCATCAACTCTCTGAGACTACATCACTAGCAGGCAAGAGAAACTTCTTCGAACGTCCTGAGATGAGTAGCAACTCTTTGGCAACCCCCCCATCTACACCTGGAGCTCTCACTGTCTCTCTCCAGGAAGCCAGCTGACAGTTCGGGACTTGGCTGCCTTCCAGCCTGAAGTGGCAGAAGCCCTGGAGATGCCCCTAGGAAACTATACCCTGTACTCACCACCGCCGCCTGCAGGGGGCGCTATTCTTAGCTTCGTTCTCAACGTGTTGAAAGGTAAGATCTTCTCGGGCCTCCCCTCTCCTCTCCAGCCCCTCCCCAGGGGGAGAGCCTGAACTGTCAGCTCATCACAAATTTTGGGGGAATACATTAGCTTTCCATCATTATAACATATTGCCGGACACAGCTACTTATCAAGAAAAGTTTAGTGCTGCGAGTTTAGCTCAGTGGTAGAGTACTTAGGAGGCCTGGCTCCTTTATAACAACACTCTTGTAAGAACTACCAAAGAATCACTTGTGAAGCACATTCCAACAGCAAAACTCCTCCGAGTGGCCTATAGACTTCCTATTAAGTCTTATCTCTTAAAGGTCCAACCACCTCTCAGTGCTGATACTGTGGGGATCAAGCATCCAATCTCAGCAAACCATCGGGGACACTCAGGACCTAGTCTAATTATAGCATATGGCCACTGTCTTTTTCTATGTACTAGGTTAACAGATAATATGATATCTAAGACTGTGCAGGATAGTGGTCAGGATGGTATGTCTGGAGTTGGTCTCTGTCTCAGAAACTGGGCCATATTGTACAGAAGGAGGTGGCATCCTTTTCCTTAATATGTGACCCAGTCTCAGGGCACAGGAGCAGAAGGCTCTGCAGGTATCGAGCTGCCTGCCTGTCAGGTGTGTACACTCAGGACTGAAACAGCACAGAGAACCATAGCCTTCAGGGACTGCCTGAGGCCTCACAGTTCTGAAGCTAGAAGACACACAGCACTGTGCACACAGGATGGATTCCCTCTAGGGTCTCCCGAGGAGAACCTGCTGGCTTTCCTTGCCTTTGGCTGCATCAGTCTAGACTCTGCCCCTGCCATTACAGACAGCACAAAGCCTTACACATGCTACATGCTTCCCTGTGGCTGCACTTGTGAAAAGGTTTATATACATTAGGGGCAGTAAGATACCTGTGCCTTCTCGCCTACAGGAAGCACTTATGGCTTCTCTTCGGTATACGTAAATCACCATCATTGCTGCTGTGGGTCAGCTTTGCGTTGCTATGACAAATACCTGTGATAAAACCTGCTTATAAAGATAAACAGTTTATCTTGTCACACGGGGTTTAGAGGTGTTGTAGAAATATTTAATCTCAAACAGGGCTTCCACTCTGCCTTTGATCATTCAGTTCCCAGATAAAAGACACATACTTTTTATATTTATAATAAGCCTTAATCAGCACTAGAGCTGGGCAGATATCTACCCTCTAAGCTATTAGAGTCTATTTCCCCACCATCAACCACATTTTAAAATTTGCCATGTTCCACTTGGGCTGCTCTTAACTCCAAGTGGCCAGCCCTCATGGCCATATTTTTTATGATTCACCTAACCCATGGCCGCTTCCTCCTCTCTCCATCTTCTTCTTCCCTCTCTTGGTCCTCAAGCCCAGGACCCTAAGTCCCACCCATCTCAATTCTGCCCAGCTCTAGGCTGTAGGCATCTTTATTCACCAATCAGGGATAACTTGGGGGGCAAGGTCACATAGTGTCACTTGAGTATATTTGCAGATTCTCTCATCTTTGGGGGCAGCCAGGCCTTGGGGCCAATATTTAGCATTACAAATGCATAGCGAAAGACAGAACTTCTACAGAGAGGTTTCTGTCTGGGTTTGGTTGGCTCCATTGCATTTGGGCCTGTGGTGAGGCAGTACATCAAGGCAGGGACTTGGAGTAAAGCAAGAAGCTCAAGGCTGCTGGGACGTGAAGGAGGGGAAAGGAGAGACTCAAACACAAGCCTCACTGAGCACATGACCTAAACCATCCTCCAGGCCCTACCTCGTAAAGCTTCCATCACTTCCCAGTAGGAACCAAGCCTACAAGTGTGCACTGGGGCCATACGTTACCTTGACATAAATACTTCAACATGGTGACGGTTGATCTGATCATGTAAGGTCTGAGAGCTCAGTGGTAGAATTCATGACTAACATGTGCAATGTTCTGGGTACCAGTCTTAGTGAGGTGTGTGTGTGTGTGTGTGTGTGTGTGTGTGTGTGTGTGTGTTATTAATAATAAGTGATTAGCTGGGCAGTGGTGATCAAGGCCAGCCTGGTCTACAGAGTGAGTTCCAGGACAGCCAGGGCTACACAGAGAAACCCTGTCTCGAAAAACCAAAAAAAAAAAAAAGTGATTAATGAGCAGGCTGCAAATGCAATATAGATACATTAGACAGTTTACATCCTTGAGGTGATGGGGCAAGGTAACACAAGACTTAATTGTGTTACTCAGAATGATACTTAAAACTTATGAATTGTTATGAAACTTTCCACCTAATATTTTCAAACTATGACTGACTGCAGGTAACTGAAATTGTGGGAAGTCAGACTACAGGCAAGAGGGGACATTCCTTCTCTGTGAGTCTGGCTTATAAAGACGCACGTGGCCTGGGGTAGTGGTGCACGCCTTTGATGTGGGTGCTCAGGAAGCAGAGGCAGTCAGAACTCTGAGTTTGGATCTGTGGCTGTTTGTATCATGTTACTTTGGGTTCCCAGAATTGTTTGTGTGGGAGTTTGTATGTAAGATATTAAGGGACCTTGCCCCTAGTTGGTTTTGATTGGTAAATAAAGATGTCAGCAGCCAATGGCTGGGCAGGACAGACAGAGGTGGGATCTTAGGATTTTACTGGGCTTGGGACAGAGAGAAAAAACGAGATCTGCCATGCCAGGAGAAGGAGAGGAAAGACATCATGTCTGAGAAGGTATGGGACAGAGGGCATAGCCACCATGTAGGAGCCCATGACAGATGCCCAACTGGATCCAGGGCACCAAAGATGAAATATAGAATTTAATAAATAATAATTTGGGAATATCAGAGGGAGGAGGATTAGCCATGTGGACGTTAAAAATGGCCCAGTCATTGAATTATTTTAGGCATATTAAAATTTAAAGAATATATATATATGCATATATATGTATGTGTATATATATACATATATATATGTGTGTGTGTGTATATATATACATATATATATGTGTGTGTGTGTGTGTGTGTATATATATATATATATATATATATATATCTTTTATTCAAGAACCCAGAAAATTGGGGCCGCTAACATGGAACCCCGCCACCAAAATGTATTTAATTAATTAATGTTACATGGATAGCCTGGTCAACAGAGCAAGTTTCAGGATAGCCAGGGCTACACAGAGAAACCCTGTCTCGAGAAAAAAAAAAAAAGACACATGTGATTCCAGTTAGGGCTGACCTACATAATTCACAATTCAGGGTAACTGCCTCCTCTCAAAATCCTCAACATATTTTGTCATAGAATATAATATTAATTCTTGGGCTATATAAATCGATATTTGTGGATTCTGGGAATAAAAAATTGAGTAAATCTTTTAGGGGTCCAATATTCAGCCCTCAGCACCCCTCTCCCTTCCCAGGGTTCAACTTCTCTGCAGAGACAGTGGCCCGGCCTGAAGGGAAAGTAAACATGTACCATCACCTCGTAGAGACTCTCAAGTTCGCAGTAGGGCAGAGGTGGCGGTTAAGGGACCCTTACATTCACCCAGGGATACAGGTAAGGCTCCCAGGGACTGATGGGGTCCTCTCCCCTTCACTAGAATACAGTGTGAAGGGAGGGTCAGGACTGGTGTAGGGAAGGTGTAGGAACTCTTTGTTGTTCTAGGCAGGAATATCCTGGCAGTGGTTCGGCGGTGTCCGAGTTATAAGCAGGTAGGATCTAGGCTTCACACAGGCTAAAGGAAGGCCCTTGCAGGATAGACTGGAGGAAGGGTTCCCCATCGGGAATGAGTTCATCCTGCCCTCTGCTCTGAGAACCACCCCCAACCCCTGGCTCCACACTGACTCACTGACTCCTCACTCCAGAACATCTCCCAGGACCTTCTCCGGGAGGATCTAGCCCAGCGCATCCGCCAGCAGATCGACAGCCGTGGTGACCACCACCAGCTCAGCCATTACAACCTGTCCGGGGTCAGGGGCAACAAGATGGGCACCTCTCATGTGTCTGTGTTGGGAGAAGACGGCAGTGCTGTGGCAGCCACCAGTACCATCAACACACCGTGTGTGGGACCGGGGCACCTGGGGCGAGAGGCGGGGCAGCAGAGCTCAGGAGCGGGTGGGCAAGGGAGGAGGGGCGGGGCAGCAGAGCTCAGGAGCGGGTGGGCAGGGGAGGAGGGGCGGGGCAGACAGGGCTCAGGGGCGAGTGGGCAGGCTCTCTCCTTGGCTCCTGTCCTTAGCCTGAGTTTGGTCTGCACCTACTGACCTCCCCTTGCTAATCTCTAAGCAGGCAGCCTCTTGAGGTTGCTTTCCCTTCTCTTTGGCACCAGAGACATTCCCCCCAACCCCCCAGGAAAGCTATTGCTAGGTGGCCCTGAGCCAGGTCCTGTCTGGAATGGACCTTATTAAAAATAAAGAAAAGAAAAGAAAAAGAAAGAAAGAAAAGATGAGGGGTGGGGCGGCAAAGGGGATCTTTGTAGTAAACGGTCCTGAGAGATCGCAGCCCCGTGTTATTGAGAGCCAAAGCGTGAAGTTCAGGCTCCACATTGCCTATCTGCAGCTTTGGAGCCATGGTGTACTCCCCACAGACAGGCATCATCCTTAATAACGAGCTACTAGACTTATGCTGGAGACACACACCAGGTTCCACGTTCACCCCTCCACCTGGTGAGAACAAGGCCTCCTGCCCCTAACCCCTTGAAGAGAGAGGGAGAAGACTGGGTGGGGCAGCTAACCCCTGGGTGGGTCGCCCCCATCACTGAGCACTGTGCTTAGCAAATGCCCGAAGGAGGGCTGGGCGGTACTCCTGGAGGGTGTGGGTGATGCTTCTCGGCTCCAGTTCCAGGTGAGCGGCCACCATCTTCCATGGTACCCTCCATCTTGGTCAACAAAGGCCAGGGATCGAAGCTGGTGATCGGTGGGGCTGGTGGGGAGCTTATCATCTCTGCTGTGGCCCAGGTGAGTCTGAACATTCTTGGCTAGAGCGTCCCCTCTCCGCGAAACTCCCTGGGGTGGGGGTGGGGAAGTCATGGTGGGATGGCCAGTGCCTCCTTCCCCGGGTGTTCTTATTTCTTCCAGACTATCATGAATAAGCTGTGGCTCGGCTTTGACCTGAAAGAAGCCATTGCAGCTCCTATCCTACATGTCAATAGCAAGGGCCATGTGGAGTATGAACCCAAGTTTAACCAGGTGAGGCTGAGGTCCCACTTACTTCCTGAAACCCCTGCTGCTCAATGCCTTCTGTAAAGAACCCAGTAACTGCATGTGCCAGGCAGGTACACTTCACCTTAGGAGCCACAAGGCGTTGAGAAGCCCAGTGAGAAAGGCTATAGGTTTGTCCCCCGGTAGCCAAGTCAAGAGACCAGGCTGTTGTCTGGGCTTCTCCCAGACTGAGGACTTAATTTCTTTTTCTTTTTTTTTTTTGAGACAGGGTTTCTCTGTGTAGCCCTGGCTGTCCTGGAACTCACTCTGTAGACCAGGCTGGCCTCGAACTCAGAAATCCACCTGCCTCTGCCTCCCAAGTGCTGGGATTAAAGGTATGCGCCACCACTGCCCAACTGAGGACTTCAAAACCTTGTCCTGTTATACCATGTCCAAGAAGCTGGTTTTTCTGGCTGTGGCCAGTTGGATGTTCCTTCTTGGTGATTTTTTTTTCCCCCTCGTGTAGTTTGGAACTCACAGTTGAGAGTTTGTAAATGAAAGAGCTTTTCCTGTGGGATTTTGTTCTAGAGCATTAGAGGTCATGATGCTGTTACTTCTTCCAAATATGTGGTTCTCCCACTAAAGCCACCCGAGCAGGACCAGGGGCTGAATTCTCTTGACTGGCTACCTACCACCTTCCTCCCAGACAGACACTTAGCTTTCCAGAAGTTTCCTGAAGCTAATTGGATGCACTATGCTGGAGCGTGTGCACAGATTAGCAGCTCTGGGGCTGGAGAGATGGCTCAGTGGTTAAGAGCACTTGCTCAGCTCTCATTTCTTGGCACCCACATGGCCGCTCACAACCACTCTATAAAAGTTATAAGAGATCCAAAACCCTCTTCTGACCCTCCCTTCTAGGCTCCTACATGTGTGTGGTGCACATATATACACTCAGGCACACACACACACACACACACACACACACAGAGGAATAAATAAATATTTTAAAAATAAATTTTTAAAAACGTTTTAAAAGGCTAGTAGCTTTTTAAGGCCACAAACTTTGTGTTTGGAAGCATTTCAATCATCTGTGGTTCAAGGTCCTCAAAGTTCTATGTTTCAGTTCCCAAGGCCACCCCTGGGGCCCCTCAGAATTCTAAAAACCCTTAGAGTCAGAGGCCTTGAGTAAGAAGGGACATTGACAGACGACGATTCCTTCATCATGGTTTGATTCAGCTTCCAGTTGTACCAAAGCCATAGGTGCAGGGCTGGGGATGTGGCCCAGGGAAAGAGTATGCATAAGTTGCCAACACTACACAAAGAACAAAAGAAAAAGAAAGTTATATGCATTCAGTGGAAACCACGTAATACTCATGCTCCATTAGCGGTGATTACCTCCATAACTATTCTAGGTTATAGCTTCCGGACGGCACTCAGTAAAGTACATTTGAGGTGCTCAACACTTTATAGTGAAATGATCTTTGTCTTCGACAATGCAATAGGCTAAAATAAGTATCCTGCACATTTAAGGCAGGCTGTGATGTCTGATAGGTTAGACGTACCTACATTTTAAAAAAGATTTGGGGGCTGGAGAGATGGCTCAGTGGTTAAGAGCACTGACTGCTCTTCCAGAGGTCCATGTGGTTCAATTCCCAGCAACCACATGGTGGCTCATGACCATCTGTAATGAGATCTGATGCCCTCTTATGGTGTGTCTGAAGAGAGTGTACTCACATACATAAAATAAATAAGTAAATCTTAAAAAAATATTTAAGATTTATGTGTATGAATATATTGCCTGCATATCTGTATGTGTACCACATGCATGACTGGTGGTTATAGAATGTCAGAAGAGGCCATTGGACACCCTGCAGCTGGAATCATGGTTGTGAGCCACTGTGCAGGTGCTGAGAACCGAACCTGGGTCCTCTGCCAAAAAAAAAAAAAAAAAAGTGCTTTTAAGTGCAGAGTCATCTCTTGAAGTTAGATATATTAAATATATAAATGCATTTTGAGTTACAATACTTCCCGATTATGATGGATTTGAACACCGTTGTAAGTTGCACAGCATCTGTGTTGAGACCTGCAGTCTGTGCAGAGTTCTTCCGGGGACCTGAGAGGCTCTCTCAGAACACTGGGCCCAAGGAACTAATGTCTAGGGGCTGCAAGATCCAAGACATGTTCTTTTAAGCTCTTAGTCCTGGAGCCTTGAATCTTGACTGAAGAGCCTTTCCCAGCAAATGCCCGTCCTCAGGACTTGGCACTCTGAGAATCTTCGACTCTGAGAATTTAGAAGATGACACACAGTCCGGGAATGAGGATTAATGAGATCCAGTGCCCATAATGCCAAGACCCTTGGCTCCCTGGGGGTGTCAGAATGTCACTTATGCAGATCTAGGTCTTTCCATGGAGAACATCACAGACTCTGGCTTGGAGACCTCAAATCTCCAAGAACCTTTATAAGCAAAAGCCTCCACCAAGGCGAGGAAGGTCTTGGAGTTTGGCCATTAAATTCTGAGAAATGGAGTCCCTGAGGACTGAAAGTTTAGCTTTGGCTTTGGCACTGCAGGCCTTGGCCTTTCATGCTAAGGCCATCGGGCGATTCCTACGGTGAATACTGAAAAATTTAGACTCCTAAGGGCAAGCCTCCAAATCTCACCTTGCCAGTGGCTCAAGTCACAAAATGTTACATGATGGAGTCAGACAGGAGGCAACTGATTAGAAAGACTGCAGAGGTGTCACCGTACCTGGATGTCTGTGGAATATCGGGCCATAGTGGACAAAATTCTTGGCCCATTAATCTGAAATAGTGTATGGAAGTGTGAGGCTGAGGAAGTACAGTTCTTAGGAGTTTTGCCCCCTATAACACGATAAACAGCAGTGGGGGCTTACACCCCAAGAATCTAAAGCCCTTCACATTTAGAACTTCAGGGCTAGGTAGGGCCTGCTTTAATTTCTACCACAGAGTTCACAGATTTAGTGTCTTACACCTGATTAATTAGGGTCCCACATCCTAAGTGTCTCCTTAAGGTTCTAGTTTTCTTGGATACATACACAAAGGAAGTATTCCTTTATGTATATCTACACACACACACACACACACACACACACATGGAATGTTTCATGAATTTAAAAGTCATCCTTAAGCAAGGGCCATGTTAATCTTTCTATATTGATCCAATTTTAGTGTGTATAATGCTGAAGTGAGAACAGACCACATGGATTCTCTGGACAAACAGGATCAGGAGCTTTGGCTTCTCCTAGACACCCCTTTATAAGCCCTAAAATTGTAGGCTCCCAGGAGTTTAACTGCTGCATATCTAGGGGTCTTAGGTCTTGAGTTCTTGTCTGTGTTACTATTGTCCTATTGTATTGCTGGGCCTGGATACCTAGTATCTAGTACTTCATCGCTTCAATGTCCCAGGCCATTCTTGGATCCCTAGAAGGTATTGCTTTCAAAGGATTCAAAATTGTGCCCCTCAGCCCAAGTTACCTTCCCAATAGAAGCACCTAGATTACCTCAGATTTGTCCTCTGGGGCCATAGCAAATTAGACCCAGGAACTGAATAAACTTGGTTCTTAAGGGGTCTTTGTTCTGAGTCTCATCATCCCTGTATTGCCCTCAGAGCTGTGCAGCCCTCTTACACCCCTCTGATACTTTCAAGTTACAGGCTGCATGCTCTAGGACCAGTGCCTGCCCCGTCTTTCCCTAGCCCAGGTCCTCAGACCCACTTCCCCCCAATTCCACCTTTTAAGGTCTGTTTTTCTATGTCTTATCTAGCCACTCCATTGTGTATGGAGGAAGGGGGACTTGAGCTTCCCTCTCCAGGAATGCTCCTTCTCTCTTCTTCAGGAGGTACAGAAGGGGCTACAGGACCGAGGCCAGAGCCAGAGCCAGAGCCAGCGGCCAGTTTTCCTGAATGCAGTCCAGGCTGTGTTTCAGGAAGGGCCCTGCATCTATGCAGCATCTGACTCGAGGAAGGCTGGAAAGGCTTCAGGATACTAAGACAGCTCTGCCCAGAGCTAGGATCTGGCCCACTACGAGTGCTGTGCCCCACATGGATGACGTTGTACTTTTAAGTACTCCAGGACCTGGATCCCTTGCTGTGAGGTCAACCTGAGATGGAAAAGAACAGGGAACAGCTCAGCAGATGAATGACTGAAGAGGGAAGGATTGACTTGTCCCTGGTCCCATACCAACACCTCCTGTGTCCCTGCCCTGGTTCTTCTAGCCTTGCCCTGGCCGCATGCTCACCCTCTTAAATGGTGTACCTGCCAGTCCAAGATTAAAGAGGAACCACAGCATGAGCTGATTTAGTGGTTCTAAGCAGGTAAAGAGACCCTCAGAGAGTTCCCAATGATAGGCAACACACCACAGATTCCTATGGTCTTTCATGACTCGCCATCAGAGCTCAGAAATGGGCCAGGCTTCATAAGGCTCAACGGTCAGAGGCAAGCACACCACCCACCTCTACTCTGCTCACTACAACGTCTTTGGGGGGGGGGTGTGTTTCAGTGTGTCTGCCCATCCCCCATCTCGGCTGCTGTTGGAAGACAGGAGTGTGGCTTGTAGTACCTGTCCCCAACTCGTGTGATGTTTTTCTGCACTCAGGAAAAGGTTGGGTGAAGCAAAGCTCAGGTCTTAATACTCCATGTTCTTGAGACTAGGGCTCATGCTTGACAGTGCTGACATCTGAGACGACATTCCTTTGTTGCATGGAGCCGTCCCCACATCGCACACACTTGACACAACAGCATTCCCTCATACACTCCCAGATGCAACAACAGAAACTATCTCTGGACAGGGCTACGTCACCCCTACCCGAGAACTGCTGCTCTGGATGAGTGGGAAGCCGTCATAGATAGCTTTGCAAGCTACCCAGTAGGGTAGTCTCACTATAGGGACCTGAGCATCTGACTCCTGGGAGTAGCAGGTACTTCTGTGTTACCTCAAGTGTCTCCGGGAGTTGCGTTACTACATACAGGGTGCTACAACAACCTGTGTGACTTATGTATCTTTTTTTTTTTTTTTTTTGGTTTTTCGAGACAGGGTTTCTCTGTGTAGCCCTCGCTGTCCTGGAACTCACTCTGTAGACCAGGCTGGCCTCGAACTCAGAAATCCACCTGCCTCTGCTTCCCAAGTGCTGGGATTAAAGGCGTGCACCACCACTGCCCGCTGGCTTATGTATCTTAAGGAAATCCATCATGGTGGTTCAGTTGTTAAGAGCTCTTTTTTGCTAGGGCCTACGTTTTGATTCCCGGCTCCTACAAGATGGTTCATAACCATCTCTAACTCCAGTTCCAAGGGATCTCATGATGGCCCTTTCTGACCTCCATAGGCACCAAGAATGAGATACAGTATGCATGCCTACGTTGTAGGCAAATCGCTTACGCAAAAATTAAGTAAATAAATCTAACGTTAAAATTTTTAAAAATTGATGAAAAGTGCCAGCAGATACTGTGCTTAATGAGGGTTCATTTTCTCACAGACTATCACGTGGTGGAAGGAGCTAGGTGACTCACTAGGGTCTCTTAAAAGATGTTAGAGTCACCCTCACTGTCTATGAAAAATTGGTTTCAGGACCTCCCAAAGAAGATGTGATCTCTGTGGACGCTCATGGCCTTTATATAAAATGCAGCTGTATTTGTATCAGCTGCTTGGAAAATTAAGAGCTGGAAGCTAACAGGGCATTAAGTGAGGTTTAGGTGATATCTTCTGGGGTTCCTGATTACAATCAGACTTTGCTCATCTTCATTGTGATGTTTCGGTAAGGGATGGACAACCCCCCACCCCCACCCCTTGATTTGAGACTATAAAATTCTCTGCTCCTTTCTGAACACAGTTCCCCACTGTGCATGCACGTCTGCGCCCAGCCCCAGGATCTTTCCCGATTTTATAATTGCATGCTTCAAGCTACTGAATCTTGCTCCATGCACCCTTCTATCTCCTGCTACGTCTGTGGGAACCTAATTCAAGTGCTTTTGGTCAAAGAGGGGTGGCTATATCTTCTGGCTAACTCTGTTGCCATGTGATAATGTCAGTGTGCTTTCCGTATCAGATCAAAGAGTAACTGCAGACCTCCACAATAAGTTCTGCTCTTGAGAGATTATTTTTCCTCATATGCTAATTGGGTTCTAAGAGGAACTTGATGATTCTGCTATGATCATGTGCCTCTGACATACTGTGCCCGAAAAAAAAAAAATGGCGGTTTGGGTTTCCTCCTGATCTTGATAGAAAAGCAATTGATGTTATAGCTGAGAGAGACAATCGTACCTTGTTCCTACTAATTCATCTCTTGCTGTATAGTGGAGGAAATTTGATCCCCAAGCTTTAAAAAGAAAGAGCAGGCTATGTTACATTGTTACCAGGCAATTTAGTTAAATGTTAAAAAGAATAACTAAACGATAGGCAATTTAACCTTTAACATCAACCCACAGCTAAACCAAAAAGCAGTGAGATACGTTTCTATGTCCAAACTTTTCTTCCAGCCTGGTGTGACTGGCACTCTGGGCGCTCAACAACAAAAATGTGGAGACCAACACCAGTAAGAATATAGAGGCTAAGAGGACAGCCAATGTTTAGGCCCCTGCCCCAAGGTCAGGGACATGGCTGGACACCTCTCAAAGTGTTCTACAGCTCTGGCAAATCACCTGTCCTAGCCTGGCAGTGGTGGCACACGCCTTTATTCCCAGCACTTGGGAGGCAGAGGAGGCTGTATCTCTGAGTTCAAAGCCAGCCTGGTCTATAGAGTGAATTCCAGAACAGCCAGGGCGACAAAGAGAAACCCTGTCTCAAAAACAAACAAAAAATCCAAAGTTTCCCAGAACACCCACGTGGCAGCTCACAACTGTCTGCAACTCAAGTGCCAGTGAATCCGACTTTCTCAAATAGACATACATGCAAGCCAAACACCAATGCGCATAGATAGATAGATAGATAGATAGATAAGTCACCTGTCCTCTTGATTAGAGAGGTCATAAAGATCCAGAGTTTGGCCTTTAACTAGAGAACATAGATCAAGAGGAGGGATAATACAGGAGGAAATGTCCTCGGTGCTTCCAAGGGAAGCCACATGGTCAGCAAGATCCCGACTCAACCCCATAGATGACACACCTCATAGAGGAAAGCCTAAAGAAGCCAGTGGACCCCTCCTAAGTCCCAAGAGTAACCCCTGAAAAGCCCCAACTGACTTGAACAACTACAAACAACTGGTTCCTTCTTGACTACTGAATGGTCTTAAGCATCCAACAAGAAATACACCCAAAGAGTAAAATGATTGGTAATCATAGAGGGCAGATGAAGTAGACTAAACTTTAGAAGGAACAAAGATTCAGGCCTCGGGACGCTCTCATGGGCTACTGACCCAGCAAATAGCTGATTACATGCTAGCTCTTGTCCACACCTGACAGTTCACAAAGCCCACCGCTAATATCTACCAAAGCCTTCCTCTGACTCACCTTGTCTCTCAATCTACCCAGGGGGCTGAGTCTAATTAAAGATTCTAACCCAAGTGTTCTTAACCAGGGGATCAAATCAAACAACCTTACCAGGCTCTTGCCTAAGATCATTCCAAAACACAGATGTTTACAGTTTGATTCATAAAAGTAGCAAAATTACAGTTACAGAGTAGCAACAAAAGAAAAAAATAATTTTGAGGTTGGGAAGGAGGGGTCACCACAACATGTGAAACTGTATTTAGTTGCAACCTTAGAAAGGTTGAGAACCACTGCGATAACCCTGGAGCTCACCAGCCATCCACTGTGGGTTTTCTGGGAACAGAGAACAGGTCACCAGATTTGCATGGTGAGTGTTTTCCCCAGCTAAGCCATCTCACCAGCTTTCTGTCTATCATGTAGGAGCAAAAAGGTCTGTCACAGGTCTGTCACACCCCACTTCTGGTTCTAATATTCTATATTAGTCACTTTTCCACTTGATTAACTTAGTACCTGATAATGGAGGAAGGAGTCCTAGTTTCCCAGGAAAACACAAACAGAAAAAAACATCAGAAGCACATTTGGGGCTTTGTGACAGGAGCCTGGCTCCAGGGACACATTTGAGTCTGATATTCTTGAGGTCAAGCGGGCGTGTTCTAGTCAGTATGGAGTCATTTCGTCCTATCCTGCAACCCAGGACCACAAGCCTGTCAATAAATCCCAACAAACTGCATCACAGCAGATGACTTAACTGGCCATCAGTGCCAGTTGATGAATTCAACTCCTGTATCTTCTTGTTTCTTCTTTGAGTATGATTACTAACAAACGACAACCCCATTCATGTCCAACAACCGCCAATTCCATCTCTCAGGCATTCATATACCCTCTGAAAAGTTTCCAGAGTCCCAAACATAACACAATCGCAGAAACTATCTACAGCTGGCAAAAACCACGCCTCTGCTAGAGCATGAGGCAAATCACAGTCAGCTGCTGTGGACAGTCCAAAGCAGCCCCACATCTCCATGCTTGGGATTAAAATGAAAACATTCTTATAATGTTTCTGTGTTTATAAAGAAACCAAAATTCCAGAATCACTGCATGAGCTATAAGCTCACGACAAGAGAGGTAAGGAAAGAACTGAGGGAGTAAGAGGGAGCCTGAGACTGGAGCACTAGATGGTGACCACCATATTGTGAGCTTTGCCTGCTCTCTCTATGCTTATTACAGTGCAAAATAAATGCACAGGATACCCATGCACACCAGAGGGAACTGTATAAGACTCCAGTGGTATAGAATCGCATTTGGAGAAACTTAAACTGCTTCTCTGTTACCACCAGACTGTGTGGATATGTAGACCGTGAGACAGAGGGGGAGGAGCATTCCTGTGGTGGGGAATGATGTTGAGAAAATGAATATTAGGACCATTCATCTGACCCTTGCCTAAACAATGTCTGCCAGACCCAGGGAAATTGTCCCTTCACAGACTGGCCCATCTTGGGCACAGGTGAGGCACGTCAACGGAAGGGTGTCAGGTGGTAAATCGTGGGCAGATCAAACTGCTGGGATGGCAAGCTCAATATGAGGAAACAGATTTAAAGAAGGTGGTAGCTTTGCAAACTGCCCATGGAAACGTCTATGGCTCTATCTGGTCAATAAGAAAAGGCAGATGGAAGAACTTGGAAAATGACCATAGGCTATCGAAAGTCAAATAAGGTGATGCTTCTTATCTATGACATGATACTTAACAGGACCTACTCCCGGGGGCGGGGAGATGTCATGGCCGCTCTCAGCTCCACACGTGCAGTTCTGTACTAATGTCAGTTCAGCATTCCTTTGAAACTGGACCGGCAAGACCAGTTCACCCTCACTTTTAAAGAAGGCCAGGAGACATTCTCTGCTGATACTTTTTGGTTCCATTGTATCCATAACGGCATGCCAGCTGGTACAGACTGTACTTTCTTGCAGGACACAAAAGAATGGTTGCATGCTTCTACCTGAGGAATGGCTAGTAAAGCACTGCTCCATCTTTACAGTCCCCAGGTATATTCCAGTCAGTGAAATCCATTCAAAGGCAGACATGCTATGTGATAAAAGCACAAATTGTCTCCACCACCCTACCCCATATGGTGAAGGCTTTTGCAGGACCCCTGGATGATCTTTGTCTTTTGCTCTTTGTCTAGCTCAGTGGCTATGCCCCCTGTGTCCACTCATTAGGAAGGAAGTCACATGGACATGGGGCTGTGGCTAGGTGCTTAGAGTGTTTGCCCAACATGTTTGACATGTGTTCTCCGGCACCAAAACAAACAAACATTTGCAAATGGGAGAGAGTCACAGGGGACTGGAATATTTCCCAACTGCAAACATCCATAAAAAGCAAAGATATGACAGCCCATCTGAGACTGTGACAAATGGCATGACCTGGGCTCTCCAGCAAGAACCAATACAAAAGGCACCTCTGGGTTTTTGCTCCTAGCTCTGAAGGAGCTAACGTAGGCTTTCTCCTCAGAAGAGCAGATTTGAGCACTTTATCGTGTCTTACAAGAGGTGAAGCTACTGGTTGGGACTACCAATCACAGCATGAAGAAACCTGTCTATGATGGTGTTGGTGGATGGCTTGTTTTACCTGACATGGTCCCCTGTGGGATAGACCCTGCTCTAAATAAGTATCGTGTGTATCACAACATAGTTTTCTCCAAGAGTTTCCTAACTCCTGAGTTGCAGACAGTGTAGCTCAGGACTGGCTATTTCTAAAACATTCTCCACTAAGTTTGCATATATACACATACACATAAAAAAAATAATAAAAATAAACATCAAACTCCTAGGGCTTTGGGAAACATGAATATATATAATATAGAATAGAATATTCTATGTAATATAGAATATAATCTAATATATATTTATATGTAATAGATAAGCTTAATTAATGAATATGTAGTATTCAAGCTACTGAATAAAACATGGACATACATAATATAGAATACAACTTAGTTTATATTTATATGTTACAGATAAACTAGTAGTTACTGAATAAATTGAAGGAAGTATAAGTGTATAAAATAAGACATGAGGATGTAGAACTAATTACAAATATAAATATAGAAGATGTTTAAAAATTATGAAATATCCGTTCTTATTTTAAAAGGTGAAAACTTTGACAAAAATGACTTTCTAAGACAATAGAAATAAGACCTCAATGTTTGAAACACATTTAAATACTATTTAAACACATTAAATACTATTTAAAATTAAGGCTTATTTGGCATCTCCTATCTTTATTTGCTGCTCTGTCAGATATGAATAATGACTGACTATGACACTAACAGCAAAGATCTAAACATACCAGTGACTGTCCTGGTTGGTCTTATGTCAACTTGACACAGGCTAGAGTCATCTGAAAGGAGGGGTCCTCAATTGAGAAAAAAAACTGCCATAAGATCCAACTGTAGCCTTCTCTTAATTAGCAATTGATGGGAAGGGCCCAGCCCATTGTGGGCGGGGCCATCCCTGGGCCGGTGGTCCTGGGTTCTATAAGAAAGCAGGCTGAGCAAGCATGAGAAACAAGCCAGTAAGCAGCACCCCTCTGTGGCCTCTGCATCAGCTCCTGCCTCCAGGTTCCTGCCCTGTTTGAGTGCCCGTCCTGACTTTCTCCGATGATGGACTCCAATATGGAAGTGTAAGCCAGAAGAACCCTGTCTTCTGGAAGTTGATTTTTAGACATGGTGTGTCATCGAAGCTAGAAAAACAAGTTGGGGCCGGAATAATAGGGTCTTGCTGTGACAGACCTGACCATGTTATTTTGAGAGGACTGTGGAAGGAGGACTTTGAAGCTAGAGAAGTCACTAAGTGTCGAGAGCTCAGTGAGCCATACTGCAGGAGCTTGGAAGATAAGAATGTTGAGAGACGCAGATGATGGAGGCCTGGCTGGTGAAGTTTCAGAGGGAAGCAAATGTCGGAGACAAAGGCCTTGGCCTTTTGCACATCTGCTGGACGAAAGATCCCAGGTTTGACTTATCTTGCTAGCCACAATGTCTCGGATCGCTCAGCAGGTGTCTCCTCTAGGCCCTGACTCTTAGGCTTGGCTTGATTAGCAACACAAAGAGTTTCGGCTCACAGCGGATATTCCCTCTACCCCTCCCCAGCCTGCTGCCGGATTAGACGACCAGCCCAGGGACAAATATTATGATGTTTGGTCGCATTGTGAATTCTCCCCGCCCCTGCCATTTCCCGCCCTA
>CM052720.1:36826522-36846558 GCA_028551405.1 Uromys caudimaculatus
GTGGAGCTCTGCCGCTCTTTCTGTCTGAGATATAAGGTACAATTCTGACCCTACCCTACTCTGCCTAAGCCCTTCACAACCCTCATTCAGAGGACTTTCCACAAAGGAGAACTTTGGACCCCGCTGGTTTTTCTGCTGCCTACTGATCTGTGCTTCCAAGAGAATCGGTCTAGGTCAAATACATGAGGCTTAGTTGTGCGCCTGAGAAGTTAGGCATGGCCCTTAGAGTAAAACCATCCAGGCAGGGTTTGGAGCCCACGCCAGGCTTGTGCAAGTATCTTTTTCTCTGGGAACACCAGAGTGGGAAGTTGCCTTTCCTGTATGCAGTCCAGCAGCTCAAAAAACATTTGAACCACTGTCACTGGGTCTCGGGAGGAGGTGGGACTAGCCAGAGGGCACCTGTCTCTTCCATCTCCTGAGCTACCTACATGTGACAGTTCCTGTTGAGCCTTTTGCAGGCATCGACCTTCTCATTGGGTAGCACCATTCTCCTTAATCCCTCAGGAGAGACACCGCCATGGGAAGTAGGAGCAGAGGAAGTAGGCGGGGCTCAGACTCTGATGCTATTAGTAGTTGACCTCTCAGACAATTGTGGAACAGTGGAGAAGCACAAACAGACAGGAACCAGGAAAGGTGTAACATGAGCTTGTTTTCTCGTACGGGCATGGAAGGGTGTTCCTGAGTATGCTAGAGAACAGGTAAGAGCAGAGGCCCAGCGAACAAAGGATGTGTCTTCTCTGCTGGACAGTTCTCTTTCTTCCCGCTCAGGCCCTGAGGCCACTCTTCAGTGTGGGACTGGGCCAACCTGAGCTCTCAAGTTGGGTCTTGGGGCAGGAATCAAGGCAGCTTAGCTCTGGGGGCCCTCCCAGGAGGGCAGGCACCAGGTCTTGGTTTATCAGGCTCTGGGGAGTGAGGGGCTGAAATGTGAGCTTCCAAGGCAGGAACTTCTGGGCTTGGGACATAGGTACTAGGATGGGACAAGAAGGCCATCCCTCAAGTCAGAGCCATAACCAATAGACGAAGGAAGTGCAGGTTACTGATGGAGGACTGTTGGGGGCGGAGTTCAGGAGTTAAGACTGTCCAGTATCATGTCTCAGTCAGGACAGGCTAGGCACAGGTATTGGGTCCATAGTGTTAAAGGCACAGATACTAGATGCGGCATTCATTGGACTAGGGTGTGTGTTTTTTGCGCTTCTCCCGGGAGGCTGGGTCTTGGTGAGCACATAGCCCGATACTGTCAGTCAAGCGTGCTCTGGTCTCAGGGTTGCGATCTCCACATGCTTCTACAACAGAGATAGGTTTAAAGTGGCGCTGGAGTCCCGCCAGCTGCTTCAAGGTCCTAAACTAAAAAGGGGCATAGGCGGGGGTCTTGGGTGATGTCCTCACATAGGTGGGGTCTTACATGTTGTTCTTCCTGCGGCGATGCAGCAACATATAGATGACAGAGATTAGCGCCACTATGGCCAGGCCTCCGAAGATGATACTCAGTAGCACTGTGTAGCTCCGCCCTGAGAGAGATGAAAGCGATGACAAAGACCAAGAAGCCACAGGTCTGCAGAGGCAAAATGGGAGGGGTGGCTCACCTGGCTGACACTCTGGGGTAGGCACAGACCATGTTCCATCAGCCTGGCAGGTGCTACTCTCTGGCCCTGCCAAGCTATAGCCATTGTTGCAGGCGAATCGGACAACGGATCCTTCCAGGTACTTCAAGCCTTCCTTGTGCCCATTCACAGGTGGGGGTAGCCAGCCACAGGATACCACTGAGATACGGGCAAAACACAGAGGGCAGGCCTGAACTGCCAGCCACTGAATGAGGCTAGACAATCTGAGAGGGCCACTCCTTGAGCCCCTTCCCACCCCCTACCAGGCTGTAGGCTCTTCAGACGATGCTGGTGTAGCTGGTGGGCCAACCGGGTGGCGTTGCCGATACTTGGGTCCCCCGTGCTTATCACGTCAAGGACGCAGAATTGGTCACCCTCACACAGCCTGGTCACATCTGTCTGGCTGGGGCTGAGTGTGATCTCATCAGGGAAGAGTGGTTTGAAGTTGGGGTCATGCTTGGATTGGTTCACGAATTGGTAGACCAGAGGCCAGGAGTCATAGGTAAACAGGGAAGAGGTGTTGGAAACGGCCCCTGGGGAGACAGGTGTCAGTCTTGTGTGGGCACAGTTCCCCGCTACAGACAAGTTTCTCTCCTTGACCTGCTGTCCTCCTTGTTGGCATCAGGAGCGCCAAACCGGTGTTGCGCCCAGGTAACGTCACTCAGGCGACAGTGTGACCCGCCCACCTGTTGCTAAGGCAACAGCCACCATATTCTCAGAATTCACCTTGACCCACCGCCCACCTTTACCTGTGGCTACGTCATGCCACGTCACTTTCCATATATATATACACGGAAGACTTCTCTCTCTCCTCCTCTCTTTTTTTTCCCCCTTCTTCCCTTCTCTCTCCTCGCCGCTACCTTGTCCCCTCCCCCAATAAACCCCTCACGTGGAACTGTTTGGCTTGGTGTGGTTTGGAACGTGCGACCGTCTCCATCGCAGCACATACCGGGACCCTTATCAGCAATTATTTATACAACACTCCTGGCCCATCCCTTCTCACCCTCCCTGCCTGGGTCACTCACAGTCGGCTCCAAACTGGAACACCTGCTGAGCACTGGCATTCAGGGGCAGGGCGTGCCCATTGCGCAGGGTGAAGTCATCCCTGGGGTTATCGTTGAGTGTCCCCAGGAGACCACGGGTATGGGTCAGAAACTTCTCAGGCAGCAGGATGCTCACACTCAGGAAAGGACCTTGTATACCGATCTCAAGGCCAGCCCCTGATGACAACATGACTGACACCTTGTCCTGAGAGGCCACGGACAGGAACATGCCTGAGCACAAGTAGAGATGGCTTAGGGTTATACTCTTGGGCCCTGTGTTCTGTCCCCCTCCCCCAGCCCTTGACACAGCCCTGAGGTAAGGTAGAGGCTCCCAATGTTGAGCTATGCTGTGGCTCCCGGCTACCACTTCCAACCATGTTCTTTTTTTTTTTTTTTTTTTCGAGACAGGGTTTTTCTGTGTAGCCCTGGCTGTCCTGGAACTCACTCTGTAGACCAGGCTGGCCTCGAACTCAGAAATCCGCCTGCCTCTGCCTCCCAAGTGCTGGGATTAAAGGCGTGCACCACCACTGCCCGGCCCCAACCCATGTTCTTAAATCTGCAGGGCTGGTGTCTTTGCGGTGAATTTCAAAGATGAACCAGGTGACCATGGCAGGGAGGTGTGAGTACCATCACTGTGGTCTTTAGGCTTCTGTGGGCTACACGGAGGACTAGCTGCTAGCCCTTGGCCTTTCAGGACTCTGTGTAGGTCCTATGGTTACCGCAGAATATGAAGGTATGAGAGCAGACCTCAGGCTGAGCAACCGCCCTCATTGGCCTAAAACAGTCACAAAAAGGGTGCAGATTCCCCTGACCTGGCCACGAGGGACTCGGCTTCTGCAAGGCCCAAGAACCTTTGCCTTTATATTTGGGCCAGAGTCTACCACAGCCTATGGCCAGGACTAGGGACAGTGTGAAAGCCACGGGTACCCGCTGACCATACTTAGCTGTGCCACTTACCCTTCAGGTCCATCCAATTTTGTTCAGTGAAACTAAGCTCTTTGTGATTCAGCAACACTTCCAAGACCTGGGACACGCCAGCTAACCGCACCTCTATAACATCCGAGTTACCTTCTTGGACAGCCACTGCAGTCAGCCCTGTACCACGGGCCTGGGTGTCTAGGTGGTGGGTTCAGAATGGGGCTCTTTTGGCTCTGGTCTACTACCCTGGATGACCCGACAGTGCCACCCCCAATGTAGAGGCCATGGGGCTCTGCCTCACTCACCATTGGGCATTTTTCCAGGCTGGGCCCGTCCCTGCACTCTCAGATCACTCAGTGTCGTTTCCAACAGCACATATTCGCCATTCCCGCTGAACGAGAAGCTGGTGCCATCGAAGGTGACAAAATGGGGGTCCCCGAAGGCAGAGGCTGAAGCGAAAGCCCAGGATCAGGTAGATTTCTTTGGCCTTTCCCACCCAGGCATGACTCTCCCTCTGTGGTCAGGTACCCAGGTCAGTACCTACCCAGGCGTGGGGGTCTGTAGCTGCGGCAGTCACTGGAGGGCCGCCGCTTCATATAGCGGGGACACTCAGGAGCCCAAAGACAGCAGTAATAGAAGCTGATGACGTCATAGAGCCAATGAGACATGCCAGGCACACGGGGAGGAGTGCGGTATGGGGGCGCGCCCCAGTCATGGCCACGGTCAGGGGTGCTGCCACTTGTTGAGTCTGAGGTCAGGAGCTGCGTGCCTTCTGCTGTATAGCAGCATTGCTGGCCTGAGCCATACTTGGGGCTAGGGTAAGAGCGGGACAGGGCCACTGCTGGCAGCTGCCCCCAAGCCCTGCCCATCCCTTATCCCTGGTCAGGTAGCTCACCTGGCTTGCACAGAGCGTACACAGTGCACAGCCCCTGGGTGGTAAGTGCATACGCTGCCATGTTCAATGTCACACCCATAGTCAGTCTGCAGAATATCCAAAGGTTGTCACCTGGGCTCTGCATTCCCTCCCTCCCCTGGGAACCAAACCCTAGGAGATCTTTCAACCCCACCCTACCCTCTGGTGGCCTCTGTCTAACTCAGTCAGGAAGGCTGGCCCCTCCTGTCCTCCCACTCTCTGGGGCCCTAATGGGTTCAGGGGCTTACGAAGAAGCGGCCAGAATCAGCCCTGGCCTGGGCCAGTGTGCAGGGGCAGTCTGGCAGCTCCGTTAGGAAATTGGGTAGCTGGTCTTCTAATGCCTCCCAGGCCAGGCACTGTGCACGGGCCCAGGCTACAGAGTCTGCCCGGAAGTCATCGCCCAGGTGCCAGGCCAGTGCGTGGTCGTTGGTCCAGAGTGCCAGCACATCCCTGAAGGAGAAATGATATTACCAGCTAAGGGGCTGGCTGCTAAGCACTTGGCTTCTTCAACAAGCTCTGCAGTTTGCAGGCAGATGAGCCTGGGGTACCATCTGATGAGGCCTTACTGTTTTCCTGCATAGTTCTCGCTGCTGATGATCCTCAGAGCACCCACTTTCCACCTCTGGTACTGAGGTAGGGCAGGTTTGGGGGTGAAAGTAAAGAAGCCGGAATTGGGGATGTTTGTAGCTAGAGAGTACAGATAGGACCACTTCGCAGTCCAGTTCCCAGAGTAGGGTTTCCCTAGAAGAAGAGAAAACCTTGGTCAGCCCTCCAAGGGTCCCCTCCTTCCCTCAGTCTCTGCAGTAGATGCTCCCCATGGACGGTCATGTGCTGATGCTTTGGCAAGGTCCCTGGTTTGTGTGACCAGTGGGGACATTCTTGAATCACTGGCCTGGTCTGTGTCAGGCTCAGAGGAGATGGGCTTGAGGTGGCTGCTTCTGTCTTCACTACATACCATCTACTCAAAGGTCACAGGGTCCCACACTCCCACTGTCTCTGGGGCCCAACATGCATGCCAGAAGTTACTGCTGTTTATGTCTAACTACAACTGCCCCGATCTACACCACCACCAGCCTTAAATCCTTTCTTCCTTTTTTTTTGGTTTTTCGAGACAGGGCTTCTCTGTGTAGTCCTGGCTGTCCTGGAACTCACTCTGTAGACCAGGCTGGCCTCAGACTCAGAAATCCACCTGCCTCTGCCTTCCGAGTGCTGGGATTAAAGGCGCGCGCCACCACTGCCCGGCCTTTCTTCCTTTCTACATTCTTTCCTGCATCCCCATCCGAGACTCCTTTTCTCATAGCCGAGTGTCTGAAAGTTCCAAACAGCCTCCATCAACCCCTTGGCAGACCCTACCTGTTTCCTCATAGCCCCACAGCTCAATGGTGACGGTCGGCGAGGGCAGCACTGAGGTGTCCCAGGTGAGGCTGAGGTTTCCCCTGACGTCTGAAGTACCATAATATTGCCAATGGGTCTCATTCACCAGCTGGCTTTTCTCGGACTCAGATACTTTGTAGGGATGTGCTGGACAGGGGGGGAAGCCCATAAGGAATGAGTGAAGACTTAATGGTACGCAAGAGACCTGGAGGGTTCTGAGAGCCTTCAAGAGACAAACACTGGCAGCAGCTAGGTGGTCTTCCTCAAGGTCTCTTGGCAGGAAGATACCATGGCCAGGAGAGATGAGGACTGGCCTGCAGAACTGAAGACCCAGGCTACATCACACCTCTCACCTCGCCCTTCCCCATCTTGCTGAGGGACCATCAGGGGCCTGAGTCTGAATCATTCTGATGAGGACCCCCCCCATGGCTCCAACTCCTCATGGGCTGGGACTCTGGTCTAGATGCCAGGGCATGGAGTAATGAATGTCACAACCCTCACCCAAGGGACTGGTTCAGCCAGAGGGACAGGTAGGCAGACTGGGTTTAGTATCAATACACATGGGTTAGTGTTAGGGAAAGTCCCGTGGCCTTGGGTTGTGGATAGGAAGGCCCAGGGAGGGTGGAGTCTACAAATTTAACAGCCTAGACTGGCTTGACAGAGTGAGGGCTCACCAGCTAGCCAAGTGCCTGCATGAGGGAAGGAACGGCCATTGTCCATTGATATGGTGAAGGGAATATAGCCGCTTTCATAGAGCAAGGGTGATATACAGTGCACTTGATTCAAGCCGTCCACATAGCCAAGGGTCTGGATACTCTCCTTAAACCTGAGGGACAGAGATGGTAGAGGCAGCCTGAGCCGAAAGCTATGGAAACAGGTTAGGCTAGGTGTGCCTGTGTTCTCCTGCCTGCTCTCGGTCCCAGGGCGCTACCTCCAGCCCCCATTCTCCATGAGACTGAGTGTGTAGGAGCCCTAATGACCCAGCTACTTAGGTCCCCCCACCTGCAGATGACACCATCAGTAGAGGCAGTCCACTTTAAATGTTGCACCACGAAGTCTTTGCCGCCCATCATGGAGCCTGAGGAGGGTGAGATCTCCAGGCAGTAGTTCAGAAAGTCTTTACAACAGGTGCCAAGGCCCAAGCAGGTGGGGTGACAGGAACAGAGTCCATCCTGTGCCCCACAGCGCAGGGAGCAGCTCTCCTGGGCACCTGGAGAAGAAAACCCTGTGTCCTGGGGTCAGCTGCCCTACAAACAGGGCCTGTTTTCCCTGGAGTCCGTGAGAAGTGTCCATGAGGTTGACCAGTTTCTCTGTCTGGATACCAATGACAGTAGAAAGCCACTGGCTTCATGGGGTGAGCTCCATTTTAGCACAAGTAATTGAGTGGCTACATGGGTCCTCACAGCTAAAAAAGGGTCTTCTTGCTCTCTGAGGCTAGGGCACATAGTCAGCAAGAGTCCTATTGAAGGCCCAGGAGGGAATCTGGGTTGAGCTTGTCCCATCTCTTTCTGGGGGTGGGTCATGGTTGAATCCCAGAGAACCCCACCCTCTGAGAAGGCAGCCAGGACACTCCCTTTTTAGGGGACAGGAGGGACATTCCAGTTGGGACTACCTCATAGGAACTGTGGACATCCTGTCTAGGCCCAACTGATCAGCCCACTTCCTCTGGAGGCTGTGAAGACCTGTGGCAGGGCTGAATTTCAGCCCCAGAGCTGAAAGGTAGAGACTGGGGTGGGGCACAAGTCCCCAAGTCAGACCACATCTTCCCCAGACCTCTGATGGAGATCCACCGGGAGCCAGGCTTTGCTCTAAGCCACTAGGCCACTTCACTGAGTTTGTACTCCAGAGTAGCAATAAATATTTATTGGCTAAGGTTTAATGACTGCAAGGGGTGTGTGAAGATGCTTCAAGATGCTGTGGGATAAAAAGCAAACCAGAAGGGTGGTGGCAGTTGCCTGCAATGGATGATAAGGTGAGGCAGGAGACTGGAGGCTGGTTAACTCCCAGCTCAGCTCAGGGAAAGGCTATGGCTCTAAGCTTATCCTTCTTGCTAGACTTTCTTGGTTGAGCTGGTAAGGCCCAGCACAGGGACAGACGAGAGGCAGGGTTCCCTGTGTGATTGCACCCTTCACCGAGGCTTGGGGTGAGGGCTCTTCAGTCTTTCCGGATTCCCTCCCAGGCCATTATGTGAGTGCAAGACGGGCTTGGTTCAGACCTCCCATCTCTACCAGAACGATCTAGTTCCAGGAGCCTCCCAATTTCTTCCCAGTACTCCCCAGTGCAGTCAGATGGACTGCCAGATGGACAGACGTTGAGCCCACAGGGGTGTCTGCTTAGGGCTTGACTGATGAGGCAGATGAACAGGGAGGGGTCAGAAGGGCAAAGTGGGGCATACCTGCTGTGAGCCTGGGGCCTGTGATTGTCCAGAGCAGCATCAAAAGCCAAGGCAGGAGGGCTAGCTTCATGGTGTGCCCCGCGTCTGCAACCAGCAGGCAGCACAGTGGCTCAGAGATTACAGGACAGGCTCTCTCCCGGCTGGCCAGGCCCCGCCTCCTGGTCCCGCCCAGCGTTCTGCGGCACCACTCCTCCCCTCCCTTCCCCGCCCCCTCTCAAAGTCCACAGGTGCCCATAGAGACCAGCAGAACCCAATGTGCCTAGTTAGCACATTCTTGTGCCATCACCACAGCCTTGGGACCCAGTGTGAGAATGAGGGGCTGGAGTATCCAGATGCTAGGACCTTTGGCACATGACAAGATGGATGGTGAGACAGCTCAGACCCTGGGGTCACAGTCTAGGCTAGTGTTCAAGATTTCTGCTGGGTGGGTGACGAAGTCCTGGTCCCCTCTGCTTCCCCTAGGAGGTGTTGCTAATACACACCCAGCCTGACAGGTGGAGGTGGAGCAAGAGTTAATCTGTTTGGAGTGTGAGCACATGGCATGGACTTGAGACCGTGTCATTGTTGTTTACTAGCCAGTTTCAGAGTCACTACCCAGACAGAGGAGCCCGGAGCTGAGGCTAGCCTGGCTGCAGTGTTGTCAGTGGGGATCTAACAGGTCCTGTTGAGGGTTCCCTCTCCAAGCTTCGGCACAGGAGGAAGGAGCCTGGGGTAGACCAACTAGAGGCTTCTGGGAGACCTTGATACTAGGGTGGCTCATGAAGACCCCCAAACCTAGGGCTCCAACTCAGGGCCTGTCACTTGGGCTAGACATCAGGACAGGGAAGCTGTAGGTTTGGTTTGGTTTTGGTTTTTTTTCCAAGACAGGGTTTCTCTGTGTTGCTCTGGCTGTCCTGGAACTCACTCTGTAGACCAGGCTGGTCTCGAACTCAGAAATCCACCTGCCTCTGCCTCCCCAGTGCTGGAATTAAAGGCGTGCGCCACCACTGCTGGCGAAGCTGTAGGTTTTCAATGCAAACACATTGGCTAGCCTCACAGGGGAGGAGGAGCTCGGGAGGCTGGCTTGTGAACTGAAGCCATCTGATCTGTGATCCTCCTTGGTCCTGGGTCTCAGCCTGCCCATTGTTCTATGGGCCTAGTCCCTTCTAGCTTAGTATGACTACCTACAACGTCAGGGCTGGAGGTCACCATGTCTCCCATGAGTGTCTGAGGAAATCTGAGGTGTAGGAATGGGAGCCAAGCTACACCTAAGGTAACCCTGTCCCTATTATACCTGGAACCCCACAGGCATATTTGGTGAGAAGTCACCCCTTCCAGAGAAAAGAAAATCTACTAAGCCCCAAGGGGCTCTGGATGGGTGATTTTGTGGGTACACTGAGGTCTCGTGGTGGGAGCAGTCGATGCTAACATTCCAGGCCCAGGATTGAGGGTAAGCAGTGGTGTACGGTTAAGTGACAGCTGTCTCGGCATCTTGGCTGTCCAGATGGCTGGCCTGGCGAGGACCCACCCTGGGTTGCCATGCTTCTAATCCATGGCCCTGGATTAGGTCTCATCAATGGATTCTTTCTACAGGGCTATGGACTTGAGACTTGTCTCCACTCTGGTCTAGAATTTGCAAGGAGAGACAAACGGGGCTTTGAAGTGCTGTGGGTGACACGGCAGGCAGGCACGGGGCTCTCAAACTCAAGCATCTGTAACATAAATGGTGTGGAGCCCAGGGAAGGCCAGGGTCACGACTTACTGGTCTGTGTTTTAGTCACGTGCTGTGTCACATGCCTGTAACCTCACTGAGGAGGCCGAGGCAGGGCCTACCTAGCCAACTGAGGCTATATAGCAAGATCTTCTCCTGGGGATTCAGTTTGCTTTCTCCTCAAATCTTGTTTTTGTTTTGCTGCATGTCTGTCTGTACACTCCATGTGTGCAGCACCTGCAAAAGCCGGAGGGAGCACTGGCTCTTCTGGAACTGGAGTTAGGAGCTCGGTGTGGGCTGCCGGGTCGTAAGGACTGAGTCAACTTTCCGGCCTTCAAATCTTCCTTTTTTTTTTAAAGAATTATTTATTTTATGTATGAGTACACTGTCACTGTCTTACCAGAAGAGGGTGTTGAATCTCATTACAGATGGTTGTGAGCCACCATGTGGTTGCTGGGAATTGAACTCAGAACTTTTGGAAGAGCAGTCAGTGCTCCTAACCTCTGAGCCATCTCTCCAGACCCAAATCTTCCTTTTTTTTTTTTTTTTTTTTTTTGGTTTTTCGAGACCCAAATCTTACTTTTAAACCAGCAGCCCATGTGTTCTGTCCTGGGCACCACCCTTGTGTAGCTGGTCCTGTCAGGGAGGAACTCTGATGCAGCAAGCCTCTCCCCCAAGGGCTGCTCTTTCCCATGGTGCTCTTCGGCTAACTCCTCGGCATCACCCAGACTCTGCCTTCTTTGTGACTTCCCACTGACAGTAGAGGAGCTCTAGGAAACCCAATGTCCTCTCAGATACAGGCCCACCCTTACCCAGGGGAGCCCAGGGACTCTGAATAGTAATGCCCCGGGGGCAGGGAGCACATCCTGCACCAATCAATATCCCCCAGGGTAAGCAGACAGGCAGAGACCATTTTCCACCTTTATTAGAAAAAGAAGCAACAATGACAAAAAAGGGGTGTGGGTGAGCTAGGCTCTACCAGAACCCAAGCTGGCCTGCCTTGGCACTGAACTGTGGGCCTGGTCAGCTGGACATGGACTTGTTAAGAAAGTCAGTATTTCATTAAAAAAAGAAGTGCCATCCCTGCTGTGCAGACCACACCCAGTGCATGTGCCTAAGACAGGCCTTATCTTGCTCTGGACCAACACATTTGTGTGGACAGCCTGAACCAGGGCAGGATGCTGTAAAGAGGGGGCTGGGCAGGCTGAGAAGACCACAGGAAACGATACCTCACTTAGGCTTCTGGCCTCACCCAGGGTCGGACAAAGGGATCCCAGGCCTTGCTGTTGCCTTGCTTTGGCTGCAGGTCTCTGGGTGGACCCCTTCATACGTCCATAAAATCGTCATCCTCATCTGTCTCACTCTCCAATGAGGACTCCTGGCTGGATGTCTCCAGAACCTCCAGGGCTGGCTGGCACAGGCTCTCCTTCCTCACATTGGCAGCGGATTGGGCGGACAGGATGGCTGACTGCACACAGAGCAGCACAAGGTCAGTAGTGACTGGCCTTACCCTGAACCTCTTAACACAACCCAAACTCTCACCCAGGGCCCACAGGAAGCTGGGCCCTTTCAGGTCTCCCAGTAACTCAAGCCCCTTCCAGACCCCCACCATGCACCCCACACCAGACCCCTGCCCGCTGCCCACGGTCACCTTCAGCTTCTGCTTGGTCTCCTCCGAGATGCTGCCTTTGGGGGAAAGCAGGGTAGGGGTAGGTGGTGTGACGGTGATCTCAGGAGGGAACTTGGTGGTGGCCGAGGGGATCACCAGCTTCGGCATGTTGGGCAGGAGGCGGGATTTGGCCCTGTTAGACTCAGTTTTGCCTTGGTGGCTCTCAGGTGTCTGGGTACCTCCACTGCTGGGGATCTTAGTGCTGGTGGCTGTTGAGAGACCTCAGAGTTGGAGTTTCCTTAGCCTCCTTAGTCTGCCTTTCCCTTCTCTGCTAAGAACTCGGTGTCTTCCTCAGAGGTCAGGAGGCCCACAGCACGGATGCCTTTGTGGACTGTCAGGGCCCCAGGCTCATCTCTGCTGCACACCACGGATGCCTTTGTGGACGGTCAGGGTCCCAGGCTCATCCCTGCTGCACACCTGCAATGCCAGGCTTGGACTTGCAGCTAGGGGCAGCCTGGGCTCACAGGAGCATCAGTGGACTCTAGTGGCTCTTCTGAGATATCCCAGGGATTCTGAAGGGTCCCCAGCACCAAGACAACACAAAACTGTTGTATCTTCTGAACTATTTCATTCCAAGTAGGGGTTAGAGGCTGGCCCTAGTACACACTTTCCTCCATTCTGGGATGAGTAAGGAATTGTCTCCTGGAGCCTGCAGGCAGTCAGGGCCATGGCAGACTGCAGATCTGGAACCTGGCAGCCTCCTGGGAGCTGCATGAACTGGGAGCAGCCCAGCTGTCCTGGCATGGCTCCACATTCTTTTAGCCTCATCTCTTTAAAAGGAGTGGGAGCTGATCCAGAGCCCTGCCTGGTCTTTGTGGGCTGGCGCCATGTCTTTCCCTCTTGAGTGGTCTGTGGGAGACCTGGCCAAGAGGTCTCCAGGGGCCTAACTGGTAGAGTGGCTGGTAGGAATAAGGGAGGGTCTGTGTTCTGTGTCAGTGCCCACAGAGACACCTCAGTGACAGGGCACAAACTCCTCCTCATATAGTACTGCCCCTCTGGGCTCTGTAGTTCCACAGGCTTAAAGACTCCGCCCCAGTAGGACCCTTCTGTGGAGCCAGACTCCAACCAGGCTCATCCTCACTTTCTCATGTGCTCTGTACTTCCCTGTCTATCCTCTGTGGGGCAGTCCACCCATGCCTGTCTGTCATCTGTGTGCAGCAGTGCTGGGTCGCTCCTAACTAGCCTTACCTTGGCTGCAGGTGGGCTCAGCTCCTGTCTGGCAAGCAGCCTCCACTGGCCAGCAGTGCTGCTCAGCCAGGGGGCCTGTGGCAGTCATTTTCATCTGGTGACTGTGCCGTGGTTCTTGAGGTGAAAAGCTGGCGCCCTCTGTCACTCCTGACACCTCTTCTCCCTCTATGGAGACACAGGCCAATTATAGGTAACATTCCCATTCCCTGACGCAAGTCCCCCTTCCCCAGGACCCATGCATGTGTCTGTGCCAGGCCTTGCAGGCCCTGACTATGCCCTAGGACCTATAACAGGGGAATGTAGCTGACGATGGGACAAGGTGGCACTCCATCTCCACAGGAGCCAGGGACCAGCAAAGCACAGGCAGGCAATTTCAAGAAATGTATCACACCTTAGGTAGACTGTGTCTGTGTCTGTGCAGCGGGGCCTGACATAACTAGAGCCATAATCAGAGCCCTCCTTGGTCTTCATGGGCTGGTGCCATGTACTTCTGCCCTGAATAACAATCTGTGGGAAACCTGGCTAGGAGTCTTGAGGGGCTTGACTGGCCAGCTGCTCACAGGGACACAGCTCTTGGACCTATGTAAGATACCACTATGGCTGTCAGGAGTGGGCTTATGTGTAAGGGTACCTATCCCTCCTCTGACTCACAGGAATGGCGAGTACAACCAGAGTAAAAACCACCAAATCTGTCAACTAAGACCAAAGTAGGCAGAGAACACATGGGTTCCTGCTGGGCACAAGGCAGGGGCTAGGAACTAGTCAAGTCTGGTTGGATGGACAACCGCTGTACCTGCCTTACCAGTTAGGATCTATGTCCCGCCTCCTTCAAGTTCACAGTGGTCATGCAGGTGGCTCCTTCCTTCGTGCTCACTCAGGTACCCTGTCTGTGCGGCTCTTACCCTGCCTCTGCCAGGAACAGCCATGCCCTTCCTCCAGCAGGGAAAAGGCAGGGCCCTGAGTGCCATGGACCTGTCCCACCTGAGCCTCCAGGGTCCAAAGATCTCCTCTTTTTATCTATTTAGAGAGGAGCTCTTGCTATTGATCTCAGGATAAAATCATGGCCATATCCGTTTCAGCCTCCCGAGGAAGGTATGTCCCACCACACCCGACTTGGAGTAGACTGTATTTCACTGGACCTGAGCCACACCCTCCCTTATCTTCAAGGCCTGGCGGTCTAGGTCATAGACAGACAATGGCTGGCTCCTCAGGACTGTCCTGCAGCGTTCCTAGCACCGCCTCGCTTGCAGGGTGAAAATCTAGATAGATACCAACCAAGCTGCCTTCCCTGGGTCCTGACCCAAGGCCATACCCATCCACAGTGAGCAGCACTCCGCCTGATGCAGCTGGCTGGCTGGCTGAACAGGGGCTTCCTGAGCAGCAGAGGTGGGGGTTAGGACACACAGATGGGGGGAAGACAAGGATGGCTGTGATTAGCTGGAGGCCAGCCTGGACTTGAGACCCTACCCAAAGGTACCATCTCTCTAGATGGTTTGGATCAACAGGGCTGACTTCCCTGAGGTGGGCCGAGGTGCACTCTGGGTAGGACGGGTGAGGGCTGCCCTCAGTGTTCCTGTGTCTGTGGCTTGCTCTTCCTCCCCTACAGCAGCAACCCCGGGTGGCCAAAGCCCCCCCTTATTTACTATTCATGGTCTTCAACTGTAACAGCAGACACTGCTGGGAATTTAGTTTTATTTCCAAATACCCGAAATGCAGAAGGATATTAAAAAAAACAAAACAAAACTGGCCAGGTGGTGGTGGACTTTCATCCCAGCACTTGGGAGGCAGAGGCAGGCAGATCTCTGAATTTTAGGCCAGCCCGGGCTACACAGAGAGAAACCTTGTCTCAGAACTAAAACAAAACAAAAACTGGTCATGGGATCACACAGGCCTGCTTCAGGACCACATGGAGCCCAGGCTTTCTTTCTAGAAGCTACCAGGAGGAAGGTCAGTACTGAGAAGTGTCCAGTCAGACACAGGGGAAGATACTAAGTATGATCACCTCTTCCCCTCACTAGGGCTATGCTGGCCACTCAGGATGCCATTAGGAAAATATTCCTGCTCTCTGGAAGATTTAAGGCCAGGCACTAGGTTCGTGTGGGTTGTCCTGGGAGGCTTGGGGCTTGGCTCAGATTTCCCCTGGACTCTCAGGACTTGGACCAAGAAGTAGGTCATTATGGCCCCTCCATACTGTTTGGGGCAATTCCTTTCTACCTGCTGTCCTATTTCTCCACATGACAGCTTCAGGAAAAAGGGACTCCCCTTCATTAAGGTGATGAGGGTCGGGCACAGGCTGGGGCTACATGGGTAGGCAACAGCAGGCAGGATAAGCTGGGGCTAGCTCACTCCACTGGGGCAGTGTGGGTGGGGAGGCAGAGCCACCAGGGTCTTTCAGCAGCTGTCCTCTGGGCTCTCCCATATGCACCGTGGGAGTGTGTCGTGTAGGCATCTGTGCTCCCCAGTGGCTCAGCCTTCACTAACGATCCCCACACGTCTGTCGAGGGCTCGCTAAGCAGGCTGTACGATCAGCAGCAGCAGCAGCAGACCCAGCCACACTGCTACGCTAGCCTCTCACAGCTGGGCAATCTAGGCACCGGTGAGGCATTCTTTCCATGAGGGCTCCACTAGCTCCAGAGATGCAGGATGTGGGCCCTACACACATGTGTGTTCCAAACTGGTCCCAATATCACCTCACAAGGCTCTGGTGATCATGGAAAATCCCCACAAATGTGCTGATATGAGTTGGAAGGGAGGCTGGTCAGGGGATGAGTGTTTCTGGGCCTCCCTGACAGGCCCAAGTGGGCCCAAGTTCTTGCTAAGTTCTTGCTGTCCCTATCCACGTTCATTAGACTGCTACTGTGAATACACACAGAAGTAGGTACTCCTCCCCAAAGCTAACCTCCAAAAATAAGATGTGAATTGTAGAATTTTACTTGCTTGGAGGCAGCCAGCCAGTTTTCAAAAGTGGTCTAGCTGCTTACCTGCTAGGCCTACTCAGATAGATGGCATCAACAGAACCAAGGGGAGAGGCCCCATTAAGAAAGAGAGGCTGTTACCCACTCAGGTGATCAGCTTATTTATGACTTCAATTCAACTGCACAGGAGACTGTGAACTAGGAACATCCCACTCAGAACACTGGGCCTGGAGTCCCAGTCCTCATTCTCCAAGGGCATGGGGTACATGGGTATGGCCTTGGGTGAGGACCCAGGGAAGGCAGCTTGGAGGGTGTCACGACACTGTGGGCGTGGCAAGTTGAAGGCAGACCAATGGATTTGGGAAGAAAATCCAGGATGGGATGGAGGTGCACAAGCTAGCTCCGTCAGGTGGAAACCCTCATTCCTTTCTACCCTGCAAATGGAAGAGGTGCTGGGAACGAGGCAGAATTCCGACACACTCCATGCTGCCAGCCATTGTTGGTCTATGACCTAGATAAGCAGAGGGCAAGACAATCTGAGGCGTGGGTCTGTGTGACCCACTAACAGCCACTAAGTTGTTCAGGCCCCTGAGCTTGTACTTTGAGCTTATCTGCTAACATGATCAGGACAGCTGAGGGTGGCACCTAGAGCTTTGTGCATGCTCACCTGAGCCCAAACTGTTTTAACTGCCCTGTCCTGTGGCCTTCATAGATTCCTTTGGAACCAAATGGTGAATGACTGGGTCCCTACCCTGGCATAATCCTTGAGGTAACCTGGGAAGAACATCTGATCAAAACTCCAGTGCCTGCCGCTGAGCCTCCGGAAGGAGCTGAGAGGGGCTCTTCCAACCCAGCCTCCAATCACGCAGCATGGGCTAGGGGCTAGCTGCCTACTGAGCAGATGAAATGGGAGACACAGTTAAGGTCCCATGGCTGAAGGTGGCAGCTCTCAATGTGACTGGGAGGACAGGCAAGCCCTAACAGATGGCTCCTGTTTGGGCAGGTGGCCATGCAACTATGGAGCATAGGACACAGACCAGGACCTGAACCAGGGTGAGGGAAGTGAGCTAGTTAGGGAAGGCCTTTGTTATTTCAGAGTCGCTGGAGCCTGGCCATGGCACCACAGTCAACAGGGAGCGTGCCTGGGGGTGGGCAGGGCCAGGCACAATCGACCCCCAAGCCAGAGAAGTAGCTGCAGCAGTGCAGGGACAGTGCCTTGCCCATACCCCTCCCATGTGCTGACCTGATGCCTTCTTCCTCCTAGGAAGGTTCTAGACCATGTCCTCCCTGTCATACTGGCCACTGTGTCTGGTGGCTCCTGATTTTCAGAAGGAATGAGGGTTTCCACCTGACTGAGCTAGCCTGTGCACCTCCATCCCATCTTGGATTTTCTTCACCGATCTATTGACCTGGTCTACCTTCAACTTGTCATGCCCACAGTGGGGACATGTCTGGTCCTGGACACTCCCTGGGGTCTTGGAGACTGCCAAGGTCAGGGTCTTCCCTGGTGGCCTGGTCTGCACTGGCTTCCTTTCTAGTACTTCCTATTTTGGGGCTCTGCTGGGGCAGCAAGCAGCTAGGACAACAGCAAACCCTTCAGTGGTGCCTAGTGCTCCCTCTCCTCACCCTTCCACATGCGGGCAGGACAGGTACAGGGGGCAAGAACCACCAATGCTACTAGCAGCCAATAGCCCAGAGTTACCCTGGGGGTGCTGGAGGGCACCCCACATGCTTCTCGCCCATTCCATAGGGGAAGGATTTGTGGCATCTGGTAGAGGGGACTTGGCTCTGGGGAAGCTGAGAGTCAAGATCCCAGGTTTCCAGGTGGACTGAGATGGCACTTACCAGGACTCAGAGGGGTCCTGCTGGGGGTAGCCTCTGGGCTGTGTGGCTGGGGAATTCCAGGATCTGTGGACAGGTCTGGGGCTGATGCTGAGGGAGGGCAGGTGATGACAGCAGCCAATACAGGCTTGAGGTTGGAGTCACTGGGACGCTGGAGAGCATCAGGTGCTGTGGGGTCAGGCACCGTGGGGACCACCGTTGCAGGGAAGAAATTCTCTCGGCTGTCCTTGGGGTGCTTGGGGGTAGTGGGTGTGTCTCCTGAGGCCTGTGGAAACAAAGTGAGCAAGGTCAATGGGGGTACTGCACTGCCCCGTGCCAGTCCAATTCAGTCCCACAAGACACTTCATCTGGACCCTGGATGCCAACATATCTTGCATCATTTTGAGCTCTCTGGCACTGCCAACAAGAACCACAAACATAGGGCTGGAGAGATGGCTCAGCAGTTAAGAGCACTGACTGTTCTTCTGGAGGTCCTGAGTTCAAATCCCAGCAACCACACAGTGGCTCACAACCATCTGGAAAGGGATCCGATGCTCTCTTCTGGTGTCTGGAGACAGCGACAGTGTGCTTACATATGATGATGATAATAATGGTAACCACAAACATTCTACCAGAACTCAACTGACACACAGCTGAGAGTTCAGTTCCCTCCTCTCTTGGAGACATCCACCCATACTAGCAGGGCCTCAGTGAAGACCTTTGGCTTGTCTCCCTGTCCCTCCTCAGTGCCAGCCTGGGAGGAAGCTATTCACTTTTATCTCTGTGTATGATGTAGGGCCCAATCTTGCGGCTGTAGGAATGGTGACCCTGGGAGAGGGACTTTCTAAGGGCCACTAGTGGGCAAGTTCCAAGGGAAAAATTGAACGAGTCTATTCCCCAAACTTGAGACTTTCAGTAGGGAGAACACGAAGCCTATTTGGACACTTGAGGGGAGCCTATAGGTAGCTTTTCCCTAGAGAGGTAAAGCACAGGGCAAGATGCGAGACAGTAAATAGCTGAGATGGAAAAGTGGAGCTCTATGTGGTGGTGAGGACCCATGGTAACCCCAGGGGCACGCCATCCCAGTGCGGCCTGGGGAGGGAGTGGCAGGCCCTCAGGACCACTTGGCTAGCTCTCTTCTACTCCGGCTCTGTATCCCAGGAGGTGACCAAGGGCCAGGCCTGACAATGTCTAGCAGCAGGCAGCCTGAAATGTAGGGATCCTACCCTAGCTTTGTCTGTTCCATTTCCTTGTCTGGTTCTTTCAAGGGCCACTGGCGCTCTGCCCAAGGACTCCGGTGGTCCTGATGTGCACAGGTCTTGGCTGTAAGTTCTCTTTGGCTTTAGCCTCCTCCTCTAAGAAATGAGACTCTTACCTGTCCTTAATGCCTTGCTCACACAGCATCAGTAGGGGCAGGGTGCTTGCTATTTCCTGTATGGGTTTACCACTTTAGTCCCTTCAAAGTCAGATACAAGCTAGGCCTGGAGGTACATACTTGTAATCCCAGCATCCAGGAAGCTGAGGCAGAAGGACTGCCACTGAGTTACAGGCCAACCTGAACTACATAGAAGTAGTCTATCTAGCTACATACAAGAAGTCCGGGGGCAATGACCAAGTGGTGATGTCTGCTGGCTGGTTGGTCAATCCTGCCAAGGACTCTGATCCTCACCTAGGAGGCTGACCACAGCCTGCATGCTCAAAGATGAATCCCTGGACTTCCTTAGATCTAGAATCTGGGCAGTGTTGATGACCTCATGCTCTATTCTACTACTAAGAGGAAGCCTGTCTGGACCCCTAAGATAGATATCTGCCAGCTGCTGGGGTTTCTAGGACAAGGTACCCTAAACCACCTGGGCCACCCCTAGGATGAGAAGCTAGACCAGCAATGCCATGGACAATGAACCATGACAACTAACAAGAAGGCTGTTTTGCTTTTTCTGAGATAAGACTAAGTAAGGCACCCTCTGACCTGCAGGCTCACAAGGCTTTGGGAGAGTGTGGCTCTTCATTCTGTTGGGCCCACCTCCCTCCTTCCAAGTCTTGGCAAGATTAAACATGAGCACCCCCCCCCCCCTTTCTTTGAGACAGGACCTCTCTATGTAGACTAGGTTGGCCTCAAACTCACAGAGATCCACTTGCCTTTGTCTCCCGAGTGCCAGAATTAAAGGTGCATACCTCAGTTCACCCCAGAAACATGCCAGCCTTTCCTACCATCTGGAGATGCTGGCATCTTCTCTTGCCTATCCACATCTGGATACCCTGGCTTGGAATGAGCCCCTGGTCCCTATCATAGTCAGTGACCCCATGTCACTGCCTGCCTGCCTCCACCCCATGTTCCTGGCTGTTTTGATCCTAGTTAGCCCGGTTCTGGTGTCACTTCTCTATCAGTCTTCCTAGCTAAAGCCAAATAGCTAGATGCTGTCCTTCCCACCTATGAGGAAAGCCAAAGCATAGCTCCTTAGGTCACACATGTATGTCCTGAGTCCTGTCGAGACACTACCACTTTGGG
>CM052720.1:36846658-36915522 GCA_028551405.1 Uromys caudimaculatus
TGTGTGTGTGTAGGGCAGCTTACCTGTCTCTGGGTAGCAGCCCCAAGATGGACCTGACAGAACTTCATAGCCTGCTCCAGTGCAGTCTCCTCATCCACCTGAACAGAGAGATGTCTAAATTAGGGAACCTGGGCCACAGTACCTAATCTGTTCCCTTATCTAGTATATTAGCCCAGCCCAAGAAGGGCACTCCCATGTGGACTATCCTCAGTGAGGACCAGCCTAGCACCCGAGACTGTCATCCAGGCCAAAGGTCCATGTACCAACTGCTTGTGTCAGGGACCAAGTGGTCCCAGGCAACCCTCAGGCCACTTCAAGTTATTTTCTATGGTCAGTAGTTTTTTATGTCCTCAAGGGCTGAGAACTGACAGAGGCCTCGGGCCCCGATGAAGCTTTCAAATTCATCTGAGAGCTGGGCCACACATCAAGACCCTATCTCAGGATAAAACCAAAGCAGCTAAGGCTCAGCTGCTTAAGTGGCTGGGTTCTGATCCACCTTTCGAGTGAGATGTTGATTCCAGTAGGAGGTGCCTTCTGGAAGCCCAGGTGGGATGGGCACTCTAAGTGTACAGCACAGACTAAGAGCTAACACACATGGTGGTCACAGGGGAACCCTGAACAAGCAGCTGTGACTTGGAGGAGAGCAGGCAATGTGGGTAACGCAGCAGCAGCACCACACCGTTCCTGGGAAGTCCCAGGAGAAATATGCTAGCAAGGGAAGGGGGGCTCAAAGGTGCTAGGGAGAACTGACCACGGACAGTCACTCCATCTGTACTGCTCACAAGTTCTGCAGATGCTTCCTATGGAGACAAATGTGTGTCTGTGGGCTGCCATGCTTGGACTCCTCCTAGCTCTGTTCCTTACACTGGGTACCACAGCCACCCATTTCAGGAAGAGGCCCTTCACAGTGGTCAGATGAGTGCGTCCACACTCTTGTACTGGACCTGTACCACAGTTTCGTCATCTTTAAAGGATAAATTCACATCGTACACCTCATTCTTTTCTGTGTCTAAACTTATTGCCTGTTTACCAGAGAAAAATCTAAAAAATAAACACAACCCCAACCTTTTTTCCCCCCAAAAAGAAAAAAAAACCCACAAAGTACACAGTTTTAAAGCAGTGGGCACAATCCCTAACACCACCTCAGGGTGGGCCCTGATCCGTGTGGCCTCAAGAAGGAGCCTCCTGGGAAGAAAAGGCCCAGGCAGTGAGGGGCCTGCAGACAGGTACAGCCTGGGGCAGTGCGCAGGCCGCCCACCTGCTTGATGAGCATGAAAGTCTCTGACATGATCTTCTCGATGCGGCTCAGGTCATAGGCCATGCTCTTCTGGCCCTGCTGCCATACACGGTAGGCATCCAGCAGGAGTGTCTTGCCAGACTCTGTGTCCTCCAGGAGTTTCCTTTTGCGATTAGGCCTTGGAGGTGCCTCCTCAGCTTGCCCTGCTCCCCTGGCCCCCATGGTAGTGGGAGCAGCAGCTGCGGTGGGAGTGACTGGGGATGATGCGAGTGGAGCGGGTTGTTGTCGGGTGCTGATGCTCAGCTCCTCTAGGGAGAGCTCAGCAGAGCGGCTCTCGGGGCCCCGCTCCCTTGGGGGGCGGCCTGGCAACACATGTGACGTCTGTTCCAAGTCTGGGTGGCGAACAGCAGCCTCACTAGTATCCATGGGTTCAGTGGGCCCCACCTGGGGACTCTCTTTGTCTTTTGGCTCCCCACCCTGGTCTGTGCTGTCCCTTGTGTCTGTGGCCACTGGCAATTGGTTGAGAGGGCCCACTTTGCCCCCTGGCTCAGGCCCTAGTCCTGAGCCGTCAGCTAGAGGTAGCTTCTTGGGCTGTGGGAGGCTTTCCTGGCCATCCTCGGGACTGGCTTTGTGTGAGACATCGGTGGTCATCCTGGCTCCAGAGAGGCCACAGGCCTTGGATCCTGGGTGCTCTAACCCCTACAAGGAAACCAGACAAGTTACTGGTGCTCTGCCTGTATCAGAGCCTCCGTGGGCTCCTCTTCCCAATGCCATTCTGGCTATGCACATGTGCCGGCTGACAAGACTGGGCTACACTCATGAGAAGTGGGCACTAGCCCAGAGACCCATTCTCCTCTGTTCCTCTGGCAGTCCCACCCCCTCACACATAAACAGGTGTGGAGCAGTGGGACTCTTACACATTGCTCCTGGGACAGCACGGTCTGGCTTTCCAGGAGCTTTGTGATGTGAGCCTTATGGGGAGCTGACGTGGAGAGAGGACTTGTGTAGGCCATTAACTGTGGCTGCTGCAGAGACTTGGCACCCTTACGCACAAGGCCTGGGTTGAGCTGTGACAAGCTGACTTACCTCTGCGAGCTCACTCAGGGTGTCCTCCAACACTTTCACAGTGAGGATGAAGGCACGCTGTGCCAGGACCTGGCGGTCAGCATCTCGCAGATATTTCCTGTGGTCACACAGAGGGACAGAAATAATGGGACAGTGTTAGAGCCATACAGTACAGCTAAGTGATGAGTCAGCACTTTACTTCTGCCCCAGGAACACTTGTGACTGTGTGTCTACCTATTTCAGTCTGTTCCCCTAAAGTGCCCTTTGGACTTCATATTCAGTAAGTCTCTGACTTGGTCCCAGTGGCCACCCTGAGCCCTCTGAGGTACAGGTCAGTCAGAGGTCAGGGCTATGGTGGGCTAAGTGCCGGTTCAGGGAAGGCTCGGGGGCTAAGTTCCTCTCCCTCAGGTTGGTTTCTGGGATGCTTATGCTTCATGGCCAGGCTAGCCCTGTGTCAGCTGTATCCCCAACCTCTATACATGGCAGCTGTAGCAGATACACTCTGTTCTGTGTCCCATCCTTCTGGCCAATGAAGCCATCATATCTGTTGAGGCCCAAGACCTCTGCTGCCCGCCTCCTACTCCCCTGGGGGGCAGGGCTACTTTCAGAACGTCTATCCCTTACACCCCGCACTAGTTAGTGCCTCTGAGAGCCCAGGTTGGGCAGGAGGATGATCTAAACATGGAGACTATCAGCTTGTGTCGGTCCAAGAGCGCTTAAGGCAGAGGGGTGGTGGGCTTGTGTTCTAGATACTAAGAGATGCCCCTCAGGAGTGAGGGGAGGCTGGGATTTCTGGACCAATAGACCTGAGAGCCAGGTGCGAGCAGTGGGGACAAGCCTAGGTAGAGGACGAGCCAGGCTGTGTGGTAGCTCACTCACTTGCCCTGGTCTGGTGTCCGCTGCAGCATGGAGGACACCTTCAACAAGGTGCTGTGGTCCCGGAGCTGGGCTAGAACCTTCAGTAGCAGCACGATGGAGCGGTTCATGTGCCAGGCAAAGCTGCCTGGCCGGTCAATCTCATCCACGGGGATCCGCCAGATGCCCTATGGGAGGGGCAAGGACAGGCTAAGGGAGGCTGCCACCTCTGGCGCCTTAGGGACCCCTGTCTGAAGTCCCCTCAAGCCTGCCACTGTGCATAGGGCCTCGTTAGGGGCTTCTCGGCCCCTTCGTGTCAGCCAGAGGAGGATAGGAGTGCAGCTGCCTCTACCTGCTCCCTTTACATCCACGGCAGAGGTTCTGTCACCATTTTCCCTGGTCAAGGTCATACCAAGCCTCAGACCCTTCCTTCTATGTAGTTTATCCCACACGCGGACTGGACCTGCTTCCTATGGCTGTCACATAATGCTCACACTTCTCTGTACAGGCACTGTGCGAGGGTGCAGGAACAACTCCTAGGGGAGGAAGTACTGAAGCAGAGGATGGCTGACACTCTCACAGCTGCAGGGGACGAGCTCCTGCAGACTCACTTCCCCCAAATCCTGCTCCCAGCTCCATCCAGGAAGTCAACTGCAGCTCTGAAGTCACCAGGCCCAACACCTGTTATACATATCAGTTGGCTTTGGTAGTCTCTCCTCCCCTCTCTTAGTCCATATCTAACCACAAGGCACTGCCCCCTACCCCGCCCCCATTCATCACCACCGCCCCTGCAGGATCCTGTGACAAGGATGGCATCTGATATCCACTGGGGTGTTGAGGTTTGGTCTTTTGCTATGCTAAATAATGGTTGCTCCCAGAGACCACACACAGACCCAGGTGATGCTATGCGACCCTGACCTCTAAGTTACCCCTGACTGGTGAATAAAGATAGAGACAGCCAAGCTGGGTGGAAGAGACATAGGCAGGGTTTAGGGCTCCCGGGCTTGGGGTCAAAGAGGTGGGAAAAAGGAGAGAGAAGCCGCCATGGGGTAAGAATCTTAAAATAATGGCCATGTGGGTTGGCTAATTGGAGTTAAGAGCAGCCCAGACGAAAACATGGCAAATTATTTAATAGGATTATTGGCTGGGAAATAGACATAATCACATAGAAGATAGATACCTGCCCAGCTCATGTGCTGATTAAGGCTTATTATAAGGGTTGTGTGTGTCTTTTTATCCAGGAACTAAATGGTTATAGACAGGGTAGAAACCCTGGATTGGGATTAAATATTTTCAACAACACTGGGTCCATCAGGGTCTAGGGGTAACATGGATGCCAGAGGGAAGGGGTGGTGTGTGAATACTCAGGAGACCTGTCTGGAAGAAGCTGGCAGATCCCAGGGGGGTCTTTGTAGTCAACCCCCTGAGAAGCTCCAGCTAGCACAGGCCTTGGATCTTGACAGGCTAAATTATGGGTCTCAAGTGCCAGTCACAGGGATTACAGTAACATCCACGTGGAGCTCTGTTCTCATGGCTCCTCACTGCCTATTAGTGGTCCATGTACAGAAGTATAAACCCATGCTCTAGAAGACCAGGGGCTGTGGGGGAGGAGGGAGGCCTGGAGAAGCGTAACACCCTTAGTCCTTAGCCACACAGCCTCCATCCTGGGCTTCAAAGAGGGCCCACCTAACAGGCTAGAGAGTGAGAACACCCATATCCAGGGGAACACACACAATCATACACTCCTCACATGCATGTCTCTAACAGCTATACAGTCACACAGGGTGCGCGCGTTCGTGCGTGTGTCTGAACATCATACGTGGAATTCTCACATGGCTTTCCACAGTTGTGCCATAGATAGAGTCAGAGACAAGACCTTTTCGAGTCACAGACTCGAGTGGCTACCCCACAACTTTGAGAGAAAGATCTTTGTGGGTCTTCATGGGAAAGCCTCCACACCTGTATCAACCTCTACAGTGGCTGCAGCAGCTCTTCAGTCTGTATGGTAGGGAGAGATGTCTTGGGTCACCCTGAGACCTGGGTGTGGCCAGATGCTCTCCTTGATCTCCACATCTTCTCCCTCTCCTTGGAGAGGCCTAGAATCAACCTAGCTTCAGAGATGTCTCCCCACTTTCTGTGCAAAGCCCTAGATGACCCCGGTTAGTCACAGGATACTTTTCTCCAGACCTGAGAAGGGCAGAGGGTCTGCCCAACTTCTCAGAGATGCATCCAGAGCCAGGGGTGGGGGCTCACACCTTTAGTTCTAGTACACGGGAGGCAGAGACAGGCAGAGCTCTGAGTTTGAGGCCAACCTGGTCAGCAGAGCAACTTCTAAGCCAACCAGTGCTACACAGAGAAACCCTGTCTCAAAACCCAACTCCTTTCAACCCCATAGTTTACATTTGCTCTTCTGAACTGAGTGGTGCTGTGGTTAGAATGGGGGAGGACTTTCCTCTGGGAGCAGTTAGAAGCAGGGAAAGTGGCCCTGCTCCCCAATGTTCATTACAGCCTCCAAGCCAGTAGTGCTGAGGTACAGACCCAGGGAGGCTGAGGAAGAACAGAGAGGGTCCTGAGGGCCTCAGCTAAAGGTTCCAAGGCCCATCTACTCTGGGTACTAGCATGCTAGCTCTCATATCAGTTATACATACTGGAGCTAATCAACACTGGTGGTAGCTAGTGTCAACTCTGGTTACAATTAGTAGAATGGTATCTTTTCTATATGGCATTCGGCTGCCCCTCAGGGACTGAACCAACATCAACTGGCACCAGGGCCTTGGGTGTGCTAGACAAGTGCTGTTAAACCACTGAGCTACACACACACACACACACACACACACACACACACACACACACACACACACACACACACAGAGACATCCGGGTGGGTTTTGAATTCTTTATCAACCCGGATTAATTATATTGGTGTGTACCAAGCCAGGTATTGTTGATGCTTTTTTTTTTAATTTTCTACCTCACCTGCCTCTAACTTGCTTGCGTCCTTTGGACTGACTGACACAAGCCACAGACTCTACGCATGTGAGCCACTGTTTCTGTCCTTCCTCATCCTCTGCCTAGCCAGCTCTCCTAATGTTTTTTCCAGGTCCAACTGTGACATCTGGTCCCTCTTCTCTGAAGCCCCCCTGGCTTGCTGTTCTGTAACACAGTGGAGAGGACTCGAGACCAGCCTTTCAGATGGCGCTTTGGAGCTGGCAGGGTGTCCTGGCTAGGGTTGGTCTGCTTTAGCTCTAGGTTCTGAGGGGCCTGACACAAACTTGGCAGAATAGGTGGGCATCCATCTTGAAAGCTTTCTGCCTCCCATTTTATTGGGCACAGGTTCTCTGTTCTACCCCGCCTCCTGAAAGTTCCCATGTTCAACTGTGTGGGACAGGTAAGAAACAACTGTGTTCACAGCAAACAAAACTCTTGCAAGCTCCATGCAGCATGGGAACTGCATGAAGAGAAATTGACTCTCCCCTAAAAGGCAGCCAGTGCCAGGGGCAATGTGAAGGTTCTGCCCAGTGTTCACTGAGCACAGCCCACCCAGCCACGAGAAAGCTATCACACTATGAAAAAAGGAGCTACCCATAATAAACTGTGTTTGCCACATGTAGGGGATGGGTATTTGCCAGATGTGAAGGCACAGGAGGCCAGCACTCCTGTAAAGGCTCTCATTCCCAAGCTGAGAATGGATGGCACAGCACCACAGTAACCTTTCCAGGCAAGGGTAGGGAGGAGGACCCAGCCCCTCTGGGGGCTATACAGGCCTGTCAGGCAGGTGAAGCACATGACTGCAATGGAATCACGTTCAGTACCAGGAGAAGAAGAAAACAACATAGGCCATAAGTTCTTGAAGACACCTACTTCCCAACAGGAAAGAAAGGTCTGTCAGCAAAGGTCTCTTGTCTCGTTTCCAGTGCACTGTCCCCTCAGCCCCCTTTATAACACAGCAGCACCTGCTCCAGATTCATTCTGGTCTTCTCCTGGAGACAGGCATGCTCAAAGACACGCTTGCTGAGCATAGTCTGGGTCATTCATTCCTCATGTTCATTCACATGTTCCACAAGACTCTCGAATTTACTGGGTACCATCTCCTCCCTGTTTCCTGAACAGGTCCCTTCTCTTCCATGGGCATGCAGCTAAACTGCTAGCAGGAGCCCTTGGGAATAGTGCTCTACCCTCTTAGCATGGGGCTGTAGACAGATGGAGAGAAACTGGGGTGGGGTGGGGTGGGGCGGGGTTCCTGTGGCCACCAAGCTGGACTTTGGCGATAGCTGTACTGAGAAAGGGCAGAGTCATGAGCCAACTAGGGTAGAAAACAAGCCAACTCTGCCTTCTGCCTGAGCTGAGCAGAGTCCGGCTTCTGTGGTTACAGCTCCAGGGTGGACTGGGTACAGCTCTCTCTCCAAAGGGGACAAAGTAGAGTTCTCCTTTCCCTAACTGCCCCACCAAGCCCGCTTGCAGAGAAGGTATGGATGAACTGGGTAGACCCCTGTTCTGTTCTGTCTCCTTCACCACAGCCCACAAGGGAGAAGGGGCTAAGCAGAGGCTGCACAGCACCCAGCCGAGAGCCCAGAAGAGAAAGGCATGGACCTCTGGCAGGTGTTAGGGAGAAGCCAGAATGTGAGCTGAGCTAGGCCAGCATGGAGGATGTGAGCAGCAGGCCTCCTATGTGAGAGGAGGCCTGGCGGGAAGTAGATGGAAAAGGGCCTGCAGAGGGGCTCGTGCCCACAGTTCTGAGGGACAGGCCAGAGCAGGAACACACATCTGAGAGCAGCAGCATTGTGGGAGTCAGAGCATCAGGATGCTACAAGGAGTCCCCTCTGTAGAACTGTGCTTCCACATCCCTACAGGCATACACACTGTCTTTAATCAGCCTCACTGGATTCCTGGGTTGTGGTGTCACCAAGACTGGGCTCCCTGGTGGTCAGTGTGGCTGGGGAGAATGCTTGCTCAGAGTACTGTGCTGTAGGCAGTTGGGCCTTCCCAGCAGCCCCAGAGTACTTCCAAATGCCACACTGTACTCAAGTTTCTCCCACATGCCAAGTACTTCACTGCAAGCATCGCAGCCCATCTCCACTCCTTAGAGTGGTTCTGGGCTCCCTGATGACAGATGAAGTCACTGAAACACACACTAACAACTGAATAATTTATGGGGTCCCAGACTGTGGGCTGAAGACTGGACACAAGTTCCCAAGCCCTCCCCCCAGCCTGCTGTCCTCTCACTACTGTGGAGGCGATGGGGACCCCTTCAGGAACAACACCCCAAGGAGGATGGGCCTCGGGTACATGGAGCTGGGGCACAGCCGCTGCTTGAGGGTTTCTGAAGCCTTTCTCCGGAGCAAAGAGCTGCTCTCTCCCGTGGAGGTGGTGCGTAAGCCCGTGGAACACTCACAGATGCTCATGTACTCACAATGGACTGGAGAGCAGTGTGGGCGGGAGGGTAGGCCTGGCCAGGAGGCTGCTGAGGCGATGCCTTCCACTGATGGCAATTTTGGTGCGTAGAACACCACAGAGGGAGCAAACAGCAGTGGCTCCTATAGGCACGGAGCACTCTGCCTGGGCGAGGCTGTATAGCCTGTGCTCCCACCTCATAATGTCCCCACATCCTGTGGTCAGGGGAGCATCTTCCCGAGGAGAGCCAGACTCCTCTTTTCCCTCTCTTCTCAGAAGCCTGCAACATCCCGCTATGGACCTCAGTGTAGATGGAAGAGTTCAACCACACATACTTCCGGACCTGAATACCTGACTTGATGGCTGCTGAACAAAGGCCTCCTTACTCAGCCCAGAGCCAACTGCCCCAGCAGGCAGAGACCACAGATTCAAATTTAGATCTGGTTCTCCCAGCACACTCTGTAGTAACGGCACAGCCTGTGGCTATTCTGAGATTTCTACCTGTCACAGATGCTCCTAGAACCCCTTCCTTCTCTAAGGCACTAAGTACCTACACAAGGGAACATGCCTAGAAGGCCTGGAAAAGCCAGAAAGGAAAGAAGTTGGGGGAAGGAATGGTCTAGACAGAGCAACACTGGGGTGGGGTGGGGTGGGGAGCAGGGCTCAGAGTTTCACACTGGCAGAGATACCCCAAGATACCCAGTTCTTTTTTCCCAGAGAGTGCAACTGAGTTTAGATACTCTGCTTAAGGATGTCCAATGAGAGTGGACCAGGAAGCAGGGGTCTGTCTTCCTCATCCTAAAGCCTCTCCTCATGGTCTAACTTCTAACACTCCCCAAGGAAGGAGCTGGCAGAGTTTTGAACCACGCGTATCTTAACCAGCTAAGAACCAGCAATCTTAGCACACAGTAGGCATGGCCTACAAGTCTTGCTCACAGGCAGGGTGGCTGGCCACTGGCTGGTGTCCCTCCACTGGCAGCACAGATGCTTCACAGAGCCCACTGCAAGAGATGGCCTTCAGCCTTGTCCTGCCAGGGCTTAGTTGCTTTCTCCAGCTGTTTTTTGCGGCCATGCACAGGACATATGTGATACTTGTTCTGATCTGCCATTCTCAGGGTCACGCCCAGTAGGCACCAGGCCATGCAGGAGGGCAGAGGAGGGAAGAGCTCATCTGGGGACACCTAGAGAGGTTATAAAGGAGCCACCTGGGTACCACACAGATGAACTGATTGTAGGCAGCACTTGAGGAGATCCAGGACACTTGGTCTGAGGGAGCAGTTGGGCTACTAGACAGATGGTAGGAAAATTTCCCCTCTCCACTTACCCAGGTCCCCATTCAAGGGGTCTGAGTCTGCGGGGGGTGGGCTCTACCTGGCCAGCTGCTCACCAAGACTGCCTCTAGTTCTTGCCCAGTGTCTAAGGCCTCAGCCTTGGACACAGCAGTTGTCCTGGCACAGCCCCGGACACTGAGCTGTTATAGGAGGCAGGGCAAATGGGCAGATAGGGCTGTATTGCTTTTGAGGAGCTCATGGTCTATGAGGTAAAGTCTAGCAGGTGAAGGCTCCCAAAGCCCCTGAAGAACCTAGGAAACAAGGATAGGACACTATCAACCACGGAGCCTTCCTGCAAACTCAACAGCAAATGAATGTTCCGAGTCAAAAATCCTAAAACATCGACTCCAACTCTCTTAAAGAAGGGGTGTGGGGCAACATCCCACCCCTCCAGGAACAAGCATAAAAGAAAGGCTGGTGTGTGAAGTAAGAGGCCAGAGACTTTGAGTGGTGCTTGGGTAAAGCCAGAGGAAACAGTAGTGGGAGGCTGTGCCTCTGCTGCAAAGATAGGAATGAGAAACAGGTAGCTTGGGGGGGGGGGGGGCAACTTATTTGGAGCCAGCCCGACAACTTGGGGTATCCTGAGCCCAAAGAAGCATTTCCCATGTCATCAAAACATCTCCTTGACAACAGCCACAGGATCCTTTATCCCACAGTACATGGGCTACAGGTTGACATCTGAGCTAAAGTTTTCAGGGTCATTATTTAGAACGTGGGATTGGAAAAGGTAATAGGCAGGAGAGGAAGCAGGCGGATCCCTGGGGTGGGGCCTGGTGCCGCAGCTGATACAGTTGGGGGATGGCCCATTGAACAATGAGTGAACAAGGCTTTCTAGAATAGCATACTTTTAACAACCCTCTTCACTGAAAACAGTACTGTGAATCCGAGAGAGAGAGAGAGAGAGAGAGAGAGAGAGAGAGAGAGAGAGAGAGAGCGCCTCTATCCCTCTCCCTGTGGCCCTTCTAGGTACGGGCACAATGGTGAACAGGGGAGAGTAAGACGTCCATCACAAAAGCAGAAGACATAGGAACAGGCTGCTGCTAAGAATGAGCTGCTAAGCAATGGAGTAATGGTCCTTCAGCAGGGTAGAGCTCAGCAACTCCCCTCCTTGCAACCCAGAAAAGCACAAAACCCTGTGTCAACTCCAACACAACCTCAAAATTAACAAGGGACAAGCACATCCTCCAGTCCAAGTGACACAGCATCCCCCAGTCATGGGGTGACACCTGTCGCCCATTAATGCTCACAGACCACTCACACACGACTACCTGGAGAGGTGTGTCAACAGGGAATTGAGAGATGCTCTCAGGGCAAACAATTTGTTGGTGGCTGCCCAGCTTCCCCCACATCAGATTTCACTCTCTTGTTCTGAGGAGACTAGATCCTTTGTGAGTCTGCAAGCAGCAGGAAGCTGAGGCTACAGCACAACTCTCCTACCAGTGCGTATTACACCCCATTTGTCCCCAGGACCGAGAGCATCAAGGATGCCAGTCAGCTGGGTAGCACCCATGGCCTCATGTACAGACGGCTCCCTCTGGCACCTCCTCCTGCTCAGGAGATTTGGTGTTGGAGTCCAGGACTGCTTTCTAGGTAGGTACTGCTCATCCTTTTGATGCCCTGAGGAGAGAGTGGCCCTGCAGCACTTCTGCTCCATGCTAAAGATGGAGGGAAAGAAGCTGGGAGCCCCTCCCTCCCCTGCAAGCCCCAAACCACTGTAGACAGAAGTTTCTTCAATGAGCACCTCAGAACCATATGGACAGTAATCTGTGGTCTCAGGACAGTGCTGCAGCTGTCAGGAACACCCCCGGTTCTCCCTCACAAGGTCCTGGCTGTCCAGGAAGGGCTACTGAGGGCAAGGGATTCCCCCTGCCATTACAGGTAATGAGTCCTCAACAGACACGGGCAGGGACTGGGGAAGCCTGCAATTTGCCTGCAGCTGGCGTCTGCCGTTTCCAGCCTTTTCTGCCAAATGAGACATATCATGCATTAGGTCCCCTCCCCTCCCCCCTCCTGGGAAAGCAGAACCGACAAACAACTGAGCTTGGGGAGAGTCTGGCAGCCAGCCCTGCCCCCATGTGCGTGCGGAACTAGCAGCGCCCCACGCCCAGCCCATACGACCCTTATCCCAGCCCTACCCCTCCTCCTACTCTTGAGTGCTGAATGGCTAGGACCCCGGGCCCCATGTTCCGAGCCGGACCGCACTTGCAAAGCGCTGGCACCATCTTCCCGCCCCCGCACAACAGCTATTTTTAGCTAGGGAAGCACCGTGCCCGGGCGCCGCTGCCCATCCCGCCCGGCGGCCCGCTCACCATCCCCGAGAGCGGCACCGCGCAGCTTTTCGTCAGCGCCTTCTGCCGCGAAGTTGTTGCAGCTAGTGGCTTTCGTTTTCGCAGGCGCACACCCACGCCTGGGCTCCGGCCCCGGGCTTGGTCGGGCTGGGCTGTCCTGGGTTTGCTGGGTGGGCGCAGTACAGACTCCACCAGCGCCAGCCGCCCCCGCGTGCCACTACCTAGGCCGGTCTGGCCTCCCACCTGACGTTCGGTAGAACGCCAGCCCAGTCCGGGCACGGGGGGCACCGCACCCCCCGTCGGCGACTTCCTTTGTAGAGGCGCTGGGGAAACCGCGGCCCTCGGGCTTCCTGCTGCACCCCGGGCGGGGGCAGCTGCCTGAGCCCACCCGGGGGAGGGGAACTTAGCGCAGAAAAGCAGAGAGCCAGGCAGGCAGAGGTGAGGTGGTCGTGCAGACCTGGTCCCAATCCCCGCCCTCGGCCGCAGGCAAGTTCCTACCCGCCGGCTTCCCCGTGGCATCTGTGCAGGAGAGCTAGTGCGGGCGCCAGGCCATGGCCGCGGAGGCTTGCTCCTCACTCGCGGCGGGCCAGGGCGGGGCAGACAAGAGCCGGACGGTCCCCCGGCAGTCGCTTGGCAGTATAACTGGCAGTATATTTTGCCAGCCAATCCTGGCGGGGTCCTCGGCCTAGCCACCAGGGGTTCAGTGACGCCAGGCTGCCCACCAGCTGAGGGGTATCTAAGTACACGGCCCCTGCTTGGCACAGGAAACTGTGGGACGGGGAGGTGAGTTTGGGAGGCGGGATGGCAATGGCCAACGGCAGCAAGTGTGGGCAATCTTCCGTCTGCAAGGGGGCTCCAATGTGAACAGCACCCTTCCCCCCTTTGTGCCACACAGTGCCTTGTGGAGGGCAGAAGCCTAAGTTGCAGGAGGGCCACACTAGAGGTGTCGAGACTAGAGGAAACTTCTGGAGTAACATTCTCAAAGAAAGCACAACAAAGATGTCATGGTCTCCAGTGAGCTCTCCAGAGGGAAGCCATCTATTTTCTCACCAGGTATGCAGCTGGGCCAGGTAAATGAAGACCATCCCCACCTCTGCATTTTAAGAACAGGTGCCCACCTCCTGTGAGCAGCTTTGCTGAGTCTGGGGAAAGGTAGTGAACCTGTTCTATGAAGGGCTCAGAAGGGAAACGGTGCTCTAGAGCACAGAACGGCAGCTACATCATTTGACTGGCATAGGGCATCTTCAACCTAGTGAGGCAGACTGTACAGGAACTGTCATCCAATTCCTGGCTCCTCCCCCTGCCCAGGTAGAAGGGAACACCAAGGAAGGGACAGAAGACTCTGCCTCCACACAGTTCCCTTTCCTCGCCAGGGCTCTGAGCTCTTGCCACACTCCCGAAGGCCTCACCCACCTAGTCAATCAGGTCACTTAACCTACTCCTTGAGCTGGCTAGTTTCCATTGGTCTTACTTTAGCTTCTGCCCACCACTGTCCTGAACAAGCATGGGTCCACCCCTCCTCCTCTCAACCTAGAGAATAAACCAGCTTTCTACCCTTGGAAGATGACTTTCCTGCTGTTGCTGGACACATGGAAGAAACAACCTGGACTCCTGGAGGTTCACTTGCAGTTACTTACACACACACACACACACACACACACACAAGCCCTCGAGCACAATCCTTCTTCAGACTCTGAGGACAGGGGCTTCAGAGGCATGTTCCCCAGGACAGTATCCCACAATGCTACTGGTCGTTGACAGACAACACGGTGGGAAAAGGTTCGGGGAGTGTGAGCACTGGTACAGTCACACAGCTGTAACACTGGTGCCAAAATGCCACTTGTATGTCATGTAATTCCTGACCTCACTTCATACTCCTTCTATTTCTTGAAAGATCAAGTCAGACCAAAGGAAACTAAGACATGTGCTCATCACCTTCAGCCAGACCAGGAAGAAGCTGTGTTATCAGCATTGTGTACAACTGTCTGGAAGGCAGTATCCAGGAGGCTTCCAGGCCCACCAGTAACACCTACTCTCCAGAGCACGCCTGCCCTGCCATAGCTAGCTATCTCACACATTGGGCTTCTGGAGAAGGCTGCTGAGTGGCCTGAAGGCCCAGTAACTGACTGTCACAGCAACAGAGAAGCCTATGGTGCATGAGAACTCAAGGGGCCAAGGGTCAGGGGTCAGGGGTCTAGGGTATGGGCTGCTAAGTCCTGAACAAGCATACTTTCAAGAAGGACGTCACTGCACGAACATCTATCCCCAGCTCAGCTCCAGAGGCATGGGCATACACCCACCTAACCTTGATTTTGAGGTAGGGTCTCAGTGTAGGCCTGGTCTCAAACTCAGGGCAACCTTTCTGCTTCAGTCTGACTGATGGCTGGGATTACAGATGTGAGCCTCTACCTATCTTACACTGGCCTCTTAAACCCTGTTTGTACACCATGTGACGTCCTGTACTCCAACCCCTAGCTGTACCAACCCTCTCCAGAGGCATCATCATCTCTAGCTGACCGGCAACAGCAAAGCCCCAGTGAGATAGTTCTCACAGGTAAGAATCACCCTTGTTCCCCTCACCAGATGGCTGCTTTTGAGTACATGCAGGAGTGTCAAGTGACAACCCCATGGCAGAGGTTGACGGGCCTTGCCTACATTATATCCTTGAGAATTCTCTGGGCTTCAAAGAGCTTTGAGCTCCCTGGTACTTGTTAATAGCCTAAGCAGTAGAATCCAGTGGGTTCTAGTTGCTCATAAAGCACCTGAATGTTGAAAAGTTTGGACCAAGCCGGGCAGTGGTGGTGCACGCCTTTAATCCCAGCACTTGGGAGGCAGAGGCAGAGGCAGGCGGATTTCTGAGTTCGAGGCCAGCCTGGTCTACAGAGTGAGTTCCAGGACAGCCAAGGCTACACAGAGAAACCCTGTCTCAAAAAACCAAAACCAAAACCCCCCCCCCCCAAAAAAAAAAAAAAAGTGTGGACCTCTATCACTACCCTGGAGACAGCCGCTCATCCACCTCAGGGCATCCTGAATGCCTGATGTTGGGGGCTCTGACAGCTCTCTAGCAGCATTGGAGGCTCAGGTGATAGGCCATCTTGACCAGTCTCTTCAGGTCTCCTTGGGAATGTAGACTTAGCCTCTAGCATACCTGGCCAATGGCATATGTAGGCACTCATGGCTCAAGTGGGGGTGGGCCTCTGGTCTTGTGAAGCTAAGTTCCAGGTGAGAGAGCTGGACTGTGCAGAAGGTACCACTAGCTGAGCTACCCAGGCGACCATGTGACCCCAATGGTCTCTTACAGCTCTTCCTTCTCACCACCTGAGCCCTTGTAGACCTTCAAGTCTTTGCTGGTTCCTCTCTTGCAGGCTCTTACTTCCGTCACAGGGTGGAACCTCTGTCACCCTGAGCTGGACAAGAGCTCCTTAAGAGTCCTATCTCCAGCCTTGCCATCACTCACTTGCCTCACTATTGTGGGGCAGTGGCTCTGTGTAACACTGGATCTGGCAACTTTTCTACTGTGCACGTGACAGCCAGTTTTCTTCTTTAAGGTCCAGACAAAGTGAAACAGGCCTCCCTTCCCCAGGCACAGAGGCCCTAGGTCCCCCCACAGCATGCAGTCTACTTGACTCTCTTGAGCTAGAGCGTTTGGTCCTGAGGAGCTGGTCCTGTGCTGTACAACTGTACAGTGCCTTGAGATGCCACTGTATCCGACGGTGCCGAGGGAGGGCGGAGGTGAGGAAGCCTCAGACGGTGCCGAGGGAGGGCAGAAGCAGCCTGGGAAGACTGGCTCCGGGAACAGCTCCAGGCTGCTATGTATGCGAGGGCTCAGCTCAGAGATTCCTGTCGCTGGACTGGAACTGCATGTACTTCATGGGACAGCTATGCCACCACTCAGTCTGCGCGTCCTGGTACATGGATGAACCTCCTGTGCACAAGGCCACTATCCCCACCGGCACTTTTGTTTTTTAAGTGGAAAAGGCAATCCTCTACCTCAGGAGAGAAAAGGGTGAGACTCAGTCAGTCCCCAGTGCTCCTGTGAACTCTGACATGGGTATGGAATGGGGCATGTCAGCTTAGCTGAACTGGTACCTTCAGCCTAGTGGCACAGCAGACTACATAATGATAATGACAAGGATGGGGTGGGGACATGGCTGTAGTGAGGAAAGGGGGCAGACAGGTCTACGAGGTGGGGTAGCTCTGGAGACTTCTCTATGCAGGGGGATCAAAAACAGAGGCAGCCCACTGAAAGGCAGTGAAGATGGCTGGTATCTTTGAGGGCAAGTGTAGTTACTGTGACAGGCTACATGTGGCAGAGGGTCTCGCATCTGGGTAGTGAGTAATCTTCACAGAAAGGAAGGGTTGCTGGAGGTCAGAGGAATAAATCAGGCCATGCAGACCTGCAGCCTCTGAGGTAGTCTGGATGAGCTATGAGGAGCTAATTCAGACCATGAGCCCCCTGTCTAGGAACCTGTGCTTGGCCCACTATCTGGCCTGACGGCAGTGGCAGCATCTGGATCATATAGGCCCGTTTTGCTTTACCCAGTGTGCCTCTCTCTCCGGCCCTACAAGTGATCCTCTCTCCCACACTGCCGTCCCTTCTCAACAGGGTGTGCACTGCTTAGAGTCCCTGAGCTCCTCCTTAGAATACAGGGCACTTACAATGGGCTCCTCTATGCCTCCGCTTCAGGCTGGACAGAGGAGCCCACTACAATAACCCACTCTTTGGAGGACTAAGCTGCTTCCATTTCATTTCAGGAGGGGAGCCCAGATCCTAGGGAAGCTTTCTCTGGTAGGCACACTGGAAAAACAAACAAACAAACAAAACCTAGGATAATCTATATTGATCCCTGGTCCCTAAGGAACGGCTTTTATATAGCTGGCCTAAGGGATTGTTTGTGGGAGGGAGTCATGAAGAAACAACAGAGGAAGGGCATTCTCTGAAATCAGATGGTAGCTCAGGCTACATGCGGTGGTTTCTGTCAGGTAGCTACAAATAGCAGGTACTCTGGTAGACAGGCAGATGGGAAAGGCTACGCTTTACGCTTGATCACAAGACAGGAAAAGTTTGAGAGAGAACTTCATGGGCATTCTAGCTGCCAAGAAGGCTTATGCCCACTGTTTCTTCCGGCTCCATTATGGTCATAGGAAGGAACCCTTTGCATCCTGGGTAAGTCAGAAGAAGAAACACCCTACAGAGCAGGGTCAGCTCCACATATACAGAGTTATCCCTCAGACCAGAATGTTGATAAATCCAGATGCAGACCCTAGACATAGGTCTCCTCTACGACAGCCCCGGACCTCTTACCCATGGTGTGAAAAAACCTGGTAAGGTTCTATCTACCAGGAATGGGGCACCTATTCAGAGCAGAGGCCCTCTGATGGCAAAATATGACCTATATCCAACATTGAACCAGCACTGTGGTGGCTCTAAGCCAAGCTGAACTTCCATGTACATACTTGTCTGTCATGAGAGCAACGGGTCTTCTCAGCCCACCTCAATGCTTTTCCTACTGGCATTTCTACTGCCCTCTTTATTGGTGCCTCCTATGTAAGGGACTCACTCCACACTATTTTCCTTTGGTCTTTTGTTTGTTTGTTTCCCCATGAAATGCCCTCTTTCAGATAGTATGGCCAAGGTCAAGTTCAGTTCAGACTTCACTCCTCATCACCTCTGGTGAATTCAGACTGGCAGACAGTCATCTCCAAGACCCACACCACCACCCTAGAGATGCCTGGGCTCAGGGACGGGCACTGGGTGGTTGGAATATGCTTGGCCCATGGGAAGTGGTACTATTGAGAGGTGTAGCCTTGTTGGAGAGAGTCGATCTGTGGGGGTGGGCTTTGAGGTCCTATGATTAAGCTCTGCCCAGGGTAGAAAGGAAACCTCTACCTGGCTGCCTTCAGATCAAGATATAGAAGTCTCAGCACTATGCCTGTCTGCCGGCTTCCTGCCATGATAAAAAACTGAACCTCTGAAACTGTGAGCCAGCTCCAATTAAATATTTGCCATTTATAAGAGTTGCCTTGATCACAGTATCTCCTCACAGCAATGGAAACCCTAACTAAGACAGGCATGAGTAGGTGAGTGGGTGGAGGAGCACCCTCATAGAGGCAAAGGGGAGGGGGGGAGAAAGGGGATGGGATGGGGGTTTGTGGAGGGGTAACAGGGAAGGGGGATATCATTTGAAATGTAAACAAATAAAATGATTTAAAAAAATAAAAAGACAGGAAGGACTCAAACTTAAGGAAGATATAACAGTGGACTCCAAGCTGAGGGGGCATTCCCTTACTGTGAACCTACACACAGGCATCCTGTCTTCTATAAAGGGACTCCTCACCCATAGCCATTGGAGGCCAGCCTCGTCTTCTTGCTGAGGCATCCAAGCACTTTCAGACTGGATGCCCAAGGCAGTTACTACCTGGTTGATCCGTGCAGTTATTGCTGAAGCATGGCCTCAGTGGAAGACCCTCTCTGGCTAAGAAGATTCTGCTTCAGAAATGTAGCCCCAGCTGGGCAGTGGTGGCACACGCCTTTAATCCCAGCACTTGGGAGGCAGAGGCAGGCAGATTTCTGAGTTTGAGGCCAGCCTGGTCTACAGAGAGAGTTCCAGGACAGCCAGGGCTACACAGAGAAACCCTGTCTCGAAAAAACAACAACAACAACAACAACAACAAAAAAAACAAAACAAAAAAACAGAAAGAAAAACAGAAATGTAGCCCCATGCCAATCCTAATGGCTGGTCTTTCCTGGAGCCCAGAACTGGCCTTCATTTGCCTCACTGCCTCCAGAGCCCCAATGAGTCACCAATGACTAGATGTGCCTGTGCAGAGAGTGAGCGGTGCTTAGGGCACTGGACATTCTGCTCCTTGCCAGTGAAGATGCACTGGGGTCTATCGTGAAGGCCCACTAGGCCTCGTCTTTGTCGATCTAATATAAGACATATATACTTAGTACTTTAAAAAAGGGTTGTCATTTTGTCTTGCTTTTTGAAAGAGTTTTGCTAAGTAGCTTAGCTGGCTGGTTTTAAACCCATGATCCTCTTTGACTCAACCTCCTGAATACTGAAATTACAAGCAGGCGCCATTATTCCAGGCTCAAATAAAATTTGTTTTTGGGTTGGTGAAATAGCACAATTGGTCAAGACACTTGCTGCTGAACCTGACAAGTTAACTTGAGTGTGATCCCCAGAACCCACATGGTGGAAGGGACCTACAAGTTATCCTTGACCTTTGGCACCTATGTTGATACATTCATGCATGTGCTCAAACACACATGTGTGCACCCCCTTCCCCCAATTTTGAATCAAGCAAACTTGTGCAATTCTTCAGACACTTTCCCGATCTGTCCCAGTCTCTCTCACTCATTCCACTATCAGTGATCCTTGTCAGCCCTGTCCCTTCCCCATCATTGCCCTCCTGAACACAATGTCACTGTTGGTCAGCAGTATCCTGTTCTCATGTGCACTTTAACCCAACCCTGAAGTAACGTCTGGTCCACTGTGCAGATGAACAAACTGAGTCTACAGACACTAACTGGCTTGCTCACAGTTACACATCCCAGTGTGGGATGGAGCCAGGTGTGGAGAGGGACTTCCTCTTGAGAGCAGAGGTGGGGAAGACATCCACCACTAAGACCTATGTATGTGAGAGTCTTTGGCTTACCCCTCTCCGGCAGTTCCTGGCACCTCTCCCCATGACAATCCATTGTGTTAAAAGTCAAACTTTCCAAATAGGAAAAGGGGGAGGGGGGTGAGGAACCGAAGGGGAGGGAGAAAAAAAAACAGGGAGAGATTAAAACTACCCACGGAAGGAGGGGCCTGGCCCTGAGCTAAGAAGGGACCCTTGGCGGTGAGTGCTGGGTACATGGCAGATATGGCGTCTACGGTCTCTCAGGGCTCTGTTAGGAAGCTGGCAGGGCGTAGCTAAGCAGGTGGAGCTTGGCCCTCCCTGCATCTGCTGGGGTAGTGGCCATTGCATCTGGTTTTCATTGGCTACATGAATAGGTTTCTTTTGGAAAAGGAGATGGAAAACCACTGACCTTATCCAATTGGCCCACCTTTGGAGATGGAGAAAAGGAGGTCAAAGGGGCTGGAGACAGGAAGTCTAAAGTGGGGCAAGGCAGAGTCCTCCGCAGTGTGCGCACACTAAGGAGACCTGGTTTAGGTGCTTGCCTTTCCAGCCCATCCTGCTATGTGTTAAGCCCACCAACAGGGGCTCTTGGCTGGAAGCCACAAACTGGAGCATAGCAAAGGAGAGAAGCCCTTAAAGAGCTCAGGGTAACCTTAGGTTCTCTGCTGCCACTGGCCTGGATCACAGGCTTACTGTGGTGGCCTGTAACCTGCTGTGAGGACATACTCTTCTATGGGAGTAACAGGTGGGACTGCAGTCCCCTCACCTAGCCACGGCTCGTCCACACCTCTGAGGCTGAATAGAACAGAGGCCAGCATTGCCCTATCTTTACTCTCAAGAGGGTGACTTCTTACAGTGACTCCCCTTCCTTTCTGTGGAACCTGAGTCCCCAGCACCTGCTTCTCCACAACCACAGAGCTCTCCCAGCTGCTGTCCTCGCCTAGGCCATCTACTCTGCCCTGCCTGGTTTGAGAGCTTTGCTCAGGGGCTATGAACACGCCTACAAGTAGATCTCTCCTGTTACCGCCCTTGGCTGGCCCACTGCTGCCAGCACATTGGGGCTTAGGACAGTGTCCTGCTGGCACTGCCTAAGCTGAAACCATCATGCACAGGCATCAGAGACATGTAGGGCAAATTACTCAAAGAACGAGTCTTTGAAAAACAATCTACAACAGGAAAAGAAGTCCGTGCTGGAATGTTCTCTGGGAAAATGTTAAACAGCCTGCTCTCGACTGAACACTCACTGTGAGCAGGGTGGCTGGGGAGTGGAGGGGTCGGGCTGAGGCTGACTGGACGTATCCATGCATCCCATAGTTCATCCACAGAGAAAACAGCAGTGGCCCTGAGCAGCCGTACAGAAACTCTGGTACGGAGGCTGGCCCACAGGACGTGAGTCCTGAGCCCTGGGTTTGAGTCCTGGCTCTGCTGCTCACCGGTTGGATGACCTTGGACAGCTCATGCTGTGGCATCTACAGGGACTTTGGCATTGCCCCAAGACCCAGGACATGGATTAAAATTCACCCCCTCTTCTGCCCGTGCATTCTGGCCTTGCTGCAACACTCGGTACCTCTAGGCAACAACTGCCTCTGGTGGTCAGAAAAGAATGCACACCACAGGAAGATTCCCTAAAAGCTGCTCCCATTTCATTCCTGTTGCTTTACATTAGAGCTATGACAGCTTGGCAAGCTGTCACAGTCACAAGCTGGGCCTGGGGTTCTGGCAGTGGCGCTACCGCCATCTTATCCTGGCTTCCTCACATGTGCTTCCTCTTGCAGGCTAGGAGGCTCTCAGCTCCTCTTCACTTGATGCCCAGGGAAAGGTCCAGCCTGAGCCTGGTCTAACCAGTCTGAGCTGTGTAGTTCCAGAAAGTTGAGCAGCTCTAGGTATGAGAAGGCCAGAGAGGCCGGCGGGCGCAGGCTAGGGTCCACGCTAACCTGCTACGATTCTCAAGAACAGGGCCTCTTCTCCCTGGAGAACTTCAAGTGTTTCTTTTGTTTACTCTGCTTGAGCAATTGGCCCATGGATCATCTCAGCAATGCTAAAAATAGCAGGATTGCAGCAATTCCAACTACAGCCAAGAAACTCACATTTTCTCAATTGAAATTTTCCCCTGCTTTTCTCTGATTCCCACTATGCTGTGACTGGCTGTTCTTTCACCCCAATAGCAGTTAAGTTTCTGCTATACACCTTGGGCCATGCTCATGATGAAGTAGCCGCTGAATCAGGCTAAGTGACCTATAAGAGTGACAGCCACCAGGAAAAGGGTGAAGAATATAGAAGCCGGCCAGTTTTCTCACCAGCCAGGGACTCTTACGCCTGCTGTTTTCAGTGACAAGCTGTCATGAGGAAAGAGAAGGAGCCACAACCAACGTCAGACAATGTCTTTCAAGAACCAGAGATTCTTGTTTCAGATGAGGTAACTCTGGGTTGCTGTAACAGAGAGCATTCTCCTAACCATGGACTCCCACAGGCATCTTCCCTGAGGACTACTTCTGCCTGCTCAGTGGTGTCCTGGTGTCTGTCCTCTGGAGCAAGCCTGCTGAGCCCTAGAGCCCACTCCTTTGCCTTCCCGTACTCGCTATCTTTATTTCCCTGCCCTCATCTTATCAGTCCGTCTCTGGAAGCATCTCCTGACTTAGTCCAGAGAACCTAACTCCAGCTTAGGTATTAACACACTTTCCCTGTCTACGGCAAGGGGCTGCGAAGACCCATGGGGTGGCAGGTAGTGCCCAGGTCCAGTGTGTCCCACTTCACCTGCTACTGAGGAAGCACTGCTTTGGTGGCATCCAGGTGTAGCCAGGCCAACTGGGGAGTGGCCTGTGGCAGACCAAAACCAGGACCCCTGAGTCTACGCTCCACAGAAGAAGCGAGGCTTATAAAAGCCCCATGGGTAGACGAGCGAAAAGGGCCTCTGTTTTCACAGCCTGCAGCAGCACCTTACAAGTGCTCACCATCTCCCAGCAGTGGGTATCAAGTTTACAGAGGGAAACCCCTTCAGGGACACTACCCGCACTAAGTCCCAGGCAGGCAGTTTGGGCCAGAGGTACAAATGCTCCATCACGGCAGTCTGGAGCAGCCTCCTCCTGTTCTTCCTCAGCTTTGGGAGTGCAAGTCCCTACATGAGCCTAGATGGAAATGCTACCACAAAGTCCTGCCACAGCAAAACCAGCCAGGTCCTTGGGACAAAGCCAAATTCAGCCAGCTCAACACTAGCCTGGCTACTGGCTCCTAAGTGACCTTACTTCCTAGGTGAGATTACTTATGTCCTTCTGCTTGCTGCCACTCTAAGTTTCCCACGGGTAGCATTCCTGCTTGGAGCAGCTGGGCCAAGTCCAGTGTAGGTACAAGCAGGTCACTGGCTTTCTTCACTTGAGTGAGGCTACCAATCTCTCTAGTCATGAGCTCTAGTGCTAGATAAACCAAGACTCACAGACCTCCTTCTACACAGACCAGTCACGGGCTCTGGCCAAGTCCTGTTGCCTATCAGCATCCCTGGAAACGTGTGTAGATTGACTAGTGATCTGAAAGCTGGCTGACTATGTGGCAGGCAGGCTTAGGATCTGGTACATGGCATGTTTACAGCAGGTCATCGTGCTTCTTCAAGTGTGGGCACAGTAACAAGTAGAGTGTAAGTAACAGTTACAGTGGCTTCTGGTGGGAAGATGATACTGTGGAATTGTCTGGAGGAGGCTATTGGCTACTACGGACCAGGGAGTTCCTATCCTGACCTTCCCTGGCTCTGACCAGTGTACATGTAGAGGAATCTCACTGCTGATGCTTTCAGGGCTTGTTAACATTGGTCTTCACTGTTACCCACCCAAACAAGCCTGAACTTGAGTCCAGTGTTGGGAATAAGGATTATCCATAGCCCCACCAAACATGGAGCAGCTTTGAAGCCACAGGGATAGAAGGAAAGCCAAGGAGCAAATAAGTATTCCTGCCACTGACCAGAGGAGGCAATGCTGGATCTACCAATCGGAAATGAGACCTGACTATGACTGGATTCCTGGGCACCTGAGCCAAGATATACCTGTGTTCTGGGGAGGCTGCTCCCCAGTTACTCATCTCAAGGAAATCTCAAGGATGGAGGACCTTTGAGATCACACATAGTCACTAGGTACTGAGCCAGGGGGAGCTGCAACAGTAAACTAGGAGTGTAGTAGCAATGTTCTTTTAGGTTTACTTGTTTCCATAGACTGTTCCCTGCCTGGCTCTGCAGACATCTACCCAGATAATAGCTCTATGGAAGGAGAGCACTGCCTGAAGTGTGACCTGGAAAGAGTGTATCTATTCCACGCATAGGGGAAGATGACTACCCTATATAATTTATACCCAAGTGTAAATGATCCCTTCCAGGAATGGTCAGTGGGGGTCTTTAGAAAACGTCTCTCCATCCCCAGCCCTGGCAGATGGCCCCACCTGCAGAGGCCCTTTCCTCCTCCTCAACCACAGCAAGGCCTCTGAGGCACTAGGCACTTAGCTTAGGACAACACACAGCGCCCACACTAAGGAAGCAAAGACAACTCACAATGCCCTTCCATTCCATTGGTTTAAGCCTCAGAGTCAGGACAAAAGGCCCACCTGGGCCTCTGAGGTGGCCGCCTAGTAGGAGTGAGCTCAGAGCTGAGGTAGATAAAAGGAATTAGCTTCGGGTGTGGGAAGGGGCTCAGCTTCCCCAGTCACCTACAAACAGACTGAAAACAATCTAAATTCTTCACCGCACCCTATAGATGGGCCCAGATGAAAGTCATCTGTGACAGATTGCCGAAGGGCAGGTAATTCTGTGGAAAGAATCTGACCCAGTGCTGGGTCATCTGGCAGAATATGAAAGTGTTAGCTGTAAAGGGCTTGCTCCCTGGCCTCCAGGCATTCGTCGGGGAGGCTCCTGCACAGGTGAGGCAACTGCAGCAAAGCAGCATGTGGTATAAAGGTGTACAACATACATCTGGGCAAGACGACGAGACATAGCTTAGGTCCGACAGTGGAGCATGGCGTAGCTGTAGCCAAGAGAGCGAGCAAGAGCTGCAGCTACAGGTGCCCGCTCTCAGCCCAGGCCATACAGCAAGGGACTGCTGTACATGGACCAGTTACAAGTATCTTTTAGTCTGTCCTTCTGGAGCCAAGGTGGGCATTAAGCTTCTAGACCTCAGGCATGTGGGAATCAGGGTGTCCACTACCCCCACTTCAATCCTGTCCCTTCTGAAATCAGCTATGGCCTCTGGGATCAGTGGAAGACACTGGGGATCCAACTGGGTCAATCTCTAGTCCTAAGGAGAGGTTGTGTTAGGTTCTAAGTGCTGGGGACACTCACGAGTGGACCTGTTGGGATCACCCCACTCCAGGGAAGCCTTGGGCCTGTGTGAAGCCAAGGGGGTAAAATGGCCAGGAGTTGAGCTTACCTGTACCCCAAATCTATGTTTTTTCTCAATGCCTTGGGCAGAAACATATCTGCTGCCCACCTGCAGTACCCTCTGCTTCTTTCAGAGAGGCTAGAAACTGGGTTAAAATGGGGGAAAAACCCAGTCTGCTAAAATAAGCAAACATTTTTGGGGAAGATGAAAGCGCCATCTCTGGCTCTGTTACTATGGGAACACTTCAGAATCAACTACAAGATAGGGAGAGATGCTCACCCTGGACAAAACAGCTTGGTTTCAGCCCACGCAAGGCCTGCCTGCCCGCCCGCCCGCCCGCCCGCCCGCCCGCCTGCCCGCCTGCCGCCCAGAGGTGAGCATGCTTGTACACAAAGTGCAGGGAGCATCTGGGCACCCAGAAACAACACTCCAGCTCTTGCAGTATGGGCAAGCCACCCAGCACCACCTGTCACCTGGCCTGGCATGTGCTTTCCTGAACCCCTCTCTCCAGGCAAAGACAGCCCCTGCTCTTTGCTCCACTCTGAAACACTCCTGGCCTGGCACTGGTTAAGAAAGGGCCTTTTCATTTGCTTGCAGGCCCAGCCTCAGCCTGTCCCCCACCTGAGTCCACGGCTACATGCCTTCTGTCAGTTCCTCTAGGCCTTGCAGAAGGAAGTTCAACAGTGCCAAGCTGGGCCCCAACACGGAGTGCCCAAGGACTCCTCCAGTCGGACACAGACTAGAGTGTTGTTCTGAGTCTAACAGGGCAGGGAAACACGGGGTTCAGCGAGGCGTTAGCGCCCATCTGTTCCTGCCTCAGCGTCATGGAAGAGAGAACCTCCCCCATTAAAAATAGTGTTGTGGGAGTAGGTACATGAGTGTGTGTGTGAGTACAGGTGTGCACATGCTCTGAAGCATAAATGCACGGCAGGGCATACTTTTCAGGAACTGGTTCTCTCTTTTGCTTTACTGAGAAAATCATCGTTGGTTAGCTGGGGCTGAAAAGTCACCTGTGATTAAAAAGAGATCAGAATCACTGAGGCAACATCTGGGAAATATATCCTTAAGGTCAGCACACAGAAGCAGTGCTGCAGACCGGGCCAAAGCTGCATTGTACAGCTAGCAGCTGAACCTGATGTTACTGGCTTTTGTAGCATGAGACCTGCAGGGGTAAGGAGTCCTACAAGGTTAAGGAAGCATGGAAAGTATCTGAGGGCTGACACTGAGAGATACTAGGGAAGGACACTGTTTAAGACGGAGTGTCCCTCTGTAGCCCCAACCCAGACCATCCTGTCAGCCTTCCAAGGAGAGGTCACTGGCACTCATCACACCTGGGATCCTACTTACTTTCAAGTCAGGTGACAGAGCTCCACTTTAGGAGATGAGTAACCAGAGAGCTCAAAACACTAAATATCTTGCTTGCTTCTAACTCAACTGCAGAAAAATAGGTTTACAAAAGGGCCTACTAATTAATACTATAGCATTCTTCTACATCAATAACAGAACTGGTAATCCAGTAGAACAACGAACACGAACAGAAACGGTATTAAAAGCTAAAACTGTTGGACCAGGGTGGTAATGTGGCTCACTACACGTGTGAGGCCCTAGGTTCAATGCCTAGCACTGCAGACAAACAATCTGGACAGACACAGAGTCTTACTCACAGGGGATGAGGCGTGGTAAGAGGTCCCCCAATCCTATTCCCCAGGCTAAAATGCAAATATTCACTCAGGAAGCTGAAGTGAGAGAATCACAAGTTTGAGGTCAGACTGAACTACGTACCAGCCCTGTTCCCCAATACACCCCATAATTAGAGCCATCAAGATGGCCACGAAGATACGAAGACAGCACCTGCTGTGTAAGCTTAGCAACCTGAGCTTGGTCCCCAGAACCCAACACAAAGGAGGAAGCAAAGAACTGGCTCCACAGCGCTGTCCCCTGACTTATATTCACAAGCCACGACATTCACACTATGGCACATGTGTCCCCACACATGGACCCAATATATATATATAAATACTTGAAAAGATCCAAAAATGTTAACAACACTGACGAACTGATGAAGTCTTGAGGAAAAAAAGCATGTGTATAAGGGTGGGGGGTGTGGGCAGATCTCAGAGTGTATAAGGGTGGGGGTGGGGCGGATCTCAGAGTGTGTAAGGGTGGGGGTGTGGGCAGATCTCAGAGTGTGTAAGGGTGGGGGTGTGGACAGATCTCAGAGTGTGTAAGGGTGGGGGCAGGGGCAGATCTCAGTGGTATCTACTGATACTTTAAAAGTATCACAGATCTTTTAACCCAAGCAGGAATTCAATTTCTAGGCTTTATCTTATAAATGGGCTCCCCCACAAATATACAATAATAAATATCGGGAATGCTGTTCGTCGTGACAGAAAACTGGGAATAACCTGAACATCTATCTGCCAGTGGTGACAATGGTCATCCACCCGAATACCGCACAGCTATAAAAAGAATGATCAAAGGCAGGCATGGCACTTAGGGAGGTTGAGGCAGGAGCATCTGAACTTCAAGGTCATCTCTGTGCTCAGTGCGTAGTGCGTCTGAGAGCAGCCTGAGCTAGGGGCCCTGACTCCAGAAGGCATGGCTGTGGCAGCAGGATTGCATTAGAGGCCAGTCTGGGCTAGAGAGTAAGACCCTATCCCAGGCAGGGGAGAGAGGTCACCAGGACAACACTAGCTTAGCCTGAGCAAGGCCCTGGCTTTGATCATCAGGACTACAATAAATGATAAATAGGAAGAACACTGCGATTAGGGAGAAGAGAGAGAGAGAGACAGAGAAAGAGAGACAGAGAGCGTGCGCGCGCGCGTGAGAGCGCAAAATTGTAGGATTGTATGTGCTTCTACTCCTCATGTATAGATATGCACACTGGCTTATGAAAGGTCTTCTGGAAGGGCATACATCGAACAGAGAACCATTCCTGGTGTGGAGCAGGCTGTGGGCTGGGCAAAGGGGCTATGTGAGCGTTCCTTTTCACAGCAAATTCGTTAGTACCATGTAGTCTGATTACCAATGACACCTACTACCTGCCTATAAACAATATAGAGAGCACAGGTAAGTACTGTGTTCTAGACTTGAGTGCCCCAGGCAGGAATTTCAGTTGGGGTACAGACCCCAAACTTCCAGGCTGGGAGAATGGATGAACCATGGAACTGGGCTGGCTCTCTTACCACTTGGCTAGCTCTCAGTGAGGGCCCTGACAGATCTGCACCTTAAAGAGATGGCTCTGCCACAGCCCTCCTGCCAGTCAGTACCTTTATAGGCAAACCCTGTCCTCACATTTCTCTCTGAAGATCAAGAAATCAGGGTAAATAGAAAAGAACCAAAGCTAAGATGGTCATGTGACATGCAAGGCTACCCAGGTAGGACCAGCCAGGCTCAGGGGTGCAGAGATGGAGAACTAGACTGGAGATAGAGAGGAGAGATGGCCCACTGTCCCTGGGTAGAGCAGAATACATGTGGAAAGGCTGGGCTGGTAGCTGCCGAGGAGGGCAAATGCTTTCAGGAAGCAGACAAGAGTAGCCCTAGAAGGTGGATGACGTCTCATTCACGAAGGCTGCTCTCCCCCCACATGGAACGGCAAGGCTAGTTGGAAGGGCACTGAGGGCCCAGCCTTGGGAAAACTTAGTTTTCAAGCAGGAGAGTTAGCCTCAGTGAGAAGCTTGGTGCCCAAGACCATACGAGGAGATGGGCCTGCTCCAGGGCTAAAGCCGGAGGTCCTCTGGTTGCCCACATGGTTCCTCAACACCCAGGGCTCTAGAGGACACACAGCACTCATCCACGCCTCTCTCTAGTGCCAGAGGAAGTAGGGACTTGATAGAAGTCACTCAGTAATCAGCCCCTTATCAGTTTTGAATTCCCTTGTCAGTATGCCTGTTTGCCCACTGAGGGTGATGCAAACACCTGACCAGGGTGCGCAGCGAGACGCAGTGGCAGTAAGCAGCCTCGGAAATCAACAAGGCAAAGTACTCACGTTGAAGAAATTGGTCTTGTTCCTCTCGCAGAAGAGCCCCTGTGCCGGCATGTGCTGCAGTTGTTGCCATGGGATACTGCTGCCTAGCAACACATCACGGGCCCACTGGAGGTTCTGGGGAAACAAGAAGTAGGTTGGAAGTGAGTGTGTGGGCTGCTCAGGGTGCCCATGGGAAGGCAGGTGGTCCCTTCGTCATGACTGCACTGGTAAAAATTGTGGTGAGCAGTAGCTCTGCGGACATTGATCCTATTGCTCCAGGAGGCTCTGGACAAGAGCTCTGAGCACTGCGCTGTGGGATGCGGTTTTTGGAAGTGATTCACCATAGCTGACTTAGGAATGTGGCCTCAGATTACATAAGGCACTGGGCATAGAGACCCCTCACTTTGCCCAACCCTGCTGTGTAGATTCAGTGCCTGCATTCACTGGGAACCCCTATTAGCCCTAAATGCAAACCCTACTCATTTTCCAGGAATCCTTATTATACACTGTGGTAGAGCTGCCTCAGAGGCCTGGGCTTCAGTCACAGTGTTTGGGCTCAGGCTCTCTGGGCAATGGGGCTTCTTGTTGCTACTTGTTGTAGCCTTCTGAAAGGCAGAGGATGCCTTTGGGTCCATGGGTCCTTCACCCTTCCTTAGCTCATACTGTCCCCCTACCCTCACTGCCCCCACCGATGCTGCTGCCATTACCTCTGCACGGCAAGCTTAAAGAGGAAGGGGTAGCCACAAAGAAACAGCAGATCAGAGACAGGATAGGCTCAGCACATTTAAACGGAAGGAATAAAACCCAAGAATGGCCTAGCTCAAAGCTGTTAGGGGGTACAGAAGCCTAGGAATGAAGCTAGAGGCACACACGGCAATGCTCAATCATGAAGCCTGGTCCGAGCAGTCACGGTTAGACATTCACAGAGAATGTCACAGGAGAGCGCTTGTGGGGTCTCAAGGTTGTTTGTTTCTGTACAGTACTGGGGATTGGACACAGGGCTTGCACACAGCGGCTAAGCACTCTACCACTGAGGTAGAGCCCGGCCCTTTCTTTCTCTACCACTGAGGTAGAACCCAGCCCTTTCTTTTTCTACCACTGAAGTATAGCCTAGACCTCCCCCCCCCCCCCTTAATTCTGAGAAACTCACTAAGTTACCCAGGGTGGCCTAAACTCTTGATCCTCTTGCTGATACCCACCAAGCAAACACTGAAATTACAGGCATGTACTACCATTCCTGGCTCTTTTTAAAAATTTTTATTTAAATCAGTAACTTATTTTTATAGGGCTGGGAGTCAAACCCAGGACCTTGGTTACACAAGGCTGGAATTCTAACCCCGAACCATATCCAAACCCCACCTGTAAGTCTAATTCCTCCAGTCCTCCACCTGACTTATAGAAGCTGGGCACAGAGGAGACCTTTGGCCTAGCCTGAGGTCAGTGAAGCAGGTGAAACCTGGGCTATGGCTTGCAGCGGACTGTTGTAGGCCTGGGGGATGAACTATGGCGAGAGTCCAGCTTGTTAACAGAAGAGCAAGGTGTGGCCCCCTGGAAAGCAGAGAAGCTCTCTGTGCGCAGCCTGTGGAGACTCTCCCCGAGGTGAGTCAACCCCAGGAGACCCAGGACACGAACCAGCTCAGAGCTGCACAGGCTTGGAAAAGGTTACCACAGCACTGTGATGCTGAGGGACTTGTCGGCAGTGTCCTGATGACCTGAGTAAGTAGCAAGTCTGAGGTGGGAAGGAGACAGACTGTGGTTTAAGAAGCATCTTCACAGGGGCCACCAGTCCTTAAAAATACCAAGGTGAGAAGACATCCTTTTGGCTGGTACGGGGTGGGGGGAGGGGGCTGCCTGCCTCTGTGGCTGTGGGATCAGGATCCGCACTCCCTCCTGATTCATACAGGGGCAGCAAGAGACGTTCCCCAAGGCCTGCGAAGAATGCAGAAACATTCTGCGCTCTAGAGGAAAGCACGTTCTCCAGTTGTTCAGGTTGTCAAAGGCAGGCATGAACTCAGACTGATGGCTAAGCACAAAATACAGAGGCTCCTGGGAGCTCTCAGCTAATTTACACCTGAGGCCCAGATGGGCGCTCAAAGGGCTCAGGAAACTTAGGAGGTTTGGCTGGTGCCACCCAGTGAGGGATGGAGACTAGTGGGCTCTTGTTGGGCCTCTTTCTTTCCTGCAGTTCTAGTGTGGTACTCTCAAGGTGAGAGTGGGTGATGACGTCGGCAGGGTTGAGCACAGCATCCTAATTCCTTCCAAGGTACAGAACTCCCACTTTACAACAAGAAAATTGAGGTCAAGGAAAATTTAAGAGCTTGCCCAAGCTCCCAGAACCAGGAAGAGGCAGCTGTCTGTGAGAATGAAAGACAGACAAGTGGATTTTGGGTTTTCAGAAAATGGAAGGTACTGGGTCTCGGTCAACTGAACAGTCTTTGGTGCAATGGCAGGGAGGGAGGCTCCTCACGCACCCAGAAGATGAGAGATGCTGATGTAGTCTGAAAGCAAGAAGAAGCTGAGGTGGCTGCCTCAGCCACCCACAGGACCAATGCCAGTCAAGCCAGACAGTCTTGGACTGACCTCAAATGTTGAGTTTGTCTGCTAACTTCTTCCAAACTCCTATCACTCCGGTACAACATACACCAGGCTGGCTGCCATGGTTACCAGGACCCTTAGACTCCCCTCTCACATAGGAAGTGAAGCCTTGGGTGGGGTGGCCTACATCCCTACCTGTACCTTCTAACCTGCACACAGTGGGAGCTTAGCTGTACCTGATGACTAGAGAGGGAAGCAGAGCTACTTGGACTTCAGAGCACCTGCAGTGCCCAGACAGTCAAGGCTGTAAGGGCTCAGACACCACACACCACTGCTGTGTGGATGACCTAGATGATGTCCTGTGCCTGTGTCTCTTTCACTGGTCAGAAAACCAGTGACAGTCATCCCACAGAAAAAGCTGGGCTCAGAGGCCAGAGCCCATGATATCAGCCTACAGGTAAAGATAGCCGACAGAGTTGTGGAAATAATACCACTTGGGCTGCGCGTGGTGACCTGCTGCTCAGCGTGTGTGACGGTTTCCAGGAGGGCAGCTCTGAGCCTCAGCTGGGCTCAACACTTCACTGGACCATATCTTAGGTGTTGGTTTAGAAGTAACTCATAGCTTCCAGGACACGTGAAAAAATCAGAGCTGGTAGAGATCTTCACTGGAGAAGGCCCTCTGCAGACTGAGGGAACAACCTGCTGTCTCCTAAGCATTCGGACAACTGGCCGGAGCCCTTGAAGGAGCAGGCTCCATGGGCCAAGGGAGGAGTTAGAGCTGGAATGGCTGCCTCTGCTGGTAAGGGATGCTGGAGGTAGAGACAGTCACAATGCTAGGGCATATCTGTCTGAAGAGTCTCCCAGTAATAAAGGATCTCTCTCTCTAGATCAGGGGTTCTCACCCCTCCTAATGCTTCGACCCTTTAATACAGTTCCGCATGTTGTGATGACCTCTGACCATAAAATTATCTTGTTGCCACTTCATAACCGTAGTTTTGCTACTTTGTTATGAATTATAAATATCTGATATGCAACTCCCATAGGGGTTGTGACCCACAGGCTGAGAACCATTGTTCTCTACTCATCAAGAACTTCCTGGGAGTGGAGTCACAAGATAAGAAAGAAGCCAAATCCTAGACCTGGCAGACTTTAAAAAAAAAAAAAAAAAAAAATCAATTGTGACCTTTTTAATCATTAAAAAAAGTGATAAACATCTCCATGTTTAGAAAAGGAACTGGTGAAATAAAATGTGCCCACTCACCCAAGAAAACGTGGTATGGTCATTAAAGTTGTCATAATTAAGGAACCTGTGTGCACGAGAGCAGAAGCAGAACTGCAGCAATGTGTGTTATGTGCAAAGACAACAGGCCTCACCCAACGGATGAGGGGCACAAACCTGGAACCTGTCATTCCAGCGCTCAGAAGGCTGAGGCAAGAGGCTCGTGAGTTCCAGGGCAACCCTGGCTCCCTAGCAAGATCCCATCTCTGGGAATGGGGAAAGAAAAGACAGTCTTCCCATTATTCCTGGGGAAATTATTCAGTGGAGATATTCTCCCTGACTCTGTGCCCTGTGGGATCACCAAGCATAGCCCCTTAGAGGCCAGGCCCAGCTATGAGGTCGCCACCCCCCTCACGGTCGTTCCTACTCTCCATTCAGGCCCCTTCAAGGAGTGGCGCTTGGATCCTACTAAGTCTCCAAAAGGCAACTGCTGCTTCCTGTCTCTCCCAACCTAAGGCCACATAGTGCCCACCCTCCACCCCCCATATTACAATGGCTTTAACCCCATTTGCAACAATGTCCTGGAAACTTCTATTGCTCGGTTGGGCCCCAGTGAACCTGTCATCAGATCTTCTTCAGCTCTCCTCCCTGCTCATCAGGGTGTGTAACTGTACCATCTACCTGGAAGCCTCTTACTCTGGCTTCCTCATGGGTCTCAGGACGCCAGTGCGTGATTCACAACTTTGGCTGAAAGGCTTTCCTCTGACCTTCTGTCTAAGTGGCCATACTACCCTTTCCGTTCCCTTATCCAGTTGACTTCCTCCCTGACTTCACTAGCTGCTAGTAGATGTGCTTTCAACCCCCTGATAACCAAAGGGCATACTCGAGAGCTTTGATGTGATCCCCACCTCCTCAAGAGGGCCTACCATATGGAACTTACTACACAGTCACCTTGGCAGACAGATGAGCAAATGAACCCAGCTAGATACACAGAAAACACACCAGAGGAGCATATTAAAACACAACCAGTTCTGTCAAGTCCATGGGTCATGGGACATTTCGGGGGAACATTTTATTTCCCAAACTTAAAGAATCTTGTTTGTACCAGAGCTGCTATTCAAAGCCCTTCAGACTTATATGTGTCTATCCCTTTGCAAGAGTAAGAACTGGAAAAACAGCAGCCTTCCTGGGGCAATGTATCTCAACTCCTCTGGCCCCCGAAGGTTCAAAGGACTCTTCAAACCAGAAGGAAGACAGACCTGAATGCACAATCAGAAGTCCAAAGTTGAGCAGGGAGCATTGGAACCTCAGTACCAGGGAGGCTGAGGCAGAAGGCTGGTCACAAGTTTAAGCTAGCCTGAGCTACAGGGTGAGACCCTGTTCTTCAGTCCAAATCACCCCAAAAGATTTCCACATTGAAAAAGCAATCAATTTGTGCACCCTCTCCCTCCCCCACTCCCCAAATGACACAAGCAAAAGTTATTTAGGAAGAAAAATCACAGTTGGGAAAATGCCTTCATTAGATTGCCTGTAGTGTAGGTAAATCTGTGGGGACATTTTCTTACTTTACTGCTGTGGAAGGGCCCAGCTCACTGTGCACAGCGCTATCACTGGGCACATGGTCTGCCATGGCTTCCCGTCAGTTCCTGTTCTGACTTCACTCACTTTGCTCAGTGATGGATTGTGACCTAAGAGTTGTGTAGGCTGAAATAAACCCTAGTAAAACAGAAATTAATACCAGAGTATAGAGTTGTTGTGGCAGACCTGGCCATGTTTTGAGGAAGATTGTGGAAGAGTCTGAAACTTAGGGCTAGAAAAGTTGTGTGCTCCGAGCTCAGTGGCCTGTACTGTGGGCTCTTGGAACACAACGTTGAGAGCAATGCAGATAATGCAGGCCAGGCCCGTGGAGTTTAGGAGGAAGCAAGGGCTCTGCTGGTGCACTGTGTGTGGTGTTTTTGTATTAAGAGCACGTGTTTCTTTCTTTTTCTTTCTTTTTTTTTTTTGGTTTTTTTTGAGACAGGGTTTCTCTGTGTAGCCCTGGCTGGCTGTCCTGGAACTCACTCTGTAGACCAGGCTGGTCTCGAACTCAGAAATCCGCCTGCCTCTGCCTCCCAAGTGCTGGGATTAAAGGCGTGCGCCACCACTGCCCGGCTAGAGCACGTGTTTCTGATCAGCAGGGCTGATGAACTGGCCATGGCTAACAGGAGACAGGACCACTAAAGTGAAACCCATGCTGTGCTGGGACAACTGATACTGGTCAGCTAGGGCTGAAGAATCAGCTGTAATTCAGAATAGACCAACGGCACTGAGGTGAAGTTTTTTGGAAAATATTTCCTTAGGGTCAAGCACACAGAAGCTACAGTTCAGAGTGGAGCCACGGCTGCACTGTCTTTGTGCTGGACAGTGGAATTTGTTAATATTTACGTTTCCTAGTTGGTTCTGGTTTTAAAGTCAGGGTCAGAGTCCATGAAGAGAGGCTGGGAGGACCCTGAGGGTGCACCCCAGTTGCAGTGAAGACCCCAGCATACTGAAGGTACCATGGGTTGACCACCAAGGCCAGGAGCAGGTGTGGAGCGCAGCTGCCCCAAGTCTGAGACAAGCCGCACATTCTATAGATGGCAGAGGCAGAGGTGGAGCTTCCAAGACCCTCTAGAAACCAGAGGGTCATCAATAGGTCCCAGATATCAAGCACTAAACTTATTTTACAGACTGTGCCTTGGTTCTTTCCTCTTGGTGTTAAGAAAGTGTTTTGGAATGTTATGTTTTGGAATTTTAGAGAGACTTTGGACATTTAAAGACAGTGGGACTTTTAAAGGTTAGACTCCTTTATATTGTGATGGGATATTAGAGACAAATAAGAATGAAGGGTTAAGGTTCTGCAGCAATGCATTGGCTTGTCGACACTTCACAAGGCTCAACTGCCCGGTTAACTGAATACAAGCGATAGGTAGCTGGGAAGAGGGAGCTCGGTTGAGAAAATGTCTCCGTCAGATGGCCTGCAGGCTAGTCTGTGGGACTTTTTTCTTTATTAATGACTGATGTGGGAGTGTCCAGCCCATTGTGCGTGGTACCACCTCTAGGGCAGGTGGTCCTGGGTAGTAAAGAGTAAGCCGAGCAAGGCGCGAGGAACACGGGAACCAGCACTCCTCCGTGGTCTCTGCTTCATTTTAGTTCCTGCCTCAACTTCCCCCAGTGTGATCTGAGAGTTGTAAGCTGAAATAAGATGTTATTCTATAAATAGCACAAAGTAAAGCCTTCCATGACCTAGCTGGACATAGAGGCCCAAAGCATTGTTTTGAGAACACTAGGCAAAGCAGCGTTTTGCCTGTGGGGCACAGAGATGGAGCAGAGGTTGAGGGAAGGTATAAATACCCAGTTCTATGACTGATACACTTAACACCTGAGCCCATTACCTAGCAAGCTTAGAGCTTCGTGATCCCACGAGGCTGCACCACAGAAGTCAGCTTCTGACCTAATCCAAAGAGAAGGCTCCTGCCACACAGGCCTTGGAACAAAGAAGCGGTTGAGTGGGCTAGTGTGGTCGAGCCACCCTACACATATCCTGTGAATGGGTTTAAGTGTGTGCCTTTTGTGGCTAGCTTATCTCACTGAACACAACATCCTCCAGGTTCATTCACGCTGGTACAGGACTGCCTTTCTTTTAAAGACTGAGGAACATCCCACACCATTATTATCTATAGATTTTTATTATACTTGAAAGTGGGACATGCATATTACCAACTTTGTTTTATTTGGCTGCTTGGCTCTAGGGTCCATTTTATCAGCTACTCTGCACTGGACTGCTTAAAGTAGTTATAGCAAAACCTGAAGGACCTCAGCTCCAGGACAACAGGGCAAAGGTGGTCATACCTCCTCTTTCATCCAGACCCCTACTGATGAGGGTAGGAGCCCAAATGATAAGATCCTTATACAACATGCCCTCTTCTCCTGGGCTTTCCCATGGGCTGGGAGAGGTTTGTATGAGTACAGACTGACAGGTCTGGACCTGACATCCTGGTGAAAGTGTGACCCTGGAGATGCAAGCCATTGTGGCGGTCTGCACAAACGATCATCCCTAGCTAAGGTCTGAGGGTATCTGCGAAGGGCTTAAGGGCTTAGGCTATCTGGCCCACAGTGTAGCTCAACAGAAGCTTTCCCTCATCTTCCCCATATAGCAAAATCAGTCTTGGGTGGGAGGACAGTCGCACATAGGCATCAAGGATCCCTCAAGAGAAGACCTAGCCCTTGGCAACTCTGTTCCAGGTACAGTCCTTAGAAGGCCTTGTTGCAGGGTATGGGGTGGGCAGGAGCTACAGAGATGCAAATACGGGAGATGGGTCTGGCTAACAGGAAAGGACAGCCACTGTCCACCCACCCCCATTATCACAGTAATTCTGTGTATCACCACCAGTCTCCTTCAACAAAGCGGCCCTGAGCCTCCAAGAGTGCCCAGCCACAGTTCTTGGGTTTGTACCTAGGGGGCCTCCTTCAGAACACAGTGAAGCAATGACTGTACCAGGAAGGACATGTGAAAGATCTAAGGGGTCAGCAGCAGCTAACTGTCCAACCTGGGGAAGCTCTGCCTGCTGGATCCCAAAGTAGACAGACACCTGACAATCCAGTAGGCCACTGAGCCACAAAACAGCAACAGGAAAATGTCACTGCAAAGCCTATAGTTGAGATTTAAATTTAAAAAAAGAAAAAAAGATCGCTGTCAAATACACACATTGGAAAGTGCTTGCTATCAAACAGCTCTATGTGGAAAGAGGTCAGTGCTTGCCAGTCAATGTCTCTGAATTAGTCAGCGACAATGAGTTGTGTTCCATCATTGAAGAACCAGCAGAGCTGGCACCTAGGAGGTACCACCTAATGCAGGCTATGCCCTCAGCAGCAGGAAGGTATTAATTCAAACACTCAGTAGAGCCTGGTGCTAATCTGTCTTCAGGTTGTGATGGCAACTCGTGTTCAGCAAAGGCCTGGCGAGGAAGCTCACAAGCTCCCCCAATAGTACAGGCAGCCCAGGGACACGGTCAGGGTCCAGAGCATACCTGTCATCCTAGAAACATTCAATGTACACCTGGCTTTCGACAGTGCTGTCTCCACAGGAAGTCTAACATTGGGAAGAGAGCATCTACCCCAGAAGACCTCTCAAGAGTCACGGCCAGCATTCCGTTTCCACAAATCAAGAAACCCTATCTAGAATTTGGCTAAGAAAAGAGCCAGCAGAAACTAACGGGTATGGCTGGGTTGACTGGGCCCATCTGCACGACCCACTACAGAAAGACCTAAATGACCCCGAGATGATCATGGGGAGAGTACAAGGGTGACCGTCACACAGAGCAGGACACAAGTAAGGGTGGAGGACAATGAAGCTAACTGAGTCCGGGCAAAACCACGGGGCCTTGCCCACACTTGGTTTCACCACTCAGCCCTGGTAAATTAGAAGCCCAGGTCCCCAGATGCAAAGTAATAAGGCCTACAGCCAAAGCCCCCAAAGTAACATTATCTGTGCACAGGAGTCAGTAGTTGTATGCGGCCTGAGAAGGGTTTTGATTTTAGAGTATGGAATTAGGGTTCTCTCCTTCCCCACCCTTCTCCACTCTTGTGTGTCTTCTTTCCTCCCTCATGCCTCTGCTTCTCTCTGGCCTCAAACTCAAACTCTCTGTAACTAGGGACAGCCTTGATCTTCTAATACTCCTGCATCTACCTCTCCATGGAGGGGAGAGCAGGAGTGCACCCCCAACCCTGCCTGTATTCACTTAATTCTGACATAAACCCAACTTTGAAATAGCTATTTAACAACTCTCATTCAACGAAGGGGACGACATTATTCAACAATGCCTGGCACATGCTAACCACTCTGCAGGGGAAGAAAGCCTTTGGCAGGACACAGTGCTCGGTGGGGCTGTGTAACAACTCAAACTCTTCTCCTACCCACCTGGACCTCTTCTTCCTTCCTTCCCTGGGAAACAATCCAAACAAACCATCCTGCACCCCACACTCTGTCTCAGCCTTTGCTGGGGAAGGCATGTGAGGACAGGAGCTGTCTGAGCTGAGCATGGCCGGCAGGTTGGCCAGCAGTGTGGGGACTATGGAGGGGCTGATAACTGACAATCTCCTCACCGTGACTTGAGAGGCTCTGTACCTAAGCTCTGCTGCTCCTCACAGAGGAAAGGGTTACCAGAAGTGACTAAAGCAGTGAAGACAACACCTAGGCCCTGTGTACAGAAGTCTGGTGCACAAGGTGAGGTCCACTGCCGAAAGTAGGCCAGGTAGTGAGTGAGCCCAGCTTTTCTGATGGGGTCAGCAGCACCAGCCAAGGGCAGCTAGGCAAGCCAGTCTACTGTTGTTTGATTTACAGAGACTGACAGTAATGATCTCCCTCTCCAAGTCTAATTTCACCCACTGTGCTCTTAGAAAATTGTCTAAGCTACGTGAACAATCAGTCACTGCAGGGACAAGGAATAACCAGGGCCCAGCCAGGGCCTGCTTCCCTGGACAACTGCCCTACTTGGTTCTGCAAACGTGCAGGTGTGGTGGGGCCCAGGTCAGAGGCAGCTATGAACCAGGAGAGCCACATAGACAGGTCTCACAGTCAAACCTCACAAACCATCCTGCTCAGGTGGTCCCTCTCCTGGGCTGCTGGCACTGGCTGGCTGTGTCTCCTCCCTCCAGCCTTACCTGCTGCCTCCCACTACAGATCCTAGCCTTCACAGAGCTGCAGCAGCACTCCACTGCTCTGTATCCTGCAGGCCTCTCTGTCATGCTGGTCACAACAGAGCTGCTCTGCTTGCTCATGTGTGTATTTTTAACCTGCCGCCCCCTTAGAGTTTATCGCTGAAGGAACAGGCACCAGGGGCAGGGGACCTCTCCCTGTCACCTCTTGAATGAGGAATGACTTAGGGAAAAGAAGATCACTCTGGTCCTTCCACCAATGCTAAACGCCAGAAGAAAGGGTCTGACTGGAAAGCCCCTGAGAGCACTGACAACTAGGACACAGCTGCTGCTTTCCAAAAGGGCTGAGGGAGGCTGTCAGCACCCAACATCTGGGAAGCAGGGCCTTCAAAGATGGATCTGGCCCTGTACCCACGAGGCAAGCCCAAGGCAGGTGACAGCAAAGAGGCCTATTCCAGGGAACACGGACCACACTTTAGACTGGCTCTGGCTCTGCAGCTCTCGCCATCCCTCCAGGATGAGTTACCTAAGCCCTGACCCCAAAGACCCCATCTGTTCTGGCTCTGCCCATCGGCCTTCCAGCACACCTGTCTGGATGAGGCAGCTGCCATCTCCCCACCATCTGTCCCCAGCCTTCTTACCCGGTGAGTCTTGCTGTAGGTGTAGAGAAAGGCCAGCCGGTAGAGACTCTTGTAGTGCTGTGGGAAGCGGCTCAAGCACAGGCAGAAAGAAGAGATGCATTGCTCTGTAAGGAACTGGCGCTGCTCCTCAGCACCTGCTGGTAGCCCCTGAGGAAAAGCCACTGGCTCCCCTACGGGATCACCCCTCTTCTTCCCATCCCACAAAGGAGGTGTGGATGCTGATGGCTTGCTGGGGATGTAAGTAGAGGCTGAGGAGTCTGCCACAGGCTTCTGGACGCTTTGTTCTACAACCCGGAAGGCCTCTGTGCTCTCCAGAGACTCCTCAGTTTTTCCTACAGTTAAGAAGAAGGAAGAGAAAGTCACTTGGTTTTGAGCTCTTTTTTATGTAACAATCTATCACAAATAATGCAACACCTCAGTAAGGTGACAGGGACAGCTGGGTTGATACCCATGCTTGATGGGTAATGAACCCAGCAATGGAATATACAGGGCCCGTACTAGCTCTGGCTCTACCCCTACTGGCTGTGGTCACATAGGCTCCTGCCCCAAGAAACAGGAGGTACCAGCTGGCTTCCAGAAGGCCCAGAGGCGACAGAGAGGAGGAGTTCCAAGCTGGGCTCTGGCTCCTACCTAGTGAATGGTAGCATAGGTGCTATTAGTGATGGTCTAGGTACACAAGAAAGCAGCCCACAGAGGCGAGGTGACATCATCACTGCTAGTCAAGCATCCAGGAAAAGGCTTGGCAAGTGAATACCTGTTCTACTGGTAGCAAGGACCTCGGCCTACAGCCTATCAACATTCCTCTCTGGCTCTGCTGAAGGTGTGCCAAGTGTTTATCTATGGCCCCTACTTAAGAAGTCCAATACCTGAACAGTCAACCCTGCTCCTCAGGCAGCATGGGGGAGCCCAGGATCAGCCTCAAGATGGCAGAGCTGAATGGCCTCATGCCACCCCTTCTGAGACACAGCCTAGTTAGTTGGCTGCCCATGGAAGAGGCTCTCTGGCCCATGGAGCAGGAGATAGGGTGGCTTTTGACCCATTGCCCTAAGGTATCCTGAGTTTAGTGTATCCTGCACAGCCTGTCTGGAGAAGGAGCCAGTATTCTGAAGACAATCTGTACTGTGGGTGAAGCCTCAGCAGCTCTCCTGCTAATTCGAGGGAAGCCTGGCAACAGCTGAAACCTAATATGGCAAAATCAAGAAGACTCCAAGTTATCTTCACAGCAAGTACCAGCATAACTCAGAAGACCTCAGGTAGGTGGCAAGGCTCACCGCTGTTCCTTTACGTCACGAAAAGAATTGAGCAGCCACTCTATGTGCTCACCAGCTCCCTGCTCCCCAGCCCCCCAGAGCACCTCCTTCCCGCTGCCACTTTAGTTGGACACACGCATGCTGACCTCCGCCTTCCCCGCTTACTCATCCGTTCACAGACTTCAGCACTCCACTCTCTCAGGCCTCCCCACCTAAGGTAGAATTTGTAGAGGAAAGGCATACACTGTTTCCCTCCCTAGAGCTCAGAGATTAGTAGGGGGCCTGTTCTAGAGCTTAGTAGGGCTATTCTAGCTCCTACCACCTGTTCTTGTTTTGCAGTGGTAGGGATAAAGCCCAGGGTATCACCCCAGCTCCCACCCCAACATCTGAAGTGGACTGGATCAGTGTCAGAAGCCCTGAAGGGTCTCTGCTGCCATGCTATCATGCTGTCACCTCCTCTCTTGTGGGCTTAGGATGCTGTCTGGACCCCTACTTTAGAGCTGGCAGCCATCTTGCAGGGGTTACCATCATCTTGCTCGCATGTCAGCTTTCTGTGTTCCAAATGTGGCTCAACACAAGCAGCGGGAACAATAGCTATGAGCCCAGCCTGAGGCTCTGGAAGACAAGGGACTCAGATAATGATCCAGCCCTTGGCCTGGGTCAGGGGTCAGAGACGACACTAAATGTTCAGACATAAAGTCTCAGGAACACAGTGTTTACAGAAAGCAGGCAGAGTGGAGGAATTAATCCAGTTCAGTAGGACACATCTGAAGGACCAAAGAAAATGGCAATCTCTGACAGTTGACAACTCAGTTGCTCAGAGTTCTGGGTGGCCCAAGAGGTCTAGGAAAGATGAGGTGAGCTGTCCACCCAGACATCCACTCCCCCTGCTGACTGGGCCTTACAGCTCCTGGCAACTTTCCACTTCCCTGTAGAAGAAAGGGGTCAGAAATGGCTGGAAGTCCACATGATGCTTCCCAGCCAGATGTCAGGTAATGACAATACCAGCAGCATGAAGACGGCATGAGAAGGTTCTCCTACCCAAAGGTGAGAAAAATACACACTGCCACTCAGCCTAAACTAGGTCTTTTTAGCCAGAACTGGTTTAAAATGCTTCTGGTCCAGGTACTGAGGCTAGCAGAGTGTGGGAGTTCTAGGAAGCATGTTAGCCTGCCATGGTGAGGTGGCTCTAACTAGTGGTTTCCTGGGAAGGCTTGAAGGGACACTGCTGAACACCAGGCACAGAACTGTCCACCACAGACAATGCCACCACTGACCAGAAAGTAGGCCATGTGTGGCCACAGTACAGCAGGTCTTAGTGTTTACGACATGGACTATACTGGTTATTGGCAATTTCTACTTTGGATTTTACATACTACAGAGTGAGCTTGTGTTTAAGTACTAAAATTCTAAGTACTAGTGTTCCCCCCTTCCCCCCCATTGCTACCTTCATAATATGAGCATATACTTTGAAGATCTGACTCCTGCAGAGGGCAGCAACAGGAATGTGTAGCAGTCCCAGTGTAAACTTCTTTCCCCAAGCACTAGCAGACTAGTGCAAAGTGTGACACTCTGAATAAAGACTGGAGGCCAGTCTCTTGAGCACAGGATCATTCACACTTGCTGGACATTGTGGGGAGGAAGGTTCAAGGCTAGGCAGGATCGGGAAAGCAGAGCCTGTTCCCTTCAATACCCACTGCCTGAGGTGGATCTGGATCTACCACAGTCTGCTCTTCAGTGGGCACCGAATATATGAAGAAGGGCCTGGAGTCCATGGTATGCATGGACTGCAGGAAGCAGCAGGTGGGTGGGAGGGCTGCCCAGAAGAAAGGGCCTGGAGGATCAAGAGAGTGCCGTAGATTTCAGTGGGCACTGGCCTGCGGCTCTGGCTTTCTCAGGGAGGCTGAGAGCTAGTTATGGGCTAAAACTACAGCGCAGAGGAGAGAACTCACCTAAGCTAGGCTGGGAGTTGGAAGAGACAGGGACAGATCGTGTCATTTTAAGCCTGCTAACCACTGTAATAGCCCTGGCTCTATCCTAACGTTCCTCACAATGGCCAGCAATGCACTGTATGCCCCTTCCCCCCAAATCAGTTCTGAGTAAAAGAGGCAGAATGCTAGAATACTCCTCAGTTTAGAAGGACCCTGCCACCTCACGCATGATGCATAGGTCATTTGAACACTTGCTTCACAGCCACTTCAGGAAGCTGTGGAACCCTTAAGGTGCAGGGCCTAGCTGGAGGCGTGCTGGGTGGACAGACCTTTTAGAATGGTAGCCAGGTCCCTGTTCTACCACGGCTTCTACTGCAAAGGACAGAACTCTGCCTTCTGTAGAGCACATCCCCTCAAACTGTGTGAACCAAAAGAAACTCTTTTTCCCTTGAATTACTCCTGTCAGGCACCTCTGCCATGGCGAGGAAAGAAGGAACTAATACCAAAGTCTACAGGGACAGCTGCAAACAGTTTGGCGTGTGGTGGGCCACAGAACATCAGTGAAGAGTCTCACTTGTCCAAGAGTAAAACTAGCAAGGCTGCCTTACAATGTGCAGGGTATGTTACCTGTTTCCTTTCTATCCTAAACTCGCTCCAGTGCATTTACATCCTGACAGAATATAACCAACAGGAAGGAGACAGCACAATGACTGCCCAGAAAGTGAGGCAGTGGCTGCATTTATTTTTCTTTCCGTTTTCAGAGACAAAATGTGCTCTATAGCTCACTCTGCTATCAAACCTGTGACCTACCCGCCTCAGCCTGCTGAGCCCTGGTTACAGGGATGTATCACCACACGTGGCTTTAACCTTAACCCTACCCCCTTGTTATTTTTTAAGACAGAGTCCCACTGTGTAGCCCTGGCTGGCCTGGAACTCACAAAAATCCATCTTCCTCTGCCTCCCAAGTGTGGGGATTAAAGCCATGCACCACCATACCCACCTTTAACCTGTCTCTTGATGGGGACCAGGCACAGGTGAATCTATCTGATAGGAGTCCTGCAAGGCCAGCCAGAGACAAGAACTCGAGAGTCCTATCCTCCTCCAAACGGCTTTGGCCCTACTACCACAGTTACAAGTGAGCCTTTAACTTGCATAGAAACCTGCTAAGGCTAGGCCCAGGCCCCAGAGGACGCAGGCTATCCCCCATCCAGCCCACCCAGAAGGCAACAGAAAGCAGTGACTAAGGCTGACCTCCTCACCCTTTCTCAGTCTCAGAAAGGTCAAGATGCTTTCCTTCTGAGAAGGCAGAGTCTAGCCTGGGACATCTGACTGTGGGACTGGGCTGTCTGGCAGATACACATATCCAAGAATGGGAAAGCTCTTGGGCAGAGTGAATGAGGACGGGATTTGTGTGCAAGTATGAGGCCCTGAACTCTCACCCCTAACGCCGTGTAAGGCTGAACACGGCATGAGGCCCTGGACTCTCACCCCTAACGCCGTGTAAGGCTGGACACGGCATGAGGCCCTGAACTCTCACCCCTAACGCCGTGTAAGGCTGGACACGGCATGAGGCCCTGGACTCTCACCCCTAACGCCATGTAAGGCTGAACACAGCAGTATACACATCTGTATCCCAGAGCTCCTGTGGACACAGGAGAATCCGTGAAAACTCACAGGCCAGCTAGCCTGAGGTATGGCAGCGAACAACAAAAGACCCTGCTCAGACAAGGCTGAAGGTGCAGACCTGCCCTCTGATCTCCACGTGTGTGCCGTGCACATCACACACCCACACATACACACACCACACACAAAAACAAAAAAGGAAGCTCTAAGAATCTATGGCTAACTAGCCACAGTAAAGGAGTGGCAGCAGGGACCCCTCAGCCTGCCTATAATCACACTACAAACTTAGAAGTGAGGCCTGTAGACTGCCACACAGGAGACCCAGGGATCCCAAGGGAGCCGGGCATATCCCAGCCTTAGATCAGTGCTTTCTGCCCAAAAAAGGCAGATTTCCCAAGAAGTCTGATATGATTCAGACTAAAAAGAAAACATATTTGTGACATTCAGAATCCCAAGACTTTTTTTGATAACCATTCATTCATGAAGGCGGGGGCAGACATACTACACTGACATTGTGAACATGGCTTTCCCAAACAGGGAAACGTGTCATCACTGTATGACAAGTGTCACAGAGCATCTTCAAAAGCTGCCTTATTTAATCCTCACAATGGCTGGTGCTTGGTGCTGGGACCACTCATATCCTACAGTGCAAACAGAGGCCCAGAGAGGTAAGTAGCTTTTCCACTAACATGCTGGGGCAAAGAGCAGAAGCATGAAGTCGGAAGCCGGGCTGAGTTTCAGTTTTTCCAGGACCCAGAGTCTCAGTTCTTCCTGGACTGCCCCAGGTGATCAAAGCAGGCCCAATTTAGCAAGTTAGGCTTCTTACCTCTTTCCTCTGTGGGCCCTGGAAGGTCTTTACCACTTGGTCCTGCTTGAGCACTGAGTCCAGACAGCCTCTTCTCTGGAAAAAGCTTTCGAGAACCCTCCAGCAAGCTTGTGGGCTCATTAAAGAAGTCCTGTGTTGAACTGGAGTCTGACAGCGCCACAGCCGTGCTGTCCTGGCTTCGGTCTGAAGGAGGGAGGAAAAGGCAGGAGCATGAACTCACAGCACCCCTGGCAGAGAAGGTCTCCTAGGGCTGGATTCCCACACAGCCCAGGACTGTCCCGCAGCACAGCAGCCTCAGTGTACCACGCTAGCCCTGCTGAGCCCAACCCACCCTAGAGGCCCTGAGCCACTCACAAAAGGCACCAAACTCTATGGTCAACCTGCCTGAGCTTCTCCAGACAGTAGTCTGGCAAACTCAACAACTGGCTCCTGTGGAAAAAGCCCTGATGTACTTTGTATACTGTGGGGATATCCCTACTATGGCTAATTTCAAGTTACCAATGTGCTGCTGGAGGTTTGGAGTTGAGAAGAGACAGACTGGTCACCACTGTGCAGTGTTGCTGCCATAGAGACTTAAGAGAAGGCCCAGTGGCCAAAAAAAAAAAAAAAAAAAAAAAAACCCCAAAAAACAAAAACAAACAAACAAACAAACAAACCAGCAAGTATTTTTAGGCAGATGTCCGTTGTAGAACAAAGAATCTAGATTCCTTTGAGTCTTGGACACAAAGGCAGTCTGTAGTCACTCCCTGGCTGTTCCCAAGTCTCCACAGGCACTCTAGGGCTGGGAGGAGGCTTAAAGAACACAGGCCTAGGGAGGAGGTGCAGCTTAAAAGATGTGAAGCTCATCTGGACCCTTCATACCTAAGGGACAAAACCTCCAGTTTCAGGGGACAGACAGCAAACCTTGCTGCCTCCAGGATACAGGGGAAGGAAAAGGAAGACTTTTTGATATAAGAAAAAGCAGGAAATCTACCACTAGGGAGGGACAGGGTCACTAGAAAGCTATACCCCTGAGATTCAGGGACACAGAGCCTTCCTAAGTCTGAGGCTTAATCAATAGAAGAAAGCTACCCTTGCTTCTGCCCCAGGACAGCTAGCAAGTACCCACTAGCAAAACAAGCAGAGCAGTCTGCTGCAGGAGAAAGGAGCAAGCAGGGAGCCTGCAGAGGCCTAACGCAGAGAGGAGAACTAGAAAGCTGAGCAAAGTCTCATCTGGAGACAGCAGGAAGCAGGTGGCACAGTGAAGGCAATCACAGCAACAACAGGCTGCAAGCCAGCTCAGAGGTCCAAAGGCAGGACAGGTAAATCTATCCCAGGAGTAAAGATCTATTTCAGTCAGTTTCTTTGGTCCTACATGTGATAGCTGCTATTCACTATAAAATTATAAGACATATACACATGCATTAAGAAGCAAACAAAAACCCATACTGTAAAGAAATAGCTAGAATTGGAGATGATCATTGACTATTTGAAATAGCAACAATTAATGTGATGCATGGCTGTGATTAGGATGTTAAGGCTATAATGGGAAACCTGTCCGCTCCCCACGAACAGATGGCAAACCTCAGGAGTGAGCTGGAGATTCTAAAGAGTCAAATGCAGTTTCTAGAGATAATCAGTAACCAGAAGTGAGATGACGCTTTTTGCCGGGCTTCCCAACAGACTTGATACAACTAGGAGGAGGGCTCAAAACTGAAACCAGAGGGCTGAGAAGGTGGCTCAGGGGTAGGAAAGAGCAGGGGTTGCTCTCACACAGGACCTGAGTTTGGTTCCCAGCACCCTCTCTGGTCTCTGGGCATGAGGCACTCACATACTGCACATATTTATACATGCAAGCAAAAGACTCACACAGAGAAAAATAAACTTAATTCCTGGTACCACAAACAAAACTTCAAACTAATTGAATATAAACAATCCAAATAAGAGGCATAGGGTGGTGAAGTGGAAGAGAGCACATGATGTAATGTGTGATCATTACCCAGAGTCACAAAAATGAGAGAAGCAAGAAAGGAAGACCACTCTCTTACACTGTAAGAGACAATGACGACAGCACTTGTCCAGCATAAGCAAAGCTCTGGGTTTGTTCCCAGCACTGCAAAACTTAAAACACAGAACAACCAAGACTTTTCCAAAAATACTGAAACACACTGAGTCACCCAGAACCTCAGAGAGCACAAGGAAAGGACCCTCTACACATGATGAGGGATCACACATGGACAGACTGTAACTGGGGATTCAGAAAAAGACACACAGGATTGAAGGAAGAAGCACGGGGCTGGAGGGCCAAGCAGAGGTTCAGAGCACTTGTTGCTCTAACAGAAGACCTGGACCCAGTCCCCAGCACTCACATGGTGTCTCACAACAATCTACACCTCTAAAGCCAGGGGCCACACCGAAGACCAGGTACAACACTCACACACATTAAATAAATCTCTTTAAAAGGTTGAGAAATTAAAACAACAAAAACAACAAACTTCTGCTCAGAAAGCATGTACCAGATAATATCTTTGTGTCAGGGCAAAAGGAGAAATCCAGATTTTTGGATCAGTAAAAATAACTTCCTTCAAGGTAAAAGTAAATGAAGACCTTTCTGAGATATGCAGAATCTGAGTAAATTTATCATCAGCATATATGAATCCTGAAATGTTAAATGAAAGGTAGAACGAGTATAGACCCAGACAGAAAGCTGGACCTGTCTAGTAAAAGCGAGCGCTCTAGAAATGGCTAATGTAGTGATGAACTGTAAAAGGCCTCCTACCAAGTGTGCTGCTGCTCACCTGTAAGGCCAGCATTCATGAGGTAGCAGACAAGACTTGGTGTCAAAAACCTAAACTAAAGGAACAACAAAACATGTAGTCTTGTAAAACACACAAAAGTAAATGAGTAAAAACTGCAAAAAGCCAGGAAGCCCTCACAGTGCTGTGAAGAAGTGCAGTGTCTTTAGAAGGTCGGTGGTGATTAATGATGTCACTGTTAGCCCGAAGGCACAAACCACATTTGTGCAATCAGTGAATAAGTGATAAAGTAGTTTGGGTATCTGAGGGTGAAATAGGGATCTAGAGAGCCAAGTTCAAATTCACCCTGCATCACTGACCAGTTATCCTGAGATGGGGCAGAGGAAGACACAGCCCCACCGTGGACCTCCCAGTCTTCCTTCAGAACCTTCGAAATCAAACACTGGTAATTGTATCAGCAGGTAATCCCAGGGCTGTGTACAAGCTGCTCCGTGGGCAAACTGGAAACAAGAAGGAATTGTTTCCAAAAATCCGGAGTCTGGCAGGGCAGACTGTCAGTGCTGAAAGCCTGCTCCTCCGTTCCTGAGCCTGGAATGCCTAAAATCCATGCCACAATTATTTGCACTTTGGTTCCCCTATATGTAAAACTACAGAACAGTGATCATTTCCCAAAACTGTCATTATAATTACATAGGTCGTAAAACACAAGGTGCCTGTGCAGTACCTGGCACACATAAAAATGTCAGCCCAATTATCCATACATAATTATTACAGAGACTATGATTTATCAGTAATGCCTCACACTGACCATCAGACAGTTTATTCTGAATGGAGTTTTGCTGAACCACACTGTTGAGAGGCATACAGAGGAACACTGAGAATTAGCTCTGACCTCCAAGCCCTGCTCTGCTGCTCTGGCCTCAAGACAGAGGTGTCAGCATGCAGCACAGTATAGATGGCGTCAGGTCCACAGCCCAGGAAGTAATTAATAGGTCCAAGTTCAGCTGTCCAGATGTAATGAGAACGGAGGATTTGGGCCACAGTGAGACCCGAGCTGGAATTGTCCGACCTGACAAAGAGCTCTTCCCTTACGTTCAGGGTCAGGCTGTGGGGCTTCTTACCCCCTGAATGAGGTGTGAAGACCAGGTCTGCTACACTCAGAAAACCCCAAACTTGAGTCTCTACTCTAAGTAATCACTGCTCCCTCTGCAGGACTGATAGCCCATTTGCTGTCTCCGTAGAAAGAGAATACTGACAAATGGTGACCATTACACTTCCAGTAATTATATTAAAAAAAAGAAATCAGTGCAGTGCATGCATAGGGGAGAACCACAGCATTACACAGAGGCCAGAGGACAAGCCTGTGATGAGTTATCTCCTTCCATCTTTATGACGGCTCCGGGGAAGGCACTCAGGGAACCGGTTTGCTTAGCAAGTGCCTTTACCTGCTGTATCTTGCTAGCCTTGTTGAAGAACTTTGAACTTAAGGGTCTCAGGCCCACATTCCAATCTCATATCTGCTACTGACATGCTAGACAAACGTGGCTGAGTGAGTCTACTGCCTTAGGGCTCCCATTTCATGTTTTTTACCACAAGTTTTAGTATCCTTATTCCTGAACATGGGATCTCCACAGGCTCTTCCACCTGACACATGCTAATGACAGCATAATGACCTATCCCAGCCTACAGCATCCACACTGGCCTAAACAGAAACAGGAATAGCTTGGGCAATGCCAGAGTGGCCTGAAAGTCTCCAGAAGATGGCAGGCCATGCTCTTGCTGTTACAGTCCCCACGAAAGCCAGGCCAGGGCCAGCTCATTTCAGGCAACAGGAAACACACTGAGGTGACTGCAGACTGAGAAGCATATCCAACCAACACTGAGCCTCAGGAAGCCAGCCTCGCCAGGATGATTTCATCCACTGGCAGACTGCCCCACAAGCTCACTGGCTCTCAAGCTCCTAGGCTCTGGGCCTAAAGGAACTGCCAGTTTGGTGGAATCCCAGCTGTGATCATTATAAAAACAGAGGATTGACTTGAGCAAATGGGTATTTACTCCTAATGAGCTAATGCTCTCACAATGCTTCAACATGAGGGGACCATGAATCCACCAGCAATGCAAGAAAGACAGCCAGACTATAACGGAAATGCTGTGGGCAAGAAGAGAGATGATAGACCGGAGGGTTGTGCTCCACTGAAACGCAACACCCAGCAGAGAGAACACTCTCTTAAGCCTCCTAAAATAACACGACAGCCAACAGCAGCCACAGGGGAGAGACCAAGGCTGTGCAGGCCTGTGGATGCACTTCCCCAAGCTCTCACAAGCATGAGAGGCTCTAAGAGCTGGCCGAGCACAGGCTAGCTGCCAGTGGTCATGAGGATACAGTGGCAGCTCCAGCTCTCTCCTCAGGATGACCACAGTATAAAGCAGTCCTAAGAAAAGCACAGCTAATGGAGCCAGAATCACCACAGTCCTGTGGCAACACCTAAAGGTCCCAGCTAGGCAGAGCTGGGATTCAGAGGTTGTACACAACAAAGACTGGGAAGCCGGGGGCAGCAGGGCGTGCTGGCAAGGCTGCTGCCTCCTCGTGCAATTCTAGGGACTTACATGCATTAGAAACAGAAGCCAACAAGGGCCGGCTGGGCATGTAGGTCAGCCAGTAGGACTTCTGTCTGGCTCAGTTCTCAGAACCACATAAGCCAGGTGTACACGTGAAACTCTCTCCCACTAGGAGAGACAAGACGATCAGAAGCTTCAAGTCATCCTTGGCTAGAGAGAGGGTAAGTGTCTTTTCCTGTCCTGCTTCTTTCAAGACTAAAGGAATGAAAGACTTGTTCTCTTCTGAGTCATCTTCTCCAGGCTGAAGATTAGAAACTTTAAATCACATGTCTTTCTTTTTATTGTGTACATGTGAATGCATGTGTGCACATGTGTCACAGTGTGTACATGGAAGTCAGAGAGGTACCTAGTTCTGTCACGTAGGTCCCTCAGGTGTGGAATATCTTTTCCTGATGAGCCATCCGCCTTTCTGCCCCTCCCCTTCCCTCCTCTTTCGCTTCCTTTCAGATAAGAATGTTACTATGTAGCCCTGGGACTTGGGATCCTCCTACTTCAGGCTCTGGGATTGCAGGCAGGAGTCACCACACCCAGCAAAGGTGAATTTCTTCAAATAAGATACATTAACAGGATGCAAAGTTCAGGATTTCATTTTTCTCTGTTCCTTCCTGACTGGTGAGTATGAAATAGTGGTGATTTAAGATAATCCTGATTATAAACTCCGAGAAGACACATATGGTTCCACATTAAGAACCCAACTGGTCAGAAGAAAGCCAAGCTTCACTTCTCTCAGAGCAAAGGGTAAACACAAGTGAAAAGCTCTTAGATGGTGGCTGGAAGCCTAGCTGGCGCACAACCACAGCCCCGCACGCAGGAGGCTGAGGCAGGGGCCAGCCTACGCTGCCTGTCAGGATCTGATTTTAAAACATCAATAAGTAGGTTGCTGTAGTGTGCATGCATACAGAGCCTCCCATCTCCTCTCCCAGGGAGCCATAGCTTCTCTGGTACAGCTGACTGAGGACCTTGGGGAGGCAAACTGACGAAGATAAGAGAGAAAGTTTGCCAGGCGCAATAACGAATGTGATAAAAGCACCCTCTTCCTGTCACCAGCTAATGAAGGGATGGCTCAGGGGCTGGGTGAAATCAGACAAACAACAGAGCCTAGCAGCTCTCCCCCAACACAAGGCCAGCTTTAGACTTAAGGTCGGATCAGCTGGTGGGGGTAACAAGGAAAACTGTGCAGCCTCTTCTCATCAGGAAGCCTTGCCCTTGAGGCTCACCAGCAGGGCAGGAGGGAAAAGATGCTACTGACCACACTGGTTCCTCCTGTCCCACAAGGCCCTCTGCAGAGTCATCTTCTGAGCTCGCCAGGCACATAGCCAAGCAAGGGTCAGTGCATTGAAGAAGGCCAGAAGTTGCACTGGGGACTGCTGAGAGAGCAGGCTCAGATCCCTTCTGGGTGGTCCTCCCACTCATCCCTTTGTACCTTTGGGGAGGACTTACCCTCCCTCCAACACTACATCTGTTTCCTGGATAGCTGAATTCTGCTTTGTCTTAACTTCCACAGCACCTGGCCCAGGCACACTGACAAAAGTAGGGAGTGTACAGATCATGGGGCTAAGGCTCTGGCGAGAGAGAGCACACAGCTAAGAACTGAGCTTCAGTCCTACCTCTTCTACACAGCTGCCCAGGTACTGCAGACCTTACCTGGGATCCCGTGGCTGAGGTTGGGTCCACAGAGGCTGACACGGACACTCAGCAGGGCCTTGGCGGGACGAGGGTGGGTGTTTGGCTCATGTTACTAAAGCAAAGCCTACTCCCCTGGTTACCTGCAGAGGGCCACATGCAGGCAAAGGCAGGCAGTGTTCTCAGTTGCCTTGTCTCAGCCATCTGCTCCATCTCTGAGGGGGTCCTGGGACAGAAACTACAGGGTGCCCTGGACTTGAGACAGAGCAAGAAATGTACAGAAATCCTTTTTGATCGACCTAGCAGGAGACTGACACATGAATGGGACCCCTAAGGACCACACACTTTAGCCCTGAGTCTCAGAAACTAGGAGTGTATTTTTCTGAAGAAGCTGCCTGGTGGTCAACTGGAAAGATGATCAGCACGAGCAAGCAGGCTGCAGGCTGGGCCTGAACGCTTGATTTATGAAGTTCTTTTAAAAGTTTGCTTGTACAGCAACTTTTATAGGAACGAATACTTAGGGCAAGATTAGAAATATCTGATTCTCTCAATCACACGACGGCACAGGAGCCACTCCAGCCTGCCCTCTCTGAATCCTGAGGTGAAGGAAGGACAGCTGCCAGTCACCTGTGCTGAAGCCTTGGCACCCTCAACTTCCAGGGTAGGATTCAAAGGACTAAGAGCCCACCACAACGAAGGGAGAGGGCTGGCTTGGGGACGAATGGCAGCCTGTCCCAACTGCACTGAAAGGACTCTTTTGAGTCTTTCTTCATCCAGGTTTAATCATGCTCAACGCCACAGGATGCTAAGTCTGAGAGTTTCCTTATGAGATGCGGGCTTCTAGGATCTCCTTCTATGTGTTTGTGGCACTTGCTCCAGCAGTAAGACTTACAACAGCTCTTGTTTATTCCCTCAGCTTAGGTCAATGAATATGCAGAAAAAGACTTGCCATCACAGACTGCAGGGGCTCTAACCAGTCAACCTAAAGAGATCAGAATATCTGCCGACCAGAAGTTTCTAAAAACCACAAACTCAAGTAGAACCAACATTCTGAGAAATTTCCAACTAGGTGAAATCCATTTCAGCTGGTCTTTGCTAGCCAGCTACCAGGAAATGATAGGTCCACCAGGAATGGGGCTGGCCACAGGAAACATAGGTGCCAATAGCAGGCTGAGGGGACTGCAAAGGCACCGAGGAGAGACACCAGAAGCACAGACACCTTGAGAGAGAAGCAAGCAGTGGGTGGGCAGCAGGCTGCATTCCCACCCTGTCAGCCAGCTTTCCTGGGTCAGTGAAGCAATGCCAGACACTTCTAGCTCCACCTTGCTCAGACGGTGGTGCTGGGAGTCACTCTCTTTCACTCTGTAGCTCAGGTCAGGAGATATATTGGCCAGAGAGAATTCTACCTGCTCAGAACTCAATTGCCGAGAACAGAGGACACCAGGATAGCTGGTAGCCTACAGCTATCTGATGTACTTTCCGGGAAGGCTCTGCCAATAAAAGACAAGGAGAACCTGTGTGTCTGGAGCCAAGCAGGAGTCGGTGGCCCTGTCCCTCTGCTGCTCTCCTGAGTCCTTTCCCCACAGCATCTTTTTGTGCCCACTCCAACACACTGCAGGGCTCTCTAACTCACATCGTCTTTGTCCCCCAAGTGCCCCTCAGTGTCCTGTAGACTGATAGTTGTCATCCCAACCCACAAACCCAAAGAACCAACCACCATCTCAAGGCACCACCTTAGGGGCATGCGGGGATCAGGGCACTCTCAGCTGACTCTCCCCATGGTGCCCTCCTCCATGCCTAGCACACAGCAGGAGCTGTTTAACTGCCACCATCAGCGCTGGCCTCAGAGAGGGTCTCAGAACAAATAAAGAGTGGGCGCAGAAAGATGTCAGCGGACTGCCTGAAACAGCATGTGCTCCCCTGGGATCTCCCTCACTATGGGCGGTCTTTTTAGAGGGATATGGGGTTCCTACAAAACCCGACCTGCCCTTCTCCCTAGGAGAGCAGGTGAAGACCGGATTCAGGACTAACTGAAGAGTCATTTGCAACCCCCAGCCCTTAGTAGTCAGGGCACTGTGAACTCCACAGGGACCACTCAGAGTTTTGGCTACTGTGTACCATCTGCAGTTTTACACTTGTCCTCATAAAGGGAACTTGGTATTTAGAGTCTGTTGCCTTTTTGTTGTTGCTTTAAGAACGAATGAACAAAGCAATGGAAGTAGAGGCCTGAACTACCTGCCAGGCAGGGAGGCAGGAGGACGGGGGAGAGGCTACCGCTGCCTCTGCATCAGGCCAGAACTGGGAAATGGGCAGTTGGCAGAAGCCAAGCACAGCACATCAACACACATTCTTGAAATCACAGGACCGGCAGACATGAAGGTGCTCCTGGTCACAGGGGAAGCAGGGAGCCGGACTGAGGACTGAGCATGCGGTCTGCACTGTTCCCTGAAGCGAGCCGTGACAGGTGCAAGCAGAGAGACAAAGCCTGGAGAACAGAGTGTGGTCAGGGTTAGGGGCAGCACGGGCAATATTGGTGGAGGCAGTGTAAGGTGAGCAGGTGAGCATGGAAACAAACAGCACCGACAGTGACAGAATGGTGGGTGAGGATGGATAGCCATGAAGAGGGCATGCTACCCTAGCTTCCCTACAAAGTTCCCCCCTACAGCCGGGGGCTTGGGCTCCCTGGTGGCTCTGCCCATGCTGGGAATGGGGCAGAGTGGGCATCCCCTGCAATCACAGACACCAACCCCCAAGGCTCCAGCCACTCTTGTCCCTTCTGCCAACACAGACCACTGAACTTGGCTAAGTGTGGCCTTTACCCCTAACCAAGCCAGGCCTCTAGGACATGCAATCTCACCTCTCCAGTGCTGACCGGTTCACCCCACTCCTTAGCTATGCAACTGACTTGAGGCTACCTCCTCTCAGCTTACAGGGCTGTTCTGTGCATCTGGCACTGCTGCAGAAGGCCTGGATGGATTTGTTAAAGAATCCCAGACCATCCACAGGGCAAGCCCTCTGACCTCTGAGGCCCTTTCTGTCTTTGACATTCTCAAGTGACATGGAGCATGACAGGCAAACAGTAAGGCTCTCCATTCAATAAATATTGCTATAGACATATCCTGAAAGTCAATTAACCAGATCAAATGAAGGCAAAAGCCATGTAGAAATGGCCCTATTCCATGCACCCTTCATTGAGGCACCTCCACCCAGGACAGAAACATAGAACTATCATGTAAAGTCAGCCTCACGCCTGGCCTGGAAGAGACTTTGATCATATTCTCTTTCAGCTCCGTCCCAACAAGCAGGAAGCCTGTTCCCAGCTTCACTTTCTTTCAGGGAAATAAGGCAGCTGTCAAGCCTGACGGTGGCCGTGAAGATGGAGACATGCTACCGTCCTGCAGGCACCTGCCTGCACCTTACTGAGAGCATACAGTGCTATGTGGAGAGGCCTAACTCTTACACGTGCACACGTATGCACACACCTGTACCAACGGGCATGTAGGGCAGAACAAGAGAGTCTGCCATTTGACATGCACACACAGCAATGACTGGGAGCCCCCTTAAAGATTATAGAATACATGACGTGTACTTCTCATGTCACTTTGCCTGGAGACAGGGAGTTTATGACGTATATGGGCCAATTCCAGGAGATACACTGGAAGAAGCTGGTTGAGTTGGGAGAACAGCCACATTTGCTGGATACTCATTCTCAACTTTCCCTCCCTCCCTCCCCCTTTCCACCTCAGTTTTGGTCAGTCAGGGTGGCCTCGTGACCTTGGTAAGAAGAGCTGGACATGATGGCTGGCTACTGGGCCTCAAGGGCCAATCCCAAAGCTTTCACCAAGTGTGACAGCCTGCAAGAAGTGTTCACCTTCAGTGCATGCAGCAGTTGCAAGTCAGACAGGTCAGACAGTGAAGCTGTCTTATCTTCCTAAACCCACGTGATGACTCACTTGGCAGGGCCCACACATCTTTTGAGGCCATACTCTAGCTAGAAAGTTGGGGTAAAACCAAGAATAATGACATACCCCAGGACCTGGGCTTCCACTCCAGGAGCTTCTAGTTCATAGATGACCTGAAGAACTGCATCTAGAAACGGCCAGCCTATGCAAACCAATCAAGGCCCTTGTCTAAGGAAGCTGAGCATGTAATTGGTGGAGTCAGTTTGGAATTCAGAGGTCTCTCGACTCCAGGGCCTGTTCTGCCCCTGCCCTTCCATCTGACCTCAACTCCCTAATTGAAGTGGTATCAGGCTAGAAGCACCCTAGTTGCACTGGGAGGGCGCCTCTGACTTAAGAGGAAGTATTAATACCCTGTCTTGGGTCAGCTCATGAAGCAAGAGTAGCTGCAGTAAGTATGTGGTTTCAAGCTACCTTACCTTGCAACCTGCTTGTTTCTACCTAAGGTCTGGCCCTTTCCCTAGAAACCAGAAACTGGTGAAAAGGTTACCATACTGAAGAATACAACTAATTTTAGGGCTCTAATAAATTTAGGGTTCTTATCATTTTCCTGTTACAGATACTTCTTTGGGGCTACAGAGGGTAAAGAGGCTAGGGGTTCTCAAAGTGTTATGTTCTCTATGCACTGGGGCTGGACAAAAATGATGTGTGGAACCCAGTGGCTCCACAGTTAACAGGAATCATTTGGGAACTACTGAACGTATATCTAAACTTACTTGTTCTGCAAACTTCCAGTCTAACTAACTGTTAGGTTAGCACCATACACTTACCTAGTCTCTAATAGCTCTACGGTCACACATGTACCACATGGCTCAGCAAGTCCATCAAGGCCAAGTGATGCCGTGGGCTCCTCATGCACTCCTGCCTCCCTCCTTCCTGCTCCTAAAAGCATAATCAGTCCTGTGGGTAGACAGCCAAGCCCATGGTACCTGCAGTATGAGTTGGCTGGAGGGGCTGCAGAACTGGTACAGGTCCTCCTCAGTACATATGCAACACGGTGTGGTGGCTGAATCACCACAAGGGTATCTAGCAGAAACTCAGAGCAAGGGTCTACTTCTACTGTGCTTTCTCAGTATCTTCAAAAGCCAATGGCTGGAACAGGATGGCTCTCCCAAATAATATGAGTTAATTAAGAAGGGGCAGAGGCTCTTACATAGAGAGATCTGCTGAGCTGGGGGTCAGTTCCTCCCATTTCTGCTCTAGAGAACTGTAAACACAGGGACTGGGAGGTGAGGGAGACACAGAGCACGCACAGGTCCTCAGTCTCCTTTTCAACACACATACTGTAGGCCCAAACCACACCTAGATGGATGCTTAAGTGTTCTAGTCTCTCAGGAGATCAGCAGAGGCAGCCCTAACCACTGTGTCATCCTTCCCTGGAGCTTTTCTGAAATCTCAACACAGCAAGCTTGGAACAGACGCCCATGCACTCCAGGAATCTGTACACAGGGCAGACCTCCATGGAACCAAGGTAGCATAACCCTGCCCCCTGAGCTCTCTACTAGACCTCGAAGTGAGAGCTACCATGGCACCCAGAGCATCCATCCTTCCCCTAAGAACCACCTGACATGGGAACAGCCCTGGCGCCAGTCCTACCGCAGCCAGGAGTGACCCATCCCCATCCTGGAAGGCAGAGCAGCAGCCCAGGTGAGATGAGTGACGTGGGGTGAGGGTGTCTTTCCGCACTGTCACCTCTCTAAGGTTCCACTTTAATGACCCTCTCAGTCCATCAGTTTGCTTATCCCAAGTATACTGTCACCAGCTTGTTACTGTACAGGTGAGAACATGGAAAGATTAAGCTACAGGCCAGCATGCAAGCCTCCTATGTTAGTAAGGAGTGTGACTGAATAGTCGCCACCTGCCTCATCCCACATGGAACAGCCTCTAGATGCCCAAGAGTGACAGATTTAGTATTAGTTATGGCCTACCTACCAAAGGACAGAGCCATGACAATGTGCTGCAGACAGCCTACAGGTGACAGCCTACAGGGCTTCCATATATTATTCAAAGATGTCAGCACCCCCATTTTGCAGGTAGGAAAATGCAATCTCAAAAGGAAGCTGCTTCCGCCAGACCTGCTCCTTCCCTGCCTCCCAAGTGGGCGAGTAGGCAGATGGCGACCTGAGCATGTCTGGAAGCACAAGCACTGTGAATCCATGAGGTAAATGAACAGCCGCAACATTGCCCGTGTCACCCCAGACCCAGCACCCCTCGCCAAAACAAAGCGACCAATGAAGTCGCTCAAGCACCCTCCCCACAGCTGGTGTGCCGCCCTGGGCACAGTAGGGAGAACAGGGACTGTACCGTCCGGCGCCGCCTGCTGATGGGGTTTTTTACATTTGACGTAATCGTGGTCAATCGGAGTGGCTGTGTAAGGTGGGGATGTCAGACCTGGGCCAGAGGAGGAGGGAAGGGGGACTCCGGGGCCCGGCAGTGTCCCAGCTGAAGAGTGGGAGTCCTCATCCACCAGGCAGGCCTTCTCCCTGTGGGGACAAAGCTACACATCAATGTCCACACTCTGAAGAAACAAATGTTCCTTCCCGGGGACTGCTCTCCACATACCTTGAGTGGTCTCTGTTTCATGTGGCTAAGCGCTAGGGGGAAGGGCTTCCCCCACATCACCCTCATAGCCTCCAGCCTCTAAAGGGATGCTGCCCGACCTTTCTGGCCAGGGTCTAACAGCATCTGGTTTCAGGCTCAGGAAATCTTGCAGGGGAAGAGGCAAGCATTTCCTCAGCATGCACACCAAGTCAGAGCCTTTCTACAAGATAGCTCAACACAACCAATCCTTGACAAATGGCATCCTCAAAAAGTATATACTAGTGCAGGCTTACACAGGTACGATATTGGTAACCGGTGGGAAAGTTCATGGAACTCCTTCATGTTCATGGAAATCGTCACATAAAACACAGGTAGGCTGCCCATACTATGCAGCAAAGGTATGAGGCAGGGGAAAGGTCTAAACAGGTCAGCACAGGCCCACTGCTGAAGAGTGAGCACTAAAACACCTTCAGTTGTTCTTTGTTGAAGTTTGAGGATAATTTTATCAGAGTTTGAGAGAGGAAAAACAAACAAACAGAACAAAACAGGAACATCATCTCCTACGCCCCCACAACTGCCAGGAGGAGAGAGATGGAGAGACAGCCCTGCCCCTTTAGTTAGGGCTGAGAAAGCAGGGAAGTCCAGCAGTGGAGTATGGCAGATAGCTACAGGGCACTGGGCAAGGAAGCATGCCCACACTCTGGCCAGTCAGAATTTGAAATAAAAAGGGACACTGAGTTACTCTTTTCTCAGTTCCAACCCACAAAAGCAAGCACCCTGCACCGAGGGGCTCCTCCATAAGCAGCTAGCCGTGCCTTGCTCAGGTTTTTGTTTTGTTTTTAATTAAGGAACCTGGAGGGATATCACAATGGCAAAACACTTGCCTAGTATACACAAACTCCTGGGTTCAATCCTTTAGTACTACAAAAGCAAAATAAGCCTGCAACCGCACATGTGCAAACAACTACATACAAATACACACACACACACACACACACACACACACACACACACACTATTTGAGAAATTAAACTGAATAAAGGCCTATTCTGGTGACAAGAGATCTGTCACAATTTAAGTTTAAGTATGTATGTCTGATTTCCTTAATTACAATGTACTCACATATTATTTATGTAAGTCACGTTTTCAGGGCAGAATGGTGATCAGTAAAAACTTCCCTGTACCCTGGAGACCACTTAGACTAGAAATCACCTATGTCTAACTGCCAAGCACACTATACCAACTTAAGTCATCTACAACCCAGGTGCTCATCTCTCTCCACTGCAGAGACAACACTGCTTGTGCAGAGCTGAGCACTGCTCATTGGAGGCACAGGTTACATGACCAAGAATAGACAGTTCTCATGGAGAGGGCCTGGGAGCAGCTTTCTCTGCTGGGTTCTGCACAATCCTCTGCCAGATGGGGCCTCAGAGATGGGAAGGGTTGAAACAACAAAGAAAAATGTATCTGGGACCCAAAGACAACTTATGTCAGGGGACAAGTAATCAGCCTCCAAGCAACTGAGGAGATCGTGCCAGAGTCCTACTTCCTGAGAACAGAGGCCTGTTCTCCCTGGCACTGAAGGAAGAACCTTGTTGATACTCCAGAGAACAGGCCATACACTGGGCCCCAGAAGTCACCCAGTTGGAGTCTTGGGTAAGAGGAAATAGGATAACCTAATCTTTTAGTATGTTCTGCACAGGACAAGGCTTTGTTCCACTGGAGCAGAAGGGAGAGGCTGGCTTCCCTGGGACTCACCCCTGAAGGTCGGGCTGCACCAGGCACTGTCACAGAGTTGAGGGTAACAACAGACACCCTCCCACGAATTCAATACAAGTAGCTCAGCTCCAAGCAGAGACTCTGAGTTCCAGTTCATCCAGTAGCCTTCCTCTGAACATTACCAGGGTCCCTGCAAGCCAGTACTCACTTTTCTGAAGCTTTGGGTGTATTCTTCTCCTCGCCCCTGGCAAAAGGTCCTTCTGCTGCCTCCTTCATAAAGCTGACCAGGACCTCGGCACCAACCCCAGAGTCAGGTTTGCCCAGGAGCTTCAGGATGGATGCGTGGAGCCGGAAGTACACCTAGAACAATACCTCTGGCATAATAAAACAGCCTTTTCCAATCTATGGCCTGTCTCATGGGTGAAGCAGCCACACTGGAAGCCAGCTGCTGCCCCAGGAGACAAGCTACCACACACTGCCTGTCCTTTTAGCTTCTAACACCCCAGCACAACTAACCACAGAAAATTAAGATGGATACTGTCAACATTCTAAGTTAAACATGCACCCAGTCATCCAAGCACATGATGGTGGGATAATGAGAGTGACAGCCAGTGGGCACTGCCTCAAGATCCAATGTGGCCCACACTAGACTCCATCTTGCTATTCAGCTGAGGATGGTCTGGACCTCTTGACCCATTTCAACTTCCCAAATGCAGATTGACAAGTCTTAAAAGGAGGGTCTTAGAATGGCTAGGGAACCAATGTGCTCACCGGTGTCATTCTCTAGAGTAATTGGATGCCATGGTCAAAACTGTAAATAGTCTACAGCGCCATCTTTAAACTTCAGCCCCTGGAAGCACTCCTGAGAGCTCCCTGATACAAGACTGGGGTGCGTACTTCGTCACACTGTCCCTGTAAAGCACCACCAGAGGCCAAGCCCACAAAGAGGCTTTTCAGGTCAGCATGGGCTCTGAGCAACTGGGAGGCATGGGGCAGGCAGCAAAGTTTATGCTTTTTACTATATCATGCCCAAGGACAGTGTGAGCTACAAAAGCTGACAACTGTGCTCCCAACACAGTGACAGCAAGAACACCTAGACCTTCAAGAACACAGTCGGACCATTAGTACAGATTATAGGGCAGGGGAAACCAGGGTCATTGGGGACTTTCATGTCTTATATTCTTAGGAATTTTATGACTCTCTTAAAACAAACAAATGAATACATATAGAATTTATAATTGCGAGGGGAGAGCAGGGGAGACAAAAACCAAAACCAGTGCTCTAGAAGCAGGAAAATAACAAGAAACAGATTCTGCCCAAATTCCAAGTGCTTCCTAGCCATATGGGACTGGCTGAGAATCAGCGCTTGAGGCCTCTGAAAAGATAAAGCAATCATTGTCAGGGTCTTGGGAAGCTTTGAACTCTGGGCTGAGTTTCTGAGCCCTGGATTTCCACTCATGTTCTTTGTTTGCTCACCTCTAAGAGTGCTGGTCAGGACTGCTGTGAACAACAGTGCAACCTTCATCAAACGTATTCTAGAAATCATAAAGGTAAATCCCGACAATAAAGCACTGCTCTAGGTTTGAGCAGCAGTGGAAAAAACAAAACAGAACACAACACTCATCAAGTGCAGCCCACTTTTGCCCTGGCCTAACCCACTAAGCTGTGAGGCCCAGGCCCAGGCCGAGCCTCACTTGGCCTTAGGTACCTATCTGTACCTAGGAATAAGAGTGACCACCCTTCTCCTGCCAGGCAACAGATCTAAATGGCTGTGCAGCTATGGACGTTGCACTGGAGTATCAGTGAGAACAGGTATGCTGCAGAGGAAGGCTGCTTCCTCTGAGAAATGAGAACCAAATGCTCATTCTCTCCAAAAGGACAGCAAACACTCTTAGGGAGAGAGAGAGACCAGGCTGCTTTCATCTAAGTGAACACGAAGCTGCTGAGCACAGGCACGTTACCAATGGGGTTGCAAGGGAATCACTGGGACTGTGAGCTCCAGCCCCAGGGAGACAGAGCGGGAAGACCCTCCTGCCCCAACACCCTACCCTGGACCTGCAGGGTTACCTCCAGGGCTTCCATGGCCAGCTCGGGCGGGTTGTGGTAGTGAATCTTCTTAGGGTAACGGGCGGCCTCCTCGTGCAGGTAGTGGCCAGCCTGACGGTAGTGCAGCAGGTACACGGTCGGGGGTTGCTGCTGCTTCTCAGCCACCTTGCCCAGCATGTAGTGAATGAGCCATTCCTCCTCATCACCATCACCCTCACAGTGGGCTGCCGAGGTGAAACAGTGCCTGGCTGTCTCCAGCATGCTGTCTCGCCGGTCCTCCATCTACAACAAGACCACAAGTTGGCAGACCGGCCTTAGGTGCAATGTCTGCACCTGCCCAGAGATCGTGGTTTTCTTGGATGAAGCCAGCTGACTTGTTCACAGACTTATGTTCCTCTCAGTGAACCTGAGACCCAGAGCTGTTGTCCTTGCAGAGTTGTAGAAATGAGATGTGGAGCTTAGGAGTCCCTTAAAAGCAAGCTAGGTGCAGAGCTGAACTTAGAGCCAAGGCATTTCTCATTCGCTCAAAGGTCCTTTCTTTTAGCTTCTATCTGTAGCACCGTAACAGTATGAGTGTAGGAAATCCCTATTCATCTCTTTCTAGGCTTCCCAACTATGACCTACGTACGTGGCTGTGGTAAGAACTAGTGTCCCTCAGCCACACAGCTTACAGTTGGAAGGTTAAGGAGGAAGAAGGCTGATACAACTATGCCTCATTGGTCTCAAAAACTCAGGCATCCTCTACAGCATAAGCCTCCACTGCAGGGAGCAAGACCTCGCTCCCATACGCTCAGTGGGGCATCAAGTAGAGGGAGTCTATCACACTGCCTCTAAAACGAAGCCCTGCAGCCAATCTGTTTAAGGAAAAGGCAGTTGCTTAAATGTAGCTCTTCTACTTGCACTGCTTAATAGCTGCGTGGCCCTGCTAATGTCCCTAGTTTTGCTCAGTTCAGCAGGAACAATATCCCACTCAGGAAGAAGAGGGACAGTGTGTCCAGAAGCTCTGCTGTATAGCTCCACTCTGGCCTGTCATCCTCCAAACAGAGGATTCCCTTACTCATGGCCCTTCAGCCTCCCCGTGTACTGGGTGCCTGTGCTGGGGCTGACATCTCCCAACGCTGCTTGGGAGAAGGAATTGGTTGTTTTCATATGTAGCATGAAGCACAGAAAGAATGTCACCCCGTCCAAATCACTTGGTTAGGAAGTTCTGGTCCCCAATTCTTTCTCCGTGCCTTAAAACCAACATCTTGGGGAATATTTCCACTTCCCACACCACCTCTGGCAAGTTTGCAGGCAGCAGCTAAAGACCACAGCAGCTCAGATAGCAGACAGGTATACCAGTCTAGTTCTCAGACATGGTAAGTAAACACAGCTTAAGCAACCAGGGACTGCATACTAGGAAGCTGCCTCCCCAGGGGTGGCAAGAGCCCAGGGAACACAGGGCAGTCCTGCGGGGCAGTATGCACCCCAGATACTGAGGCCAAACCTCTCCCTTCCTCCAGCCAGGGGATGTCAAGTCTGCCCCCTACCTGCAGGAGCTGGTTCCTCTCGGCTCTCAGAACAAGTGTTCCCTGGAGAGCACAAGTATGAATCTCACAGGGAGGGACGAAAGGGAGGGCCACCTCACCTCCTTGTGTCTACCTGGAGGATGCTCATGTCCCTAATGTTACAAGGCCACCCAACGAGTCAAGTTCTACAGCAGTGAGGGTTCTGGATAGCCGGCTACAACAACGTTGAGTTCACATTTAAGAGGACTGTATTTGAGCCGTAGAAAGTAACCTAAGTAGAGAGCATAGGCTGCGAGAAAAGGGAAGCCAGACACTGCATTTAGTACAACGGTATCTAGGATGAAAGAAAAAGCCTAATAGGCAAATCCTCCTAGATTGTTCTAAATGTACACACCATTTGTGTGTAAAAAGGTATTGTTTCCTTTTGCAGTCTCAGAAAGATATAAACTGAATAACAACTTCTTAAAGGAGGTGATGCTTAGACGAGAGGCATGCAGCCAGTTCTTCATTCTGTTCTTGTCACTCGAGGACTTTGCAGCGGGTTGGGACCTCTGAGGCCACTTCTCACATATATTCTCTGCTTCTGGTGTCAAGCCTATCCCTATGATGTCACATCTAAACTAGTGGGAAAAAAAATAAATTTAAAAAAATAATCAAGGAAAACAGACTAAGCACCCAGGAGGGAGCTTGCAAAACCACAGCTCCTGTCTGCAGGTCCCTCGCGTGTCCTTTTAACAAGCTCCACACCCACCCGAGAGACCCAGCCGAATATGGGGGCCACTGTTCTTACTTATGTGTAGAGTTCATAAAGTCTGCACACTGAGGGAAGGGAAACACTGGGATCAAATGCTCAGAGTCTAGAAGCCAGAGACGAGCTCCTAACTGAGGGCCATGGTGTCCCAAGCAGGAGGATGGCAACAGTGCTGTGTGAGGCTTCACACAACAGCAGGGAAGCCCAGGGTTGGGCTATCCAGGCAAGTGTGCAAACTCTGAGCCTTGATGCTTGAGAACTGAGAGTTGGCACAGTTGATCACGGCCTGCCAAGAGAACACCCCTGAAGGGCACAGCGGATTCAAAGACTCCCAGTAGCTTTGGGAAAATAACTTTCTAAATATAACGCTGCAAAGGTGAAGGCATGTGTTACAGACTCATACAACTGACAGAGAGCTGAGCTCTCCAAGAGTCAACTCAAGCTCTGCTCACCTCAGCAGAGCACATTCTTACAATTGTCAAGTTCTAGTTACACAAGATTCAGGAGGCAGTTTCACTACTAATTTTTTCATAAGGCCCATGCCATCTTTTATTCACTATTTATTACAGTAACTCAGTCCTCATTAAGTGGGTTCACTTCACGACTTTCTCGGGGCTAAGGGCCTCAAACAGTAGCCTTGTGTTCACAGTAGACTGTTAGGGATGCGGCTCAGATTATAAAACTGGCAACCTCTAGTGCTGAAGTCTACTGCTGCACTCTTCCTCATCCTTTCCAGTATCATCTGAAGAATTCAGAGGCTCTCTGAGCCAGTGTCTTACTCTGCAGGGTCCTGGAGGCAGTAGGGACCTCGGCACAATGTCAGCTCCCCCTCAGGTGACAGCGCTTCAGGAGAGGGCGGTGGCGAGTGCCGAGGGCCTTGTTCAGTCCTCCAGCAGTGTTGGCAGTGCCATCATCTCACCTGGGGTTTTAATCACAGATGATCAGTGCAAAACCTGAAACCGAGTACTGTCTACCTGACTGGTCAGCTCCTTCACCACCTTCCTCAGAGATCTCTCTGAGCTACAGCACCTCACTGCCCTGCCGGCCTGAGTGGCACGGGGATGTAGCTCTGCAGCAGCCTGTGCTCACCAGGCCAGATATGGGCCTGATGATCTCCAGCACCCTTCACTCCCTGCTAAGAGATCTGCAAACATGTCGGCATGATCCTTTCACTTGCTTCTGAAGGAACCAGTGATGCTCTGCCGAGCAGTGCTACAGGCCAGACCTGCATCCTGCTCTAGAGAACGATGAACACAGCAACTGAAAACCCTAATGCCAGGCCAAGAATGTCCCCATGGTCCCCAAGTGCTTCTCTGAAACAGGGAAGAAGTGCCTCCTTTAGATGGCCTGCATCCCTTCTCCACTACTCGGCTCCAGTCAAACTGATGACCAGTCAGTCAGGTCATAGTAGTCTACCTCTGAAATTGTTGTCAGTGAACTATGTACCGAACAACCAAGAAACAATGATATTACTGCAGGAAACAGCTCACATGTCCCAGAGAGCTGGGGTGTAAGAACAAAGAACACAGGGACCTGGGCCAGCCTAGCTAGACAGACAACAGCAGGCCCTCTGCAGCACCCTCCTCACCTGCTGCACAAGCTCAGGGGGCAACTCGGCTCTCCACTGCTTCAGCTGACGGGAAGCAAAGGAGTGTAAGGCATAGGACATGGTGCCATACTCAATCCACAAGGACAAATTAGAGCTGTCAATCTCAAGGGCCCTCCGGAAGCAGTTCAGAACGGGTGTGGCATGTTTCCAGATGGGTCCATCACTCTTCAGCTCATTTGAGTTCAGCTTGTCCTGAATTCGGCTGGCCCGGGCCAGAGCCATGCCTGCCCAGGAATCAAACCTAGGGTAATGAAAAAAGCATCAGCTATAAACACTGTCATCCTGAAGGAATGGCAGACACTACAGCCTGACAATTGGGCAGACACTGTGGAAGCTCTGCTTCCATATAATGACTCAAAACCCAGTTTGGCTATTGCACACAGCCAGGATCTTGACTTAGAACAGCTTTGTCATTGCCCTGATCCCGGTATCATTGCATATACAAGGATGACAAGGTATATGTGCTAAGAGACAAAATGTTCCTTCTGTGTCCCTTAGCATTTTCCAAGTATTCAATGACTGCTCTAATAGACTGGCTTCTGGAGTCTTTTCCCCAGCATTCAAAGGGTGCCCACAGTACTGCTCTGGTATAAAGGAGCAGGACACTCCACAAGGCTTTACAAGGGGGATCCAGCTAAGGCAACAAGAGACTTTAGTGTCCTTTCTGTCTCTTAAGCTCATATACTCACCAAGCAAATGCTCAGGAACAGAGAACTGTGGGGCCCCAGGCACCCAGTTTATTCCTATTGTTTCTGGGTCCCTAGTCTCAGAGCCCAGTGAAAAATAAAGAACAAGATGACAGGTGATAACTGGGCCCTGATGGTTCTGAGATCACCTGAAAGAAGCTGAGGCAGAAACACACAAGATTCCTGGTGCTGTGGAGACAGGTCATTCCAGAGATCCTGGAGAGCTCTTCTCAGTGAGTCAGAAAAAAGAAAACATGGCAAGCAAAGGGGCTCCTGCTGCCCCTGCTACACCATCAGTTCAGCCCACCACACCTTCGAGTTAACTGGCATGTGGAACCGTCTGATCACCCCAGGAAATGGCAAAGGCAGAAGAAGCTGGGGAAGCTCACAGGTGCTTTCACTGCCCTCCAACAAGCACGGGTGACACTGTGTAAGAAAGGAGCAGGAAAGGCACCCAAGACACAATGGAGCAGAGAACAGCAAGCATGGGAGAGGTTTCTCAGAGTAGCCCAAGCCACCAGTTCTTCCCAGCTCTGCTCTGATTACTCTGGAGAAGGGAACAGGGGGAGAAGGGCTTAAGGGGAAGATTCTTCTTTACCAGGGCCAATTTCACAACAGGGATTTCTTTTCAATATCCAACAATTCTGGGAGAAGCTGCCATTACCCTGTGAAAAGGAAACGTGCCTCTGGCTATATGGCTGCATGAGAACCACACACGTCCTCCACACAGAGTAACCACAGCAGAAAAGCATCCCTGTGAAAGCTAAGATGCAGGCTGGAGAGATGCTCAGCAACGAGGAGCGCTAGCTGCTCTCCCAGAGAGCCTGGGCTTGGTTCACAGCACCCACACAGCAGCCCAAAGGCATCGGTAATTCCATTTCCAGGGATCTGAATCTCTCTTTTGGTCTCCACATGTACCAAGCACGCACATGATGTGCAGAAGACATACTTAAGGCAAAGCATCCATAGACATTAAGAACAAACAAACAAATAACAACAAAAACCCACAGGGGCAAACCTGAGTGACCCCTGTGTCTAATCCAGGTACATCACCACACAACCCATATTCTAGGAGTGTAGGCCCGCCGGGAAACCCGTGGCTCAGTAACATGTGACCCCAGAAGGAAGAGGTACCCAGAGTCCACATTCTGGGCTCTTACTTGTGTACAGCAGGTTCAGTGCTGATACTGGGCTCAAAGCTGTTTCCAGAGCAGAAGTGCTGAGCTGAACTAAGTGTCAGCCCCACCTCCACCC
>CM052720.1:36921586-36949788 GCA_028551405.1 Uromys caudimaculatus
AGTACCGGGCACGTGCGGACCACATGTCTATACCCGGGGCTGGAAGTACCGGGCACCTGTGGACCACATGTCTATACCCAGGGCTGGAAGTACCGGGCACGTGCGGACCACATGTCTATACCCAGGGCTGGAAGTACCGGGCACCTGCGGACCACATGTCTATACCCAGGGCTGGAAGTACTGGGCACGTGCGGACCACATGTCTATACCCGGGGCTGGAAGTACCGGGCACGTGCGGACCACATGCCTGGCACATACAAGGCTTTCTCGGACCCCTAGAACCACACACAAAAAGTTAAGTCTTCAAACAAAATGCACGTAACTGAAAAAAGAAATGGGAACATGTAAGACTGAAATAAATGGAGAGAGATACTATTCTCGACTAAGGAGTTCAATTTGGACACTTCTCTCCCATATTAATAAGACTGACTACTGATTCCAATCGAAATTCCAGGGGAGGGTACAATTTCTCAAGATTTTATGTACTTATCTTACACCGTGATGGAAGGAGCTAAGACTATCCAAAAGAATATGATGGGGAAAAAGGTAAGGCCATGAATCCTAATAAGTACCAGATCATCTGTGGCACCAGGACAGGAGCAAGACTGCTTACGTCAGGAAAGGCAACGCCTAATGATAACCCCTGTGTGCTCATGAGAGATGCAGGAGCCTTGGGGTCAGGAGGAAGGTTCTTTAATAAGACTCAAACCAACTGGCCATCCATACAGAATGTGAAGCTGGATCTGTCTTGTCGTATACACAAACAAACGCTGACATGGAAGAAGAAAGCATGTAACAACAAGCCAGGAGAATCTTTACGTGTGTGTGTGTGTGTGTGCGTGTGCGTGTGCGTGTGCGTGTGCGTGTGTGTGTGTGTGTGTGTGTGTGTGTGTGTTTCATTGTTTATTGACAGGGTCTCATGTGGCTGAGGGGACTCTGAACTCCTCATCACCCTGCCTCACCACCCACCACCCGAGTGCTGGGATTCTAGACATGTGCTATTTCTTTTTGGCCTTCCTTCCTTCCTTCCTTCCTTCCTTCCTTCCTTCCTTCCTTCCTTCCTTCCTTCCTTCCTTCCTTCCTTCCTTCCTCTGCTGCTTACACTTCCTTGCTTGCTTTACGGAGGACAGCACTTGCACAGCATGGCACATGTGTAGAGGGACTCAGTCCTCTTCTATGACAGGTTCCAGGGAGCAAACCCAGGCCACCACGCTTGACAGCAAGTGCCTCACCCTCGGCCTCAACAAGGATGGCTTAAATGGAGACACTGCAACAATAAAGGAAAAGTCTGGTGACTTGATATTAAGTATTTACATTCTGGCTGGATGTGCTGGTCACACTTATACTCCTAGCACCCAGAGGGTTGAATCAGGAATATCCAGAGTTTAGGCTACATAGTGAGACCCTGTTCCAAGAAAACAAAACAAGTACCTCAAAATTCTTTAGATGAGACATCACACGAAGTTAAAACACAGAAGCTGCATAGAAACAAACGGCTGCACAGGAATGGTGCTTGGTACATGTACCAAGTACACATAAAAATGGCGGGAGACACCAGATAAGGACTGGAAATCTGTAAAGAACCAATGTGGGGGGTGGGGCACAGGAAAACTTACAGATTTTATGAGCAAATAATGAAAGAGGAAACCGAGGATAAGCAAACATAGAAAGGTATAGAAGTAGAAGAAGTCCCGAGTGAGGAAAGCCCCAGTGAATGTGTATTCCGACATGGGCGTGGCCTGTTGAAAGGGCCAAGATTAAGTGACCCATGGGACATTGGCAAAGCCATTACCCATATGAGCCAGGCTCAAGAGTAATAGCAAAGCCTTTCTCTTGTACAGCTTCCTCCTCCCAAGTGTTTACAGCCTGAGACTGATGGCCTACAGAGGCCGACTGTCCTCCGCCGGGCTGTGCCTAGTGAACGTGCCCAAGTTCCAGGCCGGCTGCCGGCAGGGTGGTAGAGGGAACAGTGAAGGGAGCTCTTATCTGATCCCACTGTCTTTCTTTATTCCCTCATTGTCCCTATCCAGAATTCCAGAACCCAAGCTGCACAGGATGTGGCAAAAACCACACTCAATCTCATTAATAATTGAAAAGCATTACAAAGAGTGAAGATCAAAGAAACCTCTTGGATCACTATCAGCCTTTCAGTCTGTATAGTATACGGGGCTGACAAAGGGCCTGGGGAGAAAGCACAGCACAGACAGTGCTCTCTGTAGGCATGAAGAGGACTCAAGTTTGATCCCCAGAACTCACATTTAACAAGTGGGGTGTAGTGGGGTGTGTGCTTGCTAATCCTAGCACTGAGAAGACAGAAAGAGGTGGATCCTGGAGCTCAATGCTCCAGCTAGCCAGCCAGCCTAGCGTAAAGAGGCACATGAGGAGGGACACCACCTGATGCACTGTGCTGGCTAGTTTTATGTCAACTTGATACATGCCAGAGTCATCACAAAGGAAGATGCCGTCTCCATAAAATCCAACTGTAGGGCATTTTCTTAGTTAGTGGTTAATGTAGGAGGGCCCAGCCCATTGTGAGTGGGGCCATGCCAGGCTGGTGGTCTGGGCTCTATAAGAAAGCAGGCTGAGCAAGCCAGTAAGCAGCACCCCTCCATGGCCTCTGTATCAGCTCTTGCCTCCAGGTTCCTGCCCTGTGTGAGCTCCTGTACTGACTTCCTTTAGTGATTGAAGTCTAAGCCTTTATTTAAACAAACCCTTCCCTCATCAACCTGCTTGTGGTCATGGTGCATCATCAGAGCATTAGTAACCCTAAGACATGTAGGTTCTGGGATCTGAACTCTGGTCCTCACCCTCATACAGCAACCACTGAGCTGTCTTCCCAGCATCTCGTCATGAGAGCGGCCTTGAGACCTCCTAGGAGCAGACAGTGTCTCTGCACTCTGGCAGAGCAATGAAAGCAGGCTGATCCCTGGATAGCAATGCAGGCTTTGCAAATTATCAGCCCTCTGCATACAAAAGCTCTGAACACACACTCAGTCTCCTTCAACTGAAATGGCTAAAGTTGGCTGTCAACCTGACTATCTCTAGAATCTGCTAAACCCAAACTGGGCAGTCCTGTGATGGATTTTCTTGATTATCTGAGGTGGGAAGGCACATCTTAAATCTAAGCTATATGTTCTGATGGCAGCCAACATAAAAGGACATGGAAGAAGGAAGCTTTGCTTTTTACCTGCTTGCCCTCACTGTCACTGGCAAGTTTATCTATCCTGTTGCAGCAGCTGGTATGAAAAATCCAACTTCTGAGGCTGGAGAGATAGCTCAGTGGTTAAGGGCACTGACTGCTCTTCCAGAGGTCCTGAGTTCAATTCCTAGCAACCACATGGTAGCTCACAACCATCTGTAATGGGATCTGATGACCTCTTCTGGTGTGTCTGAAGACAGCTAGAGCATACTCATATAAATAAAATAAATAAATAAATCACTTTTTTAAAAGTCAAACTTTTCAGGATTCCAACACAGACTGAAAATGAGCAGTTCTCCAGGAATCCCCCTGGACTCTACCTCCATTTTGGGATTGCTAAGACATCCAACCTCATAGATTGAACAACTACTGAATTCTCAGCCTTCCCGTTGTGAGACAGACATCATTAGACTACCCAGACTATGTCCTGTAAGTCAGTCTTATAAATCTTCTTTAATAGCCTTGCATCAGGTCTGCTCCTCTAGAGAGCCCTGACTCACACACCTGCATTTATTTTGTACCAGGTGCTACATTAAGCACTTGGATTCAGCAATGAACCAAGTGAACAAAAATACCTACTCTCTAAACCTCACACCAGTGGAAAAAAGTCAAATAATAAGCACAGTAAGTAAATGATAGGCCCCCCAGTAAGTAGTAAAAATTGGGTGAAGATGGGGCAATCTAGAGCGGCACTGGGGAGGAAGCTACAGCTACAAAGGATACACCCACCCAACAGAAGTTACCCGCAGAAGACTTTTTAACGGGACAAAGAACAATAGGCATTGCAAGCCATACATACTCATCTTGTCCCTGCCAGTGCATAGTAAAAGCAGTCATAATTGCTATGTAAATGAATGCCCCAATAAAACTTTATTAGCAGGTATACAGGCTGAGCTAGATATTCCTCATCCAGAAAACTCCATGTTCTGTAATTTGACTGGCGCTAACTGGCTTCCTAACCATCAGAGACTGGTTCATGCTGCTTATCTCCAGTAAACCCAGACAGCGACCACCAATCAGTCCAGGTGGGCAAGTTCAAGACTGTCCACAGTCAGTATTATAGCTACTGATTGAACAATGAGGACCTGTGCTTTCATCATGATGTATGCCAAAGGCTCAAGGATAACAGGGTCAACTAACTATGGACTAACATCTTTGAAACCATGAGCCAAAAGAAACTTTTCCTCCTTTAAAGATGATTATCTCTGGTATTTTGTCACAGTAACAGAAAGAAAAAAGTCACAGGAACCAAGCTCAGATTTTCTGCAGTAAGTTTCAGTAATTACAGATGTGCATTAGTCAAAGATGCTCAGTGGTGGCCCCTGCAGGCAGACAAACACAAGCCTTAAGGAGTCACTTTGGCGTTCCCATCCTGCCCAGCATTACACTGGCAGCCCAAGGGCTCACTCACATAGAATCGCAGCAACGCTCCCTCTGAATTGCAGCACCAGGACCTCCTGCCCAGGTACTCATGCGCTGTGTTGAGCAGCATGAGGGAAGATGGGAGCATGGGCATCTCCGATATCCCTGGGAAAAGACAGGAGTTAGTGCAAACACATGCAGCAGTCGGAGGAGGGCGGGATGCTGCTTCTTCAGGGACTCTTCTGTCTCTCTTATATGACCACAAGATTTTTTTTCTCTTTCCTTTTTCTGTCTTCTAAATAATTACCTAGCTGGCTTCATAAGCAATCTATGTTTATTAAAAATCAACTGAAATCATACATTTTTCTAAATGTAAATGAATACTTCATTCACAAAACAACAACAACAAAAAAACCCTACCCTGAGAACCAATACTGGCTTCTGATGCACATTTCTCAAAGCACCTTCTGTGCTTTTCAAAGAGGAAGTTCCAGCAGTAGGAGCACACTGCATTCACAACTCCGTAAGGCTCCTCTACTGAGGCTTCCTTGACTATTCAGTCACCACTACATGTCTGTTCATTACTAAATTATTACTAGTTCCCCCAAGAGTCCCAGAATTCTTGGCACTCTGGGCTATGCAGACAATCAGCACCTTATTTGGTTGTTCTTTTTTTGGGGGGGAAGGGCAAGTGAATTAAGACAGAACATATTTAAGTAGACACCACCAGAAGGCATTACACACAGCTATACACAGTTTAAATATCTGTCCCAAACAAGAAAGTAAACCCCTCCACCCACCAAATCCCTTCAAAGAATAAAGGCTGAAGCCATTGCAGCCTCCATGGGCTCTTCAGTTTCCAGTTTTCTTTGCTTTTTTTCTTTAAAGGTTTTGTTTTTATTTTTTTGTATGTGTGTCGGTGTCTGCAGTGTGTATGTTGGTACCTGTGACCGCCAAAATGTTTTGGATCTAGAGTTACAGGTGGCTGTGAGTTGCCTGACACTCTTACAAATCATGAATTTTCTCCTACCTAAAACCTGCCTAACTCTTCCTTAAAACTAGTTTTAACCTCCCCCTTCCCCCCAGTCTACAGAGGTAAAAGAGGCAGCTGAGCCCCTCCCCCAAGACTTCCCTTAAGGCAAGACTTGCTATATCCAGTTGTCAGTTCTTCAGTGTCTAAAACAGCTGCAGGACTTACTTTATCTGAGGCCGTGCACTTCTGTGAGCCCACATCCAGTAAGATGACACAGCAGGACAGCTCTGAAAAGCCACTGTCACTCCAGAGCTCCCACCAGCCTAGCCAAGGCCTGTTGGGCTAACATCCCAGGTTAACTGCTCCTTCTACCTGATCCTTCTGCTTTTCGCTTCATTCAGTGTCCACTTTGAGTAACTCAGCTGTTAAGGTATCTCACTATCAGCCAGAAGTGTATTTAATCCTGTGCCAAGTCCTTGGAATTAAGTCTGTTCATGGGAGGATGGAAGTACTCTTGGCCCCCTTCCTCTGAGAAGGCCAAGAGGTTCTGGAGGGGCTTCCCCCATTAACCAGCTCTCTATAAATGAGACAATATTGGGATTTTGGTCCGCCCATCCCTTCGTTTACAGGACAGGAAACAGTGGAAACATATTTAAATAGACACCACCAGAAGGCATTACACAGAGCTATACACAGTTTAAATATCTGTCCCAAACAAGAACATGTCCACAGAACATGTCCACTCTTCCCTGGGTGTGTTGCTTGCTTACTTGCCCACAACTTGCCTGCTTCTCTTCTTAGAGAGGCTCTCTCTATGTAGCCCTGCCTATCCTGGGCCTTGCTATCTAGACTAGGCTGGCCTTGAACTCACAGAGATCCACCTGCCTCCACTTCCCAAGAGTCAGGATTGAGTGTATATGCCACCATATCTAACACTTGCCAGTAGCTTTTAAAAAACTGTTTGGTATGGGTAATTTTCATTGTTCTAAGAAAAATAATAAACATTTATGGTTACATATGTTTCACTACTCAAGTCGTTTGTGAAAACAGTTTTGTACAAATACATCAAGAATTCTACAGACACTCATTACTAGACATTTATACTTAAACAAAAATCACTGAGTCGTGACAAAGGGTCTCCATGGGGTATGGGTACCCTGAGGTATGCCTATAGCATGACCTCTAAGAAGTAAATACCACAGCTCTCCAGAAGCTGAACAAGCCAGGCAGCTCACTAGCATAATCCTACTCACAATACCCTGTATAAGGCCACGGGGCACAGGGGACAGGGAAGGCCCATTCCTCCAGTCAGCACACCTTCTTCTGTTGGGTTCTGGAGCTGCTGCTGGCGGCACAGGGATCGGAGAGTGTCTTCCTCCTGCCAGATGATCCTGTGCAGGATGACCCAGGGCAGCACAGAGGAGACACAGGGCTCCTTGGGCTCCTCTTGCACAGCCATGCTGCAGTCGATGACCTGGCAAAGGGCACCGGCATATCACAACATGGTAACCTCCCCAGGCCTCTTCAGATGAGCGTACACTGTAATGCCTTCTGGGGAGGTGAGGCATGCTGTCTGCCTACCCCTACAGCTCCAACATGGGAACACTGACTTACCAGTATCCCAGTTTGTTATCAGGCAGACTCCCAGAATGGCCAGTGGCAATCTCATGCCACATGCAGTTACTGACTGGCGAGGTGTGCTAACACCCCAGAGAAGGCAGGCATGGAGAAGCTACTGAGCCACGTGGGCATACACAGACACTACCATAAAGGCAGGAGTAGCAACAAGGCCTAATGCACAGGGTGATCAGACATAAGCCCATAAGGCTTCCAGGTAAATGACGGTGGTATGCCCAACACCCAGAGAGGGCCAGGCCTGAGGGCACAGGGCACACTCACAGGCAAGGATCCCAGAGGTGGCCCAGAAAAGCTTCAGCTAAGAAAACAGAAGAGGAAAGGCTGGAGATCAGTGCACATTGGCACATGACTCAGACAGTAGGTGAAGGGTTTAGGTAAGTTTTTATTTCAGTTTTAAAAGTTGCCTCTGTGGCAGGATGGTGACTGGGCTAAAAACGTAGAAGGTACAGGAAGGACTATTACAGGGCTTCCACAGATCATCAAAGCAATGGCAGGAACCTAGACTATGGCAGAACAAAACAGGGTAAAATAAACCTAGAGTAGGGAAGATGCATTCGGTAGGGCTTACTCATGACCAGAGTGTGCGTTTAGAAGACAGCAGAGGGCACTGGATGAAGAGTACTTGCCTCAAAGCTGGCCCGGGAAACACGAAGTACTGGGGCCAACCTAAGGTCTGGAGTACTACCCTCAACTCGAAGTTCTAGGGTAGTGTGTGGAGTAGGGAACCCAGGCATGGAGCCAGACCTGGACTCTAGTCCTCGCTCTGCCTCTTGGCACACTAAATGCAGACAGAACCTCTGTTATGCCTACTTCCGCCCCTCTGGAACAGGATGTCTGAGGATCTTTGTTATACCATGTGTTACATCAACTCTAACCTCTAAACAAAGCAGCCCCTAGAAGGGTTCTATCTGTGGACAGCTACCTCCTCAAACTCCACAGTCCTAGCCAGAGAAGCCAACGTGTCCCTCTGGGGTACATAACTCAGTGAGTATCTGTGAACCTCAGAAGGGTTGTCAGAGACACACCTGCTGAGACAGCATAGGATGAAGAAGAGCCAGGAGTTACCTGAATGAGGTTGTTGGTGAGGCGGACAAGGCCAGTGGTAGAGGATGATTCCTTAAGGATCCTGCCACTGCTGTCTGATGACAGTGCCTGCTCGATGCCTAGCAGCAGCTGGGTCACTGTGGCCACCCACTCTTCCTTGGCTGCAGATTCGCTTGAGTTCAGCATCTGCTGGACAGCTTCATTCAGAGCCACATCAGAACACTCAAAACACTGTCTGTGGTCCTTCAACCGCAGCAATGAGTCCTGAGCATAAGAAGCAAAATGAAGGGTGTGCTGTCCGCTTGACACACTGCACCAGGACCTCAGGTCTGAGACTGGGAGTAAACAAAGGACAGGACCAAAGACCCGGGAGTAGTCGCCATGTCAGCAGCTTCCACACAGCCTCGGCATCTGCAAGAGCACACTGACTTAGGTATAGTGGCAACATGGCAGGCCACTCGCCAGGGAGCTTCTAGAAAATTGTTTTACTTTTGTGCAAAATCTTCCCATTTATAAATCTGGGCCTCTGTGAACTGGACCATAAAGCTGGCAAGTAGCAGAGCTGAGACCAAGGGACTTAACCCTAACCCCTAACACATAAATTATTTTATTGCTACTTCATAACTGTGAATGTCTGATATGCAGGATATCTGACGTGACCTGTGAGAAAGGGTCGCTCGACCCCCAAAGGCACCTTGAGGTTATGAACCACTTCTCTAACAGAACATAAGGCTTGAGGCCAGAAGACTAGCTGCCAACTAGCGTTGAAACCAAATTACTACTCTCCGTGGGCAACACTACCACATACCTAAACAAATAAACAGAAAACAATAAAAAGAAATGAGAATTTCATTAAGAGACTCGTTCAAAATAAACAAGCAAAAATCAGTAGGGTTCTTACAAACCAACAATGTACAATTAGAAAGTATAACTAACAACCCAAAATAGTAACATCTAAAAATTAACTGAATGAGAAGGAACTATTTGCTATACTGAGGAACATAAAAAGCAGCTTGCTAATTTGGGATCTCATTCTTGTATTCCATCCTCTCACCATGAGAAGGATTCCAAATTTGATCCCCACCCCAGAAATGCCAAAGCAGCCAAGTTAAAATATGCAAGCCATACAATATGGCTGCTGCTGGTGGTGAGTAAGGGCGAGTATCCCTTCATCGCTGTTGGTGACACCATGTCCTCCCTCCTCCCCTCTAGAGCCTTCCTGGCCACTGCCAGGCACTCCCAAGGAACGCCACCCTCTGTGTGGAGAACCTGAGCAGATGAGCCCTGTTCCAGCCTAGGAAAGGTTACCTAAGCATATGACACAAACGCACAGTGAAGAAAACCACAGCCATCTGCAAGTGTGAACAGATCCTGGCAATGTAAAAACTGAGAGCACTAGATATAAAAATAAAACAAAAATAAAGCCACAATTTTATAATAGCAAACAACATATTGGGGGAAAAAAGATCCAATGAGAAAAAAAACTTTAATTATTAAAAAAATAATAAATCATTCCATTCAATAAGAAAACAGGCAGCAACAATTGGAAATCACTTATTCCTAGAAGCAGAAGCTCCACAGTGTATGGCCCAGTCCTCAGAACAGCTCCTAATACAGGGCATAGGCTACATGTACAGACAGGAACAAGATAGCAGGAATAAGACAACTTCGGAGCGTGAGGGCTGTCCCGCAGAGGGCTGACCCTGTCCCTCTTTTTTGACACTCATACCACACTGGACCACTCATCAAAGGCTCTCCCCTCCGTGTACACACTGCCATTCTAAGTACCCTTCAGGGTAATGAAGGTCAGACACATTTCACTAGGTCTCAGCAGGATCCTGCCTTACCCACCACCTACGCCAGGAGCCAAAGCACCCTCCTACTTCTCTCCACTCTCCTTAAATCATCTCTCTCCTCCCCTCCCACCATGGCTGAGAAGAAACATTTGTTCTCACAGCTGTACCTCTTAGGTATTTCCCAGTTCAAGAAAGCTAATGATTAAAACACCAAATAAAAAGGCTGGACTATTACTGTACTCCTTCCGACCCGAGAGGGGAAAGACCCAATAGATATACGTACAGGCGGTGCTAGTGCACAGACCAGGAGAGAGAGCCCAGGCTGGCCACGACGGACTTCCTATGTCCATGTTTGTCTCCATCAGACTCAGGACAGGGCGTGGTAACAACGCCAGAGCACTCCACAGTGTGGTGTGTGGCTGATGCAGCGGCAGCACCAACAGGAGGGCACACATGACGTCACACGCAATTCTAGTATTCTTCAACATGCAGTAAATGTGTGCATGTATCTCTCGACTCTACACTGTCCGTTATCAATTAATACCTACTCAAAATTAAGCTAAAATGCAATAAAGCGGAGATGAACAAATGAGTGGAACGGTGGATAATCTTAGCCATTCCTTCCTCACCCTGAGCCTCACAGAATAATAAAATCTAAACTCCCAGGTTCTAACACCACCCCAATCTTGACCATATCTTTGGCCTGGCATCATTGTGGGTAGCAGGCTAATCGCGCACTTTTCTCTTTTGGTTATGTGTTCTAATACACAAGCGAAGGCAATATAAACATGGGTGGGACCCAAGCGGTAAGCACATACCTGCAGCAGAAGCAGCTGGGCTGGCCTCTCAGGAATGGAAGTCATAAACTCCAGGTGTTTGGCTCGGTCAAACCCACTGGTACACAAAGTAGGCCGGAGCAGATGCACCACAGCCTTGTAGTCGCCTGCCTCAAACAGCCGCTGAATCTCCTCCAGGGACTGGCACCTTTCCAGAGACTTCAGGTTCTTGTCAATCTGAAAAGGATCCAAAAATGCAGTCTGATGGCGAGTCCCTCCCCTCCTCCCTAAACCCAGCCACTGTCCGAGTCATCCCATCCAAAAGGACAGACAAGCTACTGCTCCAGCACCCCATTCCATCCAAACCGCAGAAGGCTCCTTCACCTAAAACACATCAGTGTCCACACACTGCGCATGCGCCTTCAAAAGTATTTACATTAATGCCAAGGTATAGTCACGTCTTTAAAACCAAACACACGCCACTGCAGAAGCAGAAGGGCTCTCTAATAGTATCTGCCAACACAGTGTGGAAGCGTCATGGTCCCAGTTCAGCAAACCAGACTTGAACAACCACGGACTGCCAGGGTGCCAGAGGGCTGACACACATTGACTCGCAGGGCCCTTTCCCCACAAGAGGCCCAATGCATCTTGGCACATAAGCAGCAGAGTACCTGGTCTTATCCTAAAACAAAGGTAAAGGAATCTAAAAGGTACTTTGAGCCACATGAACACATCACAGATGAGGAACTGCAGCAGGCAGAGGGAGCACGGCAAGAGGTAATCAGAAGCTGCCTGGCGCGCACTGTGAGCTGTTCTTCCAGCCACAGCCAGACCAGCACGGCGTGCATGGCTGGCACACCCTGCATCTCTGCTAGGGCTGCCACTGCTCGAAGTAGAGAGGAGCAACCACTGCTTCCACACTTGAAGGTGGACAAGCTCCTTGACCTGCTTCACTCGCCTCCCAGGACCGTCTGCTCAGCACGTGGGCAGGCGTCTCTTACTCCAAAGGAGCAGGTCATAGCCGGTCTGACAGGTCAACTCAAAATAGGTCTTCCAAGAAAATGCCATTAAAAGCTCCCACTCACTTCCTCCAGAGAGACAACAGAGTCACTGTGAAGGTTGGGCAGCCGGATGACAATGTCCCCTTGCTCAGCCCCTGCCTCAGCCCGGATAGCACTGGAGCTCTGGAGTATTTCTGTGCAGATATCATAGTTCTCCAAGGCTTGCTCCATGTCTCCCTGGTCAGAAGAAAAAATAAGAAATGGGGGCAAAAAGTAGAGAACTAATTGTGTTATGTCAAGTCCCATACATTCCCGATCTTACTAGTTGCAGACACCCTTAGTTGGTTTTTGCTTATTTGCTTAAAGACAGGGACTCAGTCCAGACTGATCAGATACTAACTAGTGCAGGCTGGCCTCAAACTCCATCCCTCTAAGTCCTGGGGTTACACACATGTGCCACAAAGCTAGATATTTTAATTCAGTATTGCTATCCTCTTACCTCACCCCAAAATAGGGCTTTCCAGAAAAGTGGGTAAGTGAATGAGCAACCCATGCTTCAATTCTGTGAAACACAGGATCACTAATCCATGTCACAGGTGAAGACACCAATGCCAGCTAAGCACAGCCAGGTGTCATACAGACCTGGAGTTAAAACCAAGGTCTGTCTAAGGGCAGAACTGACAGCCTTCACACTAAGTGTGTTGCTTCCCTCAGATCCAGCTGCTGCAGCTGCTGAAATCTGGCTGTCTTTGCCAGTCTACCAGTGCACCAATTGCTGGCACTGATGGGCACTGGGGAACTGCCAAGCCACTTTGGCCTTCCCAGCTAGGCTCTAAGGAGAAGCCTCCTTGACCCCTCAAAGACAGATGAGTTGTACCCTTTGGAGAGCTCTGTTCCATTCCTGATACTTGCCTGAGCTTTCTCAGGAAGACAGAAAGGGTCGATGGAGGCAATCTTGAGTAGAGGTTGCTAGGGAACACAGAACCCCTCCCAGAGCTCTGTGGTGGGCACTGAGGTGCTTTCAGTAGTGTGTGGGCTGCTGACATGCTGGCGGTTCCCACCACACCCCATGTCCTCAGACCAAGCCCAGTAGGGCTACAGATGTGCATTTCCTCAATATGGCCAATTCTCTGCCCTCCCTGTCATGACATGGGACTAACCTGTAGTGCCAGGAAACGTGCCTTCAACCAGTAAACACGGACAACAAACTCCAGCCAGCCATCCTCAAACAGGTCCCGCTGAGAGGACGCAAATGACAGCTGCAGGAGGTCACCCAGGCAGTGGGTTCCTGGGAAGTCAGGCCCAAACCTGCCTGTTACCACACCAGCAGGGCAGTTCCGGGGAGACACTGAAAACCATCAGAACAATGTGAGGTCCTCATGTACACCATCCCAACACCCTCCTGCCCCAGAGGCCACCTTCAGCCCTCCTGTAAGTGCCCATGACTAGGTACTCTGAGTCGTTGGAGACTTATAGCCCTTGAGCAGGACAGAGAGTAGCTCAGTTGGTATAGGTGCAGAGACCACGAGAGCTGTGAGAAAGGGGGCCACTAATGTGTCTGATTGAACTCTGAGCTTATCTGCGCTCTGCCCGGTGGAATCCACAAGAAGGATCTCAGAGAACTGCTGAGACACACAGCACCGAGAAGTCACTCCAAAGCCAGCACTTTATGTCCTCAAGTCCCAAATAACAGCAACAGCAGGTGTGACACCTGCCTCTGCTGCGGCCTCACAAGTGTTGGGGGATTTACCAGAGACACTTAAAACCATCTCAGAGAAGGTGCCCACAATGCATGACCCGGCACCCCCACGTTAACTTCCCTCGACCTTCAGGGATTCAGAAAATGAGCAAGAAGCAGCTACCTGTGGAGCTTCTGCCTTTGGTCAGTAACCACTGGTCCAGCTGGAGCTCCATGCAGGAGAGAGACATCAGCATCATGTCCTGTAGGACAAGAAGCACAGGTAGGGATAAACTCACAAAGATTTGCCAAATGATGAGGTAACCATCAAAATTTAACTTTTTTTTTTTTAAGGACAGGTCTCATGTATCTCAAGCTTGGCCTCAAAATGACAGCAGCAAGTGGCTGAGCTTGAACTTCTATATCTCGTTTTCCTCTCCCGAGTACTGGGGTTACAGGCGTGGGCCACCATACTCCCAAAGCTTTGTGCGTGCTTCACAAACATTCTACTAACTGAGCTACACCATCAGCACTAATATCTACTGTTTACAAATCTGTTTAAAATGTATTTATGCATTTTCTACTTTTTTATTTTTTTGGGTTTTTTTTTTTCGAGACAGGGTTTCTCTATGTAGCCCTGGCTGTCCTGGAACTCACTCTGTAGACCAGGCTGGCCTCGAACTCAGAAATTCGCCTGCCTCTGCCTCCCGAGTGCTGGGATTAAAGGCGTGCACCACCACTGCCCGGCTTTTACTCTTTTTTAAAAGAATTATTTACTTATTTTATGTATATGAGTACACTGTAGCTGTCCTCAGGCACACCATAAGAGGGCACTGGATCCCATTACAGATGGTTGTGAGCCGCCACGTGCTTGCTGAGACTTGAACTCAGGACCTCTGGAAGAGCAGTCAGTGCTTTTCACTGCTGAGCCATCTCTCCAGTTGTGTTAGACTGTGTGTATGTGTGTGGTGTGTGTATGTGTATGGTGTGTGTACGTGTACGGTGACATAAGTATAGAGGATCAGAGAACCTTTACATGGGTTCCAGGGATAGAACTTGGGTTGTCAGAGGCTGTACAGCCAGCTCTTTTACCCACTGAGCCATCTTCTGCCACTTCTGAATTTACTTTTGATGAAAACACAATTCTTCCTTCCACCTATTTGTTAGTTACTAAACAACAATCAACAGCTACTTGCCAGGATGTTTAGATAAACAAGGGATGGCTCTACCTAGAGAGGAAGCAACCTGTCACCTCACGTCTGCATCAGACCAGACATGGGCTATCTACCTTAAAACACTCAAAAGTACCAGCGTGCGAGGTGCCATCCCCAGAGCACCAAGGAAGCTAAGACTCAGGGACAGGGCATTGCCAGCAAGCATAGCTGGGAAAAGGTCAGCCCCATTTCTGGATTCCGAATGCTGGCTCTTAACTGATTCAAACTGTTCCTGGAGGGAACAAGGCCAGTGGGAAAAGGCTACTTGGAGGTATCCTAGTGAGATCTGATCAGCAAGGAAGCAATGGCCCTATAGGCGTGTCAACTCCAGCCTGACTCTCAGCCAGAAATATTACCTGGATTGGGCCCTGTGGTAGTTTGAATGAGGATGGCCCCACAGGCTCACAAGTTTGAATACTTGATCCCCAACTGGCCAAACAGTTTGTGAAGAATCGGAATGGGAGGTGTATCACTGGGGCAGGCTTGAGTTCCTGGCTCTCTGTGGAGATGGAAGCTCCTCGGTTGCTGCTTCAGTACCTTTCCTGCCTGCCACCGTACTCCCTACCATGATGGTGATGTCCTCCAAAGCCCTCTGCAAATAGGCCCCAAATAAACCCTCCGTCCTACTAACTTGACTTGGTCATGGCGTCTTATCACAGCAATAGAAAAATAACTAAAACTGACACTGATGGCTCTCTTTTTCCTACCTCAGCGTCTGGCATTCTACCTTCAAGAGAAATGGGTCTGATAGCCTGTGTCTCCGTGAGCTCCAGAAACACTACAGCAGGAGCCTAGGATATAGACTGCAGTGGACAGAGCTAAGTGAGGCTCGGCTCCCAACTGCTGGAGGCCCCATTACTCCTCTAAACGCCGACTTAGCTTTATACTGCTGTTTTCTCAGCTGATACATACATGAGTAAGGCCGGAGATACAGCTCAGTGGTAGAGTGCTCACCTGGCACGGACAAGTTCCCCAATGCCATGCATGCACACAAAGCCCTTTTTAAAATTAGTAATAGATCCTAGCTTTTCAAATACAGCCAAAGGTTCCTCTTCTTTTCCCTGCAACCTCTCCCATCTCAGTAGACAACACGAGAAGCCCTCCCCATGGCTTCTTCCTCCTCGTGTCCAGATGTCTTGTAAGCTGTGTTCAAGAATCTCAACTTCAGTGCACTGCTACTAACAGAACCCATGACCACCATGGCTCAACTGGCAACAGCCTCCTCCAATCCACTCTACCCAAGCTTATCCCCAGAGTATTCCATTCAGTCATTAGGGCTCCTTGGGGCACAAGATAGGCCACGTGATCCCCTGCCTCAAACTACCCAATGGCCCAGGTTCTAGACTCAGATCAACCCTGCACCTGTGGAAGCTCCCTGTCACTGTCTCCTTGTACCACTGACACTAGCCTTAAGAGGCCCCAACCTTGATGTGCTTATTGCTGCAGTCCCTCAGCAATGGGTTGGGCAGGCTGGTGCTATGCCTCCTCCAGCTGTGGTAGACACTAAGAACGACATCCGCCAGGCCTGGGGGCCATTTCAGCAGGAACTTGTGGCCCATGCTCTTCAGATAGCGCATCATGAGCTCCAAGACGCCCCCGTTGGTCAGGTTCTCCATCAGGAACGCATGCACATCCTGTTTCTCTGTCCACACAAGGAAAACAACCTCACCAAAATGAACAGGCCCTCCTGTGTCCAGTTTCTCTTCTCTTTGGAAGAGGACAGCTTGCGTCCCACCTCCCCTACTCAATCTAGGTGAAGAGTTGATGCCAGGCCACCAGGGTTCCAGTGGCTCCAACACTTGTCAGTGGTGAACAAGCCTCTCAGAGTCTGCATGTCTAAGATCAACACCAAAAGGGCTGGCCAGCGCTGCATGTGTGGTAAATGAGATCCTAGGCATAAAACACTGTTTGGGACATGGTGCCCACAGACCAGATGTGATAACACACATTAAACTTACAAAAGCAAGCCTCTCAGCCCAGTGTTGCGCTCACAGTGGCACAGCACGTGTGTATGGAGTGCTCAGCTGACCACAGGCAGCTCCTTTACCAGGTTTTTAAAAAGATTTATTTATTTTATGTGAGAACACTGTTGCTCTCTTCAGACACACCAAAAGAGGGCACCGGATCCCATTACAGATGGTTGTGAGCCACCATGTGGTTGCTGGGAATTGAACTCAGGACCTCTGGAAGAGTAGTCAGTGCTCTTAACCACTGAGCCATCTCTCTAGGTCCCCCCCCCCCTTTTATTTTTAAAGACTTTCACCAACTCTTATTCTGCAGAGCAAAAGCCAGGCAGGTTACAGGCTGATGGAAGGAAGACTAGCAGTGACTGATCACATTGTCCATTCCTACCAGATTCCATGAATGTGGCCGAATCAAAGGACAGTCGATGAGGTCCCACATTCGAGAAGCTCTCCAGTTTGGCTTCTGACTGAACTTCATAGTTATTAAATGCATCATCTTCCTCCTCAGGGTCCAGTTTTCTTAACCTACATGAAACATGCTGACATCACAAAAGCGGTAGCTCACTGTGACAGAGCATCCCAACTTCTTCTAGTAGAGCAACTAAATAGAGCCAAGATAACATTTACTGAAACAGATGGGTGAGAACATCCACACCCAGGCCCCCAAGAGCGGCTTCTTCTCTCCAGATTTCTGGGACTGATTGGTACCCACACTTGTTCATTATTTATACCACCAACAGATGGCTGTTGAGCAGCAGCCATGTGCCAGGCACACAACCATAAATAGAGAGTTGGCCAACAGGAAGTTCATCTCTTAATTGGAGAGGTAGACATAAGCAGGTACTCAAACACAAACAAGCCAAATAAGGCCCACCACCAAGCAGTTACTTCAGACAGAGTCACAGGGAGTCTGCATTGGAGCAGAATCAGAGGGAATGCTCTTCAGGCTGACAACAGGGAAGGACTAGGCATGAGCAGAAGCTCGAGGTCAGGTACAAAGGCCAACACAGATGTGCCCAGGGTGGGGCCTCAGCACACCCATCTGAGCTCCTCACATTGCAGGCACCACCCCAGAGACTCTTCTGAGGACCATGTTTTGGTCACCCTTGTAGCTTTCTCAACCAGTGCCTCTACAGCATAACATTCAGGGCCCCTATAAACCCCACTATTTACTGCACCCAAGCAAGGCTCCAGCAAGCAAAGTATTATACTGTGTACTGGCTAGTTCTGTGTGACAACTTGACACAAGCTGGAGTTATCACAGAGGAAGGAGCTTCAGTTGAGAAAATGCCTCCATGAGATCCAGCTGTAAGGCATTTTCTCAATTAGTGATCAAGGGGGGAGGGCCCCTTGTGGGTGGTGCCACCCCTGGGCTGGTAGTCTTGGGTTCTATAAGAAAGCCAGCTGAGCAAGCCAGGGGAAGCAAGCCAGTAAGTTACATCCCTCCATGGCCTCTGCATCAGCTCCTGCTTCCTGCCCCGCTTGAGTTCCAGTCCTGACTTCCTTTGGTGATGAACAGCAGCATGGAAGTGTAAGCTCAATAAACCCTTTCCTCCCCAACTTGCATCTTGGTCATGATGTTTGTGCAGGAACAGAAACCTGACTAAGACATACTGTTATAGGAACACCCAAAGTAACGAATATTCAAACCTCACAGAAACTGACTCACATAAAGTAGACACAACTCCACATATACAAGGCAGGAAACAAGAACCAGGGTATGACAGCGGGGTTAGAAGGAAGATAGGGTCACTCAACCACATCAAACTCTTTCTCTCTTCCAAAGAGCAACTTTTTCCTGTACTACATCTCAGGAGAAACTAGCAGATGGCATCACATCTTGGTCCTGCCTTAGCTGTGTACTAAACACAACTTGTTCTAAGAACTATACCCTCACAGGAGAGATGATGGGAAAGGAGCCAAGAGTGGTTAAGTGTATTGATCTAAAATGGATGTATAAGTCTGCTAAAGCCTCTAGGTTCCTCTTGCACTGTCAATCACTACTGATATAAACTGTCACCGGTCAAAATGAAAACCAAGGACTTGAACTCTCTGGATGGAGTACGGAGGAAACCCTACTCAGGTAACAGTGGAGGGAGAAAAGGCATAAACTCACGAAGACACAGGAGTTGAGAGAGGAAGTCCTGGCAAGCCAAAAGCATGCACCCAAATGCTGGGGAGGAAAATGATAGACCAGAGCACTCTACCAGGAATGGAAAAGCCAGACACCAAGAAGCATGCCCACTAGCATAATAAATCCTAGAAAGGCTCAAGATAGAGCGCCTGGGGCTTCTGAAGAACACCAAGGCCAAAGCAGGAGCAGTTAAAACCCAGGACAGAAGTAGGGGCCCGGGTCCCTCCTGTTTCTAAGAGCTGGTACCTTCTCCCCTGGAATTCTTTGAGGAACATGAAGAACCAATAAAATGCAGAAGCAGGCTCTCCCTCCATCTTCTCTGAATGCAATGGAACCATGGCAAAATAAACCCAGGCAGGCACACACCCACTGAAAGACAGGTGGCTTCCTTCCAGGGGTTTCCATAAGCATTTGCAGCAGCCATGAAGTACCCCAAGAAAAAGGGGGTATCATGACTACACTCTTCTATGTCCCTGACTCATTCATCTTGTGAGAACTCAGGAAGCAGCCAGTCCCCAGGATAAACCTGTCAGCTCCTGTACTCAGGAGGTGAGAAAAATTCAAGCAGTCAGTTCAGTGAAACCTACACTCTGTATTCAAGCAAACATCAAGGGGAACAAGGGAGGCACCCGAGGGGAGGGTCGAAGAGGCTGAAAAACGCTGGGACGAGAAAAGAACAGCAGTTTGTAGGTTACATCAGAAAAATCACAAGGCTCCAGTACCTGGACGGCAGGAACTTTACTAGAAGCCCCTGGAAATCCACTTTCTCTTCTTTTTTGCACTTGGTGTTTCGGACACGGGCAGACCTCCGCTTTGCTGTCTCTCCATTCTCCTCTACAGTCTTCTTACGCTTTACCCCTTTCTTAGATTTGTCTCCTCCAGAAACATCACCTTCACAGAATGACAGACTATCACACAGCGGCAGGAGAGGACCCACTGGCCCCCCTTTACAGCCCACCAACACTGCATCTTCTCTGATAGTCCTGAGTCCCTCAGTGGTCCTGCCCTTGTCGGGCTCAGGACACTCCTACCTTTAGTACTAACCAGCCTCGAGAGCCTCTGGGCCCACAGTCGATACTCCTGGGATGGGCAGAGTGAGTGGCACTGACCCACCGAATACCCACTGATAAGATTAGAGCAAGAGACCCATACGCTATATGGAGAACAAAGGAATGTCATGCAACTGAGAAAACCAACCAACCATGCTGCAGTCACTCTCTAACTGCCAGTGTTCTTTTGTACAGTGGCAGAAAAATCAGAAAACTGCATGGGAACTTACAGTAAAAACTTTACAACTCCAGTGGCAATTAAAATGCACTACCATACATGGTAATAACTTTAATATTTCCTAGGGTCCAAGAACTAGCAATGCATACACCTAGCAAGAAAGCAGGACCAACAGCAAGGACCTAACAAGGGGAAGAGGCGCCTTTTTTCTTTTGAAACAACAGGGTTTCTTTGCCTTTCTTTGCCTTGGCTATCCTAGAACTCACTCTATAGACCAGGCTGGCCTAGAATGCTGAGATCTGATTGCCTTTGTCTCCCGAGCGCTTGATTAAAGGCATGTGCGAGACAGGGTTTCTCTGGATAGCCCTGGCTGTCCTGGAACTCACTCTGTAGACCAGGCTGGCCTTGAATTCAGAGATCGGCCTGCCTCTGCCTCCCAAGTGCGCCACCACTGCCCGGCAGGCTACAGTTTTCTACAAGGCTAGAGCTCGTTTCCACTCAGGTCACTCTCCACCTTATTCTTGAGACAGTTTTTCACTGAACCTGCAATACTAGCTGACTAGTGAGCTCCCAGGATCCTCCTGTCTCCACCTCCCCAGCACTAAGACTCTAGGCCTCTGTCACTGCACTCAACTTTTTATATAGGTACTGGGGATTTGAACTCCAGTCCTCATGCTTGTAAAGCAAGTGCTTTGTCGACTGAGCCACCTGGAGGCTGGAGCTCTCATTTTCACTCAGGCCACAAAGAGCAGCATGAGGTGATGTATTTCCCTGGAGATGCTAAGGCCCCCTGCTCTTAACTCCTGCTGGGCTCACCATACAGGCTCTCAAGAATGTGACACCACACGGCCTGCTCACCCATAGCAGTGCCTGTGTCCAGCAGGCCGGGACTGTGCAGTGGGAAGCTGGCTGTGGTCACAGAGGTGTAGGAGAGCACAGACTCAGCCACAGCGACAGTTGGATTGGTGCAAACAAGACTTGGCTGGACCACACTGACAGGCGTAACCACTACAGAGGATGCTAGTAGCTGGCTGGGATCTTGGTAGTCAGACAGGTCAATCCTCTTCCCCAGGCTGGGCCTTGGAGGCTCACAAGTGGTGAGGTGATTGTACATGGCAAGCAAGCTCTCTCCAAGGCACTTCCACCTGCAAAGAAAGGTCCCCCATACCTGGTCAGCACCTGTCACAAAGGCCAACTGTAGAGATTCAGCAGAATTGCTCCCAGAGCTGTGACTTCAAAGAGCAGGGAAAGACAGTCAACATTTTGACACCATTATAATCAACAAGATACTGAATCCGACATGCACTGAAATGGAGAAGCCCAAGTCAGACCCTGCTCCTCACCTCAGCAGAGACCCCTGATGTCCTACTTCATTACACCATCCCCTACGAAGCAGGGATGCGGTTACCAGCTTTTAAGAAACAGTACGTACTCAGTATCAGGTCTGCTATGAAGGGGCCAGGAGAGGAGCTCTATACCACACACAGTGGCAATGATTCTGAGTAAGGTGCCTACTGAGGGAGGAGGAGTTTGGATTTCAACACTCATGGCAGGACATGCTAAATTTAAAGAGTCAAAATTTAACGGCAGAGCTTGTATGTACATTATGTATGCTTGAGAGAGTCTCATTTTGGCGCTCCAGCTGGCCTCACACTCACTGCTCTGGAAACCAGAGACACACCTGCTCCAGCCTCCCTAGTTCTGGGATTTCAGGCATGAGCTTGTCCATAATGCCAGAATTTTTAAAAGAAAAATTAAATGTCAAAGCTTACTACCCCAACTCCAGTGTACTACCAATAGCAGCTCTCTTCCAGGAAGGAGAGGGTCTCTTATACATCCCAGAGCGCACAAAGGCTATGCTGAAACCCATCTCACAGAGGGACATCTCATCTGGCCCTGATACAAGCACAGACTCAACAGCCAGGAAAGCCCACACCTGTGACAACTCCAGGGTCCCAGGTTCCCACCTGGCTGGTGGCTTTCCCCTTCTCAACAGAGAAGACTGAGGACAGGAACATTCCTAGTGACTGGGGTGAGCAGCTTAAGCACTGGGCATGCTTCAAGAGCTAAGCTGCTTCTTAGTAGCCTATAAGCAGGTACATGACTCCAGGTCTCTAGCCACTGTGCACTCCCTACCCCTCCCACCAGCCCCAGGTCTGGCCTGGGGTTTCTCCCTCCAGTGCAGGGACTATCTTACCAGCCAATCTCACATCCCAAAGACACTTACGTGAAGAAAGGGATGGGCTGCACTAGTTTCAGGTCTGGTTCCTTCTCCCTCACGATCAAGGCTTGCCTCTTCTTCCGCAGCCCCAGAGCCTCCTCTACAATGGCCTGTGTCTCTGCTGCACTCACTGACACAGCGTGAATTGACATGTCACTAAAAGTATATAAGATGGGGAAATTACAGTGATAAAGCCAGAGCCAATGCTAAAACGTTGTAGACAGCGATACCCTTTAATCAGTAATTTGATGTTTCCTGAACAGGAATTACACCTTGACTCTGACCTCGAAAGGACGGTTATCAGCATCTGCATACCTACATACACAAAAGCCTTTGTCCCTTCCACAGTTTCCACCAGGACAAAGAGTTTTCATATGTCTTAGTAGCTGTCATCTTTGTGTCTAAAAAGCCACAGGAAAGAAAAGATTGCCTGTTCCAACAAAGTCATTAAACAAATTATGTTTACTAAAATCAATGGTGTCTCCAAAATACAGAAAGATGGGGTCTCAAGGTCTCACACAGCCTGAGATGAGACAATAGCTGCACTCTTAGTACCCAGATGGCTACAGCAGGACTCAAGAGACTTAACAATCTCACTGAAACATTAGTTCACTAAAGACAGTAGTGAACATAGGGTGGCTTATAGAGAACACAGCCTGAGAGGAGCAGCCACTAATCCCCTGCAGGTGAGCTCCAAGGGCCAGGGAACACCTGACCAACAAGAAGGGTGGAGAGATTAGGAGGCACCATCAGAGAATTGCAATGTTAAGGAGAAAGTGCACAAACAGGCAGAGACGTGAACAGGGCAGCTGTTCGAGGAGTGAGAGGCGTCTATTACTGTGACAGATAAAGCACGACTGAAAGTCAACTTGGGGAAGAAAGAGTTTACTTCACTTATACATCCAGGTAATGTTCCATGACAGAAGGAACTCACACAGGGCAGGAGCCTGAAGGCAGGACCTGATCCAGAGGCCACGGAGGATACTGCTTACTGGCTTGCTCCTCGTGGCCTGCTCAGCCTGCTTTCTTATAAAGCCCAGGGGTGGTACCACCAACAGTGAGCTGGGCCCTCCTCCATCAATCACTAATTAAGAAAATGCCCCACAGCCTCACCTATAGCCTAATCTTAGGAAGGCATTTCTCATTTGAGGTTCCCTCCTCTCAGATGACTCTAACTTATAAAGGAGACATAAAAGCAGATATAAAACCAGCAGCAAAGGAGGTTAATCTAGTCAGAGCCAGACTGAAGACACAGGAAGCTCACAACAGGACCAGGGAAGAATGTGCCAGGGATCTGAAGCAGCTCTGACAAAAAGGAATCTGAGAGAGAAAAGCAAGAGGTAAAGGGACAGTGCGAGGGCCCAGGCTGCAGGGGCCTCGGGATGATGCAGGTCGAAGGGAGCTTTGCTCTGAGGCATGGCAGGGGCTGGCACACATCACGGTGTGTCTGGGATACTGAATTTGAGCAGTACTGATAAAAAATCCTGCCAGGAGCTGTGATCCTGAGTTCAATCCCTATCACCTAACCCCACCAAACAACAAGCGATGAGGACAGCCAGGTAATGAAGCCCTGTCATTCTGGGACTCCAATCATACATAGATCAGGTCAGAGAAGGGGATGACAGTTGCTCCTGATGCTTACTAATCCACATGGTGACATGATGTAGGCCTTACCATTTGAGGAACATTCGGAGGGAGTCCTTTCGGAGACAAGGTTGCTCTTCAAAAATCTTCTCCTTGAGGACCAGGCCTTTGCTGTACCGGCAATCTTTCTCCAGTGCTTTGCAGATGAAGTAAAGACATGCTAGCAGGAAAAAAAAAAAAAAACCCAACAGTTTAGGAGCTAAGACTGCTTTCAGACCTCTACCCTCGCTAGTCAACACTAGGACAATGTTCCCACACTGGAATCAAAGAATGCACAACAGTAATGGCGAGACAGCTAGTAAAGACTGTTGCGACGATAATACCTAGAATAGACCAGAACAGATGGCCTGCAGCTGAGGAGAACGATCAGCACCAGAAGCAAACAGACTCTATGACCTTCCTGTACAGCCTTGACCCTGAGATTTGAGATTTAATAACTGCTGCAAAAAATACCTAAAGCACTCACAGTGGTTACCTATTGACTAATGGTAAATATCTGGACATCTCAGCTATGAGACTGACACTGTCACCCAGTGAGCCTAGAGGACAGAGCATCAAATCACCCCTGAATCTACAGACATGAAATTTGCCTTCTTAAGTTCTGGGTTTACCTGGAACTTTCACCCCCTTTCCTAGTCTCACTTTTGGGATAAGCAGGGAAATGTTTATCTTACAATGCCCACTTTATATTTTACAGCACATAAACTCTCTGGCTTAACAGGTCATGGGTAGGGAAGATTTCTGCTTCAGGATGAATTATACCTCTGGTATCGCATACCGGTATTTTGAGTTCAAGACTAGCCTGGATGACAGGAGACTTTTGCTCAAAAAAACAAAACAAAACAAAAAACAAAAGGACAACAACCCAAAAAGCCAGTGCACAAAGGAAACAGGATGAATCCTTTGGAGAACACCACATTACTTACCAGTATCTCACTACTATACTGGTAATACTATACTATTACCTGGTAAATGAAGACTGGGAAAGAGAATGAGTCAAGTACGTAAGAACATCTCCATTCCCCTTCAGTCTGACAGAATGTCTACTCGAGTACCCAAGTCAACCTCTCCTCTGCCCCACTCACTTGTGTAATCACTGAGGGTATACAAAACAGTGATGAGATTGTCCAAGCAGGGCCAGTGGTCAGGATTACACCGAAGCCCTTCCTCAAAAGCATGGCGAGCCAGGGGAAGCCGGATGAGCCTCAGGGCCACGTGTCCAATTTTGTACCAAAGGTTGACGTCTGTAGAATCCAGCATCACTGCCTAGAAACAGTGTAAGCAGAGGTACATGTATGCACTTGATTAGATTTTTTCACTGAACGCCAAGGTGGGGATAAAAAGGACAAAGCATTGGTCCAGCTGTTTAAATTACCCAGGAAAGTGGCAAGGTAATGTCCTTACTAGTAACTAACAAAGCTGGCTCACTTTCCTGGAGTCACATGTTTCCAAGACCCAGAGAAATGACACATTAAAAAGTTACATGTAGCCGGGCAGTGGTGGCGCACGCCTTTAATCCCAGCACTTGGGAGGCAGAGGCAGGCGGATTTCTGAGTTCGAGGCCAGCCTGGTCTACAGAGGGAGTTCCAGGACAGCCAGGGCTACACAGAGAAACCCTGTCTCGGAAAACCAAAAAAAAAAAAAAAAAGTTACATGTAAGAGAGCATGATGACTCATACCTGTGATCCCAACACTCTGGAGGCTGAGGCAGTAAGTTCAAGGCTAACCTGGGCTACAAAGTCAGCTTCAGGACAGCATAGGCTACAAAATGAAATCAAATCCTCCTCAAGGAATACAAGTTACATAATAAGCCTGGTTTGATAACCTGTGTCTAATCCCAGCAGTTGGGAAGAGGAGGAGGACTAGCCCTGGAATACATGACAACTGCCTCACAAAACTTTTTTTTTTAAATGTTACATGAGCTAATTTATTTAACTTAGAACATTTTCTCAACACACTGTGATAATGGAAACATTTTCGTTCTTTACATATTTAATAAGAAGTGAAAGAGGGCTCTGGGGGAAAGCTCCACTGGTAAAGTGCTTGCCTAACAAACATAAGAACCCAATTTTGATCCTCAAAACCCACATAAGAATGCTGAGCTGCTTGTTCCTAGGGCTGGAACAGCCGAGACGGGTGAATCCGAGGCCTCCTGGCCTACAAAACTAGTTCTTAATGGTTGAGCTCAAGGCCAGTAAGAGACCCTGAACTAAAATCGATGGGTGTGCTCCCGAGGCTGCATCCAACATTAACCTCTGGCGTGTGCACACTTGGGAGGGGTGGAAGGAGCACTTGCTGCTCTTGCAGAGGATGGGAGTTTGGTTCCCAGCACCTGTACCAGCCAGCTCACAATCACCTGTAACCCCAGTTCTAGGAGGCTCTGAAGCCTCACATACTCACACACACACATAATGAAAGAAAGAAAGAAGTCTTTAAAATATATCAAAAGAAGTAAAAGGAATAGAATTCAAAGAAAATACAGGAGTCTAACAGGATTCTAGAAGAATCAGAGAAGACCTTAGTCCACATGACTGTTCCAACGTTCTTTAGCAGAATAAGCTAAGCCTTATCACTGAAATGAGGAAAAACTCAACCTTCTTCCAAGATGCCTAAGATTGCATGGGGAGCTCTTGGCACACTATCTGGTACATTAGAGACCCATAGAGATAACAACAGAAATTTCACCAGTGTCATTATGACTAGAGCACACCAAATACAGCTGTCAGGTTCTGGTCTTCACATCTATACACCACCAACTTGTTACCTGCTGTGGGAGTGCCCAGCCTCAGCCCTCTACTGCTTGGCTTACAGACAGGTATCACCACGCCCAGGGTTACCATTTTTCCCCTCTCATTAGCTAGATGTTCAAATGCACTGAAATAAGCCACATGATGGTAGAAAACTTCATGTACAGTCCTCTGCACTGAGGCCCATCTCAGTCCTGCCTTCCAGGCCCTTCTGTGCTCAGTGCCGCAGGTACAAGAGCCTTGAGGGACACCACTACAAAGTCTCCTCAGTCAACAAGATCACTTCATGTCCCTTCTTCATCAATTTCCTAAACAGGAATTTTGAATACTACCAACTCCATACCTCCAAATAAAATTCCATGGCTGTCTCCAGGTCCTCTCGCTGGGCTGCCAGTTGGGCCAGGTTCTTATATGTAGAATATTTCAATATCAGTCCAGGGTGTTTCAGCCCTTCCTTCTCATCTCCGGATGAAACTGCCTGAGAGAAAACACAGGCAAAAGTGACACCACGGCCCTACAGCAGCAGCAAGTGATCAATAGGATGCTGGTTTCCTGCTTGAGACAGCCCAGTTCCACCTCACCTGGGAAATGAGGTTGTTACAGATATTCTAGGCAGACCCAATAGCTCTTTCACATAAAGAAAGGCCAAACCACCATGAAGCACTCTGCAGAAGTTTGGTGACCAAGAAAGACAAAGGATCCCTCTCTATCACTGCTGCCATATCTGTATGCTCAGTTTAGCTGCTAACATTTATTGGTTCTGAAAACCCAGCCCAGCCAGTCCCCCCTATTCAGGGACAAGTGTTTTAAAAACAAAAAAAGTGGCTTGGTATGGCAGTATGTACTTTTAATCACTGCATTTAGGAGGCAGACACAGGCAGAACTCTGCTAGTTATAGGCCCGTCTGTCTACAGAGAGTTCCAGGATAGCCAGCACTCAGCATGCAGGAGGTAGGAGTAGGACAATCAATCAGTTCAAGGCTAGCTTTGGCTACATAGTCAGTTCAAGACTAGCATGGACCACATGAAACCCTGTCTCAAGAAAAAAACAAAACCAAACATACACACATATGTGCACATGTGTAAAACAGAGACAGACACTGAAAAGCACTGGGTAGGGGGTTACATGCTTATTATCCCAGCATCTAGGAGAATCCTGAGTTTCAGGCTAGCCTGAACTTCAAAGTAAGACTTTGTCTCAAGAAAACACAGTCCAGCTGACCAGTGCCTCACCTCCCGCAGCAGGCGAGCCTCCAGGAGCTCATGGTAGGCCTTGGCAGATTCCTCAAACCTGTCATGTTTCTGTAGATCCAGGGCCTTGTGGTATAGGGCAAAAGCCTCTGCTTCCTGCAAACCAAGATGGAGATGTTCTCACACTACACAAAGCTTGATCCTTTTAAATCAAAAAAAATGTACGTAAAGGGGAGGCTAGATGACTGCTAGTTAATGGTCAGCTCCAGCCTCTATAGTCAAAGGAAATCTACTCAGTGTTCAGACCTCAGCACTGTAAAGAGGTGTGTGTGCGCGCGCGCGCACACACACACACACACACACACACACACACACACACACGGGGGGGGGGGGG
>CM052720.1:36950288-36986872 GCA_028551405.1 Uromys caudimaculatus
CCCCATAACGCAAATTCCTTCCGTTCCCCACCCCTTTGTGGTTTTTTCCTTTAAATACCCCTGACTTCAGCTGCTCGGGTCGGACTCCTCTGCCCCTGCGTGGGTTATGAGCACGACCCCAGTGCACTGGCCCCCAATAAACCTCATGTGATTGCAGCAAGGACGGTCTTTCGTGAGTTCTTGGGGGGTCGCGCCGTCCCGAGACTTGAGCGAGGGTCTCCCCAGCTCGGAGGTCTTTCACACCCACAGGTGTACCAACAGCCTTCCTGGAAGAAAGGCTGCACAGGAAAAATGTCCCTAGCCCCCATGAGCAGAGCGACAAACAACACTGTCAGCAACAACTTAGGCAGGGATCAGTCCTTACCATATTCAGAGGTTCAGCACCACCACGGAGGATCACTTCCCATCACTGGTGGAGGATGTGCCAGTCACAGTCCCCTGAAGAGGAAACAGGACCAAGGGGTTCAGGAAGAGCCAGGAATGGCACAGCGCTCAGGCCTTAGAAATATGAGGAGGAGGAAAAAAAACCAACCAAACCAGGAAGACAAACCAGTTTGAAGACTATAAAAGATGATGGGGTTGGTAAGTCAGTGAGAAACTAGAACTTCCTATGTTGCTCCCGGAAATATAAAACAGTTCCTATGGAAAGCGCACTGGCAGTTCCTCAGATCCCAGACAGAATTAGCATATGATCTGGAACCCCACTCCTATGCATCTACTCAGAGGAAAAGAAGACATGCCCACACCAAACCTGGTTATAAATGGACACAGCAGCATTATTCCTAAGAGCTAAAAGGTGGGGCTACACAATATCCATAAACTGATGAATAAAATTCTGATGTATGCTACAACACGAAGGAACCTATAAAACCAAGCTAAATAAACGATGTGTCTTAGTCAGGGTTTCTATTCCTGCACAAACATCATGACCAAGAAGCAAGTTGAGGAGGAAAGGGTTTATTCAGATTACACTTCCACATTGCTGTTCACTACCAAAGGAAGTCAGGACTGGAACTCAAGCAGGGCAGGAAGCAGGAGCTGATGCAGAGGCCATGGAGGGATGTTCCTTATTGGCTTGCTTCCCCTGACTTGCTTAGCTGGCTTTCTTATAGAACCCAGGACCACCAGCCCACAGATGGTACCACCCACAAGGGGCCCTCCCCCCTTGATCAATAATTGAGAAAATGCCTACAGCTGGATCTCATGGAGGCATTTCCTCACCTGAAGTTCCTTTCTCTGTGATAACTCCAGCTTGTGTCAAGTAAGTTGACACAAAACCAGCCAGTACACAGTCATACGCAAAACAGTTAATGCTGTCTAGATCTAGTTAAGTGATTTATCTGGAATAGACAAAATCGATCAGCAGGTAAGGAGAATGCTGACATCAAGCTGTGCCGTGCTCCAAGCTAGTCTACGTTGTGTAAAACTGTTTTAGGCTGTTCCTTACCCTCAGAGACTCCATTTTACAAGCAGTTTTGACTCCCATTTTGAGACTGGAGGATGACTACTCATGGTAGACATGTGAACCACACATCTGTCTAGCACAACCCACATAATAGACAGATAAATGACTTATTCCTAGGAGTAGAAAGGTTGTCACCCTATAAATGTATGAGGTGACCTAGGACTGTAGGAGCACATGAGCATAGTAAAGTTTTACCAGGAAAACTAGGCCCAAGAATGTAGCAGACACACCAGACTAAGGAAGAAGGTTGGCACCCATCTAGCACTGCACTGGCAAGAGCCCCTACCAACCTATCATCTGACCATCTGGTGTGTCAAGAAGGCCACTCCCAACTTTCCCAGGAGCTGCAGTTCAGCTATGTCCCAGCTACTGAGAACCTACTGAACTGTGACCAGCTCTCCTGTTTGTCCATGTGTCCATTTGATCACCCAGACCCAATACTACCCTTTCCCCTCTCCCCTCTGCAGCTTCACTCTCAAACTCAGGACCAACAGCACGAGAGTTTCCACAGAGTTGAACTATTTGTGTTTCTATCAGCTTCCTTACTTCTCAGGAAACCTCTTAAACTCTGCTGTGGCGTCTTAACCCTTGACAGCAACCCTGGAACATGTGTGAGGGTGGGGGTGGGGGAGAGGTGTCCTATGAGTATGCTTCTTTGGATGTTGCTGCTTCCCCCAGGAGGAGCATTCTCCTGGAAGTCTTGCTTTCTGCCTGTAGGCGGAGAGGGCAGTGTAAAGCAGCCAACGCCCAAGTTGCCCAGGGCTAAAACCACGGTGATTTCCTAACAACCTGGACTTGTCACATGCATAAAGTAGGAACTGGAGCTCTGCACCAGGTGTTTGTGGCCTCTTCTTTTCTGGAGAGGGGTGAAGGAGATCCTCTACAAGAAGCATGCTCTTGTATGGAGATAGTCACCATAGCAAAGGATTACTGTGTAATTTGTAATGTGTACCCTAAATTTAGTATTAGTCACTAGCATTAGAAAAAATAATCTGTGTTCACCTCAGCCAGGGTTATCAAGGAAAGTGGGAGCACCTGGCAAGCTGGTGCCACTGAAACTGCCATACTGTGTGAGTTTATTGCTATTATCACTATTTTATTATTGTTGTCTTTGGCATTATGAAGGAAAACCATTTGTTGTTGCAGGATATTTGATCACACTCTGAACCCCAAGATTCTGTTATTCACTGGAAAAAAACTGTTTCTAGTTATGGTGTGGTTCTGCCCTAGTACACACTCTTAATCCAAGAGCTGATTTTTGTAAACAGGATTAAATAAAGTCAACCATAGGTCAAGAAGAGGAGCAAGCAACCAGTTGATAAGGAGTGAACATAGAGAAAAACCATAGAGAGAAAGTCAGGAGGGCAGATAGACACACAGGAAGTAGAAGGAAGGGACATTTAGTTTGAGGGGTTTTGACACGGGGTGGAGAAGGAGAACTTATTTTTCTCTTTGGGACATCAGCTTTGGAGGAAGGTCGGCTGGTGCTTTCTCTGCCTCTCTGAGCTAGCAGGCTTTCACACTAGCTAGCACCTGGCTCCCAAGACGTTATTGGCAAACTGAACGTTTGAGATTCTATTCAAACAACAACAAATTTTATGTCTGTTTTTTATACTGTGTGCTCAAAACAAAGAGTGGTGACTGGAGAGTACTGTGGCTTGAGCATTATTTCTACCCACCCTCCAAATCTAACACCGTTCCCAATGTAACAGTGTTGAGAGATAATGGGGCTGAGACCCAAGAGAGAGTTCAGTGCTAAAGAGTACTTAGCTCCTGTAGAGGGCACAAGCTCGGTTCCCATGTCAGACAACTCACAACTATCTGTAACTGCAGCTCCAGAAGATCTGACACCCTCTTCCGGCCTCCAAGGGCACCTGCACCCATTTGCACATACACACGTACCCATACACATTACTAAAAATCAGAAATCTCATGTCTGACCCCAGTGCTCCTGTAGCAAGATAGGAGATACCCTGGAAGCTCACAGGCCGGCCAGCCTGATAAGCACAGCAGCAAACAAGAGACCTTGATTTCAAAACAAAGTGAAGGGCTAGTGACACGAATCAGCCTGAAAAGGCACAAGCTTTAACAACCCGAGGTCAATCCCAGAACCCACATAGATACGGAGAAGAAAACAACCTCACACAGCTGTCCCCTGACCCATGCCCTGTACATGTGCGTGCCCACCTGTCTCAGTTAGGGTTTCATTACCGTGAACAGACACCACGACCATGGCAACTCTTATAAAGGCAAACATTTCACTGGGGCTGGCTTACAGTTTCAGAGGTTTAGTCCATTATCATGATTGTGGGAAGCACGGAAGGGCAGGCAGACAAGGTGCTGGAGAAGGAGCCAAGAATTCATTTTGACCCACAGGCAGCAGAAGGGACATATGTGTTAATGGACATAGCTTGCACACAGAAGTCCTCAAAGTCTGTCCTCACAAACTTCCTCCAACAAGGCCACACCTCCTCATAGTGCCACTCCCTCTGAGCCAAGCATTCAAACACAAGAGTCTATGGGGGCCAAACCTATTCAAACCACCACCACACACACACACACACACACACACACACACACACACACACACACACGCACGAAAATTAAATAAAGTTTAGAAAAATCAAATCAGTTGAATGAAGAGATGGCTAAGCAATAAAGGCACTTGTCACTGTTGTGCCTTACAGCCCAAGTTAAGTCCCTGGAAGCCACAAAAATGGAATTCCAAAGTGTACACTCTGACTCCCACAGGCAAACATCAGACATACTCGGTACTATTTTAAATTCCTATCTATATTATGTGTATGGATGTTTTGCCTGTGTGTATGTCTGTGTGCTACATGTGTGCTTCTGGTGTCTACAGAGGCTAGAAGAAGGTGTTAGACCCCCTGAGACTGGAGTTACAGACAGTTGTAAGCTGTCATGAGAGTGCTGGGAGTCTAAGAGCAGCCAATGCTCTCAAGCACTGAAGCTTCTCTCTAGCCACAATAATGGTTTTAATTTTTAAAAGGTGGGTAAAGGAAAGGACCAACACCCAAGGTTGTGCTCTAAGCTCCACATCTTTACTACGGCATACATGTGCGCGCGCGCGCGCGCGCGCACACACACACACACACACCCCTTTCCACAAATATTATTAAAACCCAGAGAGTTCTGACCAAAGCCTGTAACTAAGGGCTGAAACTCCATTGTTAAAGCATTCTCTGCAAACATAAGGTTCTGAGTTCAGAGTCCCAGCATGCATCTGTAAGCCTAGAACTAGGGAGCAGAGACAAGACCCCTGGAGCTCTTGGGCCAGCCAGTCTAGCTACTGATAAGTCAAGGTTCAGTGAGAGACCCTGTCTTAAAAGGTGGAGCATGACTTCCAATAATCACCAATGACCTACAAACACACACACAGAAATATATATACATGTATACACATGCAAACCATACACAAATATGCATAGATAAATGTGTGTGTGTGTGTGTGTGCATGTAAATGGGCTATTATTCACTACCATCAACAAGAAGGAAGAGCCATCTATTTAAAATTGTTTAGATACACTGAACAATTCTAGCAGGTATAGTGGCCAGCAAGCAGGAGGACTCTTAAGTTCAAGTATAGCCTGAGCTATCTAGTGAGACCCTGTCTAAATTAACAAAAAACTTCTAGGTAAAAGCAAATCAATCTAAAATAGAAGAAATATAACAAAATATAAAAATGAAAACAATTAAATCATCTAAGTGAAAAAAGTCATATAGTTATTTCCATAAAGAGTCAGCTGTGCTGGCTGCCCTGGCCAAGGACCAAGGTTTAGCTCACATATCAGATGGCTCACAATCCCCTATAATCCAGTTCCATAGGACCCAGTGCCCTCTTCTGGCCTCTACAGGTATTGTATGCTCATGGTGCACATACAAACAAGCAGGTATACAATAAGGTATTGTAAAATAAATTTACTTCTTTAGATTAAAAAAAAAAATTGACCAAATTTAATAGCTATGAACAACAACCCAAAAAAATTGAAAAAGTGGGAAAAGAAGAATAACTTGTCATGATAAAATATAAATAAATATCTTGGTCCTAAAGCCACAATAGTATTTAATGGAAAAGCACTACACACATTTCTACTGCTATCAGGAATAAAGTTAGGATGGCTACTATCTCTGCTATTGTCCGCTACTGCACTAGAGGATCAGCCAATGCAGTGACAACAGAAAAAGCAAACGAGGTTTAAGAACGGGTACAAAGGCTACATTTAATCTCACCCTGTAACCTCAGCATTGGAAGGCGGAAGCAGTAAACCGTGGGCTCACAGCTAGCCTGGGCTACATGGCAAGATCCTGGCTCAAAAAATAGAATTGACTAAGAGGTAAAAGTGTTACTAATTAGCCGGGCAGTGGTGGCGCATGCCTTTAATCCCAGCACTCAGGAGTCAGAGGCAAGGGGATTTCTGAGTTCGAGGCCAGCCTGGTCTACAGAGTGAGTTCCAGGACAGCCAGGGCTACACAGAGAAACCCTGTCTCAAAAAAAACAAAAAAACAAACAAACAAAAAAAAAGTGTTACTAATTAGGCAGTGGTGGCATACGTCTTTAATCCCAGCATTCTAGAGGCAGCGACAGGTAGATCTTTATGAGTTCAAGGCCAGTCAGCCTGGTCTACAGAGTGAGTTCCAATACAGGTGACACAGAGAAACTCTTGTCTTGAAAAAACAACAGCTACAAAACAAAGACAAAAAAACCAAAAACAAAACAAAAATAAGAAAAGTGTTACTAATTGTTAATAATACAATAGAATATCTTAAAAAAAAAAAATCCACAAACCAATGCACTAATAAAAGAACTCAGTGACAGAGCACAGTACATTAGCACATACACACGCAGTACAGCATTAGTACATACACAGTGCAGAATTAGTACACACACAGTACAGCATTAGTACATACACAGTGCATGTGCAGTACACCATTAGTACATACGCAGTACACCATTAGTACATACATGTATGCCATTAGCTGATGAGTACAGAGCTGGAGCCTGGCTCAGCAGAAGAGAGCATCAATTGCTCTAGCAGAGGACACAGTTTGGTTCCCAGCACCAACATCAAGAAGCTCCAGCCATCTGTAACTCCAGCTCCTGAGGAGCTAATGCACTCTGCATGCCTCCCTGGGCAACCACATCATGTGCACATACCCACACACAGACATACACACATACGTAATTTTAAAATTAAAAGATTAATATAAAAATTGATGTGTACTGCCATAAATAGAAAATTCCATTCGCAGGAGCAACAAGATAAAGTCCTTGTAAGCCATCTGCAACGTACACAGGGAAAACTGTAGAACACCACTCAAAGCGTGACCTCGAACGTAAGGCACCTCTTCTCCTCAGGTAGGACTGAGTATTCAAAGGTGTCAGTTCTCCCAACGTTACCACAGAGACTTCATGCAGTCCCAAAAAATCCCACCAAGATAACAGATGACACCAAGGACCAGCTGGAAAGATAAAAATGTTAGACTACCCAGGAACAAAGTGAAAAACAAAAGCCAACCTTCTAAGAAGGGGTAAGCTCTATCCAATATTATACACACAACCGGAAGTACATTAACACATGCTACATAAAGCCTTCCTGGTTGAAACGAGAGGTGCCAGTGCATGCAATAACACAGAGATTAGGTCCAGAATTACGGTCAAGTGTGTATGTGCTGTGGTTTAGGGTCAGTTTCAGCGTGTTCCCCAAAAGGTTCCTGGGCCTCAGTGGGGCAGTCCTGGCGACAGTATGACCTTTAAGAGGTGGTGCTTACAGTAACTCGGGCTTGGCAGCAAACGCCTTTACCAGCCCCGAGACGGCTAAGATGATAAAGGAACTTGAGGTGGACAAAGCTATCCTCTGACCTCTAACTGGTGCTGCAGCACTCATGCCCCACACACATCTCAGACACAAAATTATCTGCCAATTAATCAAACACTTTTTTTTAAGCTGGGCTTGGTGGCATTCAGGGGACAGAGGCACCTGGAGGGCAGTTCAAGTTCAAAGGCATCCTGGTCTCACAAAAGTTACTTCATCACATACTTTAGGCACACAGCCTCAAAATAATTTTACATAAAATGTTTGATTATTTGTATGTGGAACAAAGTTTCATGGTACAGAATTGCCACAGTCATCTCTGCACTCAAGAATTTTGGATTTGGGGGAAATTTCAGATTTTCTGAGTGGGGTGCTTAATCTATAATCATTTATCAATTCCCAGCCTAGCTATTGCCGTTTTCTAAAAATAACACATTTTAAATCCTCAAGTTTCCAACCCCCACCCCTTTTTTTCCTCTCTCTCTCTTTTAAACACAAAATTTATGTTGGGTCAGTTCACTGGGCCTGAACTTGCTATGTAGACCAGGCTGCCTTGAACTTAAAACACATGCCTTTGCCCCCTGAGATCTGAGATTAAACACGTGCACCGACATAGCAGGTCTGTTTCCAAACTCTTTGAAGAATAGTTTCCATTGCTCAAGATCATAATAAAGAAAAGCAATTTAAGGCCCTCAGCACTGTCATCCAGTTAGTGATAAGCAACAGAGGGGCTTGCTAGGGTTTAGGAGCCTGGCAATCTTTTTTGTGGCGGATAAGGGAGTTTTCAAGATAGGGTCTTACTATGTTGCTCTGGCTGTCCTGGAACTTGCTTTGTAGACCAGGCTGGCCTTGAACTCTGAGATCCGCCTGTCTCTGCCTCTAAAGTGCTTGGGATGAAAGGCACATGCCACTACACCTGGTGTGATGGTTTGCATATGCCTGACCCAGGAAGTGGCACTATTTAGATGTATGACCTTGTTGGAGTAGGTGTGTCACTGTGGGTGTGGGCTTTAATACCCGTGTCCTAGCTGCCTGGAAGTCAGTATTCTGCTAGCAGCCTTCAGATGAAGATGTAGAACTCTCAGCTCCTCCTGCACCATGCCTGCCTGGATGCTGCCATGTTCTCGACTTGATGATAATGGACTGAACCTCTGAACCTGTAAGACAGTCCCAATTAAATGTTGTCTTTATAAGAGTTGCCTTGGTCATGGTGTCTGTTCATGGCAGTAAAACCCTAACTAAGACACCCGGCTTCTGGTAGCCTCAAGTTTATGGTAGAATGGTGTGTGAGAGACTGACTTAGCATACATGCCCCTCTCTACGTCCATTTCCTCTCTATGGTGTGAAGCTCTGGACTAGACATGGCCTGTAGGTTCACTATCCACTCACTGCCCTAAAGAGAAGGTTTTTTTTTTTTAAGTTTCTAATGAGGAAAGCAACCAAACTCTTAATTCATGACAATTTCATAAAAATTATTTCCATTCAATTTTCAGTATCTATAAATAAAATTATAGCGACATGCTGTCTCACATATCGTCTTTGGCTTTACTCATGAAATATAACTGAGTAATAGTCACCCCAAATCTAAAACACTTGCCATTAAAAGTATTGTTTTTTTAAATTAAATTTATAACATATTATAAAATATAAATACATCAAGTTTGCCAACCCCTGAAGATCATTCTAAATTCTATTTCTAAGCAAAGTAATCAATCACACATGCGGTTCAATAGGCCACACTGATGACCTACAAGAAGTCGCATCTTGAAGAGTTAAGCGGCCCCCAAATCCTCAAGTGCAGAAACCTGAGAGCGCTAGGCGAAGTCGTTCCACCTGCCTTCTCCGTGGAGGGTGTTCAGCAGAATGACTGCAGTCGGGGTAAGCAGCACCGGAACTTTAAAGTCGTTTAAAACCTTCCCTCGGCCTCAGTTTCCACCCCTGTACATGGCATTGACACCACACTCACCTCGCTGGGCTGCTGTGAAGGTGAATGAAAGGACGCACAGAAAGCGATGGCTTCGAGCTACGGTCACAGTGACCCACCCAGGGCGCCTCGGAGTGCGGCGTCAGGGCGCGCGGAGGAGCGGACTTGGGCAGAAGGCCCGTGCGGGCGCCTTCGGGTCTCGGGCCCACCGCGCCCGTGAGGAAGGGGAGAGCCGGCCTTCTCGCGTGGTTCCACCTCCTCGCGCTCACGGGAGCGGTGCGCGCACCTCGGAGACACAAGCAGCCCTCACTCCCCGGAACTCGCCGGCGTCTCCAGGGCAACGGTAGGAGCACCCAGACTCCTGCGCGCCGGACCAACAAGGAACGCTCTCATTGGCTGGAATGCCGGCCGTGTCAGCCAATCAGAGTGGGTGCTTGCGCCACTTGCTGTCTGGGCGGATCCACGGGTTCCCTGTAAGCTGTGTCTTACTCGCGCGCGTGGGGGCGCTCGCTGGCTGCTGCCGCGCTCCGCTACGTGCAGGACTTAACAGTTTTGCATTATTTTGCTTTGGGTTTTTTTGTTTGTTTTTTATTTTGTTTTAAGCAGCGTCTCACTAGTGCAGCTTGAACTAGCCTCGAACTTTTGTCTCTCCTCCTGCTTCGGTCTCCGGGTTGCTAAGGTTACTGGCGGACCCCATCACATACTGCCACTGGCACGCGCGCTTTATGAACGCGAGTTTACAAAATGCCCCCCCCCACTCCCGCCCCGCAGGCACCAAAACAAGGGCACTGCTGCCAAAGACCCGGAGCAGGTGTTCTGAAGATACTGGAAACCTAAGCGACACGCAGGCAGGACTAGATAGGGAGCTGGAACTTTCTCCTTTAGGTGCCCAGGCCTCACCTCTTCTGCCAGGTCTGGAACGTCGTATTTATAGGCTTTCCTCCGACTCACAGAGATCAACTTGCCTCTGTCTCCCAGGGGCAGGGATTAGACGTATGAACTACTTAAGAACGCAAATGGTTTAAATACAGAAGTGCGGGGAGCAGACCCACTTAAGAAAGGTGTCAGAGAAGTTTACCAGGTTTTGAGCTGGAAAACCTCCTGATAAGGAGACGTTAGTATCTTGGGAGTTAATGAAACCCTTTATAGGGAGGAGCTCCACACTACTGGAATTCCTAGTGGCAAAGTACTCCCAAGGATGATTTAAATAACAAGGGGCTGCAGAGATGTCCCAGCAGTTAAGAGCACTGGTTCTCTTCCAGAGCACCCTGGTTTGAATCCCAGCAGTTCCAGAAGATCCAATGTTCTCTTCTGGCTTCTGCTGGCACTGCACAATGTGGTGCACAGCCATACATACAGGCAAAGCATTCATACGCATAAAAAATTTTTTGAAGGATTTATTTATTTTATGTATGTCCACTGTCGCTGCCTTCAGACACACCAGAAGAAGGCATCTGATCCCATTACAGATGGTTGTGAGCCACCATGTGGTTGCTGGGATGTGAACTCAGGAACTCTGAAAGAACACGTAAAAATTTTAACAATAAATGTTACAGCTTTTTTTTTATCCCCTTTTTTTTTTCTTTTAAAAAAATTTTAAGATTATACCCCTGTGTGCCAGAAGAGGGCATCAGATCCCATCATAGGTGGTTGTGAGCCACCCGGTGGTTGTTAGGAATTGAACTCAGGTCCTCTGAAAGAGCAAGACAGTGCTCTTAACTGCTGAGCCATCTCTCCAGCCCCTTTTTACCATATTTTAAGAGTTTGAAAACTTGTTTAAAGCCAGGCATGGTGGCGCACGCCTTTAATCCTAGCACTTGGGAGGCAGAGGCAGGTGATCAGGTTATCTCTGTGAGTTCAAGACTAGCCTGGTCTACACAGTAGTTCCAGGACAGCCAAGGCAACACAAAGAAACCCTGTGTAGAAAAACAAAAACGAACCAACCAACAACAACAAAATGGGGGTAGGGGAGAAATTGTTTTAAAAAAAAACAGTAACAGTAAGAATCATGGTGCATTAATTCAATCAGTCCGGTACAAAGAAAACACCTTTATTAATATGCCAGGGGGTTAAAAAATATATTGGGCTGGAAAGATGGTTCAGTGGCTAAGAGCACTGACTGCTCTTCCAGAGGTCCTGAGTTCAATTCCCAGCAACCACATGGTAGCTCACAACCATCTGTAATGGGATCTGATATCCTCTTCTGGTGTGTCTGAAGACAGCCACAGTGTACTCATATACATAAAATAAAATAAATAAATCATATATATATATGTATACACACACACACACACATATATATATATATATATATATATAACCAACTTTGACTTCAGAAAAGTGTAGACTGCAAAAAGGGGAAGGGGGAACAGAAAGAACACAAAAAAATTAAAATTGTGTAAACAGTGAGTCTTGGTGTTGAAACCCCCTATCCCATCCCCCCTCCCCCTGCCTCTATAAGGGTGCTCCTCCACCCACCCACCCACTCCCATCTTCCCACCCTGGCATTCCCCTACACTGGGGCATTGAACACCCTCAGGCCCAAGGGCCTCTCCTCCCACTGAGTCCAACAAGGCCCTCCTCTACCACATATGTGGCCAGCAACATTCTTTGGTTGGTGGTCCAGTCTCCCAGAGCTCTGGGGTGTCAGGCCAGTTGACACTGTTGCTCCCTCCATGCCCCAACCCCCCTCAGCTCCTTCAGTCCCTTCTCCCACTCCCCCACCCCTGAGCTCAGTCTAATGGTTGGCTGTGAGCTCTGCCTCTGTATTTGTCAGGCTCTGGCAGAGCCTCTCAGGAGACAGCTATATCAGGCTCCCATCAGCAAGCACTTCCCAGCATCCACAATAGTGTCTGGGTTTGGTGTATATAGGATGGATTCCTAGGTGGGGCAGTCTCTGGATGGCCAGAAAGACCCATTTTCAAAAACACAAATAAAGCATGAAGAGCATGCTTATTGGATACAGTTTCCATCACTCAGTTCTTTTTTTTTCTTGGTTTTTCTAGACAGGGTTTCTCTGTGTAGCTCTGGCTGTCCTGGAACTCATTCTGTAGACCAGGCTGGCCTCGAACTCAGAAATCCTCCTGCCTCTGCCTCCCAAGTGCTGGGATTAAAGGCGTGAGCCACCACTGCCTGGCCATCACTCAGTTCTTGAAAACTAGGTTTAAGTAAAAAGTTTGATAAAGACCCCCATGCAGGAGACCTACAGAGCAAGGGTGTGGGGCAGTGGTCTGTGACAGGCAATCTGGCACCCGGTTAAGCACAGGTGTAAAATCTGGGTGACCCAGTGAAACAATCCACAAGGGACCAAAAAACTTTATGCCAACGTTCCCAGGAGGCTTTTGGCTCCAGTCACAGATCATGTACCACCCCTCCTCAGGTAGAGGCGTGGCCACACAGCCCCAAGCCATCCCCATGTTAATGAGACACCTAGAGGCTTAGCCACACCCCTTCTCAGTTACTATATCTGCTTCGCCTCAAAGGCAGGAGGTACAATTCCATCCATGCCACTCCACACGATGAAAATAAACGTCTTAGAATTATGGACTGTCTCTTCATCTGGACCCGCCATGGGAAGTGAGGGATTCGGCCCTCGATTAAGGAGCTGTGTCTAATCTCTCCCCGAGGGCTTCCCAGTGCTCCCAGACGGTATCCATTTACCCAAGCCTAAGCAGCTAGCCTGGTTCCCCAAGCCACTGAAACCCAGTCTCGTGGGAACCCTAGTTGTGCTCTGGCTAGCCTGTATGCGGCACCCTGCAGGGATTGCAGTGCCCCGGGCTAGAGAACTCTTGGAGACAGCTGCCGTGTGTTCCCGGCAGGGCCCACAAAGGCTTCCCACAGCCCCCACCTGCCCGTCGGACTGTGTGGGAAGATGCGAGGCCACTTCCCGTGTGTCTCCTGTCCCACCCAGAGCCGCAGCGCCCAGGACAGACACATCAGGCTTCATCCCACCACATCAGGCTTGTTCCCACACAAGGGTTCAAAGGTGAAAAAAATATTGATCAGACCAGAGCCTCAAACAGAACAGAATTGGCAGAGAGCAAAGCTCAGAGCCACCTCGGGGTGGGGAGAGTATTAGAGAAGTGAGAGGCCCTTCTACACAAGCCAACAAGTAATATCAGTGTGTGTGGTGGGGTTGACAGATTCAATACGGTGAGACCATTTGCCTTTCAGTCCAGCTGAGAGTTCCACATCACTGCCATCCTCTGGTGTTGCGTATCTGTCATCAGAATTGAACATACACACACACACACACACACACACACACCCGTAGAGAGAAGAGGTTGGCTCATGAGTCTCAGAAACTAAATGAGCTCCATTCAGCCTCTGAAATGTAGAAGATGCACAGCTCTCCTTCTGCCTGGCTTAGCTGCTCGATACTTTGTTAGCTTGATACAAGCTAGAGTTATCTGGGAAGAGGAGCCTCCGTTGAGACAATGCTCCCATCAGATTAGTCCATAGGCAAGTCTGTAGGGTGTTTTCTTGATTAATAATTGGTGTGGGAGAACCCAGCCCGTTGTGGGCAGTGCCACCACTAGTCAGACAGTCCTGGGTTGTGTATGAAATCGGACTGAGGAAGCCATGAAAAGAAGCAGTGTCTTCTGCTGGGTCCCAGAGGGGGGTGGTAGAGGGGGGGAAGGGGAGGAGCAATGGGAAGAGGGCTCTGTAGGGAACTGGGAGGAGAAGAGGGAGAGGGGCTGTGAAGTGAATTAAAAAACAAAACAAAACTATTATTGGAAAAAAAGAAAGCCAGTGTCTTAGTTAAGGTTTTATTGCTGTGAAGGGACCTCATGACCACAGTAAGTCGTATAAAGGATAACGAATAATTGGGGCTGGCTTACAGTTTCAGAGGTTCAGTCCATTATCACCACAGTGGGAAGCGTGGCAGCCTGCAGGCAGACATGGTGCTGGAAGAGCTGAGAGTTCTCCATCTTGATCCACTGGCAGCAGGAGATTGTGTGCCACACTGGGCAGAGCCCCCACAGTTTCTCCAACAAGGCCACACCTCCTAATAGTGCCACTCTCTATGGGTCAAGCACTCAAACACATGAGTCCATGGGGGCCATTCCTATTCAAACCACCATAACCAGTCAGCATCATCTATTGTCTGCCCCACAATTCTTGCCTCCATGTTCCTGCCTTCAGTTTCTGCCCTGACTTTATTTCATGATGGGCTACCACTGTAAGGTATAAAGCAAAATAAATCCTTTCCAAGTCGTTTTTTGCCATGATTTCTTTCTAGTCCGCAATAGAAAAGCAAAGTGAGATACCTTCCCAAAGTTATATGTGGAGTAACAGTGGCTAGGGAGAGGAGAAGTTGGTGTCAGCCCAGCCGCCTGCAAGTTGTTCAGGGAGCTCTGAGCATGCAGCTTTTCGAGTGGCCACCCACACTGAGGTGGGCTTTTCAGTGCTGCAGCTGCATTTAAACCCCTCCCACCCATTCACACATAAGTAACTTTCTTTGGTCAGTTATTAGTACGGGGTGAATAGACATCTGTTAACGTCTCCACAGGAAAACTCATGTGATGCCAGGTCTCTAGATATTTAGCATTCAACCTGCAAACATCCCTGAGCTACTGTAGGAGTTGGGGCATCTTGGCATCTTGGTGGAAGTACTTAGCAGGAACAATGGGAACAGCAAGCCAGGAGGAGGGACCCTGCATCTACATTTTGTAAAAGGCTTCTGCAGAGCTGATAAAAACATGCAGCAGAAACGGGGAAGATCTATTGGTAACTGACTTTAGCCACTATGTGTATGCTATGGAACAAGATTCTCAATTGGACATTTCATTGGTACACCATAAAAATACAAATCACAAAGATAATAATAAAGAATACAAATCATCAAATATCTATTCAGGAAAACAGTACTGAGCAGAGTCCAAAGGTCATGGCTGTCACCTGCACAAAACATCTGGAAAAGCAACATAGATGGAGATATACTTTTTGTTTTGTTTTCTTTTTTTTCGAGACAGGGTTTCTCTGTGTAGCCCTGGTTGTCCTGGAACTCACTCTGTAGACCAGGCTGGCCTCGAACTCAGAAATCTACCTGCCTCTGCCTCCCAAATGCTGGGATTAAAGGTGTGCGCTACCACTGCCCGGCTTGATGGAGATATACTTATAAGCCCTTACCACTGGGCCTCTAAACACTGAAATACAAAGGCAAGATAGGACATATGAATGGGCCAAGAATGGCATTCCTCCAGTTTCCAATAGCAGTCACTACATTTCCACAATAGATATGTTGGGATATGATTTTGTAAGATACATAAGTAACTAAGAATTCTCCACAGAGGGAAAGGGTCCCCAAAGCCCAGCCAGCCCTATTCCCTGTCCATCACAGCACTCTCTGAAGACTCAATGCCCCTGGCCATCCAAACCAGAGTACGGGAGCCTCAAGATACCAAGGTATTCATTAAGTTCCAAGCAAAACAAACTATACCAGCCTGGGAATGGCAACACGGAGCCTAGTCCAGGCTGAGTCAAAATTTCACCTCCAAGTTGAGTCAAATCCATGAAAACGGGAAACGTACCAGAGTTGCCTGGTAGAGCAACTCTGAAGACATCCAAAGGGCTTAGGATGGTTAGGTCTTGGGGTATCAGTGGTCAGGGCCCTTCCTTGTTCCTGTGGCTTAACTAAAGTAGGATGTCGACGCTGGGGGAGTGCATTGGGAAGAGAACACGCCCTGGTTATTCTCAAGCCATTTGGGGAGGGGTTTTCACTCTCTATATGGTACAGAGGAGGAGTGAGGTTGAAAGGTCAGGTGACCTGCCCGAGATCAGATAGCATTGCTCTAGACTGTGCCATCATCTGATCTTAAGGTGTCACAAAAGAAACAAAGCCTCACGAATTTCAGAAGACACAAGCTGAGGGGAGGTTTCCCAAGGATCTTCTGAGTATGTCTTGAAGAACGAGAGTAACTTGAGTCCATTTCTGTCTTCCCTAAGACAGAGCTAGCAGCAGGGCCACCAACCCCCTCAGCTCTCCTGGGGTGAGGTCACCCCCTCAGGTAACCTAAGGGCACTACTACCTATCCTCTGTGAGCTTCTAGAATCTCCCTTCCCTCTTAAAGAGGCTCACGCCTCACATCTAGGCTGTGTAGCCCGTCCACAGCATCTCAACCACATTGTTGTTAGAATGTGCTCTGTGAATCGGACTCTCTGCCCGAGGCCCTGTGCGGTCTCAGTGAAGGATACTGTCACCATCGGTCACAAACCCGGAGGCTGACTGTGCCTCCCATCATCTCCCACATCCGTGGGAACCCCATCTACAAACCCTATACCCAGCGCCATGCTCAACATCGCTCAGCCAGCTGCCCTCACCTTGTACTCTGCATGAATAACTACCTCACCCCAGCCTTGGAAATATGTTAAAATACAAGGGAGATCGAAAGGTCTCCAAGGTAGAGCTTTTAATGTGAGACCCCAACGGTACCACGCACCAACAGGAGGCCTCGGCAAATGCCGCTGGAAACTAACCTTATTAGCTTGTAGACTATACAGAATAAAGGAGAAAAAAACTTAATTTGACATTTCATAGACTCCTAAAGATGAATAACCACCTAACTATGCAGGGAAACAGTAGCAACCAGTGGCTGGGGATTTCATGCTGTAAAGTCTGCAATGAACATCTGGAAAAGGAAGAGACTTCCTCTGGGTTCCCTACCCGTAGGGTCTGAAACACAAAGCCATGTAGATGGGGAGTGGGAAATAGAGCCGTTCTGTTTCTAGTAGAAGGAATTACATTTCCATACTTGGCATGCTAGCAGGTATTACGTCCCCCACAGCTGGCATGGCTTCTGCCATATGCCCAGTTCCAGTGAGATATCAACAAGAGTCACAATGCACAGTGAACCCCAGGGATGGTCCCTGAAATTCAGCCAGCCTTATTCTCCAGACCAAGCTCAGCAGTCAACACTGATAACCCAGGCCAACTCTTTATACCAGGCTAGACCAGTTGCTCTTATGTCCCCAGTAGTCTGCACAGGCATGTAGAAAGCGGGGCTTCCAGGATGAACCCTCCGCCCCAGATTTCAATAAACATCAAACTGCAGCCCTGTGAACAGGAAACATCCCACGCCTTTGCCCTCATGAACAAATTCCATCTCTAGGGTTTCAAGGATGCCAGAGAGGGGATTACAGAAGCAAAGAAGTCATGTTTGAATTAGCTTCTCCTCATTTATTTGCTCTCCTTTACTTCACGAGGCTGGGGAAGAGAAAAACAGACCAGTGAAGTCACAGACATTTATGCAAAAGAAGGCGTCGTATCTACCAGGCCACAATTCTGCCAGGAAGCCTCTCTGGAAGGGCTCTGGACAGGCTCGAGCAAACGCCCTGGGTTCTTTGTTTCCATCACAGAAACGTCACGACAGTTCCTTTCTTTCCGATCTGCCAGGGCTCCACGGGGAAGAAGCGAATCATGACCCTTTAGGAAGCAGAAAAAGAGATGTCAGCTCCTTGGCACACTCCTCATATGACAAGGTCCCTGCCAGACATGCCAGGATAAACGCTGAGGCCAGCCCATAGAAGCCCATAGTTTATTTTGCAAGTCTGCCCACTCTAGCTAATGATCCTTTCATGGAGACAAGTCAGAGGAAAGGTAATGGCTATACCGGGCCCAGGACAGATTTAACGCAATGGCTCGGGTATACGTGCCGAGCTGTTTGTGGACTGAGTCCCCTTGCTTCTAACTGCAGGCTCCTACAGCCATGCCTGGTGTACCAACCATTTAGTTTTTAACCAAAGCCCGGCTCTAAGCGAGGCACAGGTTCAAATCTGATTCAAATCTGTGGAGTGATTCCTCAATCCCAGAGCTCAGAGGAAGCACCTGGTGATAGTCTGGCACCAGGGTGGTTGTGCACAGGGCTGACACCCTCAGGTTTTCATCTGTAAAGTTGGTCTAAGACAGTTATCTGCCTCATGAAGCTACCGAATCTGCCCATGAGAGCCCTGGAAAGTGCCTGTAAAGATCAAATGGAATGATGGGATCGTGACACGTGCTGTGTACAAGTGTTGCCGTTAAGTGTTGTCTCTTCCGCTTAAGGACAAAGTTTGAGCAGCCATTACCAACTTTCCTGAGCCTACGAGGACTCCATTCTGGAAGGTTCTTTCACATCTCTGTAGTTCTTCACAGGCATGCTCTAGCCTCGGGAATATGAGACTCTTAACTCTGCCTCAGAGTGTAAGGATTTGGGGGAGAGGTCACCTTCTTGTGGGGGAGGGCTGTCATTCAGCCTGACCCACCACCTTTATGGAAGAGAAGGCTACAAATTGGAGATAGTTCATTTCCAGGTTTATCAGGGATCTCTTAGCTGACGTAGTCCTCAAACCCAGGTAGCTATCTGGGCCAAGGCTCTTTTCATTACCCTTCGACTCTCCGGGAGTCTTATCTAGTCCAAAGGTTATCTGCCTCAGGATATAACCAGATTTCCTCTGCCCAGCCTGGAAAAGTTCTCCCTGACAACCAGACACCCTGGCTCTGTGACGGTGAGGAGGCCCTCATTACAGTGGTTCAGAGGGTGCCTAAGCCTAAGTATGGTTCTCAGTGCACACAAGGAAACACTGGGGTTTCCCACGCCATCCTTTCTTGGGGCTTGCAGGGATGGCTGTAGAGCGTCAAAGGAATTGAAATCTTACAATCATTCTGATCACAGACCCGCCATTCCAGGGCTTAAGGAGTCCACCGCCTTGGACTAGGACACGGAGTGCTTCCTGGAACCAGCAAATAATTTATTTTCCCCTCCCCAACTTCATACAGAAGGACGGAGTCAGGATCACTGCTCCAGATGAACAAATATGTTCCCTTACTAGCCCTACATACCGGTCCTGGTCCAGGGGCAGCTCCTCGGTGAGGAACTTGAAGAAACCGGAACTGTGGCTGCGGTTCTGCTCCGCGGTGCCCACAACCCCGATGGAAGAGACCAGAAGGTGGGCGCAGGGCTCCGTGGATTTGTTCATCAACAAGCTCATGCCAGGTCGTATCGTAACGCTCACGCGCTGCAAGGAACAGAAAAGTTAGATCCTGAAGCCTGGGTAGGGCAGGGCTGGGGTCCAGAAGCAGGCACGCCAAAAGTCTTAAGGTGGGGGTCCAAGATATCAGGGTTTGGGGCACTCCCTAAGAAACTGCGAAGTCAGTTACATCAGGGTCACGTCTGGGAAAGGCAACCAGGAAGGGACCTGGGAAGGGACACGGAAGGTCAGAGGTTAGCAGGCAGGTGGGGTCCCTGGGGATAAGAGAAAGGGTCATTGGGAGGTCCGACCCCTAGCCCACAACTTCTCGCCGACCCTCGCTCACGTCTTCGGGTTTGTCCAGGATGGTGGCTGCGGCCGCACACAGCCGGTTCTCCAGTCCCGCGGGTATGCTGCTAGCCGGCAAGTTTGTTTCCAACTCAACAAACGGCATGTTAGCGGGAGAAGAGAGGGATCGCCAACCAGTAACGGCGCCGAGAGAGTGGCGGATGCCAGCCGAGGTTCCAGAAAAAGAGCACGGGGAGGGAGGTGGAAGAGGTGAGGACCAGGAGGAGGAGGAGGCGTGGGCGGGGAGAGAGAGCACAGCTAAGCTGCTCATTGGCCAGGCAGAGTCGGCCCTTCTAGATTGGCTATCCGAGCTACTCCTCTTCCGCCGTCACGTGTTCGGGCTTACCGCAGTCCCTGCTTCGGTGCCATTGGCCCTCCCAGTCGGCAGGGGGCTCTGTTTCCCTCTGAGCGTTCCAACTAATCACCCGCAAGGCATACATTTCTGAGGCGATTTCATGCCACCAGACTTAAAGTTTCTTAAATGATTGTGATCATTTCAAATTCAATACGGGAACCTCACTTCGTTTGAACAATCTTGAGACCAAGTAGCACGTGAGGTGTGCCTGGGCAAGACCCTAGGACAAGGGCATCTCCGTCTGGTCCCTAAGGTACCTGAATTTGTAACCTCTTCTGTCAGGGATAAATCATGGTCCACCAGAGAGTGGTAGAGCTACTTAAAACAGAGCAATCTGTCCGGGCGGTTGTGGCACAAGCCTTTAAAACCAGCATGGCTCAGAGGGTAAGAGCACTGACTGCTCTTCCGAAGGTCCTGAGTTCAATTCCCAGCAACCACATGGTGGCTCACAACCATCTGTAAGGAGATCCAATGCCCTTTTCTGGCATGTCTGAAAACAGCAACAGTGTACTCACATATCTTTACAACAAACAAACAGCACTCTGGACAGCCAGAGCTAAGCTACACAGAGAAACTGTCAAACAAAAAGACAGAGACAGACAGACAAAAACCCCAACAAGGCAATCTATCCAATTACACATAGGAATGTGTGTATACTTAAGGAGCCAGAAGCAAATGGACCGAGACTCAACCATCACTCTTTTGTTAACGATATATTTATTAGTTAAGGCACATAAAAGACGTCCTATGGCACAAGATTAAGTAGCTTGACAGTTTGGAGCCAGAGTCAGGCAGCAGTCAGGGTTAGAAGGCTCCAAGCAAGAATTTGGAAAGTCAGGACATACCAAGATACTTACACTCTTGCAAGGACTGTCATGAACCAGCCCTGCATCCCGCCTATGGCAGGGAGCAAAGACCCAGAGGACAAAGGTCTTTCACTAATCAGTCCCCATCTCTGACATGTATTCAACCCAGAGATCATAAATCCTGCATGCCAAAACTGAGGAAAGGAGGCACTGGGATTGATCACAGAGGGTCATGTGGTGCCAGATATCGCGCGTGTGTGTGTGTGTGTGTGTGTGTGTGTGTGTGTGTGTGTGTGTATGTGAGTGAAGGCCACAGATATAGCTTGGAGGTGGGGAAAACTTTAATGGTTTGTAAAGTTTCAAAGAAAAGGAATATGCCCAGGTAAGTCTCTCCCATGTATTTTCCTGTAGCTCTCTCCAGAAGTCAGATAAGAGCTGATGGTACAGCACAAGCCAGGTGGGGACAAAGAGAGAACACCGGTGATGCCAAGAGGAGATTGTGGACCAGAGACTCTGTGTGCTAAGTGACAGCCAAAGAGACAGACGGCCTCATCTCTTCACTTGCTCGCTCCCGAGTCTCCCTTGACGGTCTGTCTCCCAGTTCAGGCTATTTCCCTCAATGCAACAAGCACTGCACAGAGAGCTTCAGTTTCTCCTTCAACGTAGGGTCCTTCAAGGGAGGCATATCCTTGGCCTTCAGGACAACTTCATGGGCCTCCTGGAAGAGACTCTCCCCCACTTCGGCTTCCACCCGCCGACGCCACGCAGCCAGTTTGGGTCGGCTCTCGAAGATTTTGCAGCCAGCACTGACAGGCTGTAGGGAGAAGGAGTCAGATAGAAGGGCTAAGTTCTACAGTCTACTGGCAACATGGCTGGTCAGTATTTGCCCCACTACGTTGGCCATCCTCCACCACGTGTGAGGTGCCTCTCCATACCCCCGTAGAAAGGATTTATGAGAATTTACTTTGTAATGATTTGAATAAGTGACTGCTCAAAGCTCAGTCATAAATCAGGCATTTTATGTCACCCCCTCCCAAGGCTTCAGAAATACTGGGGAAGCCAGGCAGTGGTGGCGCACACCTTTAATCCGAGCACTTGGGAGGCAGAGGCAGGTGGATTTCTGAGTTCGAGGCCAGCCTGGTCTACAGAGTGAGTTCCAGGACAGCCAGGGCTACACAGAGAAACCCTGTCTCAAAAAACCAAAAAAAGAAAAAAAAAAAAAAGAAATCCTGGAGAAGACAGAAAAAATATACAAGCCTAAAGAAAATGGGAGCTATGTGGGAACCCTAGCTTCTAGGTATGGAAAGGCATGGTATTTACATATTACTGGGCCCATTAGCATGCTGACATGGAAAGATGAAGGACACTTGAGGTCTCACCCCTCTCTGAGGATGACAGTTAGGAGGAGGGGACAATTTCTTCAGTGGCCACTTGGTAAGGTGCCCATGCCCCTGAAAACAAATCCCCACCCATCATCCTGTAAGCAACCCTGGTGAAATTCTTTGGAAAACACAAACACACACACACACACACACACACACACACACACACACACACACACACAGAGTGGGAAATCAGTAGGACCAAAATACATTATGTATATGTATGAAAGTGTCACAATGACACCTATTTTTATGTGCAATTGACATATGCTAATAGACCTGTTTACAGTTCACTTTAGAGATGAGGAAGACTAAGGCGCCAAGGGAAGAGTGACCTATCCAGGGCCCCACAGCCAGAAAAGGCAGCAAGAGCAAGGCTATCGGCTCCCTCCCAGATCTCTCCATCATTCAGCAGGCCACCCAACTCCATGACACTCACATGCATCAGCTCTGTGATGGCCACCAAGTCAGCCACGGAGATATGGGATCCTGTAAGGAAGGCCTGGTCCTGCAGGAACTTGTCTTCCAGCATCTGCAGGCAGCCATCCAGTTCAGCCAAGGTGGATGCCAACATCTCAGGAGGTACGGGCTGTCCCAGGAACATAGGGAACATCATCTGATGGACCAGCAAGAAGAAATATTTGGCTCTGTCCAATACTCATCTTTTGTCCCATCCATCCATCCATCCATCCATCCATCCATCCATCCATCCATCCATCTCAGTTCTTAAGATCTTTCCTTTTCCTTTCCCCATATAAAATCATGCATGGCTCTCCATTGCCCTTAAGACCAAGACCTCAACCCAAAACCCTCCCTGGTGTAGCACCTCCATCCTATCCCCACGCTGCATCCCCTTTGATTACAAGTGGGACTTTTCAAGAGAGACCTGGTAATTGATACACTGTAGAAGGAATTGCTGAGCTTTTAAAGCCAGTTCTCAGGAGGGACACCAGCATGAGATGCTGACAGTCTGGGTCGGAATTCTAACATCGCCAAGGTGAAACATTGAAACAGAACTTTTCATTAAATGTTTGTTTTTCTATTTGTGTGAATGAATGCACACATGTTTCCATACATGCATGTGCATGCCCTTTATCACCACAACATGCTTAGAGAGGTCAGAAGACAACTTGCAGGAATTGGTTCTCTCCTACTGCATTGGATCACAGGGATTGAACTCGGGTCGTCAGGCTTGGTGACAAGTGACTTTACATCCTGAAGCTTGTCAATGGCCCAAGAACTTTTCTTTTTGACAGGGAACACCATCTCTGGTGCACCCTGGGAGCTAACCCCTTCCTTTGTCCTCACGGCTCACCTTCTGCCACATGGCCCTGGTGCAGCAACTCCGAAGGGCCGTGTGCTGCCAAGCCAGGTACTCGTCTACACGAGCTCGAGCCTGCAGGTCCTGAGGGTACCAGTGGTCAGGGGCCTTGTACTTTCTACTCAGATACAGCAAGATGGCCACACTGGAGGAATGCAGAGCAATGGAGAACATTCCCTGGTCATTCTTAAGCCACCTTGGTCTTGGACTAGGGTGTCTTGTGCCTGAATTTCTGCAATCATTTCTTACCTAGCCTGGGCACCCTTTCAAATGAAAGGGAAATGGGAGCTCCCCTCTGCTCAGATTCCTCTAGGGTCCTTCCCTCCTGCAGGGCCTTTCTCTGTTCTCTACCACCTCCCCTCAACTGCTGCACTTGCCTGCCTCGCCCCAGCGGTGCTGGGCTCAGATCTTCAGCCTGTACCTGCGAATGGTCTAATGTCACAGCCTTCACCTTTGTCCTTCCAGCTGGAACATACCTCCCACAAACCCGGTATATCAGTACAGGAAGTCCCTGCTCACTTACCACCTCCGCGGCCAGCTTCTCTTTCACGTCTCACTTGAAATCACTCACCCTGACCTCCAACCTGTCTTGTCTCCACTGTACTCTGCCTATCACGTCACTGTCACCCCCCCCCTCTGAAATTCGAGTCCCATGGGGATCCAGATTATGATCTGTGCAAGTTCCAAGGTCGGATGGCAACCTGGTGCCGATAGGTGCTCAGCAGATGGCAAGTAAGTTCAGTGGGCAAGCCTTTGGCTTCTAGGGAAGTAACTCCTCCCTCCAGGGTCTGTGATACTCCAAGACCTGGTGCAGCCTCTCTCTCTTTGGCACTATCTTTCCTCCTGAGGGCTGGGCTATCAGGGAAGGGGCCTGGAAGCAGACTGGGCTCCCCCATCGCCCAGCTTCAGTTCCTCGTCCATAAGATACAAGGGGGATGAGGCATACCATCCGTTCAAAAGTCCCATCTCAACCCTAGGTACCTGTTGGGGTGTTTCCCCTGGGACGTACACAGAAGCTATAGTCCAAGTTGACAGCAGCAGGCCCAGACGGGTGACCTGCCCACACAGCTTGGTTGCAAGCAAGGAACCCATTACCTCTCTGCCAAGACAAAGTCCCCATCCTTCAAAGCTGGCACCTTCCTCAAAGGGTTCACCTGGGCAAAGGAATCCGTGTACTGCTGACCTGCAGAGAAACCAGAACACAGGGCTGAGGATTCAGAGGCTCTTTAAGGTCTGCCTGTCTCCTTCTCTACACTGAAGCTCCAGTTTTCCACAAGAAGTCTCAATGAAGAGGAAACCACCATGCTGGCCATCGGATCCTCTCACAAATCCATTTGCCCTCACTCCTGTGAAGCCTGGGTCAGAGTGTCTACTTAGGTCTAGGAAAGACTCTGCACTTGATTCTGTGCAGGTATGGCCTGATGCAGACACCCAGTCCCATTCCTGGGCCCTGATCAATCTTTCTATCCCAGGCAAGAACTGGGTGGGTGTAGTGAGAATTTTGGTTTCTTTCTCTTTTTTTAGGAAAAGGACTGAAGAGATGGCTCAGTGGTTAAGGGCACTGACTGCTCTTCCAGAGGTCCTGAGTTCAATTCCCAGCAACCACATGGTGGCTCACAACCATCTGTAATAGGGTCTGATGCCCTCTTCTGGTGTGTCTGAAGACAGCCAACAGTGTGTTCATATACATAAGATAAATAAATAAATAATTTTTTAAAAAAGAACCTGAAAAGTAGCCAAAAGTCCGATTACAGGTGGGTTCTTCTGTCCAGACTGGGTGACTTGTGTACACCCCAGAGCTCCAGACCACCTTTTTCTCTGTTCTCAGCTCAACATAGCTCTTGCCAGAACAAGTGTTCCTTTCAGCCACTAGGTATCCAGCAGCTCAACACTTCTTTCTTTTCTGTGCCAAGCCCCAGAGCACCCTCCTCACTTGGGATTCCCAGATGGAACTCACTGTCTCTCTCCCAAACCTAAGCCAGATCTGACAGTACAAATTAGGTTGCCTGGTCAGTGTGATGGAGTCAGAGGGCATTTGGGGAAGTCAGGTTCTAGAACCATCTGTGGACCTGTCTTTCCTTCCACTGAATGAACTCCATTGCCTTTGCCTACTCTCCTCCCACAAACTGTCCTGTGCAGACCCCGTCCTGCAGCCCAAGCTAGAAGTACCAAAGAGGTACTTGAACTAAATAGGACTCAGCTAAATAAGAAATTCTAGATGCTCTGCTTGCCCCTCCCCCCTCCGACTCTCTATGCTCCGGCTCCCGTCCAGTTGTAATTCTGCCTCTACTGAAACTTGCTTTCTGCCCCACCCTCCTGACGCCCCAAGGCTAATCAGAGCAACAACATTCCAGCTCAAGTCAGAGTGACCTCTCCTGATGTCCTTTCACAGAACCCTCTAGCTGACTGGCAACTTCCATAGAGTAAACATCTGGGTGTGTGTGTGTGTGTGTGTGTGTGTGTGTGTGTGTGTGAGAGAGAGAGAGAGAGAGAGAGAGAGAGAGAGAGAGAGAGAGAGAGAGAGAGAGAGAAAGATCTGGAGAGGGACAGGGGAGGGGGTGAAGCAGGCCTGGCAAGCCTGTAATTCCAGCTTCTTGGGAAACTCAGTCAGAAGGATCACCAGTTCAATGTTTCACTGGGCTATGAGAGAGTGCTACACCCGGACTCAGTTTGCACCCCTCGCCTTACCGCCTACGGGCTGCAGAGGTCAGAGGTGCACAGTGCAGCAGTCTGCAGACTTCCCAGCCTGCCAACAAAGCCCACCTTTAAGCACTTCTATGGTACAGAACTGTAAGGGAATGCTGTGCCTGTCTCAAAATGACAAATAGAAAGGCTTTGGGAGTATGACTCAGTGGTGGCAATGTATGATAGATATCCTGGTTCGGTCCCCAGTAAAATACACACACACACAAGAATGGCAAGCAAGCCTGGACACTGAAGGGGACTTGGCTCTGGTGGGTAGGAAACACACGAGTCCTCAGTGATCACACACCCAAGTAAAACAACCCGTTTCTAGCCCAGAATGCAGAAATGCAAGGTGAGGGTCCCTCATTTAGGAAAGGAGTTAATTTAACTTTTTTTTTCTCCAAAGCCTTTAAGAAGGCTCCCCGTTCTTAAATCTCCAAAGGTGAGATTTTCAAGCTGGACTCCCCTCCTCTCACCAGAGCTTCTAGGGCGCCTTTGCATCTGGTATTGGGGCGGATGTTATTCACCAGGAAAAGGCCCTTGAAAAATTCACAGCTGATAACTGATACAACTGTCTTCTCACGGGAGCGGTTTTTGCACACCTCGCCTGACCGGTCACCCACCGGCTGCAGAGGTCGGAGGTGCACGGTAAGGAAGGCTGCAGACTTCCCATCCTGCCAACTGAGCCCACCTTTAAGCAGCTCTATGGTACGCAGCTGGAAGGGGATGCCATTCTTCTTGGCGAAGATGTAGACAGCACGGCAGGGCTGGGACAACAGGTCCAGGTAAAGCTCCAGACCCATGGCGGAGGCTGTGGGCGTAGCCGCAGGCAGACCTCGGAGACTGGCCTCGGGTGAACTGCCTCCGGGGACAGAGGCAGGAGCAGCTGCAACGGCGAGCAGGAACGGCTGGGTCCTAGCCCCTCAGTGCTTCTTAGCCTATATCAGAGCTCGATCCCAATCTTCCCTCCCATTGGATGCCCACGGGAACTTTGGGCCAATCAGTGGCGGAATGCAAGTTAACCCCCCTTCCCGCCCCCCCCAACAGATGAACCCGAACTATGAACTCCGGTCTTAGTTTGGGGCCAAACTGCCCACTGTACCTCTGTGCTTCAGCCAGATGAGGAGCGGAACCCAGGAAAGGAAAAAGTGACACGTGGGGTGTCTCTATTGGTGAATTTAGAGACAGCAGAATAGCCATGCTGTCTTTGCCCTCAGTTCACTTTCTTTCCCTCCACTCACGGAAAAGGCTGAGGGAGGAGTGGCTACGGAGACCCTTGACACAGAAAAGGAAGAAGGAACTGCGACTACCAACCCCATCCAGTTCCTTGGGTCCAGGACTCAGGTTGGATATAATGTTTGGCCAAGTGTGCAAATCCTAGGTCCACACCCCGTGAGGGAAATGATCTGGTCCTGCTTGTTCATATTTATTTCACCCCAACTAATTCCTCTAGCGGGAGGGAGGATTGCAGACATGCCTGGATTGGATAAGATTTCTCCACCCAATGCAAAACAAAACAAAACAAATAAAAAACTTCAGCAACATCCGGTCTCTCAGCATCCTTCCTGGCTGTCCTCAAGTCCACCCCACCCCCACCCCCAAACAGCTAGAGTACCATCCCAGAATGCAATCTTGAGCCCTTCATTCCTAAACACAGTTTGTACCCAAGAGTTTTGAGCATGATCTCTGACCAGGATTGCGGCTGGAGGTGTTTCGTCCTCTTGATCAATTCTGTAGGTCAGGAAGCTTTGATGATCCTACGAAGGGGCGTGTCCAAGAGGCTGGTCTGGCCAAATAATAGATTGCCCTGCCTGCTGCGGAGACACCTGCTGATTCCATTCTCTCAGAACCAGAAGTCTGGAAGGCGTTTGTGATTTAGCTTGCTGTTTGTTTTCGTTGTTTTGTTTTGTTGAGATACAATCTCACACTGTATCCTAGGCTAGCATGGATCTCAATATGTAGCCCAGGCTGGCCCTGAGTTCTCAGTGATTCTCTTTCTCCTCCTTTATTTCTTCCTTCTGAGTGCTGGATCACATGCAAGAGCTACCGTGCCTAGCTACGATTTCATCCTTGGTGGCAACCACGAGAGGGAAAACGATTCCCAACACCTGGGAAATGGAGCTGTCTTTCAGAAAGACAATTGAACGGACTAGAAAAAGAGGGTTAAAGAAATAACACAGAGAAACTAAAGCTCAAATAGAGCCTTGGTTTATTATCCAAACTCAAAGGGGAAAGTAGTGATTATAGTTGAGGTCATGTGTGGCTATCGCAGGAAAAGGGTGAAGATAGAGCTGAGCCTGAGAACCATCCTGCTGTGAGGGCTGGGTTGCATCACTAGTGCGTTGGGAATTGCCATGGCTGGTGCAGGGGTGAAGCTTCTGAAGTCACTGGATCATGGTCAGCACTCTGGGCATCAGCTTCTGCTTTATGACGAGGTCAGCAGGTGGACAGTTCTTCACCTTCAGGATGACCTCGTGGGCTTCCCGGAAGAGGTCCTTCCCCACAGCTGCCTCCACTCGCTGGTACCATGCAGCCAGCCTGGGACCCCCTTCAAAGACTGGGCAGCCACCACCTACAGGCTGTATCAAGAAGGGAACAGAATGGGGGTGGGTGCGTTTGTGGCTAACTTTGGTTCTTAACTTGACACACTTGGAAAAAGAGAAAGCATCTGAGGGGTTGCCTCCATCAGACTGGCTTATAAGAATGTCTATATGGCTTTTTCTTTTTTAAAATTTATTTATTTTATGTATATGAATACACTGGTTGCTGTCTTCAGACACACCAGAAGGGGGCATCAGATCCCATTAGAGATGGTTGTGACCCACCATATGGTTGCTGGGAATTGAACTCAGGACCTCTGGAAGAGCAGTCAGTGTTCTAAACCTCTGAGCCAACTCTCCAGCCCCCTATATGGCTTTATTATTATTATTATTGTTATTGTTATTATTATTATTATTATTATTATTATTATTATTATTAACAGTTGTGAGAGGGCCTAGTCCACTGTGGCGGTGCTAACTCTGGAAAGATGGACTTGGGCTATACAAGAAAGATAACTGGATGTGAGTCCAGGAGCAAGCCAGTAAGCGGGGGTTTTCCATTGATGTCTCTCCTTCAGCTCCTGCCTCCAAGTTCCTGCCTGGGGCGCCTACCCCGGTTTCCCTTGATAATGAATTGTAGCCTATAAACTGAAGTGACTTATTTCCTCCCCAAGGTGTTTTTACAGTATTTATCACAGCAACAGAAAAGCAGACTAGATTAATAAATTGGTGCCAGAAGTGTAGGGTTGCTGTAATCGACCTAACTACGTTGTTTTGGGAGAAAGAGTTGTAAAGGCATTTGGAACTTTGGGCCTATAAAATCATTTGAGTAGTCAAGAGATCAATAAGCTCTCCTATGCTAGCTTGAAAGATTCGAATGTTGAAAGACGAATGTTGAAAGACATGCAGATGATAGAGACCTGGTTTGTCAAGTTTCCATGGGAAGTTTGAGAGTCTCTCGAAGATTCTCTGAGGGCCACTAGTGTGTTATATCAACAGTCTGTAAAAGTCAAACATTCTAAGCCTCCATGGAGTGCTGGCTGCTGGCTAGCTAGGACTGAAAACTCAGCTGTAGTTTATAAGACCAGCATCACTGAGGGAGTGTCTTCTGGGAAGTATTTTCCTCAGGGTCAATACATAGACACTGTGGCCCAGTAGTGGGGTGGGCCAAGGCTGTCCATAAAGCTGGCAGCAGAACTTGGCAAATAAAGTGTAGGAGTCTCCCACATGGTACTAGTTTTGAAGGTATGAAGGTGTCATGGAGAGCAACTGAGGCTCGGCACTCTAGAGAACCAGAAAAGGCTACTGGTGAAGGTGCAGTTTTAGTGGTAACACAATGTTGGAGATGCCAGGACTATGGGGTGACAGTCAAGGACAGTGCCAGATATGGCATGAATCCTGCCCGAGCCAACAAGACAAGTATATGGTGTAAATATACAGTCCAAGTCCTTAGCGCCCAGTAGGTCTCACATGAGTCACAGATGTCAGACATGGAACACCTTACGCTGTAGGATTTTGGTTTTGCTTCGATCTGATTATAGCTGTGCCCTGGTTCTTCCATTGTGGAACAAGAAATGATGTGATTTATTTTGTGGGCTTTACAGTATCCGAAAGTTAAGAGACTCTGGATTTTTAAAGAGAACTTGTATTTTTAAATCATTGGGGCTTTTTAAAAAGACTTTGGGACATTGTGTTTTGTGACAGTAACCTGAGATCTTAGGGATCAAACAAATGAAACACTGACGTGTTGGTGTGGTTGGGTTTGTTTCCTACTTCACACAAGGCTAGATACACCTAGGAAGAGAAAATGTCCTCTGAGGAATTGTCTCCATCAGAACGGCCTGGGGGCGTGTCTGTGGGGTGTTTTCTTGACTGCTAATTAAGGTAGGAGGACTCAGTACACAGTCTATGGTGCCATCCCTGGTATGAGAAAGGTTCTTGGGAAAACCAGGAAGCCAGGAAGCAACATTCCTCCATGATTTCTGCTTCAAGCTCCTGCCTTGAGTATCTGCCTTGGCTTCCCTCCATGATGGAATGTAACCTGTAAGCCAAATGAACCTCTTCCACCCTAAGTTGTGTCTTATCACATTAACAGAAAACCAAACTAGAACAACCAATGAAAGCAAGGACAGACATTATAAATCTGGAAGGAGTCTCCACACAGATGCACAACTAGTAGGGGTAGCAAAAATGGGACTTCTCTAACTAGCCAGAATTCTCTGTATCTTATGGACCCATTTGTTGAGGTTGGTTTTTTACTATGTATTATAATGCTAATAGTGCCCCCCCAAAATCTGGTTGCCCCAGGGAATGAGAGAATCCACACATACACCAAATGATGCTATGTGACCTTGCTCCTTAATTTAAACCTATTGGCTGAATAAAGATGCCAACAGCCCATAGCTGGGCAGAAGAGAGACAGGCAGAGTTTCAGTGCCCAGCCTTGGGGTTTGAGGCAGGAGACCACTAGAGGAGAGAAGGTAGAAAGAGGAAAAGATGCCGTAGGGTAAGTGAGTCATGAAAACATGGCCATGAGGGCTGGCCAATTGGAGTTAAGAACTGCCCAGGTGGAACAGAGCAAGTTATAACTTGGAGTTAATGATGAGGAAGTAGATTATAATAGCTTAGAGGGTAGATATCTGCCCAGATCAGTGCATTAAAGGCTAGTGCATTGTAAATATAAAAGTTGTGTGACTTTTATCTAGAAACTGAATGATCAAGGTGAGGTAGAAGATTAAACAATTACCACAATATCCCCTATTCTGAGAGCACTCACATGCATCAGCTCTGTGATGGCTACCAAGTCAGCCAGGGAGATGTGGGGCCCAGCAAGGAAGTCCTTGTCCTGGAGAAACTTGTCTTCGAGCACCTGTAGGCTAACATCCAGTTCTGCCAACGTGGCTGCCAACATCTCAGGAGGTACTTGCTCACCCAGGAAAACCGGGAACATCACCTAGGAGGTAGGTAGGCAAAATAAGGAATTGGAGCCAGCTGAGCCTTGGGGGTAGGAAGTCATGCCTCCCAAGTTCGGGGCTGCTTTTTGCTTCTATGCCTCTTCCTTTGTGGCCAGACCCACAGAGAAATTCCCAAGTGGCATTTTTGTCTACAGATAAATAGTCCTCCTTTCACCATCTCTGGTTGGCCAGGCCTCAGAAAGAATGACTCTTTGTTAATGACTTGAAATGGGGACCCGAAGAATAAATAGATCTAATATTTTTGAGGAAAGAAGTTAGATTAGGGACCATAGTCACGGGTCACTTGGTGTCGAGAATAAAGCGATCACTTTGCCTGGCAAACATCACATGCCAACAACATGAATAGTGTAAATCACTCAGACAGCCTCTTCCTACAACCGAGGGACAAAGGAAACAGAAAGTCATCTGGAAGCAATCCTAGCAGAAGAACAACAGAGAAGGTGTCACAGTGCCTGGTGCCAAACTAACTTACAGAGCTACAGTCACAAAACCAGCATGGCACTGGCGAGAAAGCAGTCATTCCGCCAGTGTAATAAAACAGAGGACCCAGAAATAAATCGACATAGCTACAACCTCCTAATTCTAAATGAAAGGGCTGAAAACATAAACAGGAGAAAAAGGCACCTCAATAAACAGCGCTGAGAAAAGTAGATATCCATTCATAAAAGAATGACACTATATGAATCCATATCTTTTACCCTTATAAAAACAAATCCAAGCCAGGGGTGGTGGTGCTCACCTTGATCCCAGCACTCAGGAGGCAGAGGTGGATGGATCTCTGTGTTCCAGGCCAGCCTGGTCTACAGAGTGAGTTCCAGGACAGCCAGGGCTACATAGGGAAACCCTACCTCGAAAAACCAATTTTAAAAAAAAGTATGGAGAGATGGCTCAGAGGTTAAGAGCACTGACTGCTCTTCCAGAGGTCTTGAGTTCAATTCCCAGCAACCACATGGTGGCTCACAACCATCTGTAATGGGATCTGATGTCCTCTTCTGGTGTGTCTGAAGACAGCGACAGTGTACTCATATACATAAAATAAGTAAGACTTTTAAAAGAAAAAAAATAATTAAAAAAATACCAGATGATCTCCAGGTTTAGGAAAGATCAGCTCCAGGTTCAGTGGGGAAAGACACCCGATGCCCACTTCCTGCCCCACAAACACCAACCCTCACATGTAACATATACGTACAAATGCATTAAATAAATTAAAACAGCAAAAGCCGAATGACCATAAATGCTGAGGAGGATGTAGGGAAGAACTCTCTCATATGCTGCTAGTGGGGAGGTAGCCTCCCACAGCCGGCATGGAAGCTACTGTGGAAGCGCCTCAGAAAACTAAATATGGGACCATCAGAGGACCCAGCGACACCGCTCCTGGGAAACTTAGTCGCTATAAGGAAAAACGAAATCATGACGTTAGTCGGGAAAGGGATGCTAAAAGAAAACTCAAACTAGAAAACGAAGCAAAATTAGCCAAACTCAAAAACATCCACCACAGGGTGTATGAAACAGGGTTTCTCCGTGTAGCCCCGGCTGTCCTGGAACTTACTCTGCAGACCAGGCTGGCCTCGAACTCAGAGATCCAGATTTTAGGAAAACGGGAGTAAAAGAGTAAGGAAAAAAAATAACAACAGAGTAATGGGATATGAAACAAAAAAGGGGGTGGGGAACGAAGACCTGGTGAGATGCTTCAGGTGAAGACACTTGCTGCCAAGCTTCTACCTCAATGGTGGAAGGAGAAAGCCAACTCCCCAAAGCTGTCCTCGACCTCTATACACGCACCACATCACACATCATCCTCGCGCGCGCGCGCGCGCCTACGCACCCACGCCTTCGCACGCACGCACACATACACGCATGCGCACCAACAAAAGCACGCAATAGATAAACTAAAATGTAAGTCTAAAGGGGGGGGGGGGCAGAGGACCAGCAAGAGCTGATTAGGAGGATAGGGGGGAGGGGGCAGGATGAGTAAGACCAAGCCACAAGGAAGTCCACTCCTTGGTGCATAGGTGGAAAACCACCAGGCTGGTCACATAAGTCCCAGGACTGAACTCTGGATGGTTGGAACAGGCTCAGTGGTGGCGCACGCCTTTAATCCCAGCACTTGGGAGGCAGAGGCAGGTGGATTTCTGAGTTCGAGGCCAGCCTGGTCTACAGAGTGAATTTCAGGACAGCCAGGGCTACACAGAGAAACCCTGTCTCGAACCCCCCCCCCAAAAAAAAAAAAAAATAAGAAAAGAAACAAAGAAATGTAGTGGCCTTCCTGACACTGCCTCTCTAGGATTATTCTGTAAAATTGATTTTTCCCCGATAGCATAATGGCTCAGGTCACACACGGTAGCTAACAGCTGAAATTCCATGGGGTCTTGTGGAGCATATTTTATTTGACCCAAACTATAGGTTTGGTTTTGTTGCTATCTTGAGAGAGCCTCATATGGCCCAGGCTATGTATAGAGCTGAGCTTGACCCTTGAACTCTGTATCCTTCTGTGTTCACCTCTGCCTCTACTTTCCAGGAGCCTGGTCAGGCATACACCACCACACCCAGATCCAAGTCAGTGTCCTTTATAATATAAATACAATATATTAAATTTTAAATATAATATAAATATAAAGTTTATTAAAATAACTTTATTTTTGGCTTCTGGTGCCCAATCTTTCGCACCTTTAACAATTGTGCTAAGATTCTCTCCCCTCCCCACTCTTTTAAAGAAAGGGTCATACTATGTAGCCCAGGCTATATCCAACTCACAATCTTCCTGCCTCCACCTCCGAAGTGCTGGGATTACAAACCTGCACCATGACTGAACTCAGCTAAAATCATCTTTTGAATGTATATCCAACTGGGCGGTGACAAAGTCTTGATCCCTGGATCTGTAAGGACAGTCTTCTCAGTAGTATCGCTAATGAAGTGGTTTTCTCTAACCTCCGTGCTGTCTAATTTCAAACAATCCAAAAAAGTAATTGTTGAGTACTGTTGATGTTGGTCTTAGGTGCTGCAGTAGAGAGAGAAGCTCGCCAAGGCATGAAGCCTTCATTTTCCAAAAGAACAAAAGGACTCAGCCTTCATGGAAAGACTGACACTCAGCCGGCTCACTCCAGTTACTCTATTCAAACATTATACAAGGTTAACTGGGGCTGGGAAAGGTTCCAACTTCCACAGTTGTCTTGCTCTGCTGGCCAAGAGAGCAGACAACCCACACAAATAAATCTCAGTCCCTTTTGACCAAGGTTAACCAAATCAAAACTAAGAACTCCAGGTTTGCCAGGAGTGTCTTAGGACCAAGATTTGTGCAGCTGCAAGCTCTCACGTAGCACCCAGAGCTACGTTTCCAGAGAGAGAGCGAGCACTTCTTCAAAGTTCAAAGGGTCTCAAAACAATTTCTCAGCCTCTCCGGATTAAGCCAAATAGAGCAAAGGTGTCCCTGAAACATTTCACTCAAAGCCAAACATAAAGGTTTTCCTTTCCGTGTCACTACAGTTGAGAGCTGAACGGGTCCATCCAAAGCTTCCTCAGAGGCCCCAATGAAAGCACAAAAAGAACCTAGTTTTGTATCCTTGCCCACGAGCAGACTTGGCAAGGTCAGTTTGGGGCTGTGGATAAGAGTTAAGAATTCCGTTCCTGGGGACTTAGCTTTTCTTCATGAAGAGACTGGATGTCGCCAGTCTCAAGGTCACTATGTACTGACTCAGTCTGTCACACTCTTGAGACTGTGTGTTCCCTTTGAGCACCACAGCTTGATTAGCCTTCGGGTGACTTTGTCCCACTGTATGACAGTTTCTGCTGACTCTGTTCTGTTTCCCCCCTGGAAATAGTCGTAAGATGCTGTACTTCTTAATAAGCTTGCTTGACACAGACATGGTCCATGAAGGACCTCGTGACTCTAGCATTCCTACCTTCTTCACCGCCTCATCTGCTGGCTACCTCCCGCTTAGAACTGCGGTGTCACTGAAGAATGGTTGGTCCAGGTCACGCGACAGCTGGTCCAGGTTACTCAATAACCAAAGCCACAGGCAACTAAATGGCATCTATCTGACTTTTCCCAGGGCTGTGAGACAACACTGTAGCAAAGCATCTTAAGAGAGCGAGGTCCACAGTTCCAGGCTACAGCTGTTGCAATGGGTGGGATGTCACCGCAGCAGGAGCCTGAGGGACCCGGTCACACTGTGTCCATACTGAGGTCACACTGTGTCCACACTGAGAGTGATGAATGTACTTCTGACCATTTTCTCTCTCCTGCTCTTTCCTTTCTTTCTTTCTTTTTTTTTTTTTTTGAGGTTTTATTTTTGTGTGTGTGGGTGTTTTGCCGTATGTATGTCTGCACACCATATAAGTATAGGGCCAACAGAGGCTACAAGAGGAAGTCAGATCCTTTGGAACTGCAACAGAATAGCCGTGTGGGTGCGGTGACTCCAACTTGGGGCCTCTGGAAGAGAAGCCGGTGCTCTTAACTGCTAAGCCATCACTTCAGGCTCCATTTTTCCTCTTCTTAAAAATATAATCCCAGCCCAGGAAATGGTGCTGCCCACGGTGGGAAGTCTTTTCAATGCAATTAACCTAATCAAGATAAGTCCCTCCCACATGCCCCCCCTCGCTGATTCTAGATCCCAGCAAGATGACAACTGAGATCAACCATCACAACATCACCAAATCGTCTACACAAGGGTCAGTCACAAACAACTCCAGACTTCCCACGTAGAAGTTAATATTTTTTTCCTTTAGTTTGCCAGGTTGAGAAGGAAACCGGCACTGCCTCTCAGGCTTGAACTGCTACGACAAAGAGATCGCTCTCAAGCCCGAAAAACACGTGGGCTACACCGTGCCGCCTATAAGATTGATCAGCACTGGCTCCCAAAGGCAACTTGTTCAAGTTGGACCGTTCAGCATCCTATCCCCTCTAAGGGGAGATAAAAGAGGGTGGCAAGCTCCAGGCAGTAACAAGAGAGGGTAATGTGGGCACCAGGCAGGGCGGAGATACAATCCCAGGAGCTGGGAAGC
>CM052720.1:36987372-37007822 GCA_028551405.1 Uromys caudimaculatus
CTGAAGAAGAACAACAACTATCTGGGGCCCAGGCTGACCTCAAACTCACAACCATCCTCCTGCCTCAGTTCTGTTTGTTTGTTTGTTTTTGTTTTTTTTTCAAGACAGGGTTTCTCTGTGTTGCCCTGGCTGTCCTGGAACTCACTCTGTAGACCAGGCTGGCCTCAAACTCAGAAATCCACCTGCTTCTGCCTCCCAAGTGCTGGGATTAAAGTCGTGCTCCACCACTGCCCGGCTCTGCCTCAATTCTGAATGCTAGGATTACAGGCTTCCACCACTATACCCAGCTCTCGAAAGCTCCTCTTTCACCGCCTCTGCCAACCCCATCTCATTTGACTTTGACATCAGCAACTCCATGTTTCACAGCATGAATTTCAAAGTAACCTCACCCTGCCCTCCAGCCATCACTACCATCCATCTCCAGCCTGTTTCTGTCACACACTAACTCCCCACTCTTAGTGGGGCAACCTAACCTTCCTGCCCAGGCTCCCTTCAGAACTCTCACTAAGACATCTGTTGAGGGTGCTCTCAGAGAGGGTTTCAGATGTGGGACTTAAATACATGGAATTTCTAAAAGTGAAAAATACATGTCTCAAAAGAAAAAAGGATTATTAAATGAGGTTAGCACTAACCTAGACACAACCAAAGAACCAGGAGAGTTGAAGCTAAGGCAGTGGGAAATGCTGAAATTAAAAAGAAGATCCCAAAGACCTGCTGGTGAGAGTTGGTGAGCCACAATCCTTCAAGAAGGTAGGCTTAAGCTCTTTGACGTAAAAACAAATCCTTTGTATTTTTTTTTAAACTGTGCAAGCCTGCAACATACAGCCTGGAGCAATAACTCAGGAAACCTGTGAGGAAGGAGGAAAATGTGGCCCATAACAGAGAGCAGGACAAACAAGCAATAGAAACAGACCCACAGAGGACTGGGTGCTGAAATGAGCCGACAAAGGACGTGCGTGTGCACACACACACACAGAGTCAGGCATACATACACAGGCATACACACACCCCCTCAGGCATACACAGAGACATACGCACACTCAGACACACGCACTCAGACACATACACACACACTCAGACACATACACACTCAGACATATACACACTCAGACACACACTCAGACACACATACTCAGGCACACACACAGACACACACACTCAGACTCACACAGACACACACACTCAGACTCACACATACACTCACACAGACATGCATACACATAGACACACACAGACACAAACACACACACACTCAGGCACAGACACATATGCATACACAGAGACACACAGAGAGACACAGACACAGAGACACACACACAGACACAAACAGACACACACTCAGACACAGACACACATGCACACAGACAAACACACACACACTCAGACACAGACACACATGCACACACAGACACACACATGCACACACTCACACACACATATGCATACACATAGACACACACAGAGAGACACAGACACAGAGACACAGACATAGCCGGGCAGTGGTGGCACATGCCTTTAATCCCAGCACTTGGGAGGCAGAGGCAGGCGGATTTCTGAGTTCGAGGCCAGCCTGGTCTACAGAGTGAGTTCCAGGACAGCCAGGGCTATACAGAGAAACCCTGTCTCAAAAAAACAAATAAAACCAAAACAAACAAACAAACAAAAAAACAAAAAAACCAGAGACACTGACGTACACACACACACTCTGGTGCTGAGACTTGGACAACTAGGACACTGGCTTGTTACACGTGTGTTCTGTGGCTCAGCTACACTACCAGCAAAGCTGAAGAGGACATTTAAGGAATGGTAAGAGAACCTGAAAGATGGCTCAGAAAGTGCAAGTCCTAGCTGGGTATGCCTGACAAACCTGAGCTCCTCAGCGCAACCCCCAGAACCCACAGAAGGAGCCAGGTGTGGTGTAATCCCAGCTCTCCTACAGTGAGATGAGAGGCAGAGACAGGAGAAGCCCAAGACAGGAGCTCAGAGGTCAGACAGACTGAAGGACACAGCACAGCAGCAGAAACAAAAGACGTTCCGCCTCACCAAGATGGAAGGTGAGAACTGATTTCCCCAAGCTGGCCACCTACCTTCCTGTGCACAAGTGGCCTGATTATATACACAGTTAACCAACTGTATAACACTGACAAATGTATTGCAAACTTAAAATACAAGAGGACCAAAATGTATGGATAGATGGGAAATTTGGGCTAAGATGGTATGTCTCAAATACATACTATTTTGAACAACAATCTGGGCACAATAGAATTAAGTTAAAGGCAAGACACTGGACAATGCCAAATTGAAAGTAACTTGCCACAGCCTGAGTCTCTTTGGGGTGACACCTTCCCCTCCTTCTCTTCCCCCACCTTTCCCATCTCACCTTATGCCACAGGGCCCGGAGGCAGCTTCTCCGAAGGCTCGTGTGCTGCCACGCCAGATACTCATCCACACGGGCACGGGCCTGCAGGTCTTGGGGGTACCAGTGGTCAGGAACCTTATACTTGTGTGCCAGGTAGAGCAGGATAGCCACACTGTGTGCGCAGGAAGGCAAGGCAGGTAGTTAAAGACCGGGTTGACTCGATGCCCAGTATCTTCTTTTCCTTTTGATTTGCGGATTTATTTACATTTGTACTTTACGTATCTGAGTGTTCTGTCTGTGTGTATTCGTGAGAGGGCAATCAGATCTCATTATAGATAGTTGCCATATGATTTGCTGGGAAATGAACTCAGGACCTCTGGATGAATAGCCAGTGCTCTTAACCACTGAGCCACCTCTCCAGTCCCTACCTTTTCTGATCTTTCCAGTGAGCCAGTGTGAGCCTCATTTTCAAGACTTGGAAAGCAGGCTCAGAAAATGGAAGAGCCTGGCCTTGCCCCCAGGGGCACAGAACTCTCTCTTAGTGTCAGAATTGGGTCTTGTTTTCCTGAGGTCACACGGAGGCTATTCTGCCACCAGGCAAAATCTCACCACTCAGTGTCCCATCAAGGGTTGGGTTTCTGAGTATAGGGCCAGACAGCCTCCTGGAGGAGGGACATCTAAGCCGAGCTTTGAGGAAGCTTCCTTTTCTTCAATCTATATCCACTCTCATCCTTTGACAGACAGCCTCTGGCGGCCTGAGAGTTCAAAAGGACTTTCTCAATCCTTCTTTTGTTCTTTGAGACAGCCTAGGCTAGCTTCAAATCCATAATTCTTTTGCTTCTGCCTCTGGAACTCTAGGGTTGCAGGCAGGAGCATTATTATATCTGGCCCTCTGTTCCTCATGTCACTCCTGCTAAGGATCAGCTTGGATCTTTAAAATCTTACTCCGACACTGGGGAGCACTGTTGAGGGCTCCAGCATGCTGGAGCACCGCAAACAGGGCTCTGGCAGGCTTTGTCCCTCCCCCATCCCCTCTGCCTCGGGAAACCATTAAATAACATTTCTAAAGCTAACCAAGGCCCCGGTTCCTTATTTGGCCACTTCCTCCTCTGAGGCTGACTACCAAGGTCCAGCCATCAAAGCGATTATCATCGATCAATCAAAAGCCACCTTTCGACTGCCCTAAGTAACATGCCCAAATCAAAACAAAGCAACTCATCCTGACATGAGGAGGGGGGTGCCCCCTTTTCCCTTTATAAACTGCCCACAACCATGTCTGTCTCCTCTCTATTCAAAAACAATCCTTTGTCTCTCTGGGACAAATACCTCTTCCCCTCTTCCCTGTTCTCTTCCCTTCTCCCTCGTCCTCTGTCTCCTGGCCTTGTCTCTTATCCCCGGCCTGCTTTCCCTCTGGGACAAATATATCTCCTTTATGCTGAGAACTTTGTCTTGGGGCTTCCTGTGGCCAGTCCTTCCCGCTGTAAGATCTTTGAACCACAAAACAAGCAAGGCTCCCAGGAACTCTCTTCCTGTTTTGGATTATGCCCACTACCGGGGAGGTGGAGACGGACCCTAAAGGACACTGGATACATCTGTTGTGGTCGTATGAAAACTTTCAGTTTGGAACAGTGGATTGGTTGGCTTACAGTGACCAGGAAGAGTGGGGTGGACATGTTTTCTCCTCCATCATAGGGGAAAGCTCGTTAAATACTAAAGTAAACAACTCAAAAGTGTTGAGGTTTGGTCTTTTGCTGTGTATTGTAATGCTAAGCGTGGGCCCCCATGACCTGGTTGCCCCACAGAGAGAGTCTGCATGTAGACCCGAGTGATGCTATGTGACCTTGCCCCCAAGTTATTTCTGATTGGTAAATAATTATGCTGACAGTCAATAGGTGGACAGAAGAGACATAGACAGGTTTTAGGGTTCCTGGGCCCAAGGGAGGGGGTGTCAAAAGTGAACCACACAGGGAAAAAGAAGGTGAGGAGGAAGGAGAAGCCGCCATGAGTTACGTAAGTTCAGGAAAATGTGGCCCTGAAGCCTTGCCAACTGGAGTTAAGAGCAGCCCAGATTAAACATAGTAAGTAATAACTCAGGGTTATTGATAGGAAAGTAGATTATAATAGCATAGAGGGTAGATATTTGCCCAGCTCTTGTGCCATTTAAGGCTTATTGTAAATAATAAAAGTTGTGTGTCTTTAATCTGGGAACTGAATGATCAAAAGTGGGGTAGAAATCCCAGATTGGGATTAAAATTTCTACAACATGGGAGCTGGAGAAATGGCTCAGTGGTTAAGAACGCTGCCTGCTCTTCCAGAGGTCCTAAGTTTAATACCTAGCAACCACATGGTGTCTCTCAACCATCTGTAATGGTATCTGATGCCCTCTTCTAATGTGTCTGAAGACAGCTACAGTGTACTCATATAAATAAATAAATAAATAAATAAATAAATAAATAAATAAATAAATACATCTTAGAAAAAGAGAAATCTCCCCCTCCACAAACAAACATAATAATAATAAAAAAATTCTACAACACAAAATAGCTCCAGGAAGTCCCTGAAATTGAGCAGATTCACTAGGTCCCGCCTTCCCTGAGTAAACAACAAAGATTACAGAAAGTCTCTCAGACCAGCCAAGCTACAAAGAAGACTCTGAGACAAGACCAGCTGCTGGGAAGAAGCAAAAACCAAAGGAGCTGCCTGGAAGAGGTGTAGAACAACTGAATCACTAGAAAAGGGCATTCACCAACCTACTGAGCTGCCTGAAGGCCGTGCAGTTTGCTCACCAAGTTGGACTCTGGTACTATCGATCCATACTTTGTGTATCATAGGCCCCCTATCTGGAGTGAATAGACAGCTGTATAGTGTCTCCCCACTTAAGAGCCACAGTCCTCCCCAGGGTGAAGAAGACAGCAGAGGTTGCAAGATGCTCCTGGTTGGTACCTGTTTAAGGTACAACTCTCTACAAACCAAAGGACCCAGGATAGCATAAACTCATGGAGACTCATACATAAATGAACTAGGAACCTAAATTCCCTGGAGCAGGGGTTCTCAACCTTCCTAAAGCTGCGACCCTTTAGTACAGTTTTTCATGTTGTGGTGACCCCCAACCATAAAATTAGCTTCATTGCTACTTCATAACTGACTTTGCTACTGATCTACCTGATAGCAGGAGGCGACAGGAAGGGAAGACGGTGATGTCTCTGTTGGGCTATATCCATCGTGAGATATCAGAGATGAGCTCGAAAGTGTATATTCTGGGCTCCCCTTGCTACGGGATAGGTGACTTGTGACAAAAGGGGCAGACCTGAGCAAAAGAGTCGGCTTCCCTTAAGAAGGACGTTTCACCATCTTGAGAACATCTGGGAAATAAAACATCTTCATTTCATAGGGAAGATTCACCCAAGGGAGGCCCAGGAACCCTCAAAATAAAGATAATGGGAGGCCCAGATGCCACAGGACCCTCTCTGACACCAGCTATGCTAGAGGGTGGTGGCCATGGTGAGGGAAGCTTCATACCCTTCCTGCCTCAGGGGGGTTTTAATCAACAACCACACCCTGGCACGGAAATCAAGTAGATGTAGTATCTTCAAAAAAACAAAAAACAGCAACAACAACAACAACAAAAAAAACAAGCTCAATAAACTTGGAGAGTGGGCAGGCAGGGTCCTGGGTTCCAGCCACAGCTTTGTGGGCTATAGGGCACAGCAGCTCTTTGCCTCTACAGGGGTTCTCAACTTGTGGGTTGTGACCCCTTTGGGGTTAGACCAACCCTTTTGCAGGGGTCGCCTAAGATCTTTTGAAATATCAAATATCTAAATTATGATTCACAGCAGCAGCAAAATCACAGTTAGGAAGTGGCTAGGGGGTCACCACAACACAAGGGACTGCATTAAAGAGTCACAGTATTAAGAAGGGTAAGAACCACTGCTTTAGGAAATTTAGGCTGCTAGTGCATGCGCGCGCGCGCACGTGTGTGTGTGTGTGTGTGTGTGTGTGTGTGTGTGTGTGTGTGTGTGTATCTACATGACTTCATGTGCCCAAGATGCTTAGCTTAAGAGGGCAATGGAACTGGAGTTATAAGTATTTGGGAGCCACCTTGTATGGTTGCTGGGACCAAATCCAAGCCTTCTATAAGAGTAGTAAGTGCTCTTAACCACTGAACCATCCTCCTTCCCCCTCCCCCCAGTGCCAACTTCCTAGTTTATAACACAGAGGGTTAGAGCAGGCTGGTTTCCACTAACGCTTGGCAAAAACCCAAGGCTCCATTACCTCTCACACAAGGTGAAGCCGCTATCCTTCATGGCTGGTACCTTCTTCATGGGGTTCACCCGGGCAAACGCATCGCTGAGGTGTTCACCTGCAGATAGTCCAGTATGAGGGAGGAGAACTTTGATAGCCTCTGATAGCCTGGGCCAAGGTCCCAGGAGGCTGAACACTAAATTCATGGTTCTTCTTGGGACTGGGCTACTCTCTGGATGGGCAGTGCAGGCAGGACACCTGTGAGGGAAGAGGAGGCTGCCCCTTGCCCCTGATACAAAATAGATACTATATGCTTGACAGGTCCTGGTGGGACTTGCCCACGCTGGCAGCCCTCGAAAGGCCCGCAAAGTCCCCTGGGACAATGGCTTCTGTTTGATCTGTCTAGATTATTTTTCTTCCTGTTGAGGCACTTCAGGTAAGTTTCTAAGTTTGCTTCCTTGCGCTCGGCCCCACAGTCCTCAGTGGCTCCTATTGCCCCAGATCAAATGGGGGATTCTCACCCTCCCTTCGTTTCCTAGGGGAAACCTGTCTCCCTCGGCATGCTTTTTTTTTTTTTTTTTTTTTTTTTTTTTGGTTTTTCGAGACAGGGTTTCTCTGTGTAGCCCTGGCTGCCCTGGAACTCGCTCTGTAGACCAGGCTGGCCTCGAACTCAGAAATCCACCTGCCTCTGCCTCCCAAGTGCTGGGTTTAAAGGCATGCGCCACCACTGCCCAGCATCGGCATGCTTATTTTTAACAGCCAACTTGAACATCTTTTTGTCAGTCTCCCGCCCCCTTTCCCCCTCCTTCGCCTCCCCCCTCCCGTCTACACCATACTCTGCAAGAGCAGGACCTGTGGGGGTTAAGTGCACTGTACCCAGAGGTGACTATGAAGAAAGACGAGAGTTTTCAGACAGAGACGGACAAGCAGTGAGACAGTATGGAGATGATCTCAGCCCCGTAAGCAACACTTTCATTTTGCTACACCCTGTCTGGCCAGAGTGCAGGGCTCCCGGCCAGCCCAGAGGAGGCTCCAGGTGACTGGCATACCCCACGTAGCAGCCTCTCCCCCCAGTACAAAGAAGCAGAGAGCAGTGAAGAAAGGTGAAACCGAAAGTCAAGAAAAGGAACGTCAAAAAGGAATTCCAACAGGCCAGGATGGCGGAGAGAGCCTGTTGGAAGGGCAGGGACTTGCAGTAATGGCTCTGTGTAACACTGCCAATCTCAGCCCTGGGGAAAACGATCCGAGAGGTGACTGTCCTAATCTCCACATTTGTTCTCCTAGCTATTCCCCCCACCCCCTACTCTTCTGGAGGTCCCTGTAGCTAGGCCCAAACTGCGTGCCGTTTTTGTTGCCAGGTCTGCACGCTATTCGGTCTCAGCAGGTCCTGGCCGGAGTCTATTCCACCGGACAGCAGAGTTGGCGGGAGTCCTGAACCAGGGTTCTCCCTGGTGGCTTTCTCCTGTGGTCTCTTAACCCGAAAAAGCCTAGGAAGGGGACAGTACAGAGAGAGACTGACTAAATTCGGCTTGTCTCCCCTGTTTCTCAGGTCCCCAAAGCAGAGGCCCTGCCCACCCTTGCGCAGCTCCACCGTATGCATCTGGAACGGGATATTGTTCTTCTTGACGAAGATATAAATGGCGCGACAGGGCTGCGACAGCAGATCCAGGTACAGTTCGAGGACCATGGCATAAGCCGCGGGAACCACTTCAGTAACTGGCCAGACTCTCAAAAGCCCCAGGCTGGGTAGCTGGGAACCCTACCAAGCCAAGTGTGGCCACGCCCCCACTGGGCGGATACCGCAGCCTGGTCCTTCTTTCGAAAGCGGAGCTGACTTGTGTTCCAAGAGCCCCGGCAACTGGAATCTAGCACGGAATGAGCCAGAGAAAACGGCTGGCCTCCCCAGAGGGCAGAATGGGCAGAGGAGGTGTAGGGAGGCTTGGCTCCTAGTCCTCTTGTGGCTGGTTTAGTTGAACGCAAAATGTCTTCAAAGGTATGCCCGCCCTAACCAGTGTGTTAGAATTCCCACTCATCCCCACTTCCCGGATGGGAAAACTAAGGTATTCCTCCGGGGCCTATAAGCCAAAGATATGGACTAGCACCAGCAAGCAGCAAAGGTGCTGTGCTAAGCATGTTGTGACCCCCTGGTGTCCCTCCAATCTCAGCTCTACCATTTGACAAGGTTGGCCTTCCTGTACCTGGGAGCGCTAGCTTCTCCGTTCCTCGGACATTTTAGCTCTCTTTGGACTGTGATAGAGAAGTACCTTAAATGTAATTTTTGAACAGGAATGTACCGTTAGCCCCAGGCCAAGGTTCCCGCAGATTCCACATCTAGAGGTTATCTTGTAAAGTGGGAAATTCCTTGCTGATCACATACATAGTGGAAGAAACATAAGATCCCTTTCACGAAAGGTAGAGTTCTCTGATGCAATCCCTTTCCACAAAGCTCCGCCTCTTCATACGATTCTCAGCCAATTAATTTAGAGCTCTCATCAATATGCAAACCATCATACTGAGTTTGGGTCTTCCTTTCTTTCATCCTCAGTTTCTACTTCTTTAAAACGACTGGGAGGCTAGAATCCTTGGAAAGCCCAGCACTCTGGACTCATCTGCTGAGGCATAAGCCCACGGTCTGCACCTTGTCGTAAAAGAACCCCTCAGTGCCTTACCCACATGGGCAAATGGTATCAACATTACCCAGTATCTTAAAACAAGGGCAACTGAACTCGTCAGCGGGAGCATGACGTTTTCTATACCATAAGGAAGATTTCTCCTGGGCTGGAGGGATGGCTCAACTGTTTAAACTGTTGGTTGCTGTACAGAGGACCAGAATTCAGTACCCAGCACCCATATTGGGTAGTTGGCAACCCCCTAAAATTCCAGCTCCATGGGGTCCAATGTCTTCTGGCCTCTTGTAGATACCAGCATGCACATGGGCAAACACACAGATACACATGCACATAGATTTAAAAAAGTAAAATATTTTTTAAATACTAAAAAAATAATATTTTGCAAAGAGAGTGGAAATTAGTAATAATGATTTATTTTGTATGCTTTTTAACTCCCTAACTAGTACTCTGGGCTCTTCCTGGATCCTTCTCTAAAGTTCTCCTCCCAAACCTGTGGCTCCCTGCTGCCAAGTGGCTGACCTTCATGCCTCCTCATCTCAAGAACTACGGTATTTGTTCTTCGTTCTCCTTCCTTCCTTCCTTCCTTCCTTCCTTCCTTCCTTCCTTCCTTCCTTCCTTCCTTCCAGGCAGCTGTGACACTTAGAACATGCCTGCTCTCATGGTTTCTTTTAACTTCTAATCACGTGGTCCTCAGAGCAAAGTAATGGGTCAAAGGTGAAGAGTACTGGCTGCCCCTCCAGAGGATCTGGGTTCAGTTCTAAGCACCCACATGGCATTCACAACTGCCTGAAACTCCAGTTGCAGGGGCCTCTAGGCCCTCTTCTGACTTCTGCAGGTACCTGACACACACACAGTAAGTACACAGATATACATGCAAGCAAAATATCAACACACACAAAATAATAAAATAATTTTTAAAAATTGTCCTTATGGGGGCTAGAGAGATGGCTCAGCGGTTACTGCTCTTCCAGAGGTCCTGAGTTCAATTCCCAGGAACCACATGGTGGCTCACAGCCATCTGTAATGGGATCTGATGCCCTCTTCTGGTGTGTCTGAAGACAGTGACAGTGTACTCATATATATATAATAAATATTTTTTAAAAATTGTCCTTATGATTCTGAGTCTATTCTTTGTCCTTAAGCTTAATAATGAAACTGAGGACTGCAAGAGGAAGCTCTGATTTTCCAGATATCATATGCCTCTGCAGGGAGTCTGCCACGATTCCTGTTGGAGAGCCCTGTTATTAAGGTCCGCCATTGTAAGACTCTGGCAAGCCTTAACTTACCGGAGACCCTTGAGTGAACACATGGAGTCGGGGATTGATGCAAAATGCAAGAGGAATTTATTAATTCAGCATGCTGAGGTCGCTCTGCATACCAAGATGGGAGAGTAACCACTCTGGGCCAGTCAGGGACCTTATATATGAAATTTAGAGCAGCCACCATTAGGCACAATGTGATTGGCAGAACAGTGTGACTTTTAAACTGATTGGTCTTTAGGGAATGAGATAGCAGGGGCTTAATCAGCCCCTCCCTTCCAGCCTACATGAACCTGTTTCTTCCAGGAGTGGAGGGGTGTCCATGTGCTCGAAGGGGGGAGGGGACCCTGGTGGAATATCTCAAAGTTCCCGAGCTGACTTCTCGCCATGTCCCGGTAGCTCTCCAAGCTTGGTGCAAAATGGAGGACGACGTTTCTCAGCGGGGCTTCCTTTTCTCTCTCTGGCCTTGGTTGGAGAGTGTCTGAGCACAGACGTCTGACCTTGTTTGGAGGATGAGCCTGTGCAGAGCTCTCTGCCAGGGCTACGTGACTCAGCACACAAGTCTTGCTTTGCTTCCTGCCCACATGATAATTAGGTGCTGTGCTCTGATCACTTAGCCCTCTCCACCCGTACCCCCAAGATCCCTTATATACCCCACGCCTGAAACAACAGGGTTGCTGATTCCGGAAGTTCTCACGACTCAACAAATCTGCTTCCTCTGCCCTTGTGGCCAATGACTCCCAGGGAGATAGGGGACCCGCAAATTCTAGTAAAACTTCTTCCCTTGCTTTTAATTATTTAGTTGGCAGAGAAAATGAACCCATATATGGGTTCCTCCCAAAAGTCTCAAGGTCTGTAGTTTCCAAGCCAAACCCAAGAGGAGTCTGAGGGAGTAACCATCCATTTGCCAGCTTCAATCTGGAGAAAATTTGAAAGGGGCATGCCCGCAACCAGGGCAAGCATGGATGAAACCCCAGGCTGGTATTTTTGTTTTTTCTTTTCTGCTTTAGTTTTTTTTTTTCCCTTGGGAAGATAAATGGAAGAAATCTCTGTTCCTGAAAGAGCTGAACAGCTTTCAGGGATATCTGGGCTAAAACAATCACCCTTGAGGCTAATTTACTTTTTAATCCATTTATATGTTCTTAAACTCCATTGCTCTGTTCCCTGACCTAAATTTGGCTTAACAGCTGGAAGACATGACCCCCGAGGATTTCGTTGCCTTTTCTGGGCTACTTGACCTCTCTTGTACCTTCTCACCCCATCTTCCAGTAACTGACCCTAAAGGTTATGAATGGAAAGGGATCAGGGGAGGGGGAGGGGAAGGGGGAGGGAGAGGCAGATTTCCCATGGGTCTAATGGGCTTTGGTCCTTGACATGGATGGCTCATCTCACCAATCTACACCCACTTGTGGTTTCACAAACTCATGACTCCCTCTGCTCCCCACAGACTATGCAAGCTCTACCGTACCTAGACTGGAGACACCCCTCTGGGTAAGGGAACGACAGTGAAGAATGGGGTGACTTCCACCAAAACTCTCCCACGTTGTGTTCACTGGCAGACAGAGCGAGTTGATCCAAGATTTTGTTGGCACTCTATCCTGCATCCTTTAGGAAGCAGAATAGATTGGACCAAAGAAGTTGCTGAGACTCTCCCAAACTCATATAATCATTACAAATTGGCTCATTTCCAGTGTTTAGTTTAGATGGTGGGTCCTGCACAGGCAGGGTGCACTTAACCAGGCAAAATGCAGATCCGATTCACAATGGTCACAAGATATGACAGTTTTTTCCTTTCTTTATCACCACTAAGGAGAGCAGACAAGACTGAGGGGACTCTGATCAACCTCAGGAAGGGAACCTCTGATATCCAACAGACCCACCCCTCTCTTGTTGTCCCTCACAGGGGAGGATAAAGACAGGGTTCCCAGGCCAGTGTTAAGACCCAGACCTTAAAGGAAGAGATGCTTGATGTTTTGTGTACTTCTGCCTGGCCTAAAGTTAGACAAGAGGGTGAAAAGTGGCCTCAAACAGAGAAATGTCAACCAACGCATTATCTCTTTGTAAGAGAGAAGGTAGCTATTAAGTTTACAGATTGTCTTGCCTCCTCTGTTTACAGATACAGGCTAACTGGTTGTGAGTACTGAACTTTTCTGCTGCTTTAATACTCTCGATTTTAACACTTGGAAATGCTTTCTGTCTCTTGGCAGGACCAAAGCACAGTTCAACAGATAAGACTCATCTGGAGCCAGGTAGTGGTGGCTCACATCTTTGATCCCAGCACTCAGGAGGCAGAGGCAGGTGGATCTCTGAGTTCAAGGCCAGCCTGGTCTATAGAGCAAGTTCTAAGACAGCCAGGGATACACAGAGATATCCCCTCTCAACAAACCAAACCAAACCAAAAAAAGAAGAAGAAGAAGAAAGAAAGAAAGAAAGAAAGAAAGAAAGAAAGAAAGAAAGAAAGAAAGAAAGAAAAGAAAGAAGAAAAGCCTAAGGTCAAAAGGTCAAAGTTCAGTACACTGGTGACAACCCTCTAAAAATCAATGGAGTTCCCATAAGTTACTAATTACTCTTGGTAATAGTTACAAATACAGGCTTAAGAAAACACAAAAATAGTCTATTTGAGGTTAATTTAAGTGTTTGGTTTTTGCCTAAGCTTTATCTAAATGTTACACAATAGTTAAAAGTACCCCATTGGTATAACTGACCTTCTGAATGTTCAGTAACTCTGTGTGGGGGCAATCCTGATGTGGTCAGAGGGGTTACAGGGAAAATACTTTGTTCCCTACTCTCCCAGGCCAACTAGGTCCCTAAGACTGTGGTTCATCCTCAAAATGCCCTTTATCCCTGGAGAGTCATCTGTTCTTTTGTTCAGGGAGGCCATGGAGACTCCACTGGGTGGACTCTAAGCAGTGTCCAATTACAAAGAGGAGGGTCAACACAAGGAAAAACAAGTCCTCCACGATTCTCAGCAAAGCCACAGTCAAGCAAGGCTTTTGGCGTGTCTCCGAGTAGATGAACAATTGGTAACAGACAGGCTAACACCCACCAGGACAGTATGACCAAAGTTAGCATATTTCCCCAACCATTCAAAGGGCCACGTCTCTCAGACATTAGGCTTAGCTCTATGATGTGTTGTTTAGACAACTATTTTCCACTAAAGACTTTCTTCTTGATTAAAATAAAAATGCTGCCCTTGTGATAAGACATCATGACCTCAGCTCAATTCAACACAACAGCATCTACCTACACCGAAGAGAGACAGGGATACTATTGTTCCATCCTAAACAAAAATCAAATAATGGGCTGGAGAGATGGCTCAGCGGTTAAGAGCACTGACTGCTCTTCCAGAGGGCCTGAGTTCAATTCCCAGCAACCACATGGTGGCTCTCAATCATCTGTAATGGGATCTGATGCCCTCTTCTGGTGTGTCTGAAGAAAGCAGACATACTTTACTCATACATAAAATAAATCAATCTTTTAAAAAAAAAAATCAAATGGTGGCTAAATTTCTTCTCCTCCCTTTCTAGAATCCGTTGAAGAGGGACTCACACTGTGAATCTAGATATCCCAACCACTGTGGGTATTCACCAAAGACTACTCAGGCATAGGCTTAAGCCAACAGAAAGGCTGGCAACTACACCGAGCCTTCCTCAGAGTGAGCTTGTAAGCACAAAAACCACGTTCTAAGTTAACGTACTTCAGTTAACAAGAACAGCTAGCCAGTAGCAGAACTACAGAAGCTACAAAGCAACATTAGTACATTTTAAGACTTTCCCAAACCTATATGGACTTTGATGGATCCGGTCTTTTAGGTTTTGGCAGGATTTTGGCTGTCTATGTGCTGAGTATTACAGCCTGAAAGGCACTTCCATCATGGAGTCAGTTGTGTTAAGGTCTCAGGGCCAACTAAGGTCTGGGGCCCTGTTACACAATAGTTGTCAATGTGCCTGAAGAAAGTACATCCTTGGTTCATACTCTAGAATCCCGTTTTGGAGACCACAGGGAAAATGGGGAGGAACCCAGTGCACAGATGCTCTTGTGAGCCTATTTGGGGGAATCCTAGAGGACTTTAAACATTTTGAAAATATCCTCTGAGCCAGCTCTCCTGGTTCTCTGCTTACGACACACAAGACTAATGATTCTTACCTTCCTGGTGCTAGTCAAAGACTCACTCTCCTCCCCACACCTGGCTGTTATACAAATGAAACTATTGATAAGATTTTGGATTCTTCTAGATGAGTGTTAGGTCCAAAGTGGCCTCCTCAAAATGGCAATCATGATGACGATGGCAGTGAAGGACTTTTGTTGGGCAAAGAGAAGCCTGCCTTTAGACTTTAGGTTTCTGTTTACCAGAAATCTCCATAAATACAACAGGAACCCCATTTGATCGACGCCTAGACAAAGTTTAGTTAGGCAAGGGCGTCTGGCTCCAGGTCAATGCTAACAGCTTATATCAGATCAAAGCCCCTCACTCTGTTGACTGTCCTAAAAAAATCTGCTTGCTTTTCTGAAACTTTGCTTCTCTCTGCACACCCCCTCCCCAAAGAGATAACAGTGGCAGTTTGATCTTCAATAAACATTTGTTTCAGCCCATGGAGTGGTCCATTCAGCAGCTTCACTGTGCCCTCACTTACAAGGAGCACACTGGAGAGGTGCTTACCCCACCTTATCCCATAACCCCGCACAGTGGGAAGAAGCCAAATTAGGGGATAAAGAAAAAAGGCAGTAGAAACGGAACAGAGAGTTTAGGACGAGGAACCCAAAAGTGTCCTTGAGTCACCAACAAGAAATGCTAAAGTGGGGCTCTAGGTTCTTATGTCCTCTTGAATGAACACCCCTGCCTAGACATTATACATGATAAAGGCTAAACACCACCACCACCACCACCACAACCTCACCCATCACCATCACCACAACCCCAAACATCACCACCACCACCACCACCACAACCTCAACCATCACCACCACCACGATCATCACCACCACCACCACCACCACTCCCATCCCCTATTCCCCATTCCCATCCAGATATTAATCCCTTCTGGTGAACAACTTTGGATCCTGATCTCTAGATTTCCATGGTAAAAATGGGTCAGAGCTATTCCCCAGTATCAGGCCATCTCCTACACGCTTTTAGTGATATCTCATCAGTGGTGGGGAAGGTGGATACAAGATGGAATCTACTCTTAGAAGAGACATGTTCCTGACACCTCCTTTAAGGGTTACTCCAGTGGGGCAGGTCAGGGTCCTGCCTAGGGGTCCACACCTAGGAAGGCAGGCTCAAAGCAAAGAGAGTTCACTTCCCAGAATTCCCGTCCCCTACTGCAACCCCTACCAGCTGAGCCTCCTTGAGATTCGGCTGGGGCTGTGTTGCCCACTTTTCTGAGGCCTGTTTCCTTTCCTTTCACTTCTTTACCTTTGAATGTTAGTCAAAGTCTAAGTGTGCTTTAAAACTCCTTTACCAGTACTCTGGGCTCTTCCAGGCTCCTTTTCTAGACCTGCCTCTCCCCATCCTGTGGCTCCCTGCTGCTAAGTGGCTGGCCTCCAGACCACCTCCTCTCAAGTACCAGAGCTTTTATTCTGCTCCCCTTTTTTTTTTTTTCTGGTTTTTCGAGACAGGGTTTCTCTGTGTAGCCCTGGCTGTCCTGAAACTCACTTGCTCCCTTCTCATTCCTTCTGTCAGCTGTGAGACTTAGAGCAAGCACACCCCTGGGGGGTTCTCTTTAGCCTCTAATAAATGGTTTTGAAGTTTCTGAGTCTGTTCTCTCTCCTTGAGCTTTTGCTTAAATTCTTTTATCAATGAAACTAAGGATTTCAAGAGGGGACCCTGACTTCCCAACTTTTATATAATGTCTCTCCAACAGGGATTCCCAGTAACACTTCTTTCTTGCCTTTATATATTATTATTATTATTATTGGTTTTTTTGAGATAGTGTTTCTCTGTATAGTACTTGCTATCCTGGGATCTGTGGACAACTCAGAGATCTACCTGCCTCAGTCTCCCAAGTGCTAGAACTAAAGGCATGCACCATCATGCTCGGTACCTTTTAATTATTTATTTAGCAGAGAAAATGAATCTATTCCTGCACCCCTTTCAAGAGTAAGGAAGGTATCAGTAGGCCTAGAGAAGGACTATGTTCTTGAGTTAGTGCTTTGCTGTTGCCATCTTGAAATTGTTCTTTTGGGGAGAAGGACTCAGTATGTAGGCCAGGCTGGTCTCAAAGTCATGGTGTGCCTCCTTGCTTGCTCTCTCAAGTTGGGGCTATATAAGCACAAGGCGAGGTGGTGGTTTGAATAGGCTTGGCCCAGGGAGTGGCACTATTAGAGGTGTGGCCTTTTGGAGTGGGTGTGGCCTGTTGGAGGAAGTGTGCCACTGTGTCACTGTGGGGGTGGGCTTTGAGACCCTCCTCCTGAATGCCTGGGAGACAGTCTTCTCCTGGCTGCCTTCCGATCAGGATGTGGAACTCTCAGCTCCTTTTCCAGCACCATGTCTGCCTGCACCATGCCTGCCTGGATGCTGCCACGCTTCCCATCTTGATGATAACGGACTGCCCCTTTGAACCTGTAAGCCAGCCCCAATTAAATATGTGCTTTTAAAACGCAATGAGGACCAATGCCACAGTGACGTCAGTGAAGACCAGCATCAGTATAGCCCAACGAAGACCAGCAAATCGTGGCAAGGTGAACCAATACCAGAGATTCATCCACCACTGTCTGTTGGGTTATACTTACCCCCTTTCTAAGCATCTCATGTTCTCTCAAGCATCTGCTCCAGCAAAACATCACAAGCCCTTTTCCCATGCAACTTCCAGAAAAAAACACCACGTCTGTTCTCAGCAAAACATCTTCTCGCGTGTTTGCTTCAGCCAAACACCCTCTCCTAAGACTGTTTCCAGAAAAACACCACATGACACAGCTGAGTCTCCAAAGAAACCAGAAATCTTCAAGTGATTAAGAAGTGTCTGGAAGATAACACTGAGCCTTGTGAGGAAAAGGGATGCTAATAGGCAACTCTTCACTAATGTGCCCCACCTCCAGCAGTGATATAATTATCATTTTGTCTTTAAAAACACTGTACCTCTGAGCTTGAATACTAGAGACTTTCGAGTTTCGAGGTCATTATTTTTTTGTTGTTGTTTTTGTTTTTTAAATGATATTTTATTTATTTATTTTGAATTATTTATTTATTTTATGTGAGTACACTGTAACTGTCTTCAGAACACATCAGAAGAGGGCATCAGATCTCATTATGGATGGTTGTGAGCCATCATGTGGTTGCTGGGATTTGAACTCATAACCTTTGGAAGGACAGTCGACGCTCTTAACCACTGAGCCATCTCTCCAGCCCTTGAGGCCATTGTTAAGAACTTATTCCAACATACCTCCTCCAGGAAGTTCATACCTTTCCTTACCTTCCTAAACAATCCACCAACTGGAACCAAACATTCAAATATATGAGCCTATGGGAACCATTCTCATACAGAACACCACTATCATCCATAGCAGTGTTTAAAGGCCCTTTCTTCTCAATGTTTTTGTTATAGGCAGGTACCCAGTGGGTACCTGTTGGGATTTCCAGGTTTATGTATCCTTGAATAAGAATTCAGACAGAAACACAAAGACAGTAAGGAGAGGGAGTTTATCAAGGGAAAAAGAGGCATTTCTGTCCCCACCTCCTCCTTAGGATTTATGAGGATTAATGGCCAGTGGGAAAGGTGCTTGTGGTAATTTGAATAAGAATGCCCCCCATAGACTCATATAGTTGATGCTTAGTCACCAGTGGCACAATCTGAGGATTAGGAGGTTGTGGCCTTGTCAGAGTGGATGTGGCCTTGTTGGAGGAAGTGTGTCACTGTAGAACAGCTTTGAGATTCCAAAAGCTCAATCAAGCCAGGCTCAGTCTCTCGCTCTCTCCCTGTTGCCTGTGGATCTGGGTGTCGTATTCTCAGCTCCTCTCCAACACCATGTCTTCCTGCATACTGTATGCCCTGCCATGATGATAATGGAGTGAACCTCTGAAACTGTAAGACAGCCCCAATTAAATGCTTCCCTTCATAAGAGTTGTCACGGTTGGTCACAGTGTCTCTTCACAGCAATAAAACACTGACTAGGACAGTGCCCTTGTGCCTGTATACAAACCCTTACCCATGTCTCTGTAAACAACCCTAAGGCAGCTCACAATCACCTATGACACCAGGTCCAGGATCTCTAATGCCCTCTTCTAACCCCTATGGGTACTTGCATACACATGGCACACACTCAGACAGATAAATATGTCATAGAAAGAAAGAAAAAGAAAGAAAGAAGGAAGGAAGGAAGGAAGGAAGGAAGGAAGGAAGGAAGGAAGGAAGGAAGAAAGGAAGGAAGATAGATAGATAGATAGATAGATAGATAGATAGATAGATAGATGAGTGAGACAGGGAGTCAAAGCCAGAGGCAGGAGTTCAAAGGCCAATGTCTAAAAGAGCTGAGAAACTCACCTAACAAGATTAGTACCAGGCCTTGCTACTGGGGGCCATACTCCACTAGGCTCCATGGACAGGCTCACATCAAGGGAGCTGAGACCTGGGACCTGGAGCAGATGTTGAGTTTTATCCGCTCTCCCTTGGGGAAAGGAATGTTCTCTGCTGGTCAATGGGGGAAAAGGCAGATGACTCCTAAGGGAAGTTTTGCTAAGACCAAGCAGGATGGGCTCAGTGTACTGCAGAAGCCTTCAAAGGACTCTGTTGGGGCAGGATCCTCATTAGAGAAACATCTGTGAGGGGCAGCAACCCAGAGCAGGCAACACACACACACACACACACACACACACACACACACACACACACACACACACACACACACACACACACACACACACACACACTTGCATATAAAACACCTCTTTATAAAAACCAAAAGAAACTGATAAACAGAGTGAACCAAGCTCCTGGAAAGAAGCTATGTTAGGAGACACTGACTGACTGAGTTTCAGTACCATGGAGAGATCAGAAGGTTCCGGTACCTAGGCTGTTGCCTTTCTTGTGCTGGCTTTAGGCTCCAGAACAGCCCTTCCTTGCCAACCTCTGCGTCTCAACTAGCATCTAATAGATTTTAAAAGCTTTTTGAAATCTATTGACCTAGAAGACCACTAGCTGCTATCAACTAAAAAGCTAAGAGAGTCGTCAGGCAGTGTGCCAGGCCCATAGAAAAGCTTCCCCCATCTCATTGGACCCTTCACTCTGATGTACCCACCAATATATTTTAAACTCGCTTGATTTTTATGACTTGATTATGTGAAACTATGAAACTGCTTTCATGTTGGAACATGGAGTTTGGGTTCGAGAGTAAACGTTTTCTTGTTAGTGTAAACAGCACAGAACAAAAATTAAAAACATACCAGCTTTAAATCTATTACTCGGAGGTAAATTCTTGGAGTCTGCCAGATATTAGTGTGTGTGTGTGTGTGTGTGTGTGCGTGTGTGTGGTGTGTTTATGTGTGTAAATGTGTGTGTGCATGTATGTGTATATGTATGTGTATATATGTGTTCACAGGTATGTATGTGCGTATATATATGTGTGTGTATGTATCTGTGTGGTGTGTATATGTGTGTGTATATGTAGGTGTGTGTATGTGTGTACATGTGTGTATGTATGTATATATGTATGTATGCGTATGTGTGTGTATCTGTGTGTATATTGTGTGCATGTATGCATTTATGTGTTTGTGGGTGTTTGTATGTATATGTTTATGTATGTGTGTGTGCACGCACACGTGTGTGTGTTGTGTTTATAAAAATATATAGAGAGATATATGTTATATGGGGTTATGGGGAGGTAGGTGTGGGGGAAGGGTGTGCCTCAGTAGGCCCGAGCCCAGGCATCCCTTTCCCCTGAGGAACCAGCCACACATGAAGGTATAGTATAGAATAGAGTTTATTTAGGGCATGGGAAGGGGAGTTAAGAGGGTAGTAGAGGTAG
>CM052720.1:37008322-37037444 GCA_028551405.1 Uromys caudimaculatus
GGGGGGGGGGGGGGTACAATTCCATCCACGCCACTCCACACGATGAAAATAAATGTCTTAGAATTATGGACTGTCTCTTCATCTGGACCCGCCGTGGGAAGCAAGGGATCTGGCCATCGATTAAGGAGCTGTGTCTAATCTCTCGCAGAGGACTTCCCAGAGCTCCCAGACGGTACCCATTCACCCAAGCCTAAGCAGCTAGCTTGGCACCCCAAGTCGCCAAAACCTGGTCTTGGCGGGAACCCCGGATGCACTCTGGCTAGTCCGTCTGCGGCACCCTGCTGCAACTGCGGTGCCCCTGCTAGAGAACTCATGGAGACAGCTGCCGCAGGTGTTCCCCGAGAATGGCCCCCTCCCCACCCATGGGCAGGGCCCCCAAAGGCTTCCCACAGCTCCCACCTGTCCGTCGGTGGGAAGACACGCGGCCACTTCCTGCGTGTCTGCTGTCCCACCCAGAGCTGCAGTACCCAGGACAGACACGTGGGGCCTCTTTCCACCGAGCCAGGCTTGTTCCAACACTTCACCCCCTCTCCACATGGTCATGGCTGGCCTCCACCTCTCCACTCCTCTCCTCTCTCCCTCTTTCTGCCTTTCTCTGCCTCTACTACCCTCTTAACTCCCCTCCCATGCCCTGAATAAACTCTATTTCTATACTATAAAAAAAAAATCACAAGAGAATTAAAACTAGGGATATATGTGTGCTGGTTGTCACCTATAAATTTGCTGATATTCTCTAATGCAAGAACGAAGTTTTCTGAGTCCTGCCTTGGCCCTTTCTAGTGGTCCTTCCCCTTTGGTATAATATTTTCTTCTGTTTAACAGTTCATTCCACTACTCCTGTAAGGTAGGCAGGCATGGGATTAGGGAAAATGAGGCTTATTCAACAGGACCAGGGCTGGACTTGAGGTTTTCTGACTGTTTTCCCCTGTTCCTGAGCCCCGGGCTTGGCCTGGCTCCCCAGTTCCTGAGCCCCAGGCTTAGCCTGGCTCCCCTGTTCCTGAGCCCCGGGCTTGTCCTGGCTCCCCTGTTCCTGAGCCCCGGGCTTGTCCTGGCTCACCTTGATCCACAGTATCTTGCTCATGGGCAGCTGAATAGCTGTATGTTGCCAGGCCATGAACTCGTCCACGCGGGCACGCATGTGCAGGTCTGGCGGGTACCAGTGGGAAGGCGCGCTGTACTTGCGGCATAAGTAGAAGAGGATAGCCACACTGGAGAAAGGGCAAGTCAGTGGGGGGCGCTGTTCGTACCTTCTGAGAGCCCTTATACCACCCCAACATGGCGTGATTCAAACCAGCTCTTCAGCCACAGTCAGACAATGGGAAATTCCACCAGGGGAAGGAGTAACCCAAAGGGTTCTAAAAAGCCTGCCCCCTAGTTGTCAGGTTAGTCTGATAATCAGCCAGACAGGGAGGAAGACCTGAAGCGGGCACAGGGGTTGATGGATGGGCAGTGCCAATAGGGGGCAAAGAATGTCGAGATTCAAGCGGGAGCGAGGAACACCTGGAGAGTGGGACATGTGTCTGGAGAGACAATCTGGGTCGTGGGGAGTGGAGAAGGACTGCCAGAGATGCTTCAGGGTGAGTTTAGACTTAATTATCTTTCAATTTTTAGTTTTTGTGTATGAGGTTTTTTTCCCCATGTGTATGTCTGGACATCACTTGTATGTCTGGTGCCCGTACCGGTTGAAAGATGGAGTTTGATCCCTAGGTGGAGCAGCCAGTGCTCTTAGCTATAGAGCCATCTCTCCAGCCCCCCAAACTTAATCTTTAAGATCGTGAGGGCGGGGGCTGGAGAGATGGCTCAGCGGGTAAGAGCACTGACTGCTCTTCCGAAGGTCCTGAGTTCAAATCCCAGCAACCACATGGTGGCTCACAACCATCCATAATGAGATCTGATGCCCTCTGCTGGGGTGTCTGAAGACAGCTACAGTGTACTTACATATAATAAATAAATAAATCTTTAAAAAAAAAAAAAAGATCGTGAGGGCTGAGAGGATCTATCCCTCCAGTTGGAAGAGGTAGAATAAATCCCAGGAATGCCAAGATGGCAGGTAGCATGAGCAATAATGCAGCAAGAAGTATTGGTCTCTCAGGGACAGGCGTGGGATGAGATAGTATGGAGCAAAGGATCCAGGAGACGGCTGAGGGAGAGAGGGATGGCGCAAGTTGCTCCCTGACAGGGTAGGAAACGCCACAGGACAGAAAAGCCAGTGTCCGTCGTTAACAACAAACACACAAAGAGGCCAGTGAGAAACAAAACCAAGTGGTTTTTTTGTTCTGTTTTGTTTTTTGGGTTTGTTTGGTTGATTGTTTCACCTACATCAGGGGTTAGCACCAACCAAAGAACATGCATGGGCTGGACCTAGGCCTCCCTGCACATGTGAAACAGATGTGCAGCCCGGTCTTCGTGTGGGTCCTGAACAACTGGAGTGGGGGCTGTCCCAAAAGCTGTTGCCTGTATGTGGGATATGTTCTTCTAGCTGGGATGCCTTGTCTGGCCTCAGTGGGAGAGGAAGCACCTAGCCTCGCAGAGACTTGAAGTGTCAGGGTCGGGGGAAGGGGGTCCCCATGTGCTCAGAGGAGAAGGGGAGGGAGATGGGAAAAGGATTATGGGAGGGGGTAACCGGAAGGGGGTAACCGGAAGGGGGGCAGTGAGCGAGATATAAAGTGAATAAGTAAAATAAATAAATTTATTTTTAAGAAAACAGGATCTGAGAGGGTTGAATGTCCCCACTAAAACTCAGATGGACATTGACTTCCCACTGGGAGGCTTTAGGTGGTGAGACAGCTAAGCATGATCGAATCCCAATTCATGTGTGGCTAAAATAATGATTAGGTTGCCAGCTTGCCACAGGTGGCTTTGTTATACAACAAACATGCTCTGGCTCACTTGACTGCTCACTATGTTGTAATCTCTGTGTTGCTAGGACTCAAGGGGAAGGCCTTCAGGATATGCTAAGCGGGTACCAGTTCCACTCGCCTGGGCTTTGCAGCCTCTAGAACCAGGAACTAAATTGCGGGGCAGTGGTGGTGCACGCCTTTAATCCCAGCACTCAGGAGGCAGAGGCAGGTGGATTTCTGAGTTCGAGGCCAGCCTGGTCTACAGAGTGAGTTCCAGGACAGCCAAGGCTACACAGAGAAACCCTGTCTCAAAAAAAAATAAAAATAAAAATAAAAATAAAATTAAAAAAAAAAAAAAAAAAAGACAGCCTCTTGCTCTTCACCATCACCCACACCACCATATTCAGTTAAAGCAACCCAAAACAGACTAAGACAGGGAACATAGTTAAAGAGGGACTAGAGCGGTCGCTCAATGGTTAAGGGCACTTGTGGCTCTCATGGAGGACCCTGGTATGGTTCCTGGCACCCACATGACGGCTCCCAACCATTCATAACTCTGGTTCCAGGAGATCTGATGAGCTCTTCTAACATCCCAGGTACCAGACCTGACATGCACACGGTGTACATACATGCATGCAGGAAACATACCTACACACATAAAATGTGTGTGTGTGTATGTGTGTATGTGTGTGTGTATAAATGGATATGCTGTGTGTGTACATAAATGGGTGTGCTGTGTATGTCTGTGTGTAAATAAATAATAATAAATAATAAATGAATGTTCTGTGTGTATGCATGTAAATGGATGTGCTCTGTGTGTGTGTGCAGAAAGGGGTGTGCTGTGTATATGTGTACGTGTGTGTGTCCGCATACATTTTCCTATAGCATAAAAATAGGCAGGCCTGATGTTGCACACCTCAAATCCCATTATTCAGAATATAGAGACAGATGGATCTCATTTGAGTTTGAGGCCGCAGTGAATTCCATGCCAGCCAGGACTACATAGAGAGACCTTGCCTCATCTCAGCAAATAAAGAAATAAACAAATAAATAAATGCGCTCCCACTGAGTCTCCCGGAGGAGCAGAAATGGCGGCGGAGCCTTACCTTTCAGATAAGATGAACTTGCCATCTCTGAGGCTGGGAACCTTCCTCAGGGGGTTGATTTCGATGTATTCCTTGCTATGATGGTGACCTGAGGAGGCAGGGAGGGTCTGGGGCTTTGGAGACCCCAGAAAAAAAAGAGAGGGCTTGGGCTTCTAGAGACAAAAGGGAGAAACCTAGGCCTCAAGGATCACATGGCTTGCCCCAAGTCACAGGGGAAAGCAGAGGTTATCCCAGGGACGGGGATTAAGAGTCCTTCTCCCAGATTCTCAAACCCCAGCCCCCTGGCTTCCAGAAGCTAGAAGTTCAGCCTTCATTCAAGGCCTGAAGCCACAACCAGTGAGTATGTCAGCCTCAGCCCTAGGGGACCTAAGTGTCACCTTCGATCTTTTCACCTCTGGCTCACTCTGCCTCTCCTTTGAGGAGATTGGTCAGCTGAATCTGGCAACTTGGGGAACCCTGCAGATGCAACTACAGAGAACTCCATAGCGGGTAGAGACAGAACTTATCCTGGCCAACTGTTTGAGGAAACCCTACGGGAGGGGGGTCGCGCCACATTGCTGGTCTAGAGTCTGTGTCTCTTCAAGCTGAGCTTTTAGAGACTCCTCAGTGTCTTGGATCCGGGTCCACTGATTCTCACTTGGGGTACGCGGGTCTGTGCAACCCTTACTATATACTTTTTCATACTTCTTCTTTCTCCTCCTTCTTTTCCTTCTTTTTTTAACCATGCATGTGTGTGTGCACATGCATGAGCTGGAGATCAAACCCAAGATCTTGCATGTGGCATGCTAAGCAAGTGCTCTCTCACTGAGCCACAATCCTAGTCCCAGAGCAAGTCTGTACACTGGGAGAGGGTGAGAATAGACTGGAAGAGGGTGGACACAGGCTGAGGGAGGGCGGACAGACTGTGGGAGGGCAGGCACAGACTGAGGGAAGGCGGGCACAAGTTGAGGGAGAGCAGATATAGACTGAGGAAGGGCGGGCACAACTGAGGAAGGGCAGGCACAGACTGAGGAAAGGTGGGCACAGGCTGAGGGAGGGCGGGCACAGGCTGAGGGAGGGCGGGCACAGACTGAGGGAGGATGGGCACAGACTGAGGGAGGACGGGCACAGGCTGAGGGAGGGCGGACACAGATTGAGGAAGGGCGGGTACAGACTGAGTATACACTGCTTCATGGAGTGGGTCTGTGTCCTTCACCAGCCTGGTTGATAACAAAATTTGAGACCTCCGAAAGCTCTGGCCTGAGAATCTTAGGCTTTCCTAGCATCCCTCCGTCCTTTACCCCCAAAGGTCCTATTCACCCCAACAGGGAGACATTCACTCTTGGTGACTAGCAAACTTAGACTAGATGGGACAAGGCCTGATCACCTTGATATCTGTTTCACTTCCGCTTCCCTTACTGACCTTTGACCCTCAGAAACACTTTCACTGGGTACCCTGGCAGTGCCCCAGGACCAGGCTTCCTAGCAATGCTAGGGACTGACTGACCTTTTAATAGATCCACAAATTGGAAGTCAAAGGGGATGCCATTCTTCCTGGCAAAGATGTAGACAGCTCGGCAAGGTGCTGACAGCAAGTCCATGTAGAGCTCCAACCCCATGTTGAAATGCTTTTGGGGGGGCACAGCTTCAGCGGATGTCCCACAGACCCAGCCTGTGGTTAGCCTGAGCACCTGGCTCTAGGCCCTCTCCCTCCTGATCTGAAGCACCTGCATTCTGGAACTTCCTTACCTTGATGTACTTATGAGGCCAGTCACTTGGAATTCTTACAATAGCAAGGATTCTGAGGAGAGCTGGGGGCTCAGGACTGGGATAGGCTCCTATTATGTGTGTGCTCTGTGGTTAACCTCATAGACATCTGTCTGAGAACGGTCCATGCTTGAGGATGACAGGACCAGAGAGGCTTTGCAGGTCTAGAATGAGAAAAAGACAGAGTTTGCATAGCCTGGAGTAAAGACTGGGGTATCCATGGGTAAATCTACTCTGAGATATGATTGGGAAAGGATTGGAAAGAGGTAGTCGCTACATCTTGGATTTTGAATGTCCTCTGAGGGCCCTGGGAATGGGGGGTGGGGAGGACTTTAAAAGGTGGGACCTAGAAAGCTGGCAATGTAGCCCAATGGTAGAGTGCTTAGGGTGTAGCATACAGAAAGCTAGCTCATGGAAGACATTTCCTTGAAGGGGACTGTAGAATGGTAGTCTCTTTTTTCTTTTTCTTCCTAGCCATGAGGTCAACAGTTCTCTTTGCCACACATACTTCTCACCAATGCTAACCCTGCCACCAGAGGCTTGGAAGCAATGGACCCACCCAAGCATGACTCTAGCCCTTTAAAATTTTAAGCTAAAATAACCTTTTTTCCCCTAAAAAAAAAATTAGGGGCTGGAGAGATGGCCCAGTGGCTAAAAGCACTGTCTGCTCTTCCAGAGGTCCTGGGTTCTAACCCCAGTACGCTCACAACCATCTGTAACTCAATCCCAGAATATCTCATGCCCTCTTCTGGCCTCCATGGTCACCAGGCATGCATGTGGTGCATGGACAAACATGCAGGCAAAACATCTCTACATATATGTTTTTAACACAACCATCTGTAATGGGATCCGATGTGTTCTTCTGGTGTATGTCTGAAGACAGCTACAGTGTACTCATATAAATAAAAATGAATAAATCTTTTTTTTAAAAAAGTTAACTGTCTAGGGTATTTAATTACAGTGATGGAAGCTAAAATGCTGGAGAGGTTCGGGGAACAAAAGGGCAACATCAAGGATGCTCAGAGTGTGGCCAACCACACTGGCCTCAATTAAAGCAGCAGAGATCACACCGCGCACCTCAGCAGCTATGGAAGAAGGCCAATAGAGATCCATAATGAGGTCACAACGTGGCTGAAGGCTTTCTGGTTATATTAGTTAATTTCCTCTTTGTTGCAATAAAATGCTTGGACAAACAGGGAAGAAAGGAAGGTTAATTTAGTCTCATATCCCAGCATGGTGGAAATCAATGGGGGGGCAGTGTCTTAAGGCAGCTGGTCACATTGCTTCTTGGGTCAGAAACAAGAGAGTTGTAAATGCTACTGCTCATGTCACATTTCATCTAATCCCAGACCCAGGACTGAAGAATGACACAACTCACTTTCAAGTGAGTCTTCCCGCTTCAGTGAATTCAGTTAAGATAACCCCTCACAGGGATTACGGCCTGAGACCTGTCCCCAGGTAACTCTAGAGCTTGTCAAGTTGACAAGGACAATGATCTTGGAAGATACCGTCTTTCTAGGCCTCGCTTCCCCAGGATGACATGTGGATCAGGAGAGAGTTCAGAGCATGTTTGTAACAGACAATACCATGCATGGCAGAAAGCAAGCTACTCCTCAAATGAAGCTGATGTGCCAGCTTCTATACCAGTGGAGGGTCCCGCCAAGCCTCAATGGCTTCTCTGTGGCTGTAGTAGGAACAGCCTTGTTAAAGAAGGAAAGGTTAGGGCTGGAGAGATGGCTCAGTGGTTAAGAGCACTGACTACTCTTCCAGAGGACCTGAGTTCAATTCCCAGCAACCACATGGCAGCTCACAACCATCCGTTACAGGATCCAGTGCCCTCTTCTGATGTGTCTGAAGACAGCTACAGTGTACTCATATAAATAAAATAGATAAATTAAAAAGAAGAAGGCGAAGCTTATTCTGGCTCACAAGTCAAGAGTGGAGTTGGAGACTGCATAGGGGCCAAGCAGCAGGAATATGAGCAGCCAGTTGCATTGTGGCCCCAGCCAGGGCAGAAAGAGATAAACCCTCAGGTTCCTCTTTTCTCGCTGTCTTGGGCCCTATCCAATGAGATCTAGCTACTTATATTTAGGAAATCCCTTTACAGACTCACCAAGAGCCTTTGTCTCCTAGATATATCTAAATCCAGTCAAGCTTGTGAGATGAGCCATCAAACAGAAAGGGAGTTGGGACTCACACCCAAACATTTAACCAAGGTTCTCCACAGCTCTCTACCATCAGGGAAGGAACCTGCAACTGCTTCCTGTCTGTGCACCATCTTTATTTGCTCCTCTTCCAGCCTCCCAGGAAAGGCTCACTGCCATGAAATGTCTCCTCCTGCTTCCTTCCTGGACCACATTTCTCCAGGCATTTCCTCCTGCAGCAGCCCAGGTCTGCCCTCTGTCTGGGTCTCACTCATTTCTGTTAGCATCTCTGGGCTAGCATCATAGGAATTTCTGAAATTCAAGTCTGGTCACTTTGCCCCTCCATGCAATACTCTCTCAGTGTGCTTGTGGTCACACCTTCGGGTCTATTTTGGCCTGGGCACTTCTGTTATGGTGTGGAGGGTTGGGCTGTGGGCAACAGAGTCACTGTGGACCTGGAGGACAGCTCCTGTGTGCAAAGGGAGTCAGGGTTTGGATCCCATACTGGAAGATGCTGATTGAGTGGGGTGTGGAGTTGGCTGCAAGCCAGAGTCACCTTGGCCTTCTTGGGCTCCTAGCCAAGACCTCCTAGGAAGTTGGTAGGACCCCATTCTGAAACCTGAGGAGGGGAGAGTCAATCTCTGGCCCCCACACACGGAGTTTAGCCACGCTTATCACAGGTTCTGAAGACTACCAGTAGTAGTTAGGACTTTGGGAGATGGACACCCCCACACACAAATTCATACTGTGTGTGGATGACATCTTTCATGGTTTCAGGAACAGCTCATAGCTCAACTGGATGAGTGAAGACCCTTACCACCACCCATTTGTCACTCTGTCTGTGTCAAGCAAGATTACTGTTGGCTGCTTTTATGCCAACTTGACACAAGTTAGAGTCATCAGAGAGAGGGAGCCTCAGTTGAGAAAACGCCTCCAATAAGATCAATTAGGCTGTAGGCAAGCCTAAAGCACGTTTTCTTAATTAGTGATTGATGGGGGAAGGCCCAGTGCACTATGGGTGGTGCCATCCCTGAGCTGGGAGTCCTGGGTTCTATAAGCAAGCAGACTGAGCAAACTAGTAAGCAGCACTCACTGCACCATGGCCTTGGCCTGCATTAGCTCCTTCCTCCAGTTTGTGCCCTGTTTGAGTTCCTGTCCTTAATTCCTGTGATGTTGACGTGTAAGCTGAATAAATGTTCCCTCCCCTGTCTTGCTTTTTGGTCATGGTGTTCCATCACAGCAATAGAAACCCTAAGACAGTCACTGAGACCAAGTAACAGGATTGAGGCTATTGTCCCTAGAATGAGAAACCAGGACAGAGGTACAGGGCTGAAATTTGGCTAGGCCCTAGGTTCTCTCCAAGGATAGGCTCTGCTCTGGAAGCCATGGGGAACACTATTCCAACTAGCTATTCCAAAGTGGAGGAGGGCCTGGGCTAGGAGCCAGAGTTGACCGAGAGCCCGGGCAAACAGAATATGGCTCATGAAGGCAGGCAGGCAGGCAGGCCCAATAGAGCAAGGGGTCACTCACTAAGACCTGGGGAGTAGGAATCTGGGCCCTGGTCTGGCATGCTCAGATGTGACAGAAGCCTCTGGCCCACATTGCCATGACCTGTCTCTTATTCATAAACCCAGGCAAGCTCCCCATTGCTTGGGAACCAATGCTCTCTCCACAGTACGTATGTTCACTGACTTCCTGGGGGGAGATTCTGTTCGACCAGATGGGTCAGTGATTGACAGACCAAAGAAATGATTCTACCTGAGTCTAGCTTGATGGGGAATGTGTTTTCTGGGGTTATTTGCAGGATCGTGGATAACATAACAGTCATGGCATCACTGAAAAAGACCTATCAGTCTTAGGGTTTCTATTGTTGTAATGAAACACCTTGACCAAAAAACAAGTTGGGGAAGAGAGGGTTTATTTGGCTTACACTTCCACATTGCTGCTCATCACCAAAGGAAGTTGGGACAAGGACTCAGGACAGAAACTCAAACAGGGCAGGAAGCTGGAGGCAGGAGCTGATGCAAAGGCCATGGAGGAGTGCTGCTTACTGGCTTGCTCCTCATGGCTTGCTCAGCCTGCTCTCTTATAGAACCCAGGAGCACCAGACCAGGGATGGCACCACCCACAGTGATCTGGGCCCTCCCATATTGATCATTAATTGAGAAAATGTCCTACACCTGGATTTCATTGAGGCAGCTCCTCAACTGAGGCTCCTTCCTCTCTGATGACTCTAGCTTGTGTCAAGTTGACACAAAACCAGCCAGTACAACTGACCACTTGTCAATTTGACACACAAACATATCACCATTAAGCCACAGCCCTTCCTTTCTTATTCATCCCCAAAATCTCACCTTAAAAACATAAATAACTTTAAAAAGTCCCACAGTCTTGACAAATTCAAACACATTAAATTTTCAGCCCCTTTAAAATAACCAATTTCTTTTAAAAATCCAAAGTCTTTTAAAATTAAAAGTCCCTCAATTGTGGGCCTCAGTAAAGTAAAAAATAAACCAAATAAACCTTACTTCAAGAGGGAAAAATCAGGGCACAGTCACCATCAAATCAAAGCAAAACCAAATGCCAACCATCCAATGCCTGGGATCCACTCACAATCTTCTGGACTCCTAAGAATTTCACTGAGGTAGACAGTCCTTGAATTTTGGTTGGATTTAATTCCCATCCTCTGATATGCTTATGTGTTACCAATGAGTCCAAAGTGGTTGCTCCCCCCTGCTCACTTGGTCCAATCAGCATAATGTCATCAATATAGTGCACCAATGTGATATTTTGTGGAAGAGACAGACAATCAAGATACCTTCTAAGTTATGACACAGGGCAGGAGAGTTAAATTATCCTTAAGGCAAAACTGTAAAGGTATACTGTTGGCCTTGCCAACTGAAAGCAAATTGCTTCTGGAGGTCCTTATGGACAGGTACTGAGAAAAAAATTGTTAAATCAATAGCTGTATACCAGGTACCAGGAGAGGTGGTAACTTGCTCAAATAAAAACACTACATCTGAGGGCTGGAGAGACTGCTCAGCAGTTAAGAGCACTGACTGTTCTTCCAGAGGTTCTGAGTTCATTTCCCAGCAACCACATGGTGGCTCACAATCATCTGTAATGGGATCTGATGCCCTCTTCTGGTGTGTCTGAAGAAAGAGACATTGTACTCACACACATAAAATAAATAAATAAATCTTAAAAGAATGAAAAAAAGAAAGAAGAAAGAACACTACATCTGGTATAGCAGCTGCAGTCAGAGTTACTTACTATCTGATTTAGTTTTCGATAGTCAACTGTCATTCTCCATGATCCATCTGTCTTCTGCACTGGCCAGATAGGAGAGTTAAAGAGAGATATGGTGGGAACCACCACCCGTGCATCTTTCAAGTACTTGACAGTGGCACTAATTTCTGCAGTTTCTCCAAGGCATGTGATAATGTTTCTGATTCACTTCTTCCATTTAGCATAGCCCCAAACAGCATAGCCCTCACTCCACTGATCAGATCTGTCACAGCAATCCCCACAATCCTGGTGCCAACTTGTCTTAGAGTCTCTATTGCTGCAACAAAACACCATGACCGAAAAGCAAGTCAGGGAGGAAAGGGTTTATTTGGCTTACACTTACATGTTCATTCTTGAAGGACAGGAACTCAAACAGGGCAGGATCCTGAAGGCAGGAGCTGATACAGAAGCCATGGAGGGGTATTGCTTACTGACTTGCTTCCCCTTGCTTGCTCAGCCTACTCTTTTACAGAACCTAGGACCACCAGCCCAAGGATGGCACCACCCACCATGGTCTCCCCCATTGATCACTAATTGAAAAAAAATGCCCTACAGATGGATCTCACGTAGGCATTTCCTCAACTGAGGCTCCTTCCTCTCCTCTCTGATGACTGTAGCTTGTGTCAAATTGACACAAAACCAGTCAGTACACCATCCCAGCATGAGTGACCACATACAAAAGCTGCATCATGCAGGAGTTCTCTGCACAACTTGTAGGCAGCTGACCCTCTAGCTGAAACAGTTTGCTATTATTTTAGACTTAAGGAGGGGCCTTTAACTCTTTATTTAGTAAGTTTCATGTACTTCCTGTGCCTTACAGGTTTCCCTCATACTTGCAGGATGGAACGATTCTTTCAATCCGGAGGAAAGACTTATACAATAATGGCCCCAAAGCCAATCCTCAACTGACTTCAATTCCTGCCCAGTGCTAACCTCTTCACCTCTTAACACAGGAGAGCCCTGAGAACTTTCCTGGGACTGTGGTTGCTGGAAATGAGGGGGTAGCAAGGGACCAGATGCAGAGCCCGCCAGCATCACAAAGCCTTTCCTCTGCTTAGGGCACCAGTGGAATTTGAAATCACTTTGGAGAGTCTTTCCTGCATTCTTCTTGTCAGGCAGCCTGGGATCCTGTGGACCTAACAGTGGTCTCAGAGAGGAAGAGAAAGCCAAAGGTATCTAAGAGGGTGGTCATACACCAGACTTTCTGGCCTGAAAGGCACAGAATAAGCACCAGAGCATCAAGCTCACTGAAATGGACAGGTTAATTCAGAACATATCATTAGGATCCCTGTCGTGTCAAAGTGATATCTGCTGTCATACTCAAGAATTGCATCCATGTCAGCCGTGAGCCCTTCTCTGAAGAACTTTCTAGTTCCTGGGACATGATTCAAAGATTATGCCCAGAGATCTGAGCAACCTAATTTCTAAGGGCCCTTCCTTTAGCACCTATGCGTCTTCCTATGGTTCTCTAGCCCTAGGAATACTGTTGAGGTTTGATCTTTTGATACATATTGTAATGATAAATATTGGCCCCCAAGGCCTGGTGGCTCTCAGGAACAAGAGACTCCGAGTATACAATGTGATCTTGCTCCTTAATTTAAAATGGTTGGTTGCGCCAGAGAGATGGCTCAGTGGTTAAGAGCACTGGCTGCTTTTTCAGAGGTCCTGAGTTCAATTCCCAGCCATGACATGGTAGCTTACAACCCTCTCTAATGAGATCTGACGCCCTCTTCTGGCATGCAGGTGTACCTGCAGATAGAGATAGAGCTCTCTCTCTCTCTCTCTCTCTCTCTCTCTCTCTCTCTCTCTCTCTCTCACACACACACACACACACACACACACACACACACACACACACATCTTTAAAAACTATTGGTTAAATAAAGATGCTGACAGCCAATAGCTGGGCAGAAGAGACATAGGAGGGGTTTGGGATTCCTGGGCTTGGGGTCTGAGGAAATCACAAGGAGAGGAAGAAAGGTGGAGAGAGGAGCAGATGCTATGGGTAAGAATTTTGAAATCATGGCCATGAGGGCTGCTCAATTGGAGTTAAGAGCAACCAGCCCAGATGGCTCATAGTAAATAATAACTCAGGGTTATTGATATCTTTTTTCTTGGAATTGAATAATCAGAGGTGGGATAGAAGCATCTGATTGAGATTAAATGTTTTCTACAATAGAATACTGACTTTCCTGCAGTGATGACCTCTGATAATCCAGCCGTCTTTGCAGCATGTTAATATCTTGTTAATAATTTTTTCCCATTTTACATTTTATAGAAATACTGTGACTCACTTGTGGAAGTCAGAGGACAGTTTGCAGCACTTGCTTCTCTCCTTCCACTACCTAGGCTCTGGTGATTGAACACAGGCTGTCTTAGTCAGGGTTTCTGTTCCTGCGCAAACATCATGACCAAGATGCAAGTTGGGGAGGAAAGGGTTTATTCGGCTTACACTTCCATGTTGCTGTTCATCACGAAAGAAAGTCAGGACTGGAACTCAAGCAGGTCAGGAAGCAGGAGCTGATGCAGAGGCCATGGAGGGATGTTCCTTACTGGCTTGCTTCCCCTGGCTTGCTCAGCCTGCTTTCTTATAGAACCCAAGACTACCAGCCCACAGATGGTACCACCCACAAGGGGCCCTCCCCCCTTGATCACTAATTGAGAAAATGTCTTACAGCTGGATCTCATGGAGGCATTTCCTCACCTGAAGCTCCTTTCTCTGTGATAACTCCAGCTGTGTCAAGTTGACACACAACCAGCCAGTACACAGGTCAACAGTTTTGGCTGTAAGTATCCTCATAGTTTGATCCATCCGGTTGGCCTCTTAAATCTTAATATTAAATCCTTTCTGTTGTGATTTCTCGCCCATGGACACACACAGAGGTTTGCATAACAAAGTAAACAAATCTTACTGTTTGTTCATTATTGGTAAACTATCTGAGAAGATAAAAGTGTTTGCCCAAAGAAATCTTATTTATTCTACACTTCAAAGACCAAGTCTTGTAAAACATCATCTGCGTCACTGAATGGTCTGTTGTTATAATAAATTGTTTTGCCTGTGTAATAAATTATTTATTTATTTATTTATTTATTTATTTATTTATTTATTTATTTATTTATTTATTTTGGTTTTTCGAGACAGGGTTTCTCTGTGTAGCCCTGTCCTGGAACTCACTCTCTAGACCAGGCTGGCCTCGAACTCAGAAATCCGCCTGCCTCTGCCTCCCAAGTGCTGGGATCAAAGGCGTGCGCCACCACTGCCCGGCTTGTGTAATAATTTTATGTGGATTGTTATGTGACTTTTCTTCGATTAACAATAATGTCTTACTGGGTCATAATTTTATGTAATAAAACAATAACTCTTTATTCCTTAAAATATTCAGACTATAATAAAATACAGATGTCTACCAACTTTTGATTGGTTTCTTTGTGTGTGTTACTGTTTTGGGTTTTTTCTTTTTAAGCACCTTTTATATAGTATTGATTTGGGTCTCCTATTGGTTGTGCACATTGTACCTCAAGAGAAGCATGCTAAGGTATCCCTTTTGAGCAAAGCTCCTCCCAGAGCCAAAGAAAGAGCCAGGAGAAAAGACTGGGACAAGAAAAATTGATAAGGAAAAAAAAAAGAGGCAAAATACAAAATGAGTCTTTATTGCTGGTCAGACCACTCAGGGGATCCTAGCAATTCGAAGCAGCATGCTGGCATGGGCCTCCGGAGGGGGTACTGGTAATGTTTTCTTGGCTACCTGTCCCAGGATGTTCAGGATGGGGCTACGGGCCTCCTGACACAGTTCAGCACCCAAGAACGCCTCCACCCTCTCTCGCCAAGCTGTCAGTTGAGGCCGTCCCTCAAACAGATTGTAGCCAAGAGCCACCGGCTGTAGGGATAAAGATGTGAACGCTGGAGAGATACTGAGGGTCTCCTCGTAGGCAACTCAGCCAAGCATCATAGACACAGCCCCATGGGAGGTCCGGGGCATTGTGATCAGACTCAGGACCTGACAGCAGCCAGAAGCTGCTCCCCGCCCCCCACCTAGACACAAAGTTCTCCTCTGTGATTCTGGCTTTTCCCACCACAGTGCTCCTGACTTATGGAAGTGTCAAGAAGAGTCCCGCCCTTAGCTACTACTACCCCACCCACTGGTCTCGTACCTGCATCAACTCCTCCAGAGACATGAGATCCGCTAGAGTCACCTGCTGGCCAACAAGGAAGGCCCTGTCCCTGAGGAACTTGCCCTCCAGACGTTGCAGAGCCAGGACCATACTGTTTCTGTTCCGTTCCACCTTCTCCTCGGGAACCTGGGCCCCAATGAGTGGCCCCAACACCTGGCAGAACAACAGATGTGCTCAGTGTAAAGGCCTGACTCTGACCAGGTGCCCAAGGTTCAGCCACTCCCCAGAGGACTCTGAATACCTTGGACCACAGGAGCACTCCAAAGGTGCCACGGATGTAGTCGGCATGCCAGCCCAGGTATTCGTGGACTTGGGCACGGGTCTGTAGGTCGGCGGGGTACCAGTGGTCCGGCACCTGGTACTTGGAACTCAGGTAAATCAAGATGGCCGAGCTGCGGACCATAGGAAGAGGGGCTATAAGGACCATGAGAAGAGGGGATTTGAGGACCTTGGCTGTTTCTATTCCTCGGTGGGGCCTCGATAATTCTCACATTTGAAGTATTTTCTCTGGTCTCACTCACCACCTATCCCTATCTCTCGAAGACTCTTGCCTGTCCCCAGAGCCTTTCCTCGCTATAGTGCTGTGCATGGAATCTGGGGGGGGGGGGGGGGGAGGTATCTGCCCTCTAGCTCTCCCCTTCTTTAGATGTTGTGGACACTGACCCCTGGCCAGACCTTCTTCTCTCTGCCTTTCTTTTTTGTTTTTGTTTGGTTGTTGTTGTTGTTTTATGGTTTTTTTGTTTTTGTTTTGTTTTTGAGCTCTCTGCCACTAGACTCTAAGGGAAGAACCAGACAGTCTCTGAGCCTTGATCTTTTCACTGGTCTCCCGGGCCAAGCTTTGGAATTAAACAGGACATCTGGGAAGTTAGGAGAAGCTCTTTCTAGTCTTTTGTTGAATCTACATTTTTTTTCTAACCCTCAACAATTGTCCCCTTGTCGCTTTCCAATACCCCTCAATCAGGCTAGAGAGGCCTGGAGGTGGGATGGGGGTCCAGAAGATGAAACAGAACAGGGGCAAGGGACATGCTGGATCAGCCCCCTAGACTTCCTGGCCTCCTTCCCAGACGGTCTGCTCTAGCCATGCCCCCTCACGGCCTAGGAAGGGAGTCTGCCCGGGGGGGGGGGGGGGGGGGGGGGGCCGCGCACCCCACCCCATCCCCGCCCGACCAAAGCGGGGTGACCAAAGTCGGAGGAAGTAATGAGGGCTCTGGGTTTATTTACAGTTGTACTTTTCGGTCAACACGAAGCTTCCATCTTTGAGGACAGGAACTTTCTTTAAGCAGTTCACCTTGGAGAATTGCTCACTTATGTGCTGCCCTTGGAAGGAAGAAGACAGAAAATGCGTGCAAGGGTTCAGGCAGTGCTCCTATAGTCCCCTCTCGTCCCCTCTCGCTTTGCAACCCGAGCGAAGTCCAGATGGGACAGAGACCAGCAGCAAAGAGATGGCTCAGCTTTGTGTCCCTTCCCTGCAAAGTCTCCGGGACTTTTTTTTGTGAATCTAAACACTGCCTGCCTTCAAAGCAGGAACTGTAGGAATCTTTCATTTTTCTCCCCATGTCCTAGGACAAAAAGTCTCTCTTGTCAAAGCAGAAGTTAAGTTTAAAGAGGGCTCTGAACTAAAGCCACTCCAAGGAGAGCAGAGCATTCCTTGGTGGACGGCGCTGGGGGAGGGGGGTGTCAGATGATGGCGGGATTGTACCCAGGCAGAATGTAAAGGACATGGTCTAGGGGGTAAATGGGCCAACCTTTGAATAGATCCACAGTATGCAGCTGGAAGGGGATGCCATTCTTCTTAGGGAAGATGTAGACAGCGCGGCTGGGCTGCGACCGCAGGTCCAGGTAGAGCTCCAAGCCCATGGCGGTAGTGACACAAGAGGGTGTAGACAGACTGCGTTCGACAACAGTAGCAAGTGTAGGCGATTCCACAATAAGGGTCCAGCTCAGCCTCAGTTGGCCAAGCCTGCCGCTTTCCCCCTTCTGGCCAGCTGACAACCGCTGATCTTGGGGAGGAGCAGTGGAGCCAAGAATCCAGTCCAGGACCTTAGTCTCACCCGTACCCGGAAACAGTCTAGCTCGGCTTTCCTGGACCGAACCCAGAGAGTTCTGTGGACATAGTCGTTTGCAGGGAACTAGACCGTTCAGCTCCCAGCTCTCAGTTACTGCGGGAAGGGATCTTAGAGGCTGATCGCTGGGGTATCCTCCTTTAATGGGTGAAGCTTGTCGCAGGCTGCTAGGAGCTTTGCCTTAAGGAATAACTGTCAATGGCCCAGCTGCCCCATGCAAAACAGGTTGCCTTAGAACACTGGATCTCCCGCAGAAGATCTGGGAGGCTGGGCAGTAAAGCTTGAGGTAGTAACAGGACCTCCCCTCCCCCGCCACACGCACATAACCCCCCCCCCCCCCACGGTGGCATCTTCCAAGGGAGGAAAATTGGTGGTCCATTACTGATCAGTGGCCTTATCTGAATCTTTTAGTGGCCCATATGGAGCGCCAGAGTGTTTTCCTGGGAGTTTTTCTTTCGTTTGGTTTGTTTGTTTTTTGTTGTTTGTTTTTGTTTTGTGGACATTGAGGGGTCTTGCTATATAGCACAGGCTGGCCTCAAACCCTTGGGCTCTATCCATTCTCCTGCCTTAGCTTCCTGAATATCCGGGATTCCAGGTGAGACCCATCCTGCCTGGCTTTACTGAGAATTTTTGTGTTTGATTCATTTGGTTGTTTTGGTTTTATTGAAATAGGGTCTCAGGTTGGTCTCAAATTAGTATGTAGCCCAGAGGGACCTTGAACTCCTTGATTCCCCGAACTCCATTTCCTAAATGCTTAGGACTGCAGGCATTTGCCACAGCTCCAGGCTTACCCAGATAGTTTTGAGTTGCAACTCAAAGATAACTAGGAGCTGCAGTAGCCTGTAGGCTCAAACCCGGCTCTCTCAGGTGATCCCTCCCCTCTCTCCCACCGCCAGAGCCGTCTGAAGCTGAATTCCCCTTTTGCCTAAATAAGTTGGTGTTGTTTTTGAGGAAAAGGATTCTGAAAAACACAAAGCAGTTCCCAGGGGAGCTTCTTCTGGAGCCCCGCACGGTACATGGCTCTGCTCTTGCAAATTCGGTAGGAAGAGCAGGTGATCCAAGATGGCTGTGCCCACGCAAGGAGATGAACCAGCCCTCTGATGTGATTGGCCCCTAGAAGTCTCCTGGACTTATTTATTTCATGTTACTACAGCATGCTTCTCCTAGGTCAGACATCCCTTCCCGCTTACAGGGTCAGATATGGCTCATGCACGGATGGACCCCTGAGTTTCCCCTGTGTTCACCCTGCAGACCCAGGTATCTGCTTCGCTACTGTCCGGGAGAGGCCCCTCCAACACTGACGAGGAACTGGTTTGACTGTCTCGCGCCCCTCTTCGATCTCTTCCTCTCTTCTGGTTTCTTTCCCCCCTTAAATGCTTTCTTGAATCTTGACAAAATGCCCATTTTTGCCACCCTCCCTCTTTGACCATTACCTGTTTTCATCTTGATTGTGAATACCTAAAGCCAGAGTGGTGGTTTGAATGAGAAATGTACACACACACACACACACACACACACACACACACACACACACACGCCTCCCCACTGTAGTTTCCTGTATTTGAACACTTGGTCCTCCAGTTGGTGGTCCATTTTGAGAGGGTTATATAACTAACTTTTAGACTGTGGCACCTTGCTACAGGATGTATGCCGCTGCTGGTGGGCTTTGGAAGTTTATAGCCTGGGCTTCCTAGTGAGAGCCTGTCTGATGAACAGGACAAAACAAAAACAGTAGCTAGGACACGGTTCCACGATGCAGCATTTGCTTAGTCAGTGAACTTAGCCCTAGATTCAACCCTCAGCACTACAAAACAAACAAAAGAACAAAAGGCCAACCAACTAAAAAGTAGCCAAGGTCCACAAACTGGACCGGAGGATTGCTGAAGTGGTAGGAACAGAACAGCTGGCAAAGAGCCTTTGAGAATGAGTGTGCAGAACCAGGAGTAAAAACAGCTGGCCCAGGAAAAAGGACACTAGGTCTATAGTACACTAATATTGATATTGGGGGGGGGGGGAAAGGAGTGGGGCTCAGCGACAGAGCACACGTTTAGCTTGGGAAAAGCACTGGATTCAAGTCACAGCACATGCACCGTAAAGCAAACACAAACGAGAACAGAGACTTCCTGGAGACTGTTAGCAGTTCCAGAGACATCTCAGTCCTCTGGGAAGCATATGGGTTTTGGGGGGGGGGGGGGCTACTGTTAAAAATGAGGACAAACTCAGGAACAGAGATGAATCTCAAGAAAAGCAGCATGTACACGTCCCGGCTTGATTAGCATCGATCCAAATATAGCTTTTATATTCCTGCCACGGGAACTGTGGCTTCTGGTCTGGAGAACGAGGCAAAATTATGAGAAATAATGCACACAGTAAGGTCTCTCTGCTCATAATGAACTGTTCCTCAGGGATAAAAGAAAATACCTCAGTAGGCTGGTGGGCTCTCCCCTACTCTTCAGACTTGAGAGGGGTGGGGCGTGTGACTCGGCAGGAAGGTACATGCCATGTGAAGCACAAAGCCATACAAATCTGAAAGACCACACTACAAACAACAGAATGGAATCATCTCAGACCACCCTGGCACTTTCACGGTCTATGTATAGAAGGTGTGTGCAAACTGGAGGAAAGCTGGCTTAGACGTCTGGATGAGAAGAGAGGGTAGGGGAGGGAGGAGAGGGAAGGGTGGCAGAGAAGAGGTGGGAGAGGGCAGGGCAGGGCTCCATGAGGTCCTGAAAGCTTTCAGCAGCTCTGTGTAATAGCAGTCCACAAAACAGTTTCTCCTGAGTGAGTACCTTGGAGATGGCTCTGTGAACGTGGCTCAAACTAGGTTTTAATATGTAGGGACTTAGGCTGGAGAGATGGCTCAGTGGTTAAGAGCACTAACTGTTCTTCCAAAGGTCCCGAGTTCAATTCCCAGCAACCACATGGTGGCTCACAACTATCTATAATAAAATCTGGTACCCTCCTCTGGCGTTGAGGCATATATATAATAAGCAGAACACTACATACATAGTAAATGGATGTTTTTATTATTATTTATTTCCAGTGTGAGTTCCAGGGACTGAACTCAGGTTGTCAGCTTAAACATCTGCACAGGAAACACTTTGAGCATGGAGCCAGTCTGGTTTTAGATCCTTTGATGTCACTGTTCTTCTTGTTGTTATATGACAGGGGTGTTCTGTGTAGCCTAAAGTTGGCCACAAACTTCCACTATGTACATTCTAGGGACCAAATTCAGGTCATGGGCTCAGTGGCAATTGCCTTTACCTGCTAAGTTCTTGCTGGCCCTCACTTTATATTTAAGGCAGAGACACTCACTGAACCTGGAGCTTACTGAACTGGGTAGAAATGGTTACCCATCAAATCCCAGGGATTCGCCTGGCTCATATCTAAACCCAGGGCCTCACAGTTTGGCAGTAAGTGTTTACCAAGTAAGCCACTTCCCCAGTTCTGTTTTTCCTTTATATTTGGAGGTTTATTGAAATAAAGTATTAGCAAACAACATACAAAGACAACTTCTTGCTAGGCAATGGTGGCACATGGCTTTCTGCCTTGAATCCCGGCGCTCAAGAGGCAGAGGCAGGCCAATTTCTGAGTCCAAGGTCTGCCTGGTCTACAAAGTAAGTTTCAGGACAGCCAGAGCTATACAGGGAAACCTTGTCTCAAAAAAAAAAAAAAAAAAAAAAAAAAGACCAAAAAAACACATTTCTTTCTTTCTTTCTTTCTTTCTTTCTTTCTTTCTTTCTTTCTTTCTTTCTTTCTTTCTTTCTTTCTTTTTTTTGGTTTGTTTGTTTGTTTTGAAACAAGGTCTCTCTATGTGGTCCTGACTATCCTGGAACTCTGCAGACCAGGCTGGTCTCAAACTCACAGAGATCTTCCTGTTTCTGCCTCCTGAGTGCTGGGATTAAAGGCATGCGTCCCCATGCCAGGAACAAAAACAAATTTCTTAAGAGTTATGGCTTTCCCAACACTTGGGAGGCAGAGGCAGGCGGATTTCTGAGTTCGAGGCCAGCCTGGTCTACAGAGTGAGTTCCAGGACAGCCAGGGTTACACAGAGAAACCCTGTCTCGAACCTCGCCCCCCACCCCCAAAAAAAGAGTTATGGCTTTGACAAGCATAATACAGTAAAACCTAATAAATTCTCATAAATATCGTGAGCATGCTGCTAGAGCGTCGGTTCTTAACCTTCCTAATGCTCTCCACCATCCAAGCAGGAAGCATCTTCCTCAGAGAAGCTGGGCAGGTGCAGCCAAGCATCCATTCCCATGATTGCGATCTTATTCCGAGAAGTGGATTGAAGTCGCAACTTTAACCAGCCAGGTCCAAGACTGTCACCGCCCAACCACCGTGCTTGAGGTTCCCCGAAGCGGCTGCTCCTTCTTGAGAAAGTCAAGGCGGCGATCATTGCAGGTGGCATTAGGCTGGAACCCATGCTCAGCCCTTGCACACGCTGGGAAACCCTATCTTCCCTCCCTCCCCCAACCCCATCCACAGAGAAAACTCCGGGCTAACGTATCATCACTCCTTGCCTCTGTTTCCAGCAACCCACCCAAGAGTGCCCGCCCAGGGGTTCAGTCTTTGATCCTGTATGGACACAATCCCAGCTCCTAGCTAGAACGTCGTCACTCCGTGCCTAAACTCTATAAAACCCCCTTGGCTTTAGCCCTTTGATTTTACTGAGCTCCCCCACCTGTGAGGTCGGTGAACCCACTCGGGAGCTACCTCCTGAGAGAGAAAGAGAGAGAGAGAGAGAGAGAGAGAGAGAGAGAGAGAGAGAGAGAGAGAGAGAGAGGAGGGAGGGAGGGAGGGAGGGAGAGAGAGAGAGAGAGAGAGAGAGAGAGAGAGAGAGAGAGAGAGACCCTATCAGGTGGTATCAGAAGAGTACAGCTATCTGAAAGATCCTTCAAAAGACCTTGGGCCTAACTCGAGTGTTTCTACAGCCAACACTAGTTCTAACTACAAAAGGCATAACCTATGGGGGTGGGCAAGGGTGTCCCCCTTGCACACAAAATTCTGAACATTTAGCTGGGCAGTGGTGGCGCACGCCTTTAATCCCAGCACTTGGGAGGCAGAGACAGGCGGATTTCTGAGTTCAAGGCCAGCCTGGTCTACAGAGTGAGTTCCAGGACAGCCAGGGCTACCCAGAGAAACCCTGTCTCAAAAAAAAAAAAAATAAATAAATAAAAATAAAATAATAAATAAATAAATAAATAAATAAATAAATAAATAAATTCCATTCTAAGACTAGGGTCTTTCCACAAAAGAGCTTATTGCTCACAGCAGTGGTCACCGTTCTTATTAAAAACAACAACATGGCCAGGCAGTGGTGGCACACGCCTTTAATCCCAGCACTTGGGAGGCAGAGGCAGGTAGATTTCTGAGTTCGAGGCCAGCCTGGTCTACAGAGTGAATTCCAGGACAGCCAGGGCTATACAGAGAAACCCTGTCTCGAAAAAAAAAAAAAAAAAAACCACATGGGCTCGAGAGATGGCTCAGCGGTTAAGAGCACTGACTGGTCTTCCAGAGGTCCTGAGTTTAATTCCGAGCAACCACATGGTAGCTCACAACCATCTGTAATGGGATCCGATGCCCTCTTCTGGTGTGTTTGAAGACAGCTACAGTGTACTCACATACATAAAATAAATAATTCTTTAAAAACAAAACAAAACATAGTACAGAATTTCTTTTCTTTGATTTTGATATACCATACAAGTTAAGTTGTCACTTCAATCATATATAGCATAGTTGCATTTTGAGAGCTAAGTTTAATCTATTTTTGTGGGGTGCTAGGGACTGAACTCAGGGCCTTATGGGAGCTAATTAGGTGCCCTACCACTGTGCCATAGCTCTAACCAGAGAAATGAGTTTCTTTCTGGAATATTGTAATAACACAAGATTTGACGAACACTGTTAGATACCATCACCTCCTGTTATCAGCATCCACTCAACTGCAATCCAAAGAAGTCTAAAGAGCTGACCAAGTGTCTGTCCATCAGACATAATTAACTTTGTCTTGACGTTAATTGCCTTGAAGAACAAATGCCTTGAAATTTTCTCTCTCTCTCTCTCTCTCTCTCTCTCTCTGAGAAAAACTTCTATATACTGAGAGGTAGACCCCGGAGATCTCTATGAGTTTAAGGCCAGCCAGTAGGTTTACTTAGTGAGCCTGAGGACAGTCAGGACTACATAGAGAAAGCCTATCTCAAAAACAGAGAGAGAGAGAGAGAGAGAGAGAGAGAGAGAGAGAGAGAGAGAGAGAGAGCCAGGTAGTGGTGGCTGGCTTGAAGCTTTAATCCAGCACTTTAGAGGCAGAGGCAAGCAGATCTGAGTTTAGAGCCAGTCTGGTCTTCATAGTGAGTTCCAGGCCAGCTAGGGCTGCACAGAGAAACCCCGTCTCAAAAAAAAAAAAAAAAAAGAAAAGAAATGCCCCCTCCCCCAATGACACATCTGTGTCTCTCTAGAGCCAAGGAAGCAGGAGAGAGCCCATAACAGGAAGGCAAGAAAGATTTTATGGAGCAAGGAAGTTGTGAATCAGATACAACAACCAAGAAGGGGGGACTATTGGAGGTTAAAGGTTTAAGCAGGAATGGGGTAAGGAGAAAAGGTGAGGAGGGGGTATGGATGGGCTAACCAAAACCAAGACTGCATGGAAACCCCACACGGGAACCCAATGCTCTGTAAGCTAATTTGTTTGAAGGATTTTTGTTGTTGTTGTTCTTTGGGACAGGGTCTGTCTATAATAGCCTGGCTGTCTTGGAACTAAGTAGAACAGGCTAACTCTGAACTCACAGGGATCCTCTTGCTTCTGCCTCCTGAGTCCTGAAATTAAAGGTGTGCACCACCACCCTGGCCTCTGGCTAGGTTTTCTTAGTTCTTCTCATCTATTTTTTTTTTTTTTTTTTCCGAGACAGGGTTTCTCTGTGTAGCCCTGACTGTCCTGGAACTTACTCTGTAGACCAGGCTGGCCTCGAACTCAGAAATCCACCTTTCTCTATCTCCCAAGTGCTGGGATTAAAGGCGTGTGCCACCACTGCTCGGCTCTTCTCATCTTTTAAATTATTGTTGTTACATACCTATGTGTGTCTGTGTGCACAAATTATATAAACCTGCTAGCTCTATTTTGTTGTTTGTGCGTATAAGCTTTCAAAGCTGACAATTCTGCATTGGACAATCACTAGGGAGTTCATTCCTGGGAGAGGCTAATTCTTCTCTACTCGTTGCCAATAGTTCATCTAGGGGTAGGACCCGGAGAATTTCCCCCTTCAACTTTAACTTGTCCATTGATATTGCCGTTGTTCCCCAGTCTTATGTGTACAGCCATTTCTAGAGACTGTTTCGCATTAGACTTCCTAGTATTCTGGCTCTTACAGCCTTTCTGTGTTGTTCCCTACGCCATAGATTCAGGAGCTACGATGCGGATTAACTGACTGACAGGCTCGATATGATCCTACAATCATTACAGCATCAAACCATTAGATAAACTCTAAATGTTCTTTATACGTTTGCAAACTGCTATAGTGTGACCATTGAGCCATCTTCCTCCTCGTCTCTCAGCCCGTGCCTGTACCTCAATGAACTGCGCAAGCGCAAACCAGGAAACGAGATACAAGAATTTTGAACACACGCTCTACTCTAACCGCCAATTCTCACATCTACCACCAGGGTGGGCTTCTGAGAGGCACCCACTGCTCCCTAGTTCAGAAGATTACCCCCACGAAGGGGATTCTGGGCATTTCTGCCCTCCTCCTAGAGTGCGCCGTGCGCAAAGCTTGCTAGGGACCCTACACTGCAGGGAGGAGGGTCTGCCTGTTGGTTGCCTTGGCAACTGCTCACGCGGACAACGGGCGTGAGCTGGTCAGTTAGGTGCAGTAGACTAGCTGCCACAATCTCTAGCGGCCACTGCCTCCCCGGCTGGGAGGGTTAATCGTGGAAAAATACCCCACAATGGGAGCTGAGGGAGGGAGGGAGGGAAGCTGACCAATCGCAGAAGGCGGGGAATGGAGACCCCAGCAGAGCCTGCACTTCAGGCCTTTCCCGGGAACCTAGCCCAGGCTGGGTCCTTTGGAAGGAACTATGCAAGATTCCTGTAGATGGGAAGGGGGATTGGGGGTGGGGGGAAAGGGAGAAGAAAAAGAATGGGGGAAACTTTGGCAAAACTTAAAACAGTGCTCACCCACACTCTCCCACTCCTGTAAACCGAGTTTTTGGCAAAGTCATTTTTTTTAATGTGCACGATAGGATCGGGAAAGAGCAGGAAAGGGGGGTCGGAGGAGAAAGCAGGCAAAGGAAACAGGATTGAAATCAAGGGTCCTGCTCTGAAGCATGAGGAAGTCAGGGAGGCTGTGTTCTCTTGTGACTGGAAGTTTTGATGACAGCTCTTTCTGATCTCTGAATCTCCATCTTAATCACACTGGAATGTACCTCTAGCTGTGAGATTTACCTATGGAAAGGAGGGAAAAGATGGCCAGATGCCAATGCGAGGTAGAAAGATTATCCCCGAGGTCCAGGCTAGAACGACACAGGGCTTTTTAGAGAAGTGTGTCCTTGGCTTTATCAGAAGCACTGCCGGCCCACTTCATGGCTTTGACGCCCTCTCCCCGTCTTGATGTTCATGCTTTGTACATCTTTTATCAAGGCACCTTGGTGAAGCAGCCACACTGATGGCCTCTGCTTGGGGACATCCTAATAGGGAAGTCACCAAGCTCCTCAAGTTTTCTTAGGTTGCTTTGTTACCCCCTAAATAATCACATATTTCCTTCCGGGGTTGTTTCAGAGGCCCAGTGACACACTGAGAGCAGTTTAGTCTTCGATTTAGAGAGAAATTCCTACTCACAGGGCTTTGAGAACCACTGAGGAAGGAACTAGTTGGAGGCAATTTGTGGTCGCAGCCTGCAGCTACCGTATCATCCTCATTTCCACATTTGCCAAGAGAGATTCATCAGCTTGAGGGGGGTTGCCAGTCTCAATACCCTCTCTTTGCATGAGCGCCCTTAGTCCATGCTCCTGGATTTGAAACAAGGGTCCTGTCAGTTACTAGCTGAGCGACCTTGAGCAAGTCATTTCAGTCCTCTCCTACCTGGACCGAGACAAGAGGTCCTTTGAATGAAACCATGTGACCCAAGGCCGTTCTGGCTCTTCTCAGAGGCAGGCAGCTGATGTCGGGAATAGGGAAGAAAACGGGATCTGAGAGCTAGCTCTCTCTTGCCACCAACTATAGTGGCCTCAAACAAATCAGGTCATCTCATGTCATGTCGCATCACCTTCAATCCTGTCAACGCCAGCACAGGCCTCAGTTTCCTCATGTGTGACTGGGGGTGGGGAGGACTGTGGTTCATAAGAATCAGTAAGCTTCATGGAAGTTACACCATTTTGACTGGTGCAAATGCTGTTACGTAGATACTTTCAGGAAAGCAGCATTACGGTACGCCATCAAGGTTGAAGGCTGAGCAGTGAGCCAGCCTGTGGGAGCTCTGAGCAAAGAGTCTTTTACAGTAGGTGTGTTCCCCCAAGCTATTTATGCACATAGGTAACCCCAGTAATCTAGGATGCCAAGATGACTTCAAAGTACATATCAGTCATGTTGCCTCACCTTCAATCCTGTCACCTCAGTGTCGGCCCTTGGTCCCAGCTCTCTCTCTCGTGTGACTGGGGGATTCTGAGTCATAAGATGACCTCAAAATAATACGGATGTCCCACTGAGCCCACACAAAATGAGTGCTCAGTTTTACCTTCTCCCACTGCCAATCTTAACAGGACAAGAGGCTGAGTGTCGGGGACACTACAGCGGAAAGAGACAGTCACAAACAATTTGTCAAAAAAAAATATATATATACCTGCGATTTCTCAGAAAGGACATAGTAAGATCATTGCTTAGGACTCCTCCTGAAGCAAACGGGTGGGGGGTGGGGGTGGAAGGTTAAATCTCTATCGTTTTCGGCTGCACGTCTGCCCTTCTTGTGGGTAACTGCACCAATGTGGGATTTTCGCAGAATGCATAAGCCTCTGTTTCTACACAAGACTCTCTTGCCTCTGTACCCAACCTCACTGGCACCCACCCAGGGAGCTTCTAAGATGAGTACCCCCTCTACCTTCAAAAACCTCTTCTCAATGAGCCCCACATCCTTGATGTGAGCATGGCTTGTCTGATGAATGTGTCCCACCCTCCTGTGAACATATAGAGCTAGTCGACTGAACTTGGGGACACAGATGGGAACCCTTGGAAAGGGTGAGAGTCGTGGAAGTCAGAAGTGCCTTTGAGCGCCCCATGCAAACTACTAATGGTCCCATGTCTTGAAACATGTCTTTGTGTGGGATTGTTTCAGAGAGCGACTGGAAACTCTGAAAGCTTACCAAAAAGAATGTCACCAGAAGGGAAGCAGAAGCACAAGAATAGAAGAGAGGAGGGCACGCAGCTTCCCTGGGGTGGGAGTTAGATGCCTGTTTGTTCCATCCATGTTCCCTTGATTGCTTTGTGTCTGCTACTATGGTGAAATCAGGCCCTGCCCTGCCCTTCCCTTGATAGAAGAGGCCTCTTCTTTACTAGCAGGCCTTAGTTTCACCTTTAAAAGTAGGGTAGCTAGTTCCTACCTCACAAGGTCATTATGAGAGTAGACTAACATAAGGTGCAAGTCTGGGGACATGGGAAATTAGGAAAGGCCATTCAGGTGAGGAATCCCCTCATGACTCTGTTGGTCAAAGTACAGCTGAGCCTAGATCTTGCCTGTTTGACCTGGTCTCAGCTATCAGCCATTACTTGATGCTGGCCCTGAAGTAAATGCATGATCCTGGCCCATGCAGCCTCCTGTGTGTATATGGAGACCTGTTTAGGGAGTCAGATGTGCTGAGCTCAATCATAAATAAGTGCCTGGAAAGGCCGGGGGCTATTTCTCTCCCAGCCTGCCTTTTCCGAGGACCATTGGGCCGAGAGCCAGCAGAAGGTGACCGAGAAGTCACACACACCTCACCCCCAGTGAGTACAGTCAAAAACTGAAGGGAAGTTGGCAGGGATGAGCAGAGTCTACTCCACAGAGAGCTTCAGGTCTCTAGGCTGGCGCTCTGCTAATCGGCTTCCAGCCGCACTGGTGGCCGGGGTGACACGGGCCGGGTGAGTGGCTGGGTGAGAGGGGGGAGACCCAGACAGGTGGCACAACCTCTTCCCCGTCCCTTCTTGTTTCTTGTTTTCCATTGCCTTCATTATCAGAACATATTCTTCTTCTTCCGGGATGGACAGGAGTGGACACGTTAGAATGGTTTCCTGGTGGGTAGTTTAGGGTTTGTATCCAGAAGAGAAAATGGGTATCAGGGATTCCAGATTCGGGCCCGCAGAAGTCGGGGAGGGGAACCCCAGCCTGAGCACATGCGCAGCACTGGGGATGACCGAAGAGGAGGACAGAGTGGGGAGCACCTCTAGGAAGCAAAACAGGGTGCCAGGCAGTAACCTCAGTGCTCCCCAGGAAGTGCTGCCCAGTCGAAGCCTGCTAAGAATTCGTGAGAGGCCTAGGGTGACAGAGGCCTTACAAGCTGGAGCCTTTGCTCTGCCTCCGCTCAAAGGGGAAAAAGTACTACTAGGTACTCACAGGGCCTGGTGGGCCAGATTTCCCAAGACGACCCAGAAGAGCTAAACTGCCACCGTTCAAGCAAAACTCAAGCGTCTTCCATATTGCTAGCTGCTGGGAAGAGTTGGAGCCATTGAAGAGCATGGGTGGGGACTGGGAAGTTCTCTGGGTAGTCTCAACTGTTTCCCACGTAGACTAGGAGGCTGTCCT
>CM052720.1:37037544-37049611 GCA_028551405.1 Uromys caudimaculatus
TAGGTCCAACCTCAAAGTCTACATTTAACTCAGAGTTCTACAAAGATATAAAAATCACAATAACTACTACAATGAAAACCAGTCAATATAGAAGTGTCCTCCCGGGTTACAAATTTCCTGGAGTGAAATTCAGGTCCAAAAAATTAAAAATAAAAAATTTCCTTCCCCTTATAGGTTAAAGTCCAAAGAGCTGGAAAGCATGAAAAGTGACAGTATTTTATTAGCAAAGAATTAATTATACAAAGTAATGGGTTTTGTTGTGACATTTTCATACGTGCATCTAATGTATTTGCTCTCCCACCTGCCATCCTTTCCTGTCCCGCCTCCTGTTGATCTGTTCCTCTTCCCAAATACTCCACCCCTTCTGCCTGCTGTCCTGTCTTCCTTAAAATCTAGACTCCGAATATGAAACTAAGTGGAAGGATTAAACCTTAAACATTCACAAAGAGCCCAGAGGTCTGTTAAAGAACAGGGGAAAAGCTTACTGCCCCAGCTTATCGCCCCTCCCCCACCAGCCAGCCCCCCTGGGCAGTGGAAAAGGCTATAAGGTTACTCCTGAAACGTGGGGTTCTTCTACCCACTCTCAACATTTCGATTGAGCTATCCTGTGCTCTCCAGAAGTCCTAGGATGATCCAAACAGATAGCATCAGCCTCCTCCCACTGACCACAGGGGAAATCCCTCAAATAGCTTGCAGCAGCTGGATGTCTCCAGCATCTCATTCACAGACACCTTTTTCTGAGGCAGAACGCAAGAGCCCAGCAGGAGTGCTCTGGTCGTTTTAGCTGATGGGATAGTGGATAGGAAAGGGAGAGATGGCCCTGACCCCACCAAGCAACTTCCACAGTGTCCCTTACTCTCCCTAAGTGCTCTATGTCACTCCTTGGGTTCCTGGAGGCTGCCCAGGGGGACAGCTGCATCAACCGGAACCAAAATGTTTGTAATCTCATCCTTTACATTTCCCCAGCCCACTCTGCCCCTCACACCTATGTACCAGGTTGTCTTCAACCCTGAGAAATTCTCCTCCAACCTAGAAGGCTCACCGAGGTTTCCCCAGCCATGGGCTCTGGGCACTGGCTGCCGCCCACTTGAGATGGCCCTGGCCTTTGGGGTCACTGTTGCTACAGCACAGTTCTCAATACCTGAGGAAATATCTCCACCCACACGTCCTCAAGACTGCTCGGGCTGGAGCAATGTTGCTCGGGTCTGCTTCTGGATTACTGTTTGCTCCTTGGGCCCTTTCCCACAGGATAGCAGAGCATAATTGCTGACCCCAGTATTGTTCCCTGTTCTCACCCCCTCCTTGCTTGCTAACCTAAGCACTTGCCTTTATGACATGTTTCTCTAGATGCTGTGTCTTGGCATCTCCCATGGTGACAGACAGCAAACCAATCAATTATTGCTTGGTCTCAGATTCTGGGCTTTCCCCAAGGAGGTAGCAGCCATTGGTCACTCAATGCCAGCCCCTCTCCCCTCAATGGGTCTGCTGTCCTCCCAAAAGGCCTTTCTCAAGACATAATCTACACATTAAAAAACAAAAAAACAGTGATCTTATTGTCTCAAGCAATTCCCAACACTTCCCAAATTTCCTGAAGGTTTACTGGTACTCTTCTGTTCTTGGAGTTCCCTAATCCCCACAATCTCAGGAGTCAGACGGGCTCATGGGATAACTTCGGTTCTCACTGGGTTCCTGTCCGCTGTGTTGACTGGCCACCAGCTCAAGGGTATTCTAGCACAGTTTCAGCCTCTACCTCTCTTCCTTCCTGTCTGTCATGTTTGCCAGTCCACCCTTGTCTAGTCTAACGGAGCCCCTTCATCTCTGCTCTTCCTGCCTCCTGCCTCCCTCATCTTTAAAAGATCTCCGTAGCTGGCCAGTATTCCCCACTACCTTGCTTCTGAGAGCAAGACTGTATTTTGTGTTTTCTCAACCATACCCAGTGCTTTCTGGGTCTCCCAAGTGAACGTTCTCCAGATATGACTGCCCCGGGGATAAACCGTTCAAAAATGGCCTCTCTGCAAACTTCAGAGTATGTACCGATGTCATTGAGTTATTTCTCTCTATCCCAACTCAAGAAAATAGCATATTCTCTGAAGGGCCCCGATTCCTTTTAATGCCATTTTCCACCAATAAACAAAGCTTTTGTGACTCCAGAGTCAGAAGTAATGGAATGCACAAACTCATGAACAGGGGGCCAACTCTGAAGGTCCAAAGAATGAGGTAGGGATCCGCCTTTGCCCCACGTCTAGCAGAAACCTTTGGGAACTCTGGGGGGAAACTCATCCTCTCTGTGCGTTCCAAACACTTGCCAAATTTGCCCTTGAAAACTCGGACATCAGACTTGGCTGATAACACAGGAAGGAAGGGCAGCAAGCCTAGCGTGAGAGGGGGAGGAGGGAGGTCTGCCCACATGGCATCTTGACTCCAACCTCTGTTGCCTCTAAGATGCTGCTCTGGTCGGCTTACCCTGTTGTTCACCTGACCTTGCAGCCCAGGCTTGCTGACAATTTACCTACTAAAGAATATGGCTCTTAGCTTCTGCCCCACCCAAGCTACCAATGTCAGATTCCCAGAGGACCCTGCTCACAGGAATAGGACAGACCATCCGCCCACACAAGGGCCCCTGTTAAAAGCCAACCGCCACACAACCTCAGAAGTACTGCTGTGGGGAGCTGGCAAGGACAGAGCCCGTTGGGCTCTTGTGAAGCCCACCATACACACACAATACTCCCAAAGTCTTCAGTTTTTCACAGGAATTATTCATGTGAACTCAAAGCCAGTGAACAAGATGTTTCTGTTTGAAAGGGCTTACATAAAACATTCCTTTTTGTCCAAGTACAGTCTTGGGCCCCAGCCGCAGTTCTATTAATAATAGCACATGCCAGAACTCAGGTACTACAAAGTGGGCTGCTATCCCTATTAACTTTTCCTGGGGAAGATGTGAACAAAGGCCTGTTTACCTCAGACGGCACCGGTGACACTAATGATTCTACCAAAAGTCCAACTTGGCAAATGAGTTTATTGGGCTTTCATGTACAGTACAGGTTTTTCACAGGATGGTGAGTGCCCCTCCCCCCCAGAGCTACATCACTGCGGAATTCCACCCCATTATGGACGATGAATTTATTTATGGGAGCTGTGTCCCCTTACAGTTAACCCAATTTGTATATAGTCTAGCATGTATATAGTCTCATGGGAACGAACACACACACACACACACACACACACACACACACACACACACACACACGGGCAGAGTAGGAGAGACTGCTGCAATCCCAGGTGAGGCTTCTACGACCCTCCTCCTTCCCCTTCCTAGGGAATATAGAAGCTCCATTAGCACTACCATAGATCCAGTTATCCTTTATTTCTGCTCAATTAGTTGACTATTGGCAATTGGGCCAGTACTCCAAAAGAGCACGGTGCTCCACCTAGAGGAGAAAAGACAAATGACAACTGGTGCCCTAGCATACTGCTGTAATAAAATGTCCTAATAACAAAAGCAAAACTCAAGGAAAGGAGGGCTTATTTTGGCTCACAGTTTGAGGGCACAGTCTGTCATGGCCAGGAAGGAAGTCCTGCCAACAGGGGCTTGAGGCAGCTGGTCAAGTTGCATCCACAGTCAGGAAGCAAAGAATGAGGAATGTCTATGCTGGCTTTCTTCATTCTATACAGTCCAGGACATAAGGCCATGATTAGGTGGCTCTTCCTGCCACAACCTATCAAGAGAGTCCTTCACGGGCACGCCCACCCATCTAAATAATCTTTCACAGCTGGGCCTAGATGCCTGCCTCACCTACTGTTATTCCAGAGACTATCAAGTTGGCAATCGACACTAACCATGTCAGGGCCTTTGAGGGTGGGGGAGGGGTGGGTGGTTCTCCGCGGATAACAGCACCTTAGAGGCAAAAATGAAATGGGGACAGAAGGGTCTCCCCGGTCCCAATCCCAGCAAGAAGACTGGTGGATCCTCTTGGAGGCTGAGAATGGGACTGGGAGAGTAAAGAAAAATGGGACCAGCTGTCTGCATGGGCCAGAATCCACTCAAGTTCTAGAGATATGAAAGAGCAGGGCAGCCCCTTTGCATGATATAGAAATCAATAGACTATCTGTAGCAGTTCGCCCTTTACCTTGGTACATGTCTTTTATGTCGTGAAGTATGACACCCAAAAAAATACAGTCTCACAACTACAAAGCAGGCATTTGTAAGAACAGCAGAGAAAAAAATGATAACCTATAGGCTGGGTTTGGCACAGGCCTTTACTCAGCACTAGGACCAAGAGACAGATCGCTGAGTTTGAGGCCAGCCAGGGCTACATAGTGATACCCTGTCTCACACACATATGCACACATTGAGTGTGCACCAGCACACACACACACACACACACACACACACACACACACACACACACATAAACAGACCAGAAAAACCACTACCATATGACTGTCTGGGTAGAGCCCCATCAGAGGTACCACTGTCTCCTTAGAACAAAGAGATCCTGTTCAGTTGGTTCATGGAGAATGAAGTTAATACCAAATTGCCCTTCAGAATGAGATTAGGAGAGAGAGCCTTGTGACCATGGGGTGCTATGATCTTAAGGTTCGGGAAAGCATTAGGAGCCTGGAGAGGAGTTTCATTACACAGGATAGCTTAAAGTGAGAGAGTCAGAGATCTTTGCTACATGCATGATGGAGCCCCCAAGGTGGGGGGAGCATTCAGAGAAATCCTTTGACCAAAGGAGATTTTCTGACTTTCACAGGTTCTGGGTGGGGGGGGAAGGCTGGCAGGAAGTCTCACATCACGTGATTTAGTCTGGCTTAGCCTATGTGCCAAGGAGCCAGGTACCGGGTAGTTGCGTAAATGTATAAATTTATCTTGCAGCCTCGAGGGGAGGGGCGGGGCGGGGCTTACTTTTCTCCACTCCTCCCCTCTGGCAGACCCATGCACCCTTAACATTCACAGCAGGTACCTGCCGAGGACAGAGGGTGTGTCCTGATTCCTGAGGGGACAAGTTGAGTCTGTAACGTGGCGTGCACCGTGTGGAACACCCGTTTCCGGCTTCCGTTTGCTTTACCAGCTGCACACGGCCCCCTGCACGGTGTAGTTTGGGGTTGCCTGCTTTTGAAGCTTGAATGAATGGCATCATATTATCTGTGCCTGTAGGTTTTGCTCCGTGTTTTGCTTGTCATGGTCACCCATGGTAACACCTGTCTTGTTTAGTCTACTGCTATGCATCGGCCCATGCACGAACGTACCACACCCTGTCCAGTATCGTTCTTGGTAGGTATTTGGGTTGTTTCTGGAAACCAGTTCCTCCCTCGTTTATATATGTAGAAGTTTATACACCTATTCCTTAAAACCAACATGTAGTTTGTAAAAGGATCTTGTGACAGGTTTTATTCAGGGTCCTGATTTTTCTCTGAAGTTTTTTGCTCTTTGTTTTGTTTTGATTTTTTGGTTTGGTTTGGTTTGGTTTTTTCGAGACAGGGTTTCTCTGTGTAGCCTTGTTAGTCCTGGAACTCGCTCTGTAGACCAGGCTGGCCTCGAACTCCTGCCACCCCCTCTGCCTCCAAGCACTGGGACCAAAGGTGTGCGCCACCACTGCCTGGCTTCTTTACTCATCTTTATACGGTTGCTATGTTAGGTTTCTGTAACTGACAAAAAAAAAAAAAAAAAAAAAATAGAAAAAAGAAAAAAAATGCCCACCTGCAATAGTAAGTTGAGGGGAGAGTGTTTTGACCCAGTTCCATAGGCTGCAGTGCATGCCTGCGTGACCCTGCACACTTTCAGAGGGTCCGGTGCATGCCTGCGTGACCCTGCTGCTTTGATTTGTGCCCCTGTGAGGATGAGAATGTGGCAGAGAAAAGCAAAGGTGCTCACCTCAGGGCGACTGGGAAGGAGAAAGGAAGGAGCAGCGGGGTCCCGTGGGGTCCCGAGCATGCTCCTACTGACCACTGCCAAGTCCTAAAGGGTCTACCATTTCCCAAGCACCACAGACAAGCAAAAGCCCTCATCACATGACCTCAGGGAGGACATTTAAGATCCAAATCATAACAGTTGTCTATTAGCAATTTGTTTATATATTCTTGATGGGGGCCTCCAGCCACGATATGAATTGCAAAAAACTAGCAGGCCTTCCTGTTCTAATTTTGGTGTTGGCTTCCTTAGGAATAGATTCTTTCTGTATCTCGTCTAGTTAATCACCCAGAGGCTTGTCTCCTGACTGATCTATGGTGCTTTCTTTGTGGTTTTAATAAGTATGAAGCTGACTTCTTTTTCATAGATATGAAATGGGAGTTTAGTTTCTCTCCCCTTATAGCAGGAGCCCAGACCTCCTAATTGGAGAACTCTTCCTTTCATAGTTTTTGAAATTAGTTATCGGGGGAGGGGCACAGATGTCATGTGTGGGTGTGCACACTCGTGCACGGGCACGTGTGTATGTGTGTGTGTTATGTATATAGACCAGAGAACAACTTTTGATTTTCCACTCTATGTGGGTATTGGTGCTAGCCTGCTCACCTGTTGGGTTGGGAGGCCTATTTGACTTTTCCTTCCATTGATCTCACTACTGCCTGTGTACCAGCTCCACTTTGATCACTCCTGTAGCTATATGACCTATGAGAAAGCAAGTTCTCATATTTTATTTTCTTTAAGGAATGATCTGGCTCTTCTCAATCATTTGGAATCTCATAAATGGTGGAACTGGGTTGTCTACATTTTAAAAAAAAATAAAGTTTTTGGGTTAGGCTCCAGCACTCAGGAGGCAGAGGCAAGTGGAGCTCTTGTGAGTTGGAGGAACATAGCAAGTCCCAGGCCAGCCAGGGCTACATAGTGAGACCTTGTCTCAAAAAGACAAAAAAAAAACAAAAAAAAACAAAAACAAACAAAACCCAAAAAACTTTTGGAATTTTGAATGTGTCTGTGGTGACTCCACAAGCCAGAGAGGAGAAAGCGTGTTACTACCCTCAGAATGCCCCCTTCCATCCATAGGTGGGTTGATCTCTTATTTAATTGGTAATGACCTTCCAGGGTCAGTTTTCCTTGGAGAGCTTTTCACATCTCAGACTAAGTGCAAGGCAATCTATACTTTCTTCTTCCTCTATTTCACCCCCTTCCTCACATTTTATTTTCCCCATGTGTGTGATGTCATATGGTGAAGTCATATTTTCTAATGGGAAATGTCTATTTCTGCCTGCAATAAACACATGCAAATATATGCAAATAGATGTAAATAGATGCAAATATGCACGCGTGTGTACACGTGTGTGAATGTGTGTCAACGTGCTTTGTCTTGCTTGTCTGAAACACAGTACGCATGCGATCACCCTGCCTGGTCCTCTGTCCTCCTTTGGCTCTTAAATATTTTTAGAATTTAAAAATGCATTTCAATATATATATATATATATATATATATCCTATACTTTAGATATCTAAATCCACACATATTTATTTAAAATATACAAATATAGGCTTTAAAAAGAGAACTTGCCCATAAGTTGGTACTAGCCATAATGTCCATACAAAGGATGAGCCTCTTCAATGACGGATTCTAAAAGCTGCACTCTTTCTCCCTTGGCTGTGTTTTTTGTTTGGCCCAGAAACAGTTCACTAAGAAATCACCCTGTTGTATCACTCCTGGAAACGTGGTCTACCACAGCTCTTTTAGCACACAACAGTCATTCAAGCTTTGAGGGAGGAGGACGAGGACTTCTATAAGGTGGATGGAAGCCAACAGCTAAGACACACACCTCGTTTTTGTTGGTTTTTGAGACTGGGTCTCTCTGTGTAGCTCTGGCTGTCCTAGAACTCTGTAGAGCAGGCTGGCCCTGAAATCGGCCTGCCTGTGCCTCCTGAGTGCTGGGACTAAAGGTGTGTGCCACCACAGTTCAGCAGCTCTCTCTCACGCTCTCTCTCTCTCTCTCTCTCCCCCTTTTTTTTGGAACTGGAGTTACAGTTGTGAGCTGCCATGTGGGTGCTGGGAATTGAACTCAGGACCTCTGGAAGAGCAGCCAGTGCTCTTAACGGCTGAGCCATCTCTCCAGCCCACATACCTCTTTTCTTGGTCCTTCTGTGCCTTGTTTATTCTTGAGAACACCAATGCTGTTGGACCAAGGGTTATCTGCCAGTCTGCATGAAGAAGAGAGGGGGCAAAGACTCCTGCCACCTCTTGCCTGTCTACTTCCTCTAGCTTTTTCTCTTTAGATGGGCTCCTGCAGTCAGATGCTTAGAACAGCATCAGCCAGGGGGAGGGGAGGAGGGCAAGATGGCGGCCGGTGAGTGATTCTCCCTGGCTTCCTTCAGGGCTGAGGAGACGCCGGGGCGGGGGACCCGCTCGTGCAGCCTGCTGGCCTCCTCACCCCCGCCCCCGGAGGCCTCCTTTTTCCCGTCCTCCACCTCGGGGGCAGGCCAGCATCCTCGGACACCATGTCAGACTCTGAGGAGGAGAGCCAGGACCGGCAACTGAAAATCGTCGTGCTGGGGGACGGCACCTCCGGGAAGACCTCCTTAGCTACGTGTTTTGCTCAAGAGACATTTGGGAAACAGTACAAGCAGACTATAGGACTGGATTTCTTTTTGAGAAGGATCACCTTACCAGGAAACCTGAATGTTACTCTTCAAGTTTGGGATATAGGCGGGCAGACAATAGGTGGCAAGATGTTGGATAAATATATCTATGGAGCACAGGGAATCCTCTTGGTATATGATATTACAAACTACCAAAGCTTTGAGAATTTGGAAGATTGGTATTCTGTGGTGAAGACAGTAAGTGAAGAGTCAGAAACTCAGCCCCTGGTTGCTTTAGTGGGCAATAAAATTGACTTGGAGCATATGCGAACAGTAAAACCTGATAAACACTTACGATTTTGCCAGGAAAATGGTTTTAGTAGCCACTTTGTTTCAGCCAAGACTGGAGACTCTGTCTTCCTGTGTTTTCAGAAAGTTGCAGCAGAAATCCTGGGAATCAAATTAAACAAAGCAGAAATAGAACAGTCACAGAGAGTGGTGAAGGCAGATATTGTAAACTACAACCAGGAGCCCATGTCAAGAACTGTTAACCCGCCTCGGAGCTCCATGTGTGCCGTTCAGTGAGCACACACTGTATTGCTAGTTCTGGCTGCTCTTCCTCTGGATTGGGCCCAAGCTGCCTGGGAATGTTTTATCAGTGACTGTCTCTGTAGTCAGCTCACACTTCTCCCGCTCTGCTCCTTCATCTGCTAGTTGCCTCACAGTATCAGGCAGCTCCCTGGACTGGAAGGAATTCAGATTTGGGACCACATGTTTTGAAATCTGAATTGAGAGTCCATTCTCTGGATTGAGACTGCTTTTTTGCTCCAGAAGAACCATGTTGCTTCTTTATCTCTTCACTTCTTTCTTTCCCAGATATAAAAAAATTTAACCAGATATGAAAATACTCCAAGCTTTGCTCATCATTTTCTATCTGAACTTGTGTATGTGAAAGTGTGCTTCAGAGCACTGATGTGAAGGTTACTCACAAAGGTGTGTCCTTTGCTGGCTATTAAGAGTAAAATATACAAAGCTGTATCTAATTGAAAGTGCTTCAAATGAGGCTGTAATAGAAATATTTTTTCATTTTCAAAAGGAGCCTAATGTGTTTATATTGTAGTTTATAACTCACAAGTAGTGAGTATTTGATATTGTATTTTTATTACTGTATCATGGTCATTGCATATTTTATCATATTTGGCTTAGATGGCTTTATGGATTCTGATAAATGGTTCAGCTGACCCTCCACATGGAATTTCTCCTACAGACTGTATGAGAGCGCCTCCCGAGGAGTCATGATACCCTTGGATCATTGTGGGTCGGTCACACTGTACCTGATGTTCAGATGTTTTTCTCACATAAATAAATTTATTTAAATTAAAAAAAAAAAAAGAACAGCATCAGCCACCTGACTACCATCAGCATCACACTTTGAGCTATCCAGTTCCTTCATATTCTTCCCAAAGCTCTACCCCATTAGGAAGAGTCGGCTTCTGTCATAGACTCAGTGCCCGCCCCTTCTGGTTGGGAACATGAGGTCAGAACAGGAAGCCAAGAGGAGTTGTCACTGACAGTGAAATTAGCAGCAAATAGGTACCCACCCACAGGGAGTCACTTCCAAAGCCCATACTTCCTGTTCCCATGTGACACCGTTTTCAGCAGGCGGTAGAGCATATCAGAGGAGGAGAGTACCACCACCCTCAAGGGTGAGGGATAACCCTGCAGAGTTGCTGTGTAGCAGCGTACCTCCTAGTTAAGGGCAGTAGGCTTAACTCTTTCCTGGGTGGAGGTTTTAACATTAGAATGAAGGAACGGCTTGACTCTCAGTCCATGTCAGGGACACCAGTCCCTGAGGGAAGCTTGGAGACCGCTGTTTAGGGGCACAACTGTAAGGAAAACTATCAGCCGGCTTTGAGCCTCAGGGTCCTGGAGGAGAGGGGCATCCTGCTGCCTGCTTCCCCCACGGCTTTACCATTACCCTTACCTGCAGTTCCCCTTGAGATCCAGCAGCAGAGCCCACCTATCTTATAAGCAGGATGGGAAAGGGCAGGGATAGAAAATGGAAATTCCTGGGCTCTTTTCTCTTCTCTCTGGACACGAAGAAAATGGACTGATGGTGGAATCTAGCTACTTTTCCTCTGAACTCTCAGGGGGGGGGGGGGGGAAACAAAACAAGAGAGTTCCTGCTTGCAAAATGAAGGATTCCTGGTTGGCTTTTAAGGAGTTCCCGCCTGGGTTCCTTCTGGGTGGAAGCCCTGATTTTACAAAGCTGTTTTGTTTCGTTTTGTTTTGATTAGTTTTGATGGGCTGGGCTTGCCTTCGGGACTTTCAAGGACCCCGGATGCTCACAGTGGGGATGGCCAGGTGACTGTGAGAGAGCAGAAGGTTGTTAGCACAACCCTGAGACAGGCCTGCTGTTCTGAGAGGGTCAACTCCTAAGGCAGGAGGTCTCAGCCCTGAGCCAGCCTTGGGATGTATCACAGCTGCCTTTTTCTCCCCTGTGGCGTCCAAGCTGAGGTCCCTGGGGCATTCAGCAGGTGGGGTGGAGGGAGGCGGCGAGAGAAAATGAAGACAACCGGAAGCATTGGAAAAGAGGGTGGGGGTGGGGTAACAAAGAAGCCGAACTGAAAACCCCCAAAGGAAGGATAGAAAACGACCCCAGTGTTTCATGACCAAGGTGGTACCATAGTGCTGGAGGCAAACTAGCTCTGCCTTTTGTGAGCCCAAGGTGAACTGATGGAGAGGGGGCAGGGGAGGCACAGAGTCAAGAGTTTGGAAGTAGATCTAAGTTCAAAAGCAGGGATTAATTTGGGATAAAAGTAGTGCTCAGTGCATGAGAATTTAATAAATGGCAAGGGGTTCCGGAGGCATCCTTAACGATAGATGATGATGATAGAAGCATATGTCCCACGCAGTGAGGAATTCTAGAAAGCGTCAAAACAAAATCATTCATTATGGCGTTAATGGGGGGAGGGGGAGGGGGAGGGAGCCGACAGGAACCTTGAAGAGCGGTATGGGTGCAGAGCCCTAATCCAGAGCCACAAGGCCGATGACAATCTCATCTGCAATCAGCCAAGACCTAGGTCCTTGGATGGATAAAAGAACGCTTTTTCACAGCGCTTCTCTGTGTCGCCCTGGCTGTCCCTGGAACTTGCTCTGTACTAGAACAGGCTGGCCTCGAACTCAGAGATCCGCCTGCCTGCTTCTGTGTCTGAAGTCCTGGGGTTAAAGGCGCGCGCCCCGGCAAGGTTCGGATGAAAGAACTCTTAAGGCAAACACAACCCAGAAGGAAAAGGACCCTCAAAAATGATGAGAAAAATGTTCGGCCACCCTCCGAATAGGTACCGCCCCCTCCTCTTCACATCCCCCAAACCCAGAGAAAGACCAGAGCCTCTTGCTATGAGTGACAAGCAAGTTCCCCCAAATGACAAAATGACAATGGGAGGGCCTCCTATTCCTTGCCCAGCTGGGGCCACCGGCTCTGAGAGGTAGTAGAGCCCTATGAAGAGACGCTCTCTCCTCTCTCTCTCTCTCTCTCTCTCTCTCTCTCTCTCTCTCTCTCTC